>CM063285.1:59652357-60252357 GCA_032173965.1 Sitta carolinensis | reverse complement strand
CCTGCCCAGGGAACACTGCCAGGACACAGCCCAGGAAACACCCCAGGAACACCCAGCAAACACCCAGCTCCTGCCACAGCAGGAGGAATTCCCCAGGCACAATCTGCACCTCCACAAATATTTTGTGGAAAGAATTCCTCCAGCCAATGCAGAACCGGGAGCTTCGGGCACTTTCTCACAGCAACACCAATTCTCCCCCACATCTCTGTCCTTCACACCTTCCTCTGGGACATCTGCAGCTGGGTGTCACCCCCACAGCCAAACCACCCCAAACTATCCAGGAAAACCATAAAACCCACCCCAAACTGCCCAGGAAAGCCATAAACCCACCCAAACTGCCCAGGAAAGCCATAAACCCACCCCAAACTGCCCAGGAAAGCCATAAAACACACCCCAAACTGCCCAGGAAAGCCATAAACCCACCCCAAACTGCCCGGAAAGCCATAAAACCACCCCAAACTGCCAGGAAAGCCATAAAACCCACCCCAAAGTGCCCAGGAAAGCCATAAACCCACCCCAAACTGCCCAGGAAACTGCCCAGGAAAGCATAAACCCACCCCAAATGCCCAGGAAAGCCATAAACCCACCCCAAACTGCCCAGGAAAGCCATAAAACACACCCCAAACTGCCCAGGAAAGCCATAAACCCACCCCAAACTGCCAGGAAAGCCATAAACCACCCAACCCAAAAGCATAAACCACCCCAAAGTGCCCGGAAAGCCATAAACCCACCCCAAAGTGCCCAGGAAAGCCATAAACCCACCCCAAAGTGCCAGGAAAGCCATAAACCCACCCCAAAGTGCCCGGGAAAGCCATAAACCCACCCCAAACTGACCAGGAAAGCCATAAATCCCCAAGAGCAGGGGCAGCAGCCCCTGCCCAGCCTGGGCTGGTTTGTACCTTGCCTGCTGCACATCTCCTGGCCCTTGGGAGCAGCTCTGCCTTTGTTGTCTCAATCCTCTGCTGGCTCTCCTCATCCCAGCCTGGCCCAGACCCCTGGCACTGGCTGGCCAGCTTCAGCTTCACCCAGGCTGCCAAAAACACAAACAGGACAGGTTTCCTTTCCCATCTTGTGCATGAGAACAGTTTTTCACTTAAAATCAAAGCTGTGCATTTCTGGTTCCCTCCCAAGCTGAGAGAACAGAGACCACACCAAATTCCAGAGCTGCTGGAGTGACCAGGAATACAATGTAAAATTCCAGAGCTCCTGGAGTGACCAGGAATACGATGTAAAATGGCTCCTGGGATCATTGCTTTGGAGAGATGGATCCAGGGCTCTTCCCTGCTTCTGCCATCCTCAGACACAAGTCAGAGCTCACTCACACCATCCCTTCCCACACTCCTCACTTAATAACTCTGGACAAAATATTTCCTTACAGCGATGTCAGGGAAAGGTGTTCAGACTGGAAAAGCCCAATTCCACCCAATTCTACCCCAGCCCAGGGGATCGCTGGGAAGCGCCCCTCACTGAAGCGCTGTCCCATCACAACCCAAACAATCCCGTGAGGAGGGAGCAGCGTCAGCTCCGCACCCACACCGCCAGCTCTCGCCCACCCACCGCAGCCCAGGCGGTGCCAGGGACACAGCCCGGCCCCAGGGATGTGCTCTCACCTCGGATCTTCCTCTCCTGCTCCTCTGCACTCCTCAGCAGCTGCCCGGGGTCCATGCCGGGGCGGCCCCTGCCCAGCAGGCTGCGGACACGGGCGGCCAGCGAGTCCCCACTGCTGCTGCTGCTGCTGCTGCTGCTGCCAGCCCCGGGCAGGGCAGAGCCCCCCGAGCCCAGGGCACAGCCCCCCGAGCCCAGGGCACTGCCCCCCGAGCCCCGGGGCTGCCCCAGGAGGCTCCTGACACGGGCACTGAGCGAGTCCCCACTGCTGCTGTCCTCACTGCCCCGTGTCCCTGCCATCCTCCTGGCTGCTCCAGCCCGGGACAGGGAGCCCCGGGACCACCCCAGGGCTGTGGAGACAGTGGGGACAGTGCCCAGGGACCCCAGGGCAGGGGGGACAGTGCCCAGGGCTGCAGGGACAGTGCCCAGGGACCCCAGGGCTGCAGGGACAGTGCCCAGAGATCCCGGCTGCAGGGACAGTGCCCAGAATCCCGGCTGCAGGGACAGTGCCCAGGGACCCCCGGGCTGCAGGGACAGTGCCCAGAGACCCCCGGGCTGCAGGGACAGTGCCCAGGGGGCTGCTGGCACTGCCCTGTGCCAGCCCCACGCGGGCAGCCCGGCTCCTGCCCACGGCCACGCTGCTGCTCCCCTCTGGCTCTGACCTTCCCGTGGCTTTTCCCATCCTTGGCCCCTGGGCCGCTGGCCTCAGCCCTTCCCTGTGCTGCACGCTGACACCCAAAGGGGGTCCCCAGCCCAAAGGGCAGCTGTCAGAAGCCAGGGCATCTACCAGCAGCTCCGCCTGCACAGCCCCCCGGCTCACAGCCTCATCCCACGGGGGTCTCTTCTGCAGCTCAGGGATCCAGTCCCTGCCTGACCTGGAAGCCTGGGGATCCTCCTGCTCCCCACCCAGCACTGGGGGAGACCCCCCAGTTTCTCTGCAGGAGCCTGTGGGGAGAGCAGGAAGGCTCCAGCTGGCAGCCAGACCCTCAGCCCGTGCCAGCAGCTCCTGGAGGTCCTGCAGGGTCCCAGAGCCCACCAGGGAACCCCCTCGCTGCCCCTGGCTGCTCTCACTGCCCACCCCGGAGCCCTGGGAGCCCGGGTCACCCCCAGGCAGAGCCCCTGCAGCCCAGCCCTGCAGGCTGCTGCCCGAGCTGCTGGGCTGGTGCTCGCCCAGGGGACCCCCAGCCCGGGGACTCCCCCTGCCCCAGCAGCAGCTGGGGGGGCCCTGCTCTGCACCCCCACCCCTGGGGGAACCCCCTGGGGGGGAGTCGGGGGCAGCCCCTGGCCCACTGCCCTGGCTCACTGGGGGCTGCCCTGAGAGCTGGGGGGAGCTGGGGGAGAGCCCCCGGGGGGAGCTGAGACCCTGGGGGGAGCTGAGACCCTGGGGAGCTGGGCTGAGACCCGGGGGAGTGGGGCTGAGACCCTGGGGGGAGCTGAGACCCGGGGGGAGCTGAGACCCGGGGGGAGCTGGGCTGAGACCCCGGGGAGTGGGCTGAGACCCCGGGGGAGCTGGGGCTGAGACCCTGGGGGGAGCTGAGACCCTGGGGGAGCTGAGACCCGGGGGGAGCTGGGGCTGAGACCCTGGGGGGAGCTGAGACCCTGGGGGGGCTGAGACCTGGGGGGAGCTGAGACCCGGGGGGAGCTGAGACCCTGGGGGAGCTGGGGCTGAGATCCCGGGGGGAGCTGGGCTGAGACCCTGGGGGGAGCTGAGACCCCGGGGGGAGCTGAGACCCCGGGGGGAGCTGGGGCTGAGACCCCGGGGGGAGCTGGGGCTGAGACCCTGGGGGGAGCTGAGACCCCGGGGGGAGCTGAGACCCTGGGGGGAGCTGGGGCTGAGCTCCCCCTCGGGGGGGTTTGCTGTGCAGGGTCCCTCGGGGTACAGCCCCCCCGAGCCCAGGGACAGGGACACGCTCAGGGGGGACACGTCCAGGGCCCGGCTGGCGTGGGACAGCTCGAAGGCTGGCAGCAAGGAACCTGCAGAGAACAGAACACTCATTAATTTGGAGGCTCCAGAGCACAGAGGTGTCACAAATATCCCTTTCCGTGCTAGGGGCACACAGAGGGAGGGAAGAGCTCAAATACTGGGAAATATTTAAGGTGCTGTCCTTAGGATGGGACTAGAACTAAGATTTCCATGAGAATTGTCTCCTGAAAGAAATCTCAGCAGCATCTCAGACAAATATCAAAGAAAATATAAAACTTGTCAGAGAACTACAGAGTATCTTGAGTTGGATGGGGTCATCCACCCAAGCCCTGGGCCTGTACAATCCCCCCTGGGCATCCCTGGGAGCAGTGCCCAAACACTCCTGGAGCTCTGGCACTTGGGTGTTACAAAGCTACACCGATTATGATGATGGATTTAGGAACAGATCTGGCCAGTTATAAAAATACTGACAACCTTCTGTCACACTCAACACACCAAGAAATCCCAGAATGCCAAAGAAACCAAGAATTATTCCTCTGCCAACAAAAAGCCTGATCCCATTCCTTCCATCTCAAGGTACAAATCATTTCCTTCTGAAGGGCTCTTGGAAAAAGAGACACCAAGGGAAGAGAGACACTTGGAAGAAGAGACACCATGGGAACAGAGACACCAAGGGAACAGAGACACCAAGGGAACAGAGACACCAAGGGAACAGAGACACCAAGGGATAGAGCCACACCAGGGAACAGAGGACACCAAGGGAACAGAGACACCACGGGAATAGAGCCCACCAAGGAACAGGACACCAAGGGAACAGAGACACCAAGGGAACAGAGACACCAAGGGAACAGGGACACCAAGGGAACAGAGACACAAGGAACACCAAGGGAACAGAGACACCAAGGGAACAGAGACACCAAGGGACAGGACACCAAGGGAACAGGACACCAAGGGAAAGACACCAGGGAAGGACACCAAGGGAACAGGACACCAAGGGAACAGGGACACCAAGGGACAGACACCAAGGAGGACACCAAGGGAACAGAGACACCAAGGGAACAGGGACACCAAGGGAACAGGGACACCAAGGGAACAGAGACACCAAGGGAACAGGGACACCAAGGGAACAGGACACCAAGGGAACAGAGACACCAAGGGAAACAGGACACCATGGGAACAGGGACACCAAGGGAAACAGGGAAGACCAAGGGAACAGAGACACCAAGGGAACAGGACACCAAGGGAAGGCACCAAGGGAACAGAGACACCAAGGGAACAGAGACACCAAGGGAACAGAGACACCAAGGGAACAGAGACACCAAGGGAACAGGACACCAAGGGAACAGAGACACCAAGGGAACAGGACACCAAGGGAACAGGGACACCAAGGGAACAGAGACACCAAGGGAATAGAGACACCAAGGGAATAGAGACACCAAGGGAATAGAGACACCAAGGGAAAGGACACCAAGGGAAAGGGACACAAGGGAACAGGGACACCAAGGGAATAGAGACACCAAGGGAATAGAGACACCATGGGAACAGAGACACCAAGGGAACAGAGACACCAAGGGAACAGGGACATCTGGGGAACAGGGATACAGGGACACCAGGGAACAGGGACACCGGGAACAGGAACAGGGACACCAAAGGAACAGGGACACCACAGAACAGGGACACAGGGGAACAGGGATACAGGGAACAGGGACACACAGAATAGGGACACCAGGGGAACAGGGACACCACAGAACAGGGACACCAGGGAACAGGGACACCACAGAACAGGGACACCAGGAACAGGGACCACAGAACAGGGACACCAGGGGAACAGGGAACACAGAACAGGGACATCTGGGGAACAGGGATACAGGAACAGGGACACACAGAATAGGGACACCAGGGAACAGGGACACCAGAGAACAGGGACACCACAGAACAGGGACACCACAGAACAGGGACACCAGGGAACGGGGACACCAGGGGAACGGGGACACCAGGGGAACGGGGACACAGAGACACCAAAGGAACAGGGACACCACAGAACAGGGACACCAGGAGAACAGGGACACCAGGGGAACAGGGACAGCAGGGGAACAGGGACAGCAGGTCCCTGCAGTGCCTGGCAGCTGCCCACCCTCCTGGCCCCTGAGCAGCCCCAGTGCCCATGCCAAGTCCAGGAGCCCTGCCCGGGTGGGTGGGTGAGCTCTGTGCCCCCAGGGCCCTGCCTTACCCTGTGCCGGTGGGGGCAGCCTGCCCAGCCTGCCCAGCCCACCCTGCAGGCTCCGGGGCTGCCAGGGGGAGAACTCCAGCTCTGGGAGGGGCCCCTGGGGCACAAAGGGGGGCAGGATGGAGCCCGGGGACTGCTCGATGCCCAGGTTCCTCAGGTACACCTGGGGAGACAGCAACCGGCGCTCAGCACTGCCTGGGCACAGCCCAGACCCCGGCTGCAAGGAGAACACAAAGGGTTAAAAACCTCCTCCCTCCCCTCGGGAAACACAAGGCAGCAGCAGGGAAGCGCCTCAGTTTTAGGCCAAGTTGGTTCAAGCCTTCCAGGGAAATAGCTGGGAGTGCTTTGGTCAGAGCTGGTTTACACACAGATATTATATGCAGGGAAAAAATCAGCCAAAATTTCCCCTGACTTCCTCACCTGTAGGGCAAATTGATTTCAACTCATCCACACTGTGTCCTAAACCAGCCAGGAAAATGAAATAATGCCTTGCACATGCCAGCCAACTCCATTCCCTAGGATTTGATTACAAACTTCCCCAGGAACAGCCAGAGAAGTGACCTGATCTCCTTTAGCTTCCAGACATTCATGGGAGCAGAATTCCCCAGAAGCAGGCTGGAGAATGGGTAATTACAGCCAGGAACAGAAGGCAGCTCTGCCTCATGAATTTCATTTCAAACACCCTCCCTCCAATATTTATATTTGTTTCACCAGGGGTTTGCAAAGACAACAGAGGGAGAAGAGCTCCCGGAGCACATTCCCAAGGACCTGGTGATTATGGAGTCATCCCTCTTACTCCGAGGATAATTACACCTCTGTCATTACCATAAATCTGCATCTCATTAGCTCCACCACTCCCAGTCATTAATGCCCTGAGCAGGGCTGCACTGTCCCTGTTAAATACCACTAAAAGTTATTTTTCCTCCTCCATTTAAGATAAGTTGAATTAATATCATGGGTGAAATTCATTTCAGCACAATCCTGTGCAAAATATTTTTTTTTTGGCTTGTAGTGGTTAGATCCTCTCCTAAAAGAGCAGTGGGGGAAAATGGAAAAGTGGAAAACAAATGGGAAACTCTGAAAAAAAAAGTGTAACTGAAAAAAAAATGGGTAAATCTGGGAGAAGAAATGGTTAACTCTGGGGAAAAAATGTGTAAGTCTGGAACCAGAGTTTAAATTAGAAAAAACTGTATTAAAAAATTTAAAAAAAAACACTGAAAAAATGGATCACTCTGGGAAAAGATATGGTTAATTCTGAGGAAAAAAAAAAAAAAAAAAGAAAAAAAGAATAACACTGGAACCAGAGTTTAAATTAGAAAAAAATGGGAAAAAAAAGAAAAAATGGATCACTCTGGGAAGAGAAATGGTTAACTCTGAGGAAAAAAAGAGTAACACTGGAACCAGAGTTTAAATTAGAAAAAAATGGGAAAAAAAAAGAAAAAATGGATCGCTCTGGGAAGAGAAATAGTTAACTCTGGGGAAAAAAATGGGTAACACCAGAACTAGTTTAAATTAGAAAAAAAATGAAAAAAAAAAAAAAAAAAAAAAAACCAAACCTGAAGAAATGGATCACTCTGAGAAAAGAAATGGTTAACTCTGGAAAAAATGGGTAACACTGGAACTAGTTTAAATTAGAAAAAAATGAAAGAAAAACTAAAAAAAAAACCCCAAACCTGAAGAAATGGATCAACCTGGGAAAAGAAATGGTTAACTCTGGAAAAAATGGGTAACACTGGAAGTAGTTTAAATTAGAAAAAACTGGAAAAAAACTCTGAAGGGTCACTCTGAGAAAAGAAATAGTTAACTCGGGGAAAAAATGGATAACACCAGAACTAGTTTAAATTAGAAAAAAATGAAAAAAAAAACCCTGAAGAAATGGATCACCCCAGGAAAAGAAATGGTTAACTGTAGAATAAACCGTGTAACTGTGGGCGTGGAGTTTAAGGAGCCCCAACTCACCGGATCCTCTCCTCGATGTCCAGCTCCTCTCTCCCGGCTGGCTCCGTGGCTGCTGCCCTGTGCCAGGGCTGGGACACACTGCGGGAGTGCCCGGCAGGGTCCGGACTGTGCCAGGGCTGGGACACACTGCGGGAGTGCCCGGCAGGGTCCGGACTGTGCCAGGGCTGGACACACTGCGGGAGTGCCCAGCACGGTCCGGACTGTGCCAGGGCTGGGACACACTGCGGGAGTGCCCAGCACGGTCCGGGCTGTGCCAGGGCTGGGACACACTGCGGGAGTGCCCAGCACGGTCCGGGCTGTGCCAGGGCTGGGACACACTGCGGGAGTGCCCGGCACGGTCCGGACTGTGCCAGGGCTGGGACACACTGCGGGAGTGCCCGGCAGGGTCCGGGCTGTGCCAGGGCTGGGACACACTGCGGGAGTGCCCGGCACGGTCCGGACTGTGCCAGGGCTGGGACACACTGCGGGAGTGCCCGGCAGGGTCTGGACTGTGCCAGGGCTGGGACACACTGCGGGAGTGCCCGGCACGGTCCGGGCTGTGCCAGGGCTGGGACACACTGCGGGAGTGCCCAGCAGGGTCCGGGCTGTGCCAGGGCTGGGACACACTGCGGGAGTGCCCGGCAGGGTCCGGACTGTGCCAGGGCTGGGACACACTGCGGGAGTGCCCAGCACGGTCCGGACTGTGCCAGGGCTGGGACACACTGCGGGAGTGCCCAGCAGGGTCCGGGCTGTGCCAGGGCTGGGACACACTGCGGGAGTGCCCAGCAGGGTCTGGACTGTGCCAGGGCTGGGACACACTGCGGGAGTGCCCGGCACGGTCCGGGCTGTGCCAGGGCTGGGACACACTGCGGGAGTGCCCAGCAGGGTCTGGACTGTGCCAGGGCACGGCTGCACGGCTGGGGGGGTTGGCACAGCCAGGGGGGCTGCCCGGGCCGGGGGGCTCATCCTGCTCCTGCTCACAGTGCCGGTGCTCAGCGGCGGGGGCGCTGCCCCCCATCCCGGGGGGCTCGGACACCCCTGGGGCTGGGCTGAGACCCGCGGCCCCAGCAGGAGCAGCCCCCGGGGTCAGGGAGCCTCCCGGGGGGCTGGCAGAGCCCCCTGGAGCAGTGCTGCTGTCCCCCTGATCCGCTCTCCTGTCCTCTGGAGCAGCGCTGCTGTCCCCTGGATCTGCACTCCTGTCCTCTGGAGCAGCACTGCTGTCCACCAGGGCTGTGCTGGTGTCCTCTGGAGCTGCACTCCTGTCCCTCTGATCCGCTCTCCTGTCCTCTGGAGCAGCGCTGCTGTCCTCTGGAGCAGTGCTGCTGTCCTCTGGAGCTGCACTCCTGTCCTCTGGAGCTGCACTCCTGTCCTCTGGAGCAGTGCTGCTGTCACCTGGGGCAGCGCTGCTGTCCCTCTGATCCGCTCTCCTGTCCTCTGGAGCAGTGCTGCTGTCCCCTGGATCTGCACTCCTGTCCTCTGGAGCAGCGCTGCTGTCCCCTGGATCTGCACTCCTGTCCTCTGGAGCAGCGCTGCTGTCCCCTGGATCTGCACTCCTGTCCTCTGGAGCAGTTCTGCTGCTGTCCTCTGGAGCTGCACTGCTGTCCTGATCAGCTCTCCTGTCCCCTGGGCAGTGCTGCTGTCCCCAGGGTCTCTCTCCTGTCCCCCAGGGTCTTTCTCCTGTCCCCCAGGGTCTCTCTCCTGTCCCCCAGGGTCTCTCTCCTGTCCCCCAGGGTCTCTCTCCTGTCCCCCAGGGTCTCTCTCCTGTCCCCCAGGCTCTCTCTCCTGTCCCCCAGGCTCTCTCTCCTCTCTCCCAGGCTCTCTCTCCTGTCCCCCAGGCTCTCTCCCCTGTCCCCCAGGGTATCTCCCCTGTCCCCCAGGGTCTCTCCCCTGTCTCCCCAGCACGCTGCTGCCGGGGCAGCTCCAGCCCAGGCTCTGCTGCTGCTGCAGCTCACGGCGTGCTCGGGCTGGGCTCTGCCCAGGGCAGGGCCGAGCTGCAGGCTCTGGGGAGGGACGTGCAGACCCTGCAGAGAGCCTGTCTCCCTGCAGGAAGGGGCAGCACGATCCCTGGCCTCTCCAGGGCTTTGCCGTGCTGGTGAAGCCCAGCTGGGAGGGGCACTGGAGGCTTTCCTGGCAGGGGGAAATGCCCGGGGCACAGCCCAGCCCGGGGGGCCGGGCAGCTGCTCTGGCTGGCCCACGCTCCAGGCTCCCACCTTGTCCTGGAAGCTCAGCGATGGCAAGGACAGGGTCCTGCCAGGGCGGGGGGATTCCAGCCCCAGGGACTCCGAAGGGTCCCAGGACTCGCTGGCAGCACTCCGGGCAGGACGCTGCTGCCCCAGGGGCACAGGGCCAGGGCAGCTCCCTGGGGCTTCTCCTCTGGGGCTCCAGGGAGAGGCCCCAGGGTCCACAGGGGTGCCCAGGGCTCCACGCCCTTCTGCCTCCCCAGTTTTCCTGAGGAACAGCCCAGGAGTGGACTGGAAGATGGGCTGGGCCAGGAGCACGGAGAAGGAGCCCTCTGCTGCCAGGCTGAAGGAAGGGGAGAGCCCTGGCAGCCTGTGTCCCCTCTCGATGGAGCAGGCAGAGGCAGCCAGCTCATCCCTGCTGCCCTGGGGCTGGCTGGGGGTCCGGGCAGGCAGCAGCTCCTCTCTCCCTGCCGCCTGCTCCTGCTGCTCCAGGGCAGCTCCACGGCGCTCCAGCCCCGGCTGCCCCGGGGCTCCTCTGGCTGCTGCACCGGGAGCATCCCCAGCACCCGAGACCTCAGAACGGCCTTGCCTCGAGGAATTATCGGACAAGCCAAGCTCAGGCACTTTGCTCCCTTCTTCCTGCTTCTCCAGCACTCCTGCTCCACTCCCAGCCGCTTTCCCCTTTTCCTGCTGCATCCCTCTTTCACTCTTCTCTGAGAATTTGGTCACTGCAGTTTGGTAGGAGTTGCCCGAGGAGGAGGAGGAGAAGGATTCTTCCTGCCCTGGGGGCTCCTTGTCCCTCTCTGCCAGCTCAGAGCCAGCAGCTGGGCCACCTCTGCCCTGGGAGGAGTGACCAGAGGGATGTCCAGAGGGATGTCCAGAGGATTGTGCACAGGAGTGACCAGAGGATGTCCAGAGGATTGTGCACAGGGGACACGATGTCCAGAGGGATGTCAGAGGGATGTACCAGAGGATGTCCACGAGGATGTGCCAGAGGGATGTCCAGAGGATTGTCCACAGGAGTGACCAGAGGGATGTCCAGAGGATTGTCCACAGGAGTGACCAGAGGGATGTCCAGAGGATTGTGCACAGGAGTGACCACAGGAGTGTCCAGAGGGATGTCCAGAGGGATGTCCAGAGGATTGTGCACAGGAGGTGTCCAGAGGGTGTCCACCCCTCCCAGCTGTGCTCCAGGGCTGCTCCAGCCCCTTCCCCAGCTCCTGCTGTGCAGCTGGGGGTGCTGCCCCCCCGGGCTGGGGTGCTGGGCTGGCTCCCTCAGGGATGCAATTCCAGGAGCGTGGGCAGGGATGATTGCTGAACGCTCCAGGGACGTGCCAGAAACATCCAGGATCCCTCTGCAAGGGGCAAGGAAAGAGAATTTCCCATCATTCCTCTGATTTCAACATCTCCGGTGGAAACCAGAGGCAAAAGAACTTCGGGTGACAGCTGGGGGTAGGGAGTTCCATAAATGCACACCAATTCCATAAATGCACACAGATTCCATAAATGCACACAGATTCCATAAATGCACACGATTCCATAAATGCAACCAATTCCATAAATGCACACAGATTCCATAAATGCACACCAGATTCCATAAATGCACACCGATTCCAAAAATGCACACAGATTCCATAAATGCACCCCAATTCCATAAGTGCACACAAATTCCATAAGTGCACACAAATTCCATAAGTGCACACAAATTCCATAAATGCACAATTCCATAAATGCACCAATTCCATAATGCACACAATTCCATAAATGCACACCGATTCCATAAATGCACACAAATTCCATAAATGCACACCAATTCCATAAATACACACAAATTCATTAAATGCACACAGATTTCCATAAATACCCACAAATACCCACAAATTCCCACAAATTCCCACACATTCATCCCCCCTAAAGAGCAAAACCTGAAGGAATGCAAAGAAATAAAAAAAAAAAAAAATCTCCTATAAAATAAAGGCTCAACTATAATACCAATTCCTACTCAGTGTGACAATATTTTTCAACCTGTTGAGGACTGAAACATTTTTTTTTACTGACAGGCTGTTATTAGTTACATAAATAAATAAAATTAGCTAAGGAAAATATGCAATATGTACTTACACATAGATTTTTTAATATAAATCTCCTACTTCAGTTCATCATATCAATCATTTTTTAAAGGATATAAAAGCAGCCAGGTCTCAGATAAGCAACAAATTCCTATAAAGTTCTGATACTCCCATTGGGGATTGCTTAATTAATATTTAGATTAAATTTAATTTATATTTATATTTAATTTAATTTATATTTAGATTAAACACGCCATCAAACCCTAATAAATATTATTCCATGCCCCAAATCCACTGGTCAGAATATTTATATATATAAATATTACATATTTATACCACTTTAGTTATGATTATATAGCTACACATTTGTTTAACCAAAACAATTATTACAATAATTGCGATTATTTCAAATTAATATTAAAATTAAGTAAATTAATTTAAATAGTTTAATTATATAATTAATAAAATTAATTAAATAGTTCAATTGATAAAAAAATTATGATTCAATTGACATAATTAAAATAATTTTAGCAATTATTTTAAATTAATATTTAATTTAACTAATTAATATTAATATTTAAATTAATATTTAATATTTTAATAGCCTGTACTTCTACTGTGCCATTGTACAAACACGATCTCATCTACTGGAAACTCTGAACATTGATTATTGTGATCCCCAAAGCAACAAATATTTCACCCCAAATAATAATGGCATAGTTTATGTTCCTTATCAATATGATTAATTATAACCTCCACGAGTGCAGTTTTGCCTGGTGCACTAAACCCAGAGCCCAGCGTTCCTGTGCCAGGATTTTGGAAACATTTTAACCCTTTACTGATGTGACAGCTCAGAAGAGCCTGGTCCTGGCTGGCCCTTGCCAAAACCTCCTGTGCAGAGCCCAAAGCTCCACAGCTCCATTCCTGAGCCCAAAGCTCCATTCCTGAGCCCAAAGCTCCATTCCTGACCCCACAGCCCCATTCCTGACCCCAAAGCTCCACAGCTCCATTCCTGACCCCAAAGCTCCACAGCTCCATTCCTGACCCCAAAGCCTCACACAGCTCCATTCCTGACCCAAAGCTCCACAGCTCCATTCCTGACCCAAAGCTCCACAGCTCATCCTGAGCCCAAAGCTCCATTCCTGACCCCAAAGCTCCACAGCTCCATTCCCATAAGCCCAGCTCCATTCCTGACCCCAAAGCTCCACAGCTCCATTCCTGAGCCCAAAGCTCCATTCCTGACCCCAAAGCTCCACAGCTCCATTCCTGACCCCAAAGCTCCACAGCTCCATTCCTGACCCCAAAGCTCCACAGCTCCATTCCTGAGCCCAAAGCTCCACAGCTCCATTCCTGACCCAAAGCTCCACAGCTCCATTCCTGACCCCAAAGCTCCACAGCTCCATTCCTGACCCAAAGCTCCACAGCTCCATTCCTGACCCCAAAGCCCATTCCTGAGCCCAAAGCTCCACAGCTCCATTCCTGAGCCCAAAGCTCCATTCCTGACCCCAAAGCTCCACAGCTCCATTCCTGAGCCCAAAGCTCCATTCCTGACCCCAAAGCTCAACTCCATTCCTGAGCCCAAAGCTCCACAGCTCCATTCCTGACCCAAAGCTCCATTCCTGAGCCCAAAGCTCCACAGCTCCATTCCTGAGCCCAAAGCTCCATTCCTGAGCCCAAAGCTCCACAGCTCCATTCCTGAGCCCAAAGCTCCATTCCTGAGCCCAAAGCTCCACAGCTCCATTCCTGAGCCCAAAGCTCCAAAGCTCCATTCCTGACCCAAAGCTCCACAGCCCCATTCCTGACCCCAAAGCTCCACAGCCCCATTCCTGACCCCAAAGCTCCACAGCTCCATTCCTGAGCCCAAAGCTCCACAGCTCCATTCCTGATCCCAAAGCTCCATTCCTGACCCCACAGCCCCATTCCTGACCCCAAAGCTCCAAAGCTCCATTCCTGAGCCCAAAGCTCCAAAGCTCCATTCCTGACCCCAAAGCTCCATTCATGAGCCCAAAGCTCCATGCAGAGCCCAAAACTCCATGCTGACCCCACAGCCCCATTCCTGATCCCACAGCCCCATTCCTGATCCCACAGCTCCATTCCTGATCCCACAGCCCCATTCCTGACCCCAAAGCTCCATTCCTGACCCCAAAGCTCCATTCCTGAGCCCCAAGGGCCCCATGCTGACCCCACAGCCCCATTCCTGAGCCCCAAAGTTCCATGCAGACCCCACAGCCCCATTCCTGACCCCACAGCTCTGTGCAGACCCACAACCCCATTCCTGACCCCACAGCTCCATTCCTGAGCCCCACAGCCCCATTCCTGAGCCCACAGCCCCGTGCAGACCCCTCAGCCCCAATCCTGAGCTCCAGTGCCCTGTGCAGACCCCAAAGCTCCATTCCTGAGCCCCACAGCCCCATTGCTGAGCCCCTGTGCCCCGTGCTGACCCCACAGCCCCGTGCAGACCCCACAGCCCCATTGCTGAGCCCCCAGTGCCCCCCTCCTGAGCCCAGGGTTCAGAGGCAGCCCGGACCCACCTGAGGGGGAGGAAATCCAGGGAGGATCCCTGCAGGAACGATGCTGGGGCTGGGCTCAGCTGCAGGCACGGCGAGGAGGGGCTGGCCTGGAGAGCTGGGAGAGCAGAGCACAGCGAGGATGAGAGCAGGAGCATGGCCCCACAGCCCCAAACCCCAAAGAGAGATAGAGCACAGCCCCACAGAGCACAGCCCCACAGAGCAGAGAGAGATCCCAGCCCTACAGCACAAAGGGCACAGCCCCAAAGAGAGACCCCAGCCCCACAGCACACAGATCCCAGCCCCACAGAGCAGAGGGCACAGCCCCACAGAGCACAGCCCCACAGAGCAGAGAGCACAGCCCCACAGACACGGAGCACAGCCCCACAGAGCAGAGAGCACAGCCCCACAGAGCAGAGAGCACAGCCCCACAGAGCAGAGAGCACAGCCCCACAGACACGGAGCACAGCCCCACAGAGCAGAGAGCACAGCCCCACAGAGCAGAGAGCACAGCCCCACAGACACAGAGGGCACAGCCCCACAGACACAGAGGGCACAGCCCCACAGACACAGAGCACAGCCCCACAGAGCAGAGCACAGCCCCACAGAGCAGAGAGCACAGCCCCACACAGACACAGAAGCACAGCCCCACAGAGCACAGCCCCACAGAGCAGAGAGCACAGCCCACAGAGCACAGCCCCACAGAGCACAGCCCCACAGAGCAGAGGGCACAGCCCCACAGAGCACAGCCCCACAGAGCAGAGAGCACAGCCCCACAGAGCAGAGCACAGCCCCACAGAGCAGAGAGCACAGCCCCACAGACACAGAGCACAGCCCACACAGACACAGAGCACAGCCCCACAGACACAGCGACAGACCAGAACAGCCCCACAGACACAGAGCACAGCCCCACAGAGCAGAGCACAGCCCCACAGACACAGAGCACAGCCCCACAGACACAGAGCACAGCCCCACAGACACAGAGGGCACAGCCCCACAGACACAGAGGGCACAGCCCCACAGACACAGAGGCACAGCCCCACAGACACAGAGCACAGCCCCACAGACACAGAGCACAGCCCCACAGACACAGAGCACAGCCCCACAGAGCAGAGAGCACAGCCCCACAGAGCACAGCCCCACAGACACAGAGCACAGCCCCACAGACACAGAGCACAGCCCCACAGAGCAGAGAGCACAGCCCCACAGAGCACAGCCCCACAGACACAGATCCCAGCCCCACAGAGCAGAGAGCACAGCCCACAGAGGAGAGAGCACAGCCCCACAGATCCCAGAGTGTCAAAGATCCCAGCCCCATACCCCAAAGATCCGAGCCCCACACCCCAGTGCTCCCATTCCCACACCCCAGTGCTCCCCTTCCCACCCCCCAGTGCTCCCATTCCCATATCCCAAATGATCCCACCCCCCAATGCTCCCATTCCCACACCCCAATGCTCCCATTCCCATATCCCCAATGATCCCACCCCCCAGTGCTCCCATTCCCACACAGCCAGGTTCCAGCAGAGGCTGTGTCCCTCTGCTTTCGAGGGATCCCCGTTTCAGCCATAACCAAACGCAGCATTCCCGGAGCCCTGGGCTGCACCCATCCCTCTCCCTTCCCAGCCTGCATCCCTCTGCTCTTTGGGATCCCTGCTGGGTTATTCCCAGTTCTCTGCTCACAAAACCAAATGGAAACGGTTCCATGCCACCCTAAACCAGCTGTAATTATCTGTGGGGTTTAGAGAGAGCTGTATGTTTGGGGGGTTCTCCTTTTCTAACTCTAAACTGGTACCTGAGAAGCGTAAATAACCACAGATGTGTCTGAGGGGTGCAAAAAAAAAAACACTCCAAGCACTCTAAGCTTTAATTTTTAAAGGGAAAGAGCTATTTGTGCTCAAGGGAGTGACTCCCTAACCCAGAAATGCCACTGATTTAATTTAGGCTCATTAGTTTCCAACCACTCAGACAAGCCACAGTCTGCACCACTTAGAGGAGCACAATCCCATCATTAAAATGATCATTACACACACAAAAAAATCCAGTTTTCATCCCATCAGCTCCACCTCAAGGCTTCTCCACCCACACTGCATCACCTGGGCAGGGGCAGCCAACCACAGGGCAAGCTGGCTTATGGATTTTTAATTTAATGCTTCCAATGAACATTTTTAATTACTTCAGAACTCTAGGTAGCGAGAGGATAATTACCCAGATAGAAATAACTGAATTTGCAATAACAAATATGATTAAAATGCTTCTTTGGAAGGTTAGAGAAAGGAAATGAGACACCCAGAACAGGGAGGGATGCATGTCCTGGGGGGAAACAGTGGGATGGGGAAACAGTGGGATTGGGACAGGGATAGGGCAGGGAGGGGATTGGGGCTGGGATGGGATTGGGGCAGGGATGGGATTGGGGCTGGGATGGGATTGGGGCTGGGATGGGATTGGGGCTGGGATGGGATGGGATTGGGGCTGGGATGGGATTGGGGCTGGGATGGGATGGGATTGGGGCAGGGATGATGGGATTGGGGCAGGGATGATGGGATTGGGGCAGGGATGATGGGATTGGGGCAGGGATGATGGGATTGGGGCAGGGATGATGGGATTGGGGCAGGGATGATGGGATTGGGGCAGGGATGATGGGATTGGGGCAGGGATGATGGGATTGGGGCAGGGATGATGGGATTGGGGCAGGGATGATGGGATTGGGGCAGGGATGATGGGATTGGGGCAGGGATGATGGGACTGGGGCAGGGATGATGGGATTGGGGCAGGGATGGGATGGGATTGGGGCAGGGCTGGGCTGGGATTGGGGCAGGGCTGGGCTGGGATTGGGGCAGTGACAAGGTCAAAGCCTTGGGGCAGGGCTGGGATTGCTCCAGCTCTGAATCCTGGCTCCAAGCAGGAGCAGGGGCTGAGCTGATCCCCTGTGCTCCCCTCAGACACAGCGGGGTTTGCTCGGGGCTGGCACTGACAGAGCCTGGAGCTCCCATTCCCAATTCCCAGGGGGAGCACACAGCATTCCCAGCGTTTGCCCACCCAGTCACACTCACTCAGAGCATTTTTCACCTGGAAATGCTGAGCAGATTTGGTGTGCTGCACACACAACTGCATTAAGCATGCAAACCAGTGCTTTTTAAGAAACATTAAGCAAGTCAGAACCTGCACTCAGCTCTGTGGGATGGACTTTCTCCCCTCCCAAATCCTGTTTTCTATTTAAAATGGCATTAATGAACATATGATATTAATTGCAGTTATCAAATCAGATTTCTCAGCTCCCATCATGACACATTCATGTGGCAGAACTGGCACCTTATTTTTAGTCATGCAAGAGAAGAGGAAAACAAGCTTTTCTGATTTCAGCTTAACTTCTCCACTGTGAATGAAAATGTGTTTTCAAGCTAAATTGAAAAGCAGGAGTGATTAAAGAAAAGGTTTTTCCACACACACAAAAATAACCCAACTGGGTGTGCTTTGGAAATGATAAAACAAAGAGGACTAAGGGAGGGAGCAGAAAATAATTGGGGAAAAAGAAAGCTGTCAAAAACAGATGTTGCCAATCTTTTGTGCACATGGATTAATAAAGTCAATGTGCATATCCAGACACATACACACACCCCATAAATCACAACATTTGCCTGATAAATCAGTGCTTTCAGGCTCTGTTATACCAACAAAAACCGAAGTGCCACTCAAGGTTTGTATTAAGGAACTCAAAGAGATGAAAAAGGGACAGAACATTCTCCAGCAGAGCCAGGAGCAGGAGACTGCCAGTGCACCAAGGCCCTTGCAGAGCCAATCCTGCCTGCCCTGCAACCCCAGAAATCCCAACGTTCCCCAGGGAAGCTCAGGCATTTGCCAAGCAGCAAACCCCTCGGTGCACAGCCCCTCGGGATGGCAGGAAGGGAGGGAAGGGTCCCAGGCCAGGCTGGAATGGGGCTTGGAGCACCTGGGCACAGGGGAGGGGTCCCTGCCATGGCTGGGGGGCACAGGGTGGGACTGGAGCTCCTCAAACCCGACCATCCCCAGCTCGACCACCCCCAGAGCATCCACAGCCCAAACCATCCCCAGACCATCCCCAGCCCAAACTATTCCCAAACCATTCCCAACTCAACCACCCCCAGACCATCCACAGCCCAAACCATCCCCAGACCATCCCCAGCCCAAACTATTCCCAAACCATTCCCAACTCAACCACCCCCAGACCATCCACAGCCCAAACCATCCCCAGAGCATCCACAGCCCAAACCATCCCCAAAAACATTCCCAGCCCAAACCATCCCCAGACCATCCACAGCCCAAACCAATCCCAGCCTAAACCATCCCCAACTCGACCATGCCCAGACCATCCCCAGCCCCAACCATCCCCAAAACATTCCCAACTCAACCATCCCCAACCCATCCCCAGCCCAAACCATTCTCAACTTGACCACTCCCAAACCAATCCCAGCTCAACCATCCCCAAACCATTCCCAGCCCAAACCATTCCCAACCCATCCCCAGCCCAACCCAGTGCCCCTCAGCCAGAGCAGCCCAACCCCACTGCACAGGGGGCTCAGCACAGGGGATGCAGCAGGAACCAGCAGGACAAGGAGGGACCCTGGGACACAGCTGGGACCCTGGGACACAGCTGGGACCCTGGGACACAGCTGGGATGCTCAGGGGGATCCTGGGACACAGTGGGGATGCTCAGGGGGATCCTGGGACACAGGGGGATGCTCAGGGGGATCCTGGGGCACAGGGGGGATGCTCAGGGGGATCCTGGGACACAGGGGGGATGCTCAGGGGGATCCTGGGACACAGTGGGGATGCTCAGGGGGATCCTGGGACACAGGGGGGATGCTCAGGGGGATCCTGGGGCACAGGGGGGATGCTCAGGGGGATCCTGGGGCACAGGGGGGATGCTCAGGGGGATCCTGGGACACAGCTGGGATGCTCAGGGGGATCCTGGGACACAGCTGGGATGCTCAGGGGGATCCTGGGACACAGGGGGGATGCTCAGGGGATCCTGGGACACAGCTGGGATGCTCAGGGGGATCCTGGGGCACAGCTGGGATGCTCAGGGGGATCCTGGGACACAGCTGGGATGCTCAGGGGGATCCTGGGGCACAGCTGGGATGCTCAGGGGGATCCTGGGACACAGCTGGGATGCTCAGGGGGATCCTGGGACACAGCTGGGATGCTCAGGGGGATCCTGGGGCACAGCTGGGATGCTCAGGGGGATCCTGGGACACAGCTGGGATCCTGGGGCACAGGGGGATGCTCAGGGGATCCTGGGACACAGGGGGGATGCTCAGGGGGATCCTGGGGCACAGGGGGGATGCTGGGGCACAGGGGGGATGCTCAGGGGGATCCTGGGGCACAGGGGGGATCCTGGGGCACAGGGGGGATGCTCAGGGGGATCCTGGGGCACAGGGGGGATGCTCAGGGGCCCAGCCTGGCTGTGCTGGAGCAGGAGCCCAGGCTGGAAGCTGGCACTGACGTCAGTGCTGCTCTCCCCAAGCTCCTCGTGTCAAAACAGGATTTTTCCCCCTGTCACTCTGAAGGTCAAAAGCCTCCTCAGTGGAGTTCAGCGAGCAGGCAGAGCTGGGCCTGTTGCTTTTTCTCCCAGCCTGCTGACAAGTCTGAATGCCACAGTCAAGCTGCCATTTGGGGGGATAAAAAAAGGAAGGCAAAACAACAACAAAGCCCAGGCTCTGTCAAGCTGTTCCTGGGAGCAGCAGGAGCACTTCAGTACAACTGTCACTGTCAGCCCTCCCCTCCTGACATCAAACCCAAGACACTTTCTGAGGAGAAGAAGAAACAAATGAATTTTGGAGCTATGGATTCCTCCCCTCTCCCCTCCCTGGGAATTCAGGGCACACACAAATCCTGCAGCCACTGGCTCATCCCTAGAGAGCAGCAGATAAAACAGCAGAGCAGAGGCTCCTCACATCTTTTATCACATTACTGAGCCTTCTGCTTGCTCCTTAATTCCAGCTGCACTGCAAACACAAAGCTGGACAAATATCAAGAAGTTTTGCTTGATTAAATGGCTTCCAGTTCTGCAAATAACAATAACGGGGGAAAAAAGGCTGTAAAACACAGGGAACACACGAATCCTGCCCAGAGGGCGTGGGCAGGGACAAGGCATGGCCAGCCTGCCACATCCTCCCATTTCTGAGAGCTGCCTGAGCCCCTTCCTCCAAAAATGGGGATTTATCCACCACCCACCAACTCCCTGTGAGGCACTCACAGCTTTAACCACCAGGCTGCCTGCAGCCCCAAGCCTGAGCTACCCAGGAGTGGCTTTCATGGCATGAAGGAGAAAAACTCTAAAATCCACGGCCCAGGTGAGTGCAAGTGCACAGCAGGGCCCTGGTGAGTGAGGGAGCTCCCTCCCTCTCCCCTGCCCTCACTGACAAATCATCCAGAGCTCCACAGAGAACTCTCCTGACCCACACAGCCCAGGCCATTAATCCAGATGCAATCCTCGCAGCCAACACTCCAGGAGACACCAGGGAAGCTGCAGCCCACCAGGGTGAGACCACCCAGGCCTGAGCCCTGGGCTCAGAGGGCTTGGGATGCACCAGAACCCACCTGAGATCTTCCTTCTCCCCCTGCAGGCTCCTCCACCAAGGGTGGAGCAAAGCCTCATCAAAACCACCTCAACAACCGAGGAAAACGACCCAGAGCTGTGCATTAAAAAAATAAGATTGATTTCATAAAGCCCTCAGGAGCTGCTGCAAGGCAATTCCCAAGGCAGGCTCAGCTCCATGCCTCTAAGGGGTTGAACTCCCAAACCAAACCCCAGAAAGCAGCCACACACAGGCAAGGTGACACAGGTGATGGCAAACTGCACAGCTGAGGGTGCAGCTAACTGTGAGCACAGAGGGCTGAGTTTAAAATGTCACAATTCTGTTATTTGCCTCTCGATAATTTTGGTTTTTTTGTGAAGAAACACCACTGGTGTGGGGAGAGCAGCTTTAGAGGCACCTTCAGTCCTCAGCTCCAGTCAAGTGCTGGGAAAGGGACTCACAGAAGGGATGATCCATCCCTTTTATAGATCCATCCTGGTGGGCAGGGCAGCTCCTGGTCCTGCACAGGGGGCAGGGCAAGAGGAGCCACCCTGGGCTCAGGAAATGCATTTCTGGGTTGGGTTTTTCAGGCTGGGCTTCCCATGAGGTGCAGCTCCCAGCAGACTGAGCAGCACAGTGGAGGGAACCAAGCACAAAGTGAAATATTAAACCCTGGAACTCCCCAAAGCCTTCCTGGACTGACCTGCTGGGATTAGATGTGCCAAGGAGCAGCACTGACCCTGGCTGAAGGGGTCAGAACACAGCAGCAGAAACTGAAACTGCATGCAAACCCCAGGGCAGCAGTGGGGAATGAAAATCCTGGAATGCTTTGGGTGGAGGGATTTTAAAGGATTTTAAAGGGATTTTAAATGGCATTTTAAAGGGATTTTAAAGGCATTTTAAAGGTATTTTAAAGGTATTTTAAAGGCATTCTAAAGGCATTTTAAAGGCATTTTAAAGGCATTTTAAAGGCATTTTAAAGGGATTTTAAAGGATTTTAAAGGCATTTTAAAGCATTCTAAAGGCATTTTTAATCCCTGCCATGGCAGGAACACCTTCCACTGCCCCTGGGGGCTCCAGCCTGGCCTTGGACCCTGCCAGGCTGGGAGCTGCACTCAGGTCTGCTCCTAATTCCACAGGAAAACAAGAGCAAAGCCTTACCTGGGACAAACCTGGTCACTGCTGGGAGATCCAGGGCAGGCACACAAAGCCTCCAGCTCACACTGGGGGGGCTTGCACAACAAAACCCCAGCAAGCACCCCCTGTAAACCTCGCTGCCACTGAAGGCAGCTGGCATGCAGCCCAGGTTTGGGCTGCCCAGCAGAACAGGAACGGTGCAGCACGCCCTGAACTCACCCAGGGGAGAGGCTGGAGCCCAGGGATCAGGAGCTTCTGCTGAGGCCAGCAGCCCTTCCTGCAGCGTGGGCAGCTCACACAGGCCCCTCCTTGGCGTGTGGCACTGAAACAGAGAGTTGGGTTTGGGGTAATTTCACACTGGCTGGCTAATATATATATTTATATATATATATATTACAAGCAGTTCTATCTCAGTGCACATGGGCTATTCTATAACCCCCTTCCTCACCTCGTGATCTGGGTTTTCCCATGCTGACCCTTCCCCTCCAAATGCCTCCCTTTTTCCCCTATTTCCCCTACCTCACCCCCCTTTTATCCTCAGTTTAAATTCTCCTTGCCATCAGGCTGGGGTCTCTTTGTCTTCCCAGGAATTGATTCCCACATTCAAACCACGGGGTCCTGGTCCCAGAAGACAAAGAGCAGCCCCTGGTTTGTCCTTGTGGAGCTCAGAGCTGAGCCCTGAGCCCTCCTGGCCCAGCTCAGTGCCCGGGCTGCTGATGGAGCTGCTGCCCTGTGCCTGGGGGGGAAGGGTCCAGCAGCCCCCACCCAGCCTGGGGGGCTGCACAGGACCCTCAGCCCAGCCTGGGGGGCTGCACAGGACCCTCAGCCAGCCTGGGGGGCTGCACAGGAGCCCCCCCCCAGCCTGGGGGGCTGCACAGGACCCTCAGCCCAGCCTGGGGGCTGCACAGGACCCTCAGCCCAGCCTGGGGGGCTGCACAGGACCCCCAGCCCAGCCTGGGGGGCTGCACAGGACCCTCAGCCCAGCCTGGGGGGCTGCACAGGAGCCCCACCCGGCCTGGGGGGCTGCACAGGAGCCCCAGCCCAGCCTGGGGGGCTGCACAGGAGCCCCAGCTCAGCCTGGGGGGCTGCACAGGACCCTCAGCCCAGCCTGGGGGGCTGCACAGGAGCCCCAGCTCAGCCTGGGGGGATGCACAGGAGCCCCAGCCCAGCCTGGGGGGCTGCACAGGAGCCCCAGCCCAGCCTGGGGGGCTGCACAGGAGCCCCCACCCGGCCTGGGGGGCTGCACAGGACCCTCAGCCCAGCCTGGGGGGCTGCACAGGACCCTCAGCCCAGCCTGGGGGGCTGCACAGGACCCTCAGCCCAGCCTGGGGGGCTGCACAGGACCCTCAGCCCAGCCTGGGGGGCTGCACAGGACCCTCAGCCCAGCCTGGGGGGCTGCACAGGACCCTCAGCCCAGCCTGGGGGCTGCACAGGAGCCCCAGCTCAGCCTGGGGGGATGCACAGGAGCCCCAGCCCAGCCTGGGGGGCTGCACAGGACCCCCAGCCCGGCCTGGGGGCTGCACAGGAGCCCCCCCCCAGCCTGGGGGGCTGCACAGGACCCTCAGCCCAGCCTGGGGGGCTGCACAGGACCCCCAGCCCAGCCTGGGGGGCTGCACAGGAGCCCCAGCTCAGCCTGGGGGCTGCACAGGAGCCCCCACCCGGCCTGGGGGGCTGCACAGGAGCCCCCAGCCCATGTGGGGCACAGCCAGGGCCTGCTCAGAACAGCAGGGAGTTTGTGAGCCCTGGAAACGAGCCTGGGATCTGCTTTGGTAGAATGGAGTCAGGCTCTCAGGAACTGTAAGGTAAACTAGGACAGTTTACATTCTTTTGTTAAAGAAACCACTTGAGAGACTTCCCATTTGGATTGGAGAGGGGGATACTCCATGACCCACCCCTGCTCAGTGCCCTGGCCATTATAAAAAGCTGAGGTTTCAGTAAACCTTCCTCTTTTGTGCTGTGACACCTGTGGGGTGTGTGTGCTGCGTGTTCCCGGTGTGGAACAGGAATTCCACAGGCACTGGAGCTCTCCAGGGCAGGGAGAACACCCTGCTGGAGCTCTCCTGTCCCAGAGACCCCTGCAGGGATCAAAGCACAGCACAGCTTTGCTCTGAACCCTTGGGAAATGCAATGTTTCCATTTAGACCCGGCTGGGAACGCCCCGGCCGTCCAGCCCCTGGGAGCTGAGGGAATTCCCAGGGCAGCTGAGCCCTTGGCAGAATTCCTGTGACTGCATCCCGGGCAGGTCTGCAGCACACACAGCACCTCCTGCTAATTGCAGCCACTAATGAACCCCACCCCAGAGCAGCTCAGCACACGGCCTGGCAGCAGCAGCAGGTTCCTGAGGGATGGCTGATCCCAGGGATTGCTGATCCCAGGGATGGGAGGGCTGATCCCAGGGAGGGCTGATCCCAGGGAGGGCTGATCCCAGGGAGGGCTGATCCCAGGGATGGGAGGGCTGATCCCAGGGATGGGAGGGCTGATCCCAGGATGGGAGGGCTGATCCCAGGGATTGGGGCTGATCCCAGGGATGGGAGGGCTGATCCCAGGGATGGGAGGGCCGATCCGGAGGTGATCCAGGGATGGAGGGCTGATCCCAGGGATGGGAGGGCTGATCCCAGGGAGGGTGATCCAGGAGGGCTGATCCCAGGGAGGGCTGATCCCAGGGATGGGAGGGCTGATCCCAGGATGGAGGGCGATCCAGGATGGCGATCCCAGGACACCCCACTGCTCCTGCTCTCCTGGATCTGGCTGCTGCAGCTCAGGGACTCCTCCCTCCACGTGCTGGCAGCGGTCTGAAAGGGATCACTGCTGGTTCAAAACACAGATTACAGCTCTGCATTTCAGGGCTGCTCCCGTGCTTCAGGCACAGTGAAGTCTGGGAAACGCCCAGGCCATCCCAAACTGCACAGAAACAGCTCCCAAAACCCTGAGCATCCCTCTGTGCACAGCAGCCAATCCCTTCCCAGGCACAGAAACTTCCCAACTCCACGGAAATCCCGGCTTTGGTCCAAACTGAAAACTCAGCACCCTGACCACGGCCAGCTCCTGGCACTCATCCTGTCTGCTTTACAACCAGGGCTTCCAGCAGGAATTCTAAAATTCATTTTTAATGTTTGTTGTTTCATTAAAACGGGATTTTGTTTATATTAATGTTTTAAACTCTATTTTAAAAGGCACCTCATGCAAATACCTTCAAACAAGCCCAGGCTGATTTCTCTGTTATAATGCAGCAATATCTGCCATACTTTGAGGGCAGGGATTGAAGTGGAATTGGATTCCTGCCTGGAAAAGCAGCTGGAACACCCTCACCCCACCAGGTGCCAGGGGAAGCAGGGATGGAGCTGCCAGCCTGAAAATCCTGGAGACAGCACTGGGAAACACCAGGAGGATCAAAGGGGAAGGGAGGTGAGGCAGCAGAAGCAAAGGGTCACAGACTGAGAAGGATCTCCCAGAAGGAATGAGAAAAGTCCAGAACACAGAGCTGCTGCAATGGAAATGAGATTTCAAATCCAGCATTTCTCCTGCAGTGTGAATATTCCCTCCCAGCTGAGCTAACCTGGCACCTGGGCTCTGCTTCCTCCCCATGCACTGCAAAGCTCTTTTAAAATCTGTCCCAAAACTGCTCATCCAAACTGGAACTTCAGCAAGGAGAGTTCACTCTCCAACATTTACCAATGCAATTTTTTTTTTTTCTGTACATAACATCTGAAAAAAGAAACTACAGCCATGACAAATGAATCCTCTCCCATCTCCCTCGTTCCTCTTTCTGCACATTTCAATGCACCTGGTGCTGAAAAATGTCAGAAACCCCATCACCTGAACAGGTTTCTTCTGCCCATAGAATCCTATTTTCATCTCTTACCAAAATATTTCATTATAGAATGAAAAAAAATAATAATAGTGACAACTCACTCTCAACTGCAAGGATATTGCTGGGAGAGGGAATTTCATTTGAACAAGACTTGGGCAAATGGGGATGAAATGAGATTACAGAAGATTAAAGAGCTGAGCTTCTACTTGAAGGCAATTTCATGCCCAGACACTCTCCCTCCTCCCAGACACTCCCAGGTCCCCAAAGCCAAGCAGTTCCCTCCAGAATTTGGAACAGGCTGGCCAGAATTCCCAGAGCAGCTGGGAATCCCTGCAGGGTCCCAGGCTGGGTTGGACACTGGGGCTGGATCCCCTGGGATGGTGGGAGGGCTCTGGGTGGGATTTGAGACCCCTTCCTCCCAAACCATTCTGGGATTCTACAGCCCCAAAACATTCCATAAATCATCCCAGGGAAAAGCTGCAGCTCCTCTGCAGCTCACTGTCAAAACTTCCTGCAAAGAAAGCCAAGCCTGAGTTGTAGAGGAGAGCTTTGAGCCAGCCCTGCTCCCACCCCCAGGAATGCTCTGCAGGGACCCCAGCCCAGCACAACCTGCAGCCAGAGGGGCAGGGAATGAGTGCTGGAATGCCTGGGGCTGGAAAGGCTCTCCCAGCCCAGGGGATCCCTGTGCAAGGAATGCTGGAATGGCTGGGCTGAAAGGCTCTCCCAGCCCAGGGGATCCCTGTGCAAGGAATGCTGGAATGGCTGGAAAGGCTCTCCCAGCCAGGGGATCCCTGTGCAAGGAATGCTGGAATGGGGCTGGAAAGGCTCTCCCAGCCCAGGGGATCCCTGTGCAATGAATGCTGGAATGGCTGGAAAGGCTCTCCCAGACAGGGGATCCCTGTGCAAGGAATGCTGGAATGGCTGGAAAGGCTCTCCCAGCCCAGGGGATCCCTGTGCAAGAATGCTGGAATGGCTGGAAAGGCTCTCCCAGCCCAGGGGATCCCTGTGCAAGAATGCTGGAATGGCTGGAAAGGCTCTCCCAGATCAGGGGATCCCTGTGCAAGGAATGCTGGAATGGCTGGAAAGGCTCTCCCAGATCAGGGGATCCCTGTGCAAGGAATGCTGGAATGGCTGGAAAGGCTCTCCCAGATCAGGGGATCCCTGTGCAAGGAATGCTGGAATGGCTGGAAAGGCTCTCCCAGCCCAGGGGATCCCTGTGCAAGGAATGCTGGAATGGCTGGAAAGGCTCTCCCAGCCCAGGGGAACCCTGTGCAAGGAATGCTGGAATGGCTGGAAAGGCTCTCCCAGCCCAGGGGAACCCTGTGCAAGGAATGCTGGAATGGCTGGAAAGGCTCTCCCAGCCCAGGGGAACCCTGTGCAAGGAATGCTGGAATGGCTGGAAAGGCTCTCCCAGATCAGGGGATCCCTGTGCACAGAGCTGCTGGGCAGGGCAGGGCTGCAAGCATAAAATAGTAATAATAATAATAATAATAATAATAATAAATAATAATAATAATAATAATAACAATAATAATAATAATAATAATAATAATAATAATAATAATAATAATAACTGTCCCTGTTGTAATAATATATAATATATAATATATAATTTATAAATATAAAATATATAATATAAAATATATTATATAATATTATACATAAAATATATAACATTATATACTATATAAACATAAAAATATATAATAAAATATATAATATATAAAATGTATAATATATTATATTATATATTATATATTATATATTATATATTTTATATTATATATTATATATTATATTGTATACTATATAATATTAAAAATATAATAAAATATATAATATATCATATATAAATATGATATACATACTATAAATAATATAATATATAATATAAAATACAATACTAACTCAGCTGCATTCTTCCAGCTCCAGTCCTCACCCCGAGAGCCCCAAGCAGGGAACAGCCCAGAGTCAGACCCTGCCCCAGTGGGGTACCAGGGCACAGGGCAGCAGGTGCCAGCAGGAGGGACATGTACCACGAGTGCCACCACCCCTGAGGGCTCCCTGGCACCTCAAGGCCAGTGCAGAAGCTGACCCACGCTGTCCTCCCTGACCCCAACCCACGGGCTCTGCTGCTCAACACAGAACGAGGGGCAAGGACAGAAATAAAGCTGAACAGGACAGCCACCCCCAGAGCACACAGAGCCGGAATTCAGGAGCTGAGAGGCAGCTCGGGACTCCTGCTGCACGGCAGCGACAGCAACGGGAATGTCACCTGGTTCGGAAGGACTCCAACAGCCAGGCCAGCCCTCCTCACGGGCCACTGACGATATCCCACAGGGGAACACTGGGGAACAGAGGAAAAACCCAGGAGACCAGGGAAGAGATCTCCCCAGGACTAATGCCAGCTGCCTGATCCTGCCAGGACACCAGGGATGGCTCTGATTTATCCCAGGACACCAGGGATGGCTCTGATTTATCCCAGGACACCAGGGATGGCTCTGATTTATCCCAGGACATCAGGGATGGCTCTGATTTATCCCAGGACACCAGGGATGGCTCTGATTTATCCCAGGACACCAGGGATGGCTCTGATTTATCCCAGAACACCAGGGATGGCTCTGATTCCTCCCAAAACACCAGGGATGGCTCTGATTTATCCCAGGACATCAGGGATGGCTCTGATTTATCCCAGCACACCAGGGATGGCTCTGATTTATCCCAGGACACCAGGGATGGCTCTGATTCCTCCCAGCACACCAGGAATGGCTCTGATTCCTCCCAGCACACCGGGAATGGCTCTGATTCCTCCCAGCACACCGGGAATGGCTCTGATTCCTCCCAGCACACCGGGAATGGCTCTGATTCCTCCCAGCACACCAGGAATGGCTCTGATTCCTCCCAGCACACCGGGAATGGCTCTGATTCCTCCCAGCACACCGGGAATGGCTCTGATTCCTCCCAGCACACCGGGAATGGCTCTGATTCCTCCCAGCACACCGGGAATGGCTCTGATTCCTCCCAGCACACCGGGAATGGCTCTGATTCCTCCCAGCACACCAGGAATGGCTCTGATTCCTCCCAGCACACCAGGAATGGCTCTGATTCCTCCCAGCACACCAGGAATGGCTCTGATTCCTCCCAGCACACCGGGAATGGCTCTGATTCCTCCCAGCACACCGGGAATGGCTCTGATTCCTCCCAGCACACCGGGAATGGCTCTGATTCCTCCCAGCACACCGGGAATGGCTCTGATTCCTCCCAGCACACCGGGAATGGCTCTGATTCCTCCCAGCACACCAGGAATGGCTCTGATTTATCCCAGGACACCAGGGATGGCTCTGATTCCTGCCAGGACATCAGGAATGGCTCTGATTCCTGCCAGGACATCAGGAATGGCTCTGATTCCTCCCAGCACACTGGAATGGCTCTGATTCCTCCCAGCACACCAGGAATGGCTCTGATTCCTCCCAGCACACCAGGAATGGCTCTGATTCCTCCCAACACCCCGAGTCCCACCTGCAGAGCCACCACCAAACCCCATCCCCAGGGCCCACAGCCACACGTGTCCTGAGCACTGCCAGGGGTTCTGCCTCCCTGGGCAGCCTGCTCCAGGCTGACAGCCCTTCCTGGGGAGAGATTTTCCCCAAAATCCAACCCACACCTCCCCTGGCACACCTGAGGCTGTTCCCTGCTGCCCTGACACTGCAGGGCTCTGGGTTGCATTTGTGCATGACTTGTGCCCAAACTGAACGAGTTTAGTTCAAAGATGTGTCAGAAATCTCAAATAACAGCTGAATGGAGCTGCCCAGCCTGGCCTGGCTTCCTCCCTGGCCCCCAGAGCAGTGAGAGCCCCGGCCAATGGGAGTCTGGGCAGGGACAAAAGGGAAAGCACCCGGGAACAACGAGGATTCAAAGCAGGGATGCACCTGGGAACACCAGGGATTCAAAGCAGGGATGCACAGGGGAACACCCCAGCTGTCACCCCAGCCCTGTCCCCAGCTGTCACCCCAGCCCAGCACATCCCCGTGTCCCAGCCATGGCACAGCACAGCTCCAGCCATGGAGTGGCCCCAGGGTAGCAGCACCAGGGGGCTGGGGCAGCTGCCAGGGGCTCCCTGGCACCTCTCCTGCACCCTTCCTGGAGAGACCCCAACATCACCTCAGGTCCCACAGACCCCCTTTCCTGCTCTGCAGGCTCCACAGACACCCCTGCTCTGCAGGTCCCACAGACCCCACCTGCCTGGCTCCCCTGCCCAGAGCAGTCACAGACACCCCCTGCTCTGCAGTCCACAGACAACCCCTGCTTGCAGGTCCACAGACACCTCCCTGCTCTGCAGGTCCCACAGAACACCCCCTGTCTCTGCAGGTCCCACAGACACCCTGCTCTGCAGTCCCACAGACACCCCTGCCCTGCAGGTCCACAGCACAGCCCCGCTCTGCAGGTCCCCAGACACCCCCTGCACTGCAGGTCCCACAGACACCCCCTGCTCCTGAAGGTCCCACAGACACTCCTGCTCTGCAGGTCCCACAGACACCCCCTGCTCTGCAGGTCCCACAGACACCCCCTGCTCTGCAGGTCCCACAGACACCCCCTGCTCTGCAGGTCCCACAGACACCCCCTGCTCTGCAGGTCTCTCTGTACAGGCTCTGTCCCTGTCCAGCTCTGTGTCTCAGCTCTGTCCCTGTCAGCTCTGCCCTGTCCAGCTCTGTCCTCATCCGGGGCTCTGTCCTCATCCGGCTCTGCCCTGTCCAGCTCTGTCCCTGCCCCAGGCTCTGTCCCTGTCCAGCTCTGTGCCCCCCTGGCTCTGTCCCTGTCCAGCTCTGTCCCTGCCTGGGCTCTGTCCCTGTCCAGCTCTGTGTCCTGGGCTCTGTCCTTGCCCCAGCTCTGTCCCTGTCCAGCTCTGTGCCCTTCCCTAGGCTCTGTCCCCATCCGCTCTGTCCCATCCTGGGCTCTGTCCCCCTCCTAGGCTCTGTCCCTGTCCAGCTCTGTGTCCATCCTGGGCTCTGTCCACCTATCCCAGCTCTGTGTCCATCCTGGGCTCTGTCCCTCCCTGGCTCTGTGTCCATCCTGGGCTCTGTCTCCCTGGGCTCTGTGTCCATCCTGGGCTCTGTCCCCATCCAGCTCGTCCATCCTGGTTCTGTCCATCCTGGGCTCTGTCCCTACCCAGCTCTGTGTCCATCCTGGGCTCTGTCCCTACCCGGGCTCTGTGTCCATCCTGGGCTCTGTCCCACCAGCTCTGTGTCCATCCTGGGCTCTGTCCCTGCCCTGGCTCTGTGTCCATCCTGGGCTCTGTCCCTACCAGCTCTGTGTCCATCCTGGGCTCTGTCCCTGCCCTGGGCTCTGTCCATCCTGCTCTGTCCCATCCAGCTCTGTGTCCTCCAGGCTCTGTCCTACCCAGCTCTGTGTCCATCCTGGGCTCTGTCCCTGCCCTGGGCTCTGTCCATCCTGGGCTCTGTGCCCCTCGCTCTTTTCCCTCCTGGGCTCTGTCCATCCTGGGCTCTGTGCCATCTGGGCTCTGTCCCTGCCCTGGCTCTGTGTCCATCCTGGGCTCTGTCCCTACCCGGCTCTGTCCCTCACTGGCTCTGTGTCCATCCTGGGCTCTGTCCTGTGGCTCTGTCCCTGCCCCAGGCTCTGTGTCCATCCTGGGCTCTGTCCCTGTGGCTCTGTCCCTCCTGGGCTCTGTGCCCTGGGCTCTGTCCCTGCCCAGGCTCTGTGCCATCCCGGGCTCTGTGCCCTGGGCTCTGTCCCGCACCAGGCTCTGTGTCCATCCTGGGCTCTGTCCGTCCCTGGGCTCTGTCCCCATCCGGGCTCTGTCCTCCGGGCTCTGTCCCTGCCCCGGGCTCTGTCCATTTTCCCCAGCACCCCCTTTCCTGAGCTCCCCCTGCCCACCTCAGCCCCAAGCTCTCCCCCAGGCACACAGGGCAGGGAGGAACATTTCAAAGCACTGTGGGGTTACCCCACTTGTGTCCAGCTGAAGCTGGATTCCTCTTTCTGTAAATTCTGGTTATTTTGGCTTCCCTGGAGCAGCTCAGATCAGCTGGTTCAACCTCTTGTGGGAAGGGGGGCTCAATTTCCCAATAAAAGCAGAGTGAGCAGTGCTGCAGCACCCACGGCTCAAAAGCAAACCCAGGAACCTCCCTGCAGCAGCAGCCTGCTCCTGGCTCACTGCAAACCTGATTCAGAGTCACCAGGGGAGCCCTGCCAGCAGGACTGCACCCCTGTGCAGAGCCCCCTACCTGCCTGCTGCCCAAACCCCCCAGCAGGAACAGTACACAGCTTTTCATTTATGGAGTTAGAGGGTGAACTCCTTCACACTCTCAGCTTTGGACCACTCACAAAGCACTGGCTATCCCCTAATCTTTCATTGACTCTTTATTTAAATCATACTTGCAAGAGCTGCACTTTGCATCCTCCAGTTTTTAGGAAAATGCTCATTTCTATATCCTTTCCACCTCTGAAATAAAAGGTACCTCTGTCAGCAGGTACCTTAGTTTGCTATTCCTACTTATATACAAAACAGAAAAAGCAGAAATCAGAATTTCAAGGAATTATGGTCATTCTGGGATGCAGCCATCAACTTGCAGCATTTAAGAATGTAAAACCAGAAACCTGATCCTTCTGGGTCTCATTTGTCACACTCAAGTTCAGCTAAATGCAGAATCAAAAACTTGTTAGGGCAGGGCTTAAATCATCCTCAGCACCAAAAATAAACCCAAAGAGGAAAAGGACAAAGCTGATAAAGCTGGTATGAAAAGGGAATAAAGAGTAAGGAGCCTCACTGTGTGGGTTTCACAATCCTCCCCAGTTACACTGGGATGCCCATAACACCTTGAAATCCCACCAAGTGGGACCCTTGGCTGGGACATCATTCCCAGCCGCTCCTCAGCGAGCGAAAACTCCAGGGAAGCGTTGAGCAGAAGTTCTCTAAGGCAATGTGAACCCCAGTCCACTGCAAATGTGTGCTGGCTCCTGCCACAGAACCTGGGCACAGGGTGAGGCAGCGCACAGGTGGAACAAGCGCCACACAGGTGAGCAGGTGAGCCCACAGCCAGCACAGGTGAGCAGGGCAACAGGTGAGCAAGGTGAGCCAAGCCAGCACAGGTGAGCCCAGAGCCAGCACAGGTGAGCGGGGCACAGGTGAGCCCAGAGCCAGCACAGGTGAGCGGAGGGCACAGGAATGAGCCCAAGCCAGCACAGGTGAGGCAGGGCACAGGTGACCCAAGGGTGAGCCCAGAGCCAGCACAGGTGAGCGCCAGAGCCAGCCACAGCAGGTGAGCGGGGCACAGGTGAGCCACAGAGCCAGCAACAGGTGAGCAGGGCACGGTAGCCAGCACAGGTAGAGGCCCAGCACAGGTGAGACCCAGGGGCACAGCAGCACAGGTGAGCCCAGCACAGGTGAGCCCAGCTCCTGCTGGGCTGGGTTTGACCCTCTGCACACCCCTGGGAGCTGCAGCCTGGCCTGCTGGAGGAACCAGCAGGGGATCGTGTGCAGGAGCAGCAATCACCTGAGCCAGGGACAGAGGGACAGCAGGGCAGGAGCCCCGTGCAGCACAGGCTGCTCTGGCTGCACCTGCAGCCCCAGGGCAGCAGGAGCTGGGCTCAGCTCCAGCCAGAGCTCAGCTCGGTTGTCAGAGCAGCACTCACACCCCAGGGCAAACACAAACACAGAGGGGAGAACGGCCAGCAGGGAACAGCAGCAGCTGACACCCAAAGGGGACCCAGAGAACTGAGCTGTGAGGAGCAGAAAACTGCCACACCTCAGCTAAACTGACCTGTGAGGAGAAAAAACTGCCACACCTCAGCTAAACTGACCTGTGAGGAGAAAAACTGCCACACCTCAGCTAAACTGACCTGTGAGGAGAAAAAAACTGCCACACCTCAGCTAAACTGACCTGTGAGGAGCAGAAACTGCCACACCTCAGCTAAACTGACCTGTGAGGGCAGAAACTGCAGCACCTCAGGTAAACTGACCTGTGAGGAGCAGAATGAAGGTGACACAAGAAGCAGGAGGTAAATTCACCGCTTTACAACATCCCAACCTGGAGCCAAAGTGACTGGGAATCTCGCCTGCAAGTCGGCACTCAGAGGAACCTCATTCCCAGTTAAATATAGAGAATAAGCAGCAGCAGTGCAAGATCCAGCCCTGCTATCCTGGGGCAAGCTATCCCTCCTGCAAACACACAGGGAAGGCCCTTCTGCAGGAGGTTCGTGGAAACTGCAGAAGGACTACACGGAGTCCCCACCTCCACCAAAGCCACACCTGCCTTTAAGACGCCCCAGTTACTTCCCACGGCTGTTTCCACCCTTTGTCCCGGTTTCCAGCACTTGTCCTGGTCGGACTGATCCCGTCCTTGCTCTCAGGGAGTGTTTCCAGCCGTCGCTAAGGCATCCGCCTCTGGCTCCCCCGTGGCTGCTGCACCTCTGAGCCCGTGGGCAGTGGGGAGCTCTCCCTCTGGGACCAGAGCCACAGGCACCGCGAGGGCCAGAGCAGGGCAGGACCTGCCCAAGGAGCCAGCTCGGCAGGACTGACTGCAGCGGGGCTGGCACGGGGCACCCAGAGCCCCCTGCCCAGCCTGCAGCACGGCTGTGAGCACAGAGCCCGCAGGGAGCCCCTCCAGCACCTCCCTGCACTCACGGGGGCTCCGAAAGCAGGACAGCAACTCCTTACACCGGCAGACACCGACAGGACAAGGGGCACTGCTGCAAACGGAAAGCTGAGGGGTTTAGCTTGGATATTGGGAATAAACCCTTCCCTGTCCAGGGGGGAGATCTTGGCACAGCTCGGGCTGCCCTGGAGGGTCCAGGGCAGGTTGGACACGGGGGTGGATCTCCCCGGGTTGGATCCCCCCGGGTTGGACAGCAGGAGGGGTCCCTGCCAGGGCAGGGGGGTCCCAGGGTGGGTTCCAAGGTCCCTTCCAAGCCAAGCACGCAGGGACTGCAGCCCCCGTGTCCCTGCAGGGCCAGGCACTCGCCAGAGGCACTCACCTGTCCAAGGGCAGGACAGGCAGGAGGGAACAGGATAACCCAACTGTTAAACGGTAATTAGCACAACAACAGAACAGCCTGGAGAGGAGGAGGGATCCCGATCAGGGCCACCCTCCCCATGGGGCACAGAGGGAGCAGCGCTGGGCCAGCAGCGACCCCCGACCCGGGCAGGGACCCCTGGAAACCCCCCGAGGGGTACGGGGGGACAGCCCAGCCCCAGCAGGGTGAGGAGCAGCGGAGGATCCCCGGCGGGGCAAAGACACACCGGGTTACACACACAGAGGGTTACACACCGGGTTACACACACAGAGGGTTACACACGGGTTACACACAGAGGGTTACACACAGGTTACACACAGGGTTACACACAGGGTTACACACAGGGTTACACACACAGAGGGTTACACACGGGTTACACACACAGGGTTAACACAGGTTACACACAGGTTACACACAGGGTTACACACAGGTTACACACGAGGGTTACACACACAGAGGGTTACACACACAGAGGGTTACACACACAGAGGGTTACACACCGGGTTACACACAGGTTACACACAGGGTTACACACACAGAGGGTTACACACAGGTTACACACACAGAGGGTTACACACCGGGTTACACACCGGGTTACACACCGGGTTACACAGAGGGTTACACAGAGGGTTACACAGAGGGTTACACACCGGGTTACACAGCACGGTTACACACAGGGTTACACACACACAGGGTTACACACACACAGGGTTACACACACACAGGGTTACACACACAGGGTTACACACAACAGGGTTACACACACAGGGTTACACACACAGGGTTACACACACACGTAACACAGGGTTACACACCAGGGTTACACACACAGAGGGTTACACACACAGAGGGTTACGAACAGGGTTACACACAGGGTTACACACCGGGTTACACACACAGAGGGTCACACACAGAGGGTTACACACACACGAGGTCACACACACAGGGTTACGGGCACGCACACACACACACAGGGTTACACGCACGAGGTTACACACATGCAGTGTTACACACATGAGGTCACACACACACAGGGTTACACGCACGAGGTTACACACATGCAGTGTTACACACACACAGGGTCACACACACACAGGGTTACACACACACGAGGTCACACACAGGGTTACGGGCACGCACACACACACACACACACACACACATCCACCACACACACACACACACACAGGGTTACGGGCACGCGCACACACACACACACACACACACACACACACACACACACACACACACACACACACACACACGTGTGCACGCACACAACCGCTGTGGACGGTGAGCGGCCGCTCCCGCCCCGCCCGAGCCCCTGCTCACCTGGGCCCGCTCCTCTGCCTCCTCTGCCTGCTCCTGCTCCTGCTGCTGCTGGCCGCGCTCCATGGCGGCGGGGCGAGGCCGGCGTGTCGCGGTGGCCGTGTGTCGCGGTGCCGGTGTATCGCGGTCTCCGCGGTGCCGGTGTGCCGATGTGTCGGTGTATCGGGTGTGCCGGTGTGCCGCTCTGTCCCTCAGTCTGTCCCTCAGTCTGTCCCTCAGTCCGTCCCTCAGTCTGTCCCTCAGTCCGTCCCTCAGTCCGTCCCTCAGCCCGTCCCTCAGCCCGTCCCTCTCTCCGCTCCCCGGTCCCGCTCTCCCGCCGGCCCCGCCCCTCCCCGGGGTCTCGCGGTCTCCCCGCGCGCGCACGCGCCGGCCCCGCCCCCAGCCCGCGCCGTACGATTGGTCGGCGAGGGGGCGTGGCCGGGGCGCGAGCTCCGCCTCCCGCGCGGTGATTGGTGGGCGGGGGAGAGGCGGGGCGTGGCTGCGGGAGCGCGCGCGCGCGGGGGTTTTGGCGGGCAGCGGAAGTGCCCGGATGGAGGCGGGGCGGGGCTGGGGGCGTGGCCATTGATGGGGCGGGGTCATAGTTGGGGCGGGGGTCAGGAGCTGGGGGCGGGGCCTGCAGTGACCGCGGGGCGTCCGCGGGTCCGGACCGGAGTGACCGGACCGGACTGGACTGACCCGGACGAAATCGACCGGACTGGACCGGACCGGACTGACCGGACCCGGACTGACCGGACCGGACCGGACAGACCCGGACGAATTCGACCGGACTGGACCGGACCGGACCGGACCGACCGGACCGGACCCGGACCGGACCAGACCGACCCGACCCGACCCGACCGGACCGGACCGGACCGGACCGACCCGACGGGACCGGAGCCCGCCCGGAGCTCTCCCGGTTGCCTTGCTGCCCCGGGTGCGAGCGCGGCCCGCAGCAGCCCCGGTCCCGTTCTCCTGGGTCACATCGGTCCCGATCCCGCTCACGTGCAGAGCAGTGCTCCCGACCGATCCCGGCCCGGTTCCACTGCAGGAGCGAGTGTCCCAGCCCCGGCTTGGCCAGGGGCCCAGCGCACGAGCCCCCCGGGGTGCGGGAGGGTCCCTGTCGTGACAGGGGGGCGGTACCGGCTGGGTTCGACCCGACCCGCCCCGTGCCACCGTCCCGTGGTAACGCTGTCCCGGAGCGTTCGGGACAAGCTCTGGGGAACGTGCCGTGTTTCAGCTGGGGTCAGCAGAGGCAAGGCGGGAATTTCCCGTTAAAAACAGGATTTTATTTATTTCCATATGGCCTTTGGCTCCCCCGAAGCTGCAGAGCAGGTGGCACCAGAGGCAGCAGGTGCAGCCCTGGGACAGGGACAGGGACAGGGGCTGTGACAATGCCGGGACAGGGACAGGGACAGGAGTTGTGACAGTGCCGGGACAGGGACAGGGTCTGTGACAGTGCCAGCCCTGCCCAGGGACAGGGTCTGTGACAGTGCCAGCCTTGCCCAGGGACAGGGACAGGGTCTGTGACAGTGCCAGCCCTGCCCAGGGACAGGGTCTGTGACAGTGCCAGCCCTGCCCAGGACAGGGACAGGCACAGGGACAGGGGCTGTGACAGGGGCTGTGACAGGGGCTGTGCCAGTCCTGGGACAGGGACAGGAGCTGTGACAGTGCCGGGACAGGGACAGGGACAAGGGCTGTGACAGTGCCGGGACAGGGACAGGGGCTGTGACAGTGCCAGTCCTGCCCAGGATAGGGACAGTGCCAGCCCTGCCCAGGACAGGGTCTGTGACAGTGCCAGCCCTGCCCAGGAGCAGACCCTCGGCTGATCTCTCCATGCCAGCAGTAATTAAATTCCCCTGCTCAGGTGGTGGCAATGTCTCCAGCTGTGCCATGGATCAGCTCCAGACTGCCCAGCTCTCTGCAAGAAAAAATAAATAAATAAATAAATAAATAAATAAATAAATAAATAAATAAATAAATAATAAATAAATAAATAAATGATAAATAAATAAATCATAACAGATAAATAAATAAATAAAAGTAAAATAAATGAATTAATGAATAAATAAATAAATAAAATAATTAATAAATAACTGACTGCCCCCCTTTTCATCCTCTACGGCCGGGAAGCTGAAGCACCCGGAAAAACCAAGGTTTTCCCATCAGGTTTCCTGCCTCCTGAGCTGTTTGCTCTGCTCCGAGCAGTTTTCTGCCCTGTATCCAGCAGAACCCCTCCCCAAAGGCACAGCCGGCGCTGGCTCCGCAGCGATTTGGGGCTTCTTTTTCAGCACTAGATACAGGTAGCAAGGCGAACGTTCCTTAAAATAACGAAAACGCTGACAAGAAAAATGCAGCTTGATATTCAAACCCATCTCCTGTTGCAAATCCAATTAAACGCGCTCGGCTCAGCCTGCCCCGGTGCTTGTTTATCCACATCCTTAAAAAGCATCACCTCCTGCCTGAGGAGAGAGCTGGGGAAAGCAGCACCCGTGGGCTGGGGGAGAGCAGAGGCAGCGCTCGGGAACGAATCCTGCTGGAGAGGCAGCGATTCCCGGCTTGTTTTCCCTGGGAGCGCAGGGGAGAGCCTGCCGGGTTCGAGAGCGGGGCAGAGCTGCGAGTGTCCCCCGGGAGGTGCAGTGGGGCACGGAGGGGCTCGGCTCCTCTCCTCTCCTCCTCTCCTCTCCTCTCCTCTCCTCTTCCTCTCCTCTCTCTCCCTCCTCCTCTCCTCTCCTTCCTCTCCTCTCCTCTCCTCTCCTCTCCTCTCCTCTCCTCTCCTCTCCTCTCCTCTCCTCTCCTCTCCTCTCCTCTCCTCTCCTCTCCTCTCCTCTCCTCTCCTCTCCTTCCTCCTCTCCTCTCCCTCCTCTCTCCTCTCCTCTCCTCTCCTCTCCTCTCCTCTCCTCTCCTCTCCTCTCCTCTCCTCTCCTCTCCTCTCCTCTCCTCTCCTCTCCTCTCCTCTCCTCTCCTCTCCTCTCCTCTCCTCTCCTCCAGTCCCGAATTCTGTCACTGCCGGTATTTTTAGCAGAGCGATTCGCAGGCAGGCAGGGGAGGAGGGAGGCTTTGCCGATTGTTTATCGCTCGCACATCGCGCAGGAAGCCGCTCGCCGTTTATTAATTGACTAACAATATCCAGAGAGTTACTCAGGCTGAGATGGAATCTGCTCAGATCCTTCCCAGCAAAATGTCACTCGAAATGAAAATGGCAGAGGAATTTTTAGAAAGGCCATTGCTGGGGGAGATTCTTGGAGAGAGAGGAACCTGCCTTCCCCCAAACCTCAGGAGCTTTTAAAGGTGACATGTAATATATTAAAATACAGGGATTGACTAATGTGCTAATTGCAGGGGAGAATATGAAATACAATCGTGACTACAAATACCTTGGAAAAAAAAAGAATATTTGAACATGAGGCTGTGGCTGGTGCCAGTGACGTGTTAATTGCCAAGTTTTCCACGTGAGGATTTCTGTGCTCCAGGGGTAGCTGGAAACTCACATTATGGGGGTCTGATCAACAGGATTCCTCAGCTGCTCTGGAAAAGAAATCTCAGCTGCTTCAGTGTCCGTGTGTTTCAGCAGCAGGTAGCTTAAGAACACTTTTACACGATTGAGCTTTTTTTCCCCCTGGTTTGTGATTGAAAAAAAATGGATTTGGTTCCACGGGAGAGATCCAGGTAATCCAGCTGCAATGAAAAAACAGGAGAGGAAGAGGCAAGTGAGTGCAGAGGCAGGTGTCAGGAGGGTGGGCAGCCAGGAGAGAGCAGTGCTGGCCCCAGCAGTGCTGAGACGGGTGATCCCACCGGGGAGGGCAGAGGAGCTGGAACGGGCATCCCTAGAGCCGGGGAACAGCTCGGGCTGAGGCTGATAAAACCAGGAATAACAGGGGGATGATAATGAGGAGAGAGAGCTCCTGGAATGGGGATCCCTAGAGCCGGGGAACAGCTCGGGCTGAGGCTGATAAAACCAGGAATAACAGGGGGATGATAATGAGGAGAGAGAGCTCCTGGAACGGGCATCCCTAGAGCCGGGGAACAGCTCGGGCTGAGGCTGATAAAACCAGGAATAACAGGGGGATGATAATGAGGAGAGAGAGCTCCTGGAACGGGCATCCCTAGAGCCGGGGAACAGCTCGGGCTGAGGCTGCAGGACACAAAACCAGGAATAACGGGGATGATAATGAGGAGAGAGAGCTCCTGGAATGGGGATCCCTAGAGCCGGGAACAGCTCGGCTGAGGCTGATGAAACCAGGAATTAGCAGAGGGATGCTAATGAGAGGCAGAGCTCCTGGAATGGGGATCCCTAGAGTCAGGGAAGGAGCTCGGGCTGAGGCTGCAGGACACAAACCCAGCAATTAGCAGGGGATGCTAATGAGAGGCAGAGCTCCTGGAGAAGAGCAGAGTGAAGGCATGAATGGGAGGATGTGCTCACGGTGCTCCTGCCCTCCTGGGCAGAGCAGAGGGAAAGAACTGCTCAGGATTGGGCTGGGATTTGAAAGCAAACTCCAGTTCTGCCCCAGGTAGCTCTGAAAGGATCTGAGGATCTTCAGCACGGTCACATCATGGTTACCAGACTGAGCCTGGATAACAAAGCATTCACAGCAGCTGTGGTTCTGGCTGGCATCTGTGTCACAGCCAGTGGGATGGCTGATTGTGTAACCCAGGGGCATGGTTAAATGTGGAGACTGAACAAGATGGGGTCTTGCCAGTCTCTAAAAAAAAAAAGGGGAAGGATGCCCTTAAGTTTTACCTTTTTTCCTGTGTTCTCTGTATTCTTCACGCTTATATTTGTAGCTGTGCAGTCTATTGTATTAGAGACTCATTTTCCCACTACTTTTCCATGGCCTTTCCCTAGGCAGAAAGACAAAACAAATTCCAGAGCTCCAAGGAGGTGCAGGGCCCCCGTGCTGTCCTGGTTCTTCCTGGGAGCCAAGGCCAGCACAACCCTTGGAGACCCATCCTCATGGACAGAGCACAGCCAGGTGGCTCCAGAGAACCTGGGGGGAATTGCAGCACCACTTGTGCTCCTGATTGGTGCCTTTTATCAATTATTCTAGTTCCCCAAAACCTATTAAATGTACTCACCCCTGGGGGAGGTGGGATTTTGTGGCCACTTTTCCATAACTGCTCCTGGAGGCCTCCAAATGAAGATGCCTTTTATGTTCCCTCCTTACTAAAATTATCTCGAGTCTCATTTCCAGGCTGGGGAAAAGGCCACAGTTACTCTGGGGAGGGGGAATGGTGGGACAGGGCCAGCAGGGCAGCAGGGGCTGGGAGCAGATCTGTCTCCTCAAAGTGCCCTGATTGCTGAAATCCCAGCAGGGAGGGCTCCAGGGTTTATTGGCTGATTCTGCCTAAATCAGATTGAGGGATGAGCAGGATCTGGGCTTAGCTGTGGTTTCTGAGCCGAAAAGAGCAAATCAGGATTAAACCTGGAAAACAGTTTAATGGGATCGAATGGTCTGAGGAGCTTGGGCTCAGCATCCCTCCAGCAAGGCTGCACTGGGGGCTCAGGGGCAGCTGCCTCGCAGTCCTGGCAAGGGAGAGCATCAGGGGAGGGTAAAAACCTCAAAAACAACCTGGGGCAAGCCCTGCCCTGGCAGGGACCCCCCCACTGTCCGGGGCTCCAGCCCCAGTGTCCAGCCTGGCCTGGGACACTGCCAGGGATCCAGGGGCAGCCCCAGCTGCTCTGGGCACCCTGGGCCTGTGAACCTGTGTATCCCTGTGTGTCCCTGTGTGTCCCTGTCCCGGTGTCCCTGTGTCCCTGTGCTCTGTTCCTATGGCCCTGTGTGTGTCCCTGTGTCACTGTGCCTGTCCCTGTGTCCTTGAGTGTGTCCCTGTCCCTGTGTCCCTGTGTGTCCCTGTCCCGGTGTCCCTGTGTCCCTGTGCTCTGTTCCTATGGCCCTGTGTGTGTCCCTGTGTCACTGTGCCTGTCCCTGTGTCCCTGAGTGTGTCCCTGTCCCTGTGTCCCTGTCCCTGTGTCCCTGTGCTCTCTTCCTGTGTCCCTGTGTCCCTGTGTCGCTGTGTGTGTCCCTGTGTCTCTATGTCCCTGTCCCTGTGTGCGTCCTTGTGTCCCTGTGCTCTGTTCCTGTGCCCCTGTGTGTGTCCCTGTGTCCCTGTCCCTCTGTCCCTGTGTCCCTGTGTCCCTGTCCCTCTGTCCCTGTGTCCCTTTGTCCCTGTGCTCTGTCTCTGTATCCCTGTGCTCTGTCCCTGTGTCCCTGTCCCATGGGAAAGTTGCTCAGGAAGGTGCAGCCCATGAGGGGACACAGCTCCTCCCAGTGAGCCCAAAGGGGCCCAGATCCATCTGTGGGCACTCAGGTACCCCAAGGGTGCCCAGGTCCATCTGTGGGCACTCAGGTACCCCCAGGGTGCCCAGGTCCATCTGTGGGCACTCAGGTACCCCAGGGTGCCCAGGTCCATCTGTGGGCACTCAGGTACCCAAGGGTGCCCAGGTCCATCTGTGGGCACTCAGGTACCCCAAGGGTGCCCAGGTCCCTCTGTGGGCACTCAGGTACCCCCAGGGTGCCCAGGTCCATCTGTGGGCACTCAGGTACCCCAAGGGTGCCCAGGTCCATCTGTGGGCACTCAGGTACCCCAAGGGTGCCCAGGTCCCTCTGTGGGCACTCAGGTACCCCCAGGGGTGCCCAGGTCCATCTGTGGGCACTCAGGTACCCCAAGGGTGCCCAGGACCCTCTGTGGGCACTCAGGTATCCCAAGGGTGCCCAGGTCCATCTGTGGGCACTCAGGTATCCCAAGGGTGCCCAGGTCCCTCTGTGGGCACTCAGGTACCCCCAGGGTGCCCAGGTCCATCTGTGGGCACTCAGGTATCCCAAGGGTGCCCAGGACCCTCTGTGGGCACTCAGGTATCCCAAGGGTGCCCAGGTCCATCTGTGGGCACTCAGGTACCCCAGGGTGCCCAGATCCATCTGTGGGCACTCAGGTACCCCAAGGGTGCCCAGGACCCTCTGTGGGCACTCAGGTATCCCAAGGGTGCCCAGGTCCATCTGTGGGCACTCAGGTACCCCAGGGTGCCCAGATCCATCTGTGGGCACTCAGGTACCCCAAGGGTGCCCAGGACCCTCTGTGGGCACTCAGGTACCCCAAGGGTGCCCAGGTCCATCTGTGGGCACTCAGGTACCCCCAGGGTGCCCAGGTCCATCTGTGGGCACTCAGGTACCCCAAGGGTGCCCAGGTCCATCTGTGGGCACTCAGGTACCCCAAGGGTGCCCAGGTCCATCTGTGGGCACTCAGGTACCCCAAGGGTGCCCAGGTCCATCTGTGGGCACTCAGGTATCCCAAGGGTGCCCAGATCCATCTGTGGGCACTCAGGTACCCCAAGGGTGCCCAGGTCCATCTGTGGGCACTCAGGTACCCCAAGGGTGCCCAGGTCCATCCCCACCTGCTGCAGGTGCTGTTCCAGGTGAGGTGCCCAGGATTAGGGGAAACAGCCCCAGGTCCTGGAACCTGAATCTAGAGAAAGCTTGGGATTTCTTCCTGGGAATGGTGAGCGAGTGTTTAAAGAGTTATCCCATGTGCAGGGATGGAAGGAGCCGGGGGCAGACAGGGATCCCAAGGGAGGGAGCAGGAGGAGCTGGAGCCACCCCAAGGGCAGCTGTACCCCGAGTTTGGGGGCAGTTTGGAGAGAAGTGTCAGCTGGGATGGGAGGAGGAGCTCCAGAGCCTTCCTGGGTGATGCTGAGCCCTGATTTCGGACAAAAGGGAACATCTGAGTTTCTCCAGTGACCCGAGGTGTGCTGGGAGCTGCGGTGTGCCCTGGCCTGACACCCAGCACAGCTCCTGCCACTGCCACAGGCTCAGCTTCAGGACAGGTGCCTTGACTCACGTCTTATGCAATCCCTCTCCTCCCCAGGAAGTGAGAAGGAACCGATTAAATCTGCCCACACAGCGTCTCTAATGCCTGAGCTGAAAGTGGTGGGGAATTATGATGGATATATGAAGCCCTTCCCCAGGTTTTCAGGCAAATCAGGGGAAAGTTCCTTCAAAAACTGTACAGCTAATTATGGATTTTCCAGCTGCGATAATGTTTGAAGGTCTAAGTCTCTAATTAAATCAGAGGTTTACGAGTGAACATTTCTGGTAGGAGTCTGTAGGGAGTAGCCTTTGAATTGGTAAATCAGCTCCTGAATAAACCACTTGTCAAGCTGAAACGCTGCGTTCCCTGAGTTCTGTGCTAAGTTTAAACAAGAAAATAACTGAATTTCACGGAGATGAAAAATGGCAGTGCTGGGAACTGGAGATTTTCTCGCACCCTCAGGTGCAGTGCAGCTCCTGTTCTGTCTGTGCCACCCCATCAGCTCCTGCTGCAGCAGTGGAACTGCCTGAGCTCCCTGAGCCCCCCTGAGCTGCCCCAGACACAGCCAGGGCCCCTGTGTTAGCTTTTTATAAAAATATCTGTTTTCTTGGGGCTTTACTGGGCTTCCTGAGGTTTCTGTGAGCTTGGCTTCCACCTGACTTGTCTGTGTCTCTGTGAAGGTTTTTTGTTTTCCCCCAGCCCAGGTCTGGAGAAGAGCTCGAGTCGTCTGTTCTCGTGGTCAGGAATTTGTTTATTCTTTGTTATCTCATATTTGTTCCCTGGCCCACCACGATCTCCTCTGCAGGCCAGGCTGCTGTGCTGAACTCCTCACTGTGCTCTCTCTCCCCAGCTTGGTTGTGGTGCTCTCTCTTTCTTTTCTTTTTTCTTTCCCACCCTTGGGACAGCACTATCTTTCATGCTGAAAATGATGTGTGCTTTATTTATAACAATTCTCCAATATCTATCCACTATTCTCTACAGTGTCCTTTTGTTCCAGACCAACCCAAATGTGCCACACCACCACGGAAGATGGAGAACAAGAGGATGAAGAAGCAGCTCAGGGACACTCCCCATCTCCTCCATCTTTGTCCCCTGATCTCACATCTAAAATCCCCAAAATTCTCCTTTTTCACCCTGTGACATACTAATCATCACTCTATCTAAATTCCTGTGGCTTATCAATCTTGCCAGGGCAGTCAGAAGGATGTGCTGGTTCCCACAGCCCTGGCAGTGCCCCTGGGATGGTGGGAGGGGTCCCTGCCCTGGCAGGGGGCACTGGGGGGTGTTGGCAGTCAAACCATTGTCCCAGTCTGTAATTCCACCGGGGCATTCCAGCAGCTCCACACCCAGAGGTGCCAGCGCTGCCCAGGGTCTCAGAGTGACCTCCCTGACCCAGCTGCAGCAGGTCAGCTTCACAGCTGCTTCACAGCTGCTTCACAGCTGCTTTACAGATGCTTTACAGCTGCTTTAGAGCTGGTTTAGAGCTGGGTTATATCTCTTTTGTATCTGTTTTATACCTGGTTTATATCTGGGTTATATCTCTTTTGTATCTGTTTTATACCTGGTTTATATCTGGGTTATATCTCTTTTGTATCTGTTTTATACCTGGTTTATATCTGGTTTATATCTCTTTTGTATCTGTTTTATACCTGGTTTATATCTGGGTTATATCTCTTTTGTATCTGTTTTATACCTGGTTTATATCTGGGTTATATCTGGTTTATATCTCTTTTGTATCTGGTTTATATCTGGTTTATAGCTGGGTTATATCTGGTTTATATTGTGTTTATATCTGATTTATAATGGGTTTATATCTGGTTTATTCCTGGTTTATAGCTGGTTTATACCTGATTTATATCTGGTTTACATTGGGTTTATACCTGGTTTATAGCTGGTTTAAATCTGGTTTATAGCTGGTTTATAGCTGGTTTACACCTGGTTTATAGCTGGTTTCTAGCTGGTTTATAGCTGGTTTATACCTGGTTTCTAGATGGTTTACACCTGTTTTCTAGCTGGTTTACACCTGGTTTCTAGCTGGTTTACATCTGGTTTATAGCTGGTTTACATCTGGTTTCTAGCTGGTTTATACCTGGTTTCTAGCTGGTTTACATCTGGTTTATACCTGGTTTATAGCTGGTTTACATCTGGTTTACACCTGGTTTATAGCTGGTTTCTAGCTGGTTTATAGCTGGTTTATACCTGGTTTCTAGATGGTTTATACCTGGTTTATAGCTGGTTTACACCTGTTTTCTAGCTGGTTTACATCTGGTTTATACCTGGTTTATAGCTGGTTTACACCTGGTTTACACCTGGTTTTTACCTGGTTTACATCTGGTTTCTAGCTGGTTTCTAGCTGGTTTACACCTGGTTTACACCTGGTTTACACCTGGTTTTTGCCTGCTTTGTCTGTTTATTGCCTGCAGCTTTGGGCAGTGTTCTGCTCCCGGCGTCTCCTCCCCTGCAGCTGCCCCCGTGCCCTGGTGGCACTCGGGGGTCAGACCCACCCTGGGCTCTTCTGCCCCGAGTCCTGCAGGCTCTGCTCCCTCTGCTCTCACTGGCCACCCCCCCGCAGTGGCCACAGGGCCAGCTCTGAGCTCGCCCACCTGCGCCCTGCCCTGGTCTGTGCCCCCTGCCCAACCCCCAGACCATCCCTGCAGGCACCAGCACCTGGGCAGCTCCAGATCTCCAGAATCCCCCAGCACAGCCAGAGCCAGGGCCCTGGAGCTCTGATCTGTGGGGGAAATGGGAGCCTTTTAGGGCATGAGTCAGCTCATCTCTGCGAGTCTCTATTTCGGGAGGAGATGAAGCATGTCCTCAAATTTGCTGTTCTCTGTTGACTTCAAAGGGAGCCCAACGTGACTTGCTCGAATGGAGGTGTCTGTGCCAGGGAAGTCTATCTTTGGGCAGAGGAATCTCAACAATGAAGGGGAAGGCTGACTTCATCCATTGTCTGTTCATTCTTTTGAGGGATCCACTCAGTCTCAAGCTCTGCTCCCTGCCTGACTCCCTGCTCCCTCCTCCAGGGGCCCTTTCTCTGCTCAGCTCCTTGCCTACAACTCCCAGGGATTTATGGACAACGTTTGTGGTGACCCTTCCCTGCCTCTGGAGCTTCCCTGCCTCTCCCTCTTCTCCTCCTGATGTGTTTCTTGATGCTCCCAAGGATTCATGGAGAATGTTTGTGCTGGTCCTTCCCTGCCTCTGGAGCTTCCCTGCCTCTCCCTCTTCTCCTGATGTGTTTCTTGATGCTCCCAAGGATTCATGGAGAATGTTTGTGCTGGTCCTTCCCTGCCTCTGGAGCTTCCCTGCCTCTCCCTCTTCTCCTGATGTGTTTCTTGATGCTCCCAAGGATTCATGGAGAATGTTTGTGCTGGTCCTTCCCTGCCTCTGGAGCTTCCCTGCCTCTCCCTCTTCTCCTGATGTGTTTCTTGATGCTCCAAGGATTCATGGAGAATGTTTGTGCTGGCCCTTCCCTGCCTCTGGAGCTTCCCTGCCTCTCCCTCTTCTACTCCTGATGTGTTTCTTGATGCTCCCAAGGATTCATGGAGAATGTTTGTGCTGGCCCTTCCCTGCCTCTGGAGCTTCCCTGCCTCTCCCTCTTCTCCTGATGTGTTTCTTGATGCTCCCAAGGATTCATGGAGAATGTTTGTGCTGGTCCTTCCCTGCCTCTGGAGCTTCCCTGCCTCTCCCTCTTCTCCTGATGTGTTTCTTGATGTTCCCAAGGATTCATGGAGAATGTTTGTGCTGGCCCTTCCCTGCCTCTGGAGCTTCCCTGCCTCTCCCTCTTCTCCTGATGTGTTTCTTGATGTTCCCCCAGGTTGCCTCAGGTGCCTCACACCGTCCTCTGCTCTCCCCTTCATCCTTCCCACACCCCATCCCCGATTGGGAATTTCTCCTCACAGTCACACCCGGGGTTCTCTCATGGCCAAACCCCTCTCTTGCTCCATCTGACCCCTCCAAGCTCCCTGAACACGCTGAGCAGCTGCTGCCCCAGGCTGAGGAGTTCCAGGCAAATCCACCTGGATCAGGTTGCTCAGCAGTTCCTCCAGTGAAGTTCTGAACACCTGGACATACCGAGCCTGGCCAGGATTCTTCCAGTGCCCATCCCTTCCAAGACCTAGGAGATGCTCATTCCACAGTCCCTCATGAAAATTAATGAATAAAATATTTAAAAAGTTAAATCTCAAAACCAGTGGTTCATCCTCACCTTTCCTGTGAGTCAGATCCAGAAGTTACACTGACCTCCAAGTTTTGTCCTTCTCTGGAATCTTCTGTTTCTCAGGTGTCTCCTTCAGGGCAGATGCCTTCAGTGTGGACCTGAGAGGATTTTCTCTCCCCTTTATGGGAAAAGAGCTGGACCTGCCCAGGATGTGAGCTGGGACCCAGAATGCCCAGGCTGGGCTGATCCCAAGGGAAAGGTGGGAATTGTGTCCCTGTGCTCAGGTGAGAGCCCAGCTGCAGAGCTGCCCCAGCCCTGGATCCCAAATCCAGGGGATGTGGAGCAGCTGGGAGAGCCCAGAGGAGGCCCTGGAGCTGCTGCAGGGCTGGAGCCAGGCTGGGAGAGCTGGGAATGTTCCCCTGGAGCAGGGAGAATTCCCGGGAATGCTGGGAGTGCCTGGAGGGGCTCCAGGAGAGCTGGAGAGGGGCTGGGGCCAAGGAATGGAGGGGCAGGAGCCAGGGAATGGCTGCAGTGGGAAAGGGGAGCTGAGGCTGGGATGTGGGGCAGGAATTGCTGTCTGGGAGGGTGGGCAGGGGCTGGCATGGAATTCCCAGAGAATGCCTGGGGTGTGCCAGGCCACTGGGATCCCCCTGGTGCAGTGGGAATTGTCCCTGCCTGGGGATGGGATGGGGTGGGATGGGATAATGGGACGGGATGGGTTTTAAAGTCCCTTCCCTCCCAACCCAATCTGGAATTCCATGGTCCTGAAGGAAAAGCTGGCTGAGAGAGGCTGTTGGAGTCCAGCTGCTGCATCCAGCCCGAGGGAGGCTGCAGAGGGGGCAGGGAAGGGAAAGGGCTCTGGGTGCAGGGGGGAAGGTTGAGGTGGGATTTTAGGAAGGAATTCCTGGCTGGGAGGGTGGGGAGAGCAGAGCAGCTGGGGCTGCCCCTGGATCCCTGGGGAGTCCCAGGCCAGGCTGGACGCTGGGGTTGGATCCCCCTGGGGTGGTGGGTGCTGTCCCAGGAGGTTGGGGGGTCCCTGGACTTTTGGGTGCCTTGCAGCCCTGCTGCTCCCTGTGCCCCAGCAGCTCCAGCAGCTCCAGCTCCCTGTATCCCAGGGCTGCAGCTCCAGCTCCCTGTATCCCAGGGCTGCAGCCCCAGCAGCTCCAGCTCCCTGTATCCCAGGGCTGCAATTCCAGCAGCTCCAGCTCCCTGTATCCCAGGGCTGCAGCCCCAGCAGCTCCAGCTCCCTGTATCCCAGGGCTGCAGCCCCAGCAGCTCCAGCTCCCTGTATCCCAGGGCTGCAATTCCAGCAGCTCCAGCTCCCTGTATCCCAGGGCTGCAGCTCCAGCAGCTCCAGCTCCCTGTGTGCCAGGGCTGCAGCTCCAGCAGCTCCAGCTCCTCCAGCTCCCTGTATCCCAGGGCTGCAATTCCAGCAGCTCCAGCTCCCTGTATCCCAGGGCTGCAATTCCAGCAGCTCCAGCTCCCTGTATCCCAGGGCTGCAATTCCAGCAGCTCCAGCTCCCTGTATCCCAGGGCTGCAATTCCAGCAGCTCCAGCTCCCTGTATCCCAGGGCTGCAGCCCCAGCAGCTCCAGCTCCCTGTATCCCAGGGCTGCAGCCCCAGCAGTTCCAGCTCCCTGTATCCCAGGGCTGCAATTCCAGCAGCTCCAGCTCCCTGTATCCCAGGGCTGCAATTCCAGCTCCCTGTATCCCAGGGCTGCAGCCCCAACAGCTCCAGCTCCCTGTATCCCAGGGCTGCAGCTCCAGCAGCTCCAGCTCCCTGTATCCCAGGGCTGCAGCTCCAGCAGCTCCAGCTCCCTGTGTGCCAGGGCTGCAGCTCCAGCAGCTCCAGCTCCCTGTATCCCAGGGCTGCAATTCCAGCAGCTCCAGCTCCCTGTATCCCAGGGCTGCAGCCCCAGCAGCTCCAGCTCCCTGTATCCCAGGGCTGCAGCTCCAGCAGCTCCAGCTCCCTGTATCCCAGGGCTGCAATTCCAGCAGCTCCAGCTCCCTGTATCCCAGGGCTGCAATTCCAGCAGCTCCAGCTCCCTGTATCCCAGGGCTGCAATTCCAGCAGCTCCAGCTCCCTGTATCCCAGGGCTGCAGCCCCAGCAGCCCCAGCAGCTCCAGCCCCCTGCCTGGCTGTCCCAGTTCTGCTCCTGCAGGACCCGGGAGCGGAGCTGGCAGTGCCTGGTGCCCCCTCCCCGCTCCATCTGTGCGGCCCCATCTGCTCCCTGGCCCTGCGAGAGACACTCTGTGCTTTTATTTCTGCTCTGAGCACCGAGCCCAGCCTGGGAGCGGGGCTGACCGCCCGCTCAACGGGCGAACTCGGTAAATAAACCGTTATTTCGCATCATTTATATGTAAATAAGGGTTCCTTCCATTGAACTCGCACCAGCGGGAGCCTGGCCTTCGCCTCCCAGGAGAAAGAAGAGGAGCTTTGAGTTTGTACAAGACTTGACCTCCCCAAATCCTGCCCAGGGTAACGAGTGGCTGCCTCAGTTTTACCCATCTGATCATCCTGAAATTGCTGAAGTGATAATTATAACCCTCCAAAGTAAGAGCAGTAACGTGCAACTGGAGCTCATTTTCAGACTTGGCTGAGAAAAGGCTGTAACCAGACTGAGCAATTTCAATTTAGGTAAATTAAGGGTTTAAATTTAGCCTGGTAACTAAAATCCCACAAATCACAAGCCATCGCCCCGTGTTGATTGCATGAGCATCCTCTTATTATTTCTTGGTTTCTGACCAGTCAGAAAATCCTCATCCCAGTATTAGTCATGCCCTGGGTGTCTGGGAACTTGTAATATTTTACATTGTGTTTCATTCTTACTCATGGAAAGGCTTTTTATTGCTTTACTATTAAAGTACAGTACACGGCTATTTTTGGACAGAAACCTTTAAAATTAACTGAGTTTTTATACTTTGTAAAAATGAGACCTATTTCAATGCTCATTCTTCAATTTGAGTCCTGAGTACCTGAAGCAGTAAAAGATTTTGCTCTTAATCATATTAATGAACTTGATTATTTTAGGAACCCAGGCTGCCGAGCAGGTTATCTATTTCAGGCTGTAACTGCATCATAAATTAACAGAGCAATTAAAAGCAAACGTGGAGCCAATAACAAATGTGTGAGGGGTTTCACAGGTGGGGTGGCTGGGCAGGGCTGATGGAAGAGAGCAGCAGAGTTCCTGCAAGGTGTTTTCCAGGACCCAGTCGTCCCAGCTGGTCACTCCCAGTGCAGGAAAGAAGGGAATGGGATTTCCTGGCGCACAAGTTAGAGTTGCCTTACCCAGAGATGGTTTCTACATGGCCTATTAATTTTATTCTCTCTTGAAGGGGTAATGCCTTTAAATCGAAAGGGGGAGATTTAGATGGGATATTGGGAAGGAATTCCCCTGGGAGGGTGGCAGCCCTGGCACAGGGTGCCCAGAGCAGCTGGGGCTGATCCCTGGATCCCTGGCAGTGCCCCAGGCTGGACACTGGGGCTGGAGCCCCTGGGATAATGGGAGTGGTGGGGCTTAGGGGGGCTCTGAGACCCCTCCTGACCCAAACCATTCCATTATCCCCTATTTTAGGATATGAATCCCAGAAATGTTTCACTTTTTGGATACGGATTAACTCCAGAGGTATCCAGTAATAAACAGCAATGTTTATGTCCTGCAGCTGTCAAAGCCCCAGCCAGAAGCGAAGTGCTGAGCACTGTCAGAGGGGAGGAGGAGGGTTTTGTTATCCAGAGTTATCCACCAAAGGCTGGGACAAGGAGCAGCCCCACTTTGGGCACAGTCACCTCTCCAGGGCTTTGGCTGTTGAAAAGTCCTGGCAAGTTTGCTTCTCCACCAAACCATCCTCTTGGGAGCAGCTTCCTCTGCAATTCCCACTGTGGCAGCCGCTGGGAGCTCTTCCTAATTATGGCATCAGGGAATGGGTTGGGTCAGGAGGGGTCTCAGAGGTCCAGGGCATGGCAGGGAGCCCTCCCATTATCCCATTATCCCAGGGGCTCCAGCCCCAGTGTCCAGCACTGCCAGGGATCCAGGGGCAGCCCCAGCTGCTCTGGGCACCCTGTGCCAGGGCTGCCACCCTGCAGGGAACAATCCCTGGGCCAGTTCCAGCAACTCTCCAGAGCCTCCGGAAGATGAGAGAGGAAATCATCCCTCTGCACCGCAGCAGTTCCCAGCTCTGATGAAGGGAATTCCAGCTGCAATGGGGAATGTTTCCCGTGGTGGATCCCCCCTCCTCAGCTCTCTAGGGAATTCACTGCAAGGGGAAGTTGGGATCCTCACTCCAGCCTGAGATCCAGCTGCATGGGGAATGTTTCCCGTGGTGGATCCCTCCCTCACCTACCAGCTGCTGATGAAGGGATATTCCCAGCATGCATGATATGGGAATGTTTCCCGTGGTGGATCCCTCCTCACCTCCAGCTCTCATGAAGGGAATTCCAGCTGCAATAGGGAATGTTTCCCGTGGTGGATCCCCTACCTCCACTCTCTCAGCTGCAATGGAGTCCGGGATCTCTACCTCCCCGTGCTCTGCCTGAGCCCAGGGCAGCAGGTGGGGGCTCTGATCTCCAACCTGGATGTCCTGACCCCTCCGTGCCCGTTCCCTGCCCAGGTGAGGTTTGCTGTGCCTGGGAGGAGCTCAGCCATACCTGGGAGGGGCTCTGCTCCTCTCACCTGCCCAGGTGAGGTTTGCTGTGCCTGGGAGGAGCTCTGCCATACCTGGGAGGGGCTCAGCCATACCTGGGAGGGGCTCTGCTATACCTGGGAGGGGCTCAGCTCCTCTCACCTGCCCAGGTGAGGTTTGCCGTGCCCAGGAGGGGCTCAGCTCCTCTCACCTGCCCAGGTGAGGTTTGCTGTGCCCAGGAGGGGCTCAGCTCCTCTCACCTGCCCAGGTGAGGTTTGCCATACCTGGCAGGGGCTCTGCCATACCTGGGAGGGGCTCTGCTCCTCTCACCTGCCCAGGTGAGGTTTGCCATACTTGGGAGGGGCTCTGCTCCTCTCACCTGCCCAGGTAAGGTTTGCCATACCCGGGAGGAGCTCAGCTCCTCTCCCCTGCCACTGGGATGAACGCTCCAATCACTCGTGCTGGGCTGCCAGCCTCGAGCTGCAGGGTGATAAAAGAAAGATGAGAGGAGAGGAAACGCGAGATGATTGATAAAAATATAATTCCGCTGATAATTCCATCTGTCAGAGTAATAACTCGCTCGTAATGTTTTTTTAATAATAACAACTCCTGCTTACATAACAGCTCCTATATGCGGCTTTTGGAGTCGTTTGTGAGTATTAATTAAAGCCCAGCAGAGCCATGTGAGGCAGGTGGGAATTCACAGCCCATCTCCCTGCCACCACTCCCGCATTCCCCAGGCAGGAATTCAGCTCCAGGCTGGAATTCCGATTGCAGTGGGCAGGGCAGCTCCTGCCCCGGGTGCGAGGAGCCCTGGGCAGGGTGGGACGAGCAGCAGGGAGGGTCTGGGGCTCCTCCTGCCAGCACAGCTCCCTACAGCTCAGGAACTGAGAGAGCCTCGGTGCTGCGATGGTTGGGACAAAGGGGGATGAGAGATCTGACACCAGGGCTTGGAAGTTGTGGGTTATTGCAGAGGGCAATTATTGTTCTTATTGTTATTGTTGTTATTGTTATTGTTATTATTGTTATTGTTATTGTTGGGTCAGTAGCTGCCAGCACAGCTCAGAGCAGCTTTGAAAGACAGAGAGGAAAGAGAGAGAGAGAGCAAAAGGGGAGAGAGAGCAAAAAGATGCCCAAAGTTCCCATTGCAACACAATAAATCTTCTGTGCTGGATATTCTGATTCTCACTCCCCAGTCTAGTACAGGATACCAATCCTGCAGCATTTACACAGAGCCTGTGAGGATCATTCCCTTCCCACACCGTGTCCCATTTTAAACCCTACAAACTGCTCTCTGGCCCCCTGTGCCAGGCTGCTGGGCTCTGCTCTGCCCCTCGGAGCTGTCTGCGAGCAGAGGGCATTGTTCAATCACCAGGGGATTATCTTTACATGGCCACACCATTGTTTCCCAGTTGGTCAGTAACTGAGGTTTGCTATCTCAAAGCTTGCTTTCATTCCAATCTCCTATAGTTCCCATATCCTCAAAATCTTCTGCCAGGCAATCCTATTTAGAAGATTTTCCTGTTTCATCTTTCCCAATGAGGAATCCCACCCAGCAGCGCTGTGTGGAGCCCGGGCACAGCCCTGGGCACTGCTGGGGTGCTCGCAGCTGAGCCCACCCTGCATCATCATCGTCATCATCATCATCACATCTCATCATCATCATCATCATCATCATCATCATCCTCATCATCCCTTTAGAATATAACTTAGCTCTATTTGAAGCTCAAAGCTCGTTTTTCTGTTGTTGTGCAGTGGGAAATTCTTCTCCCCTGGTCAAACCCGTTTTCTGGGTGCTGTGCTTGTGGAGATTTCTCTGCCCTGGGTCCAAAGGTGTTTTTGTGTGCAGCCAGCTCAGCCTCTGCTCCAGCCACCAAATCTCTGCACACCCAGCCCTGCAATCTTTATTTCCACGCACCTTTTGTCCTTCTATACCAAAAATCACTTTCATTTCTAGAGAACTTCTGCTGAGCTCTCACATTTGTAAAACTTTCACCTTCCCCAAGCTCCAGGGGCCTCAGCCCCGAGATTCCCTGGCCAGGGGAATGGATTCCCTGATTCCCACGGACTCAGCCCCCACAGAGGGGAGACCAGCAGTGCCTGACAAACACTCCGGGCTCTGACACTCGAAAATCAGCCCAGCCTCTCATGGGGCACAGGAGGAAACTGCAAACATTATCCACTGCTGCAATTCAGAGCGCTGGGAAATCTCAGGATATTAGGCTTGCCAGCTGAAACTTGGAATTAAAGACAGGGTTTGACCTGAAACTTTGGGAAAGGCTTTTAAGTTTAGGTGCTAAGAGTAAAAATGTGGATTTATAACTTAGAGTAGAGTGTGTTAAGTGATAAAGTTTAGGTTTAGAGCTTAGAAATTATAGACAAAGCAAAAGTAGTAACAAAGATTACCAAGAGGCTTCAGGATGTAATGCTGGAAGGTTTAGGTGCTCAGAGGTGATTGGTTTAGAGAGTTTGCACCAGAATAAAATGAATTATTTTAGTATTGGTTTAATAATATAAATATTTAGTTGGTAGAATTTTACTGGCTCGTAAAGTTTTAAACAGTCCCTTGAGCAGAAATGTTGTGACTTTTTCTGCTAGCATTTCTAAGAGGGATTTATCTCTTCTTTGCCCTCGTAGAAAATAAGAAAAATAAACAGCATGAAAAATAATATAAATATAAATTATTTATAAAAAAAATATAAATATAAATTTGCATGGAAAATGAGCTTTTTCCTGGGGTTTAGAAGTGTTGTTTTTCACCTCATTCCTGAGTGCAGGGAGAGCTGGGGTCACCCAGGGGAAAGTTCTGGATCCCCACCTCTGATGTCACCCCTGCAGCAGCAGGGGGGTCACAGCAGCGCCAACAAAACTCATTTATTCCATCTCCTGCAAAAGAGGCACGTGTGTTCCTTGGAAACGTCCCAGCTTCCAGTGCCTCCTGGCCCTTCCAGCTCTCACTGTCAGTGTTTGAAGATGAAGCCTGAAAAAAGGGGGGAAAAAAGAAGAAAATGCCACGTGGAGGTTAAAATAGGAAACGTTTAAATGTTCTGTGCCAGAACTGTTGTTTCAGAGCTTAGAGTAAATAGAGTAAGGATAAATAGTCATGAGCATATTCAGACCCTGAGGACGCAGGGATTATGCCTTGGACAAATCGGGAAATTCAGGAAATGGGTATTCCCTGAGAAATCGACTTTATTCCTTCCACTGGGAAAAGGGGAAAGGAGAATTTCCACCAGTGAGTGGCTGAGGAAACGAAACTGCTCAGCACCAAAGGTCTGTGAGTGCACCCAGGGGGCTGGAAGGGGCCTGGGACACCTGGAACCTCCCAGGCCAGCCCCAGCCGCGTCCCAGATCCCTTTGGGAGGGGATTTCCACCCCACGGACCCTCTGAAAGGCTTCTGCACATCAATGGATCAAACCTCCCTGAGTTCCGCTGTCAGGGCATCAGAAAACCTCCCTGGTTTTCTGCTCTGGGATCTGGATCTGGGATGGGATCTGGGATGGGATCTGGGATCTGGGGTGGGATCGGGGATGGGATCTGGGGTGGGATCGGGGATGGGATCTGGGATCTGGGGTGGGATCGGGGATGGGATCTGGGGTGGGATCGGGATGGGATCTGGGATCTGGGGTGGGATCGGGGATGGGATCTGGGATCTGGGGTGGGATCTGGGATCTGGGATCTGGGATGGGATCTGGGATGGGATCTGGAATGGGATCTGGGATCTGGGATCTGGGATCTGGGATCTGGGATGGGGTCTGGGATGGGATCTGGGATCTGGGATGGGACCTGGGATCTGGGATTGTATCTGGAATAGGATCTGGGATCTGGGATCTGGGATGGGATCTGGATGGGATCTGGGATGGGATCTGGGATCTGGATGGGATCTGGAATGGGATCTGGAATGGGATCTGGGATCTGGGATCTGGGTTGGGATCTGGGATGGGATCTGGGATCTGGGATGGGACCTGGGATATGGGATGGGATCTGGAATAGGATCTGGGATCTGGGATCTGGGATGGGATCTGGGATCTGGGATGGGACCTGGGATATGGGATTGGATCTGGAATAGGATCTGGGATCTGGGATGGGATTTAAGGTCCTTCCCACCAAAGCCCTGCAGGATTCCCTCCCAGAGCTGCTCCTGGGAGGTGTCTCCGGGCGGGATCACCCCGGGCTCTGCAGCCTCCCCCGGGTTCCCTCTCCAGCCTGGGTGAGGATGTGGATCCAGATCCCTGCCCTCGGGAGCCCGAGGCGTGAGCTGGCACGGGATAATCCTGATTTTATCAGCAGTGTCCCGCCCTGCTGGGGTGATCCCAGATCTCCGGGGAGCTGCGAGCCCTGCAGGAAGGGCTGCCAGCCCCGGGTGCCCACGGCCAGAGCTCCGAGGGGCAGCGGGTCTGCGCGGGGGTCCCGACCCCCTGAGCTGGGCTCCGCGCCCCTCCCGGTGCTCAGGGATGAGCGGGAGCAGAGGGATGGGCAGTGCCTGGCCAGGATTCCCTGGAAGAGCAGCTGGGCTGGAGCCAGAGCGTGGGAGGGACACGGCCCAGCACTCGCAGAGGATTCCCAGCTCAGACACAGCCTCTGACTGGCACCCAGGGAATGCCTAACCCAGATCCTGGGAATCCCAGCAGCCAGGGCTGAGGGCGAGCCCTGCTCCGAGCCCTGGAAGCAGCAAGCCTTTGAAAAATAGGAAATAAAACGCTTTACTTTATATGCAGACCCAGCAATCTGGGGAAGCACATTTGTGTTACCTGAACACTTTGGGTCCACAGCTCTGACTGAATCCTCATTTCTGGGTATTTTTCTTGTCTCTAAGGGAAGGAAATGTTTGTTTTTCACAGAGAATCACTGATTTGGTGATTTCTTTTTTTCCTGGGCAGAGGTTTAAAGGACCAGCCCTGAAAAAGGTGATCAAGCTTTAGAAGTGTCTCCCCTCAGGAGCACCGTTTTTAATTTTTATTTATCTATTGCCCCAGAATTCCTTGAAGCAGACTCAGCTCCTTCTCCTGTTTATTTTTAGTTGTGAACTGGAGCAGGGAAGGAGGAAGGTGAGAGCTGAGCCTGCATCTGCCATCCCTGGCTGTCACATCACCACAGGCACCGTGTCCGTGCCCTGCCCCTCATCCTGCAGCATCCCCTGCCCGCCCATCCCGCTTTCCTCGGGAAAACAGGGACACAGGAGCTCAGAGAAGGAACTTCACAGCATCCACGGGCTGCAGCACTGCTGCTCAATCGGCCCAGGGGTTCCTGCAGAGACTCTGCTGCCCTGGCAGCACTCTGTGCCTCATGTGAGGCTGGGGATTCCTGCCTGGCTCTGTCCCTGTGGAGTCACCCAGGATTCCCTCGGGATCCCTCCTGCACAGCTCTGGGCACAAAGCAAGGGGACAATGGCGTTTCCTTCTCACTCCAGGGGGATTTCATCAGGGCTTGGGGCTCCAGGGCTGCCCAGAGAGGAGAGTCCTGGAGGGCACTGGGAGCAAAGCTGGTCCTGGGGAGAGCTGGGAACAGGGGCTGGAGAATCCTGAGGAGCTGGGAACAGGGGCTGGAGAATCCCTGAGGAGCTGGGCAGGGAATGGAGAATCCCTGAGGAGCTGGGAAAGGCTGGAGAATCCCTGAGGGAGCTGGGAAAGGGAATGGAGAATCCCTGAGGAGCTGGGAAAGGGAATGGAGAATCCCTGAGGAGCTGGGAAAGGGAATGGAGAATCCCTGAGGAGCTGGGAAAGGGACTGGAGAATCCCTGAGGAGCTGGGCAGGGAATGGAGAATCCCTGAGGAGCTGGGAATGGATGGAGAATCCCTGAGGAGCTGGGCAGGGAATGGAGAATCCCTGAGGAGCTGGGAATGGATGGAGAATCCTGAGGAGCTGGGAAGGATGGAGAATCCCTGAGGAGCTGGGCAGGGAATGGAGAATCCCTGAGGAGCGGGCAGGGAATGGAGAATCCCTGAGGAGCTGGGCAGGGAATGGAGAATCCCTGAGGAGCTGGGAAAGGGCTGGAGAATCCCTGAGGGAGCTGGGAAAGGGAATGGAGAATCCCTGAGGAGCTGGGAAAGGGAATGGAGAATCCCTGAGGAGCTGGGAAAGGGAATGGAGAATCCCTGAGGGAGCTGGGAAGGGAACTGGAGAATCCCTGAGGAGCTGGGCAGGGAATGGAGAATCCCTGAGGAGCTGGGAATGGATGGAGAATCCCTGAGGAGCTGGCAGGGAATGGAGAATCCCTGAGGAGCTGGGAATGGATGGAGAATCCCTGAGGAGCTGGGAATGGATGGAGAATCCCTGAGGAGCTGGGCAGGGAATGGAGAATCCCTGAGGAGCTGGGAAAGGGAATGGAGAATCCCTGAGGAGCTGGGCAGGGAATGGAGAATCCCTGAGGAGCTGGGCAGGGAATGGAGAATCCCTGAGGAGCTGGGAAAGGGAATGGAGAATCCCTGAGGAGCTGGGCAGGGCTCAGCTGGAGCAAAGGAGGCTCAGGGGTCCCTGTGGCTCCTGCCAGGGGGGATTTGGGATTTGGGATCTGATCCCAGGCACAGGAGGAGAGGGAACGGCCCCAGGCTGGGCAGGGCAGGCTCCGGGTGGAAATTGGGGAATTCCTCCTGGGAAGGGCAGGGTGCAGTGCCCATCCCTGAGGATTTCAGAGCCCTGGGCAGGTGGCTCCTGGGGACACAGGGCAGTGCTGGGGAAACATTGGACTCGATGTCCTTGGAAGGGCTTTTCCAACCAAACGGTTCTGGGATTCTGTGTCTGTGCACAGAGCAGCTGGCCCGGGGGGTGAGGGGCTGCAGCCATTCCATGCTCCCTGCAGCCCCTCCAGGGGTGCCCGTGGCCCCTCAGCCCCTTTCCCCTCTGCTCACAGGCAGGGAGCACACCCAGCCCAGAGCCTGAAATGAATTGATCCAGCAGCTTCTCATTCCTGAGAGTTATTTGCTTCCTTGACCAGCTCATTGCTCCTTTTCAGGAAAGCTTCCAAGGCTGTGGAGAGACACTCTCCAGAATCGTTAATCAGAGCAGCAGGGAGATTTATTAACTCTGCTCTCCATGCAATAAACCCATCGGGCTCCGAAGGCAGCTCTGTGCCATCAATTCCTCCTCCAAATTTACAGGCTGCTAAGGAAGGCAAGTCCAGCCAGCCAGCCCTGATTGATTGCTCGTGGCTGCAGGGCTGTGATCCTGACTCACCTCCAGGATCCAGGAGTGAAACGAGAGCAGTCCTTTATTCAGCGTTAATTACGTTAATAAAACCCAATGATATTCATGCCAAAGGTTGGGAGTGCAGGGACGCTCCTGGAACTCTTCACATAAGCTGCTTTGGAGTGTCAGGACATAATTAGGAAAACTCTGAGCTATAGTGTGGGATGTAAATGAACACAAATTAAATCTGTTCTGTAGTTCAGCCAGAGAGGAGCAGAATTTCCCCTCTCGCTCAGCTGGACTGGACTTTTCCAGGGGAAAAGCCTGGAGTGTAAATGCCAGAGGGTGTTTTTTACCCCAAAGAACCATGGGAAGAGGGATGTGGCTGGATCTGTCCTCAGCTGGGCTCAGAGGGACCCTGGTCCAGGACTCGACCCCCTCCCTGAGTGCTGGAGCAAGGAGAACTCCCTGGGCTGCTCCAGCACCTCCTGCTGTGGTCACACACTGAGCTGGACTTTGGGAAATCATGGGAATGTTTCTGTTGGAAAAACCCTCCAAGATCACAGAGTCCCCCAGCCCTGCAGGGCCAGCACTGTCCTGTGTCCCCAAGTGCCACCTCCCCAGGGCTCTGAAATCCTCAGGGATGGGCACTGCACCCTGCCCTGGGCACTTCCAATTCCTGAGCACCCTTCCCATAGAGAAATTCCTGCTGGTGCCCACCCTGAGCCTCCCCCAAGGCTGTTCCCTCTCCTCCTGTCCCTGGGATCAGATCCCAAATTCCCCTGGCAGGAGCCACAGGAACCCCTGAGCCTCCTGTGCTCCAGGCTGAGCCCTGCCCAGCTCCTCAGGGATTCTCCATCCATTCCCAGCTCCTCAGGGATTCTCCATCCATTCCCAGCTCCCTCAGGGATTCTCCATCCATTCCCAGCTCCCTCAGGGATTCTCCATCCATTCCCAGCTCCCTCAGGGATTCTCCATCCATGCCCAGCTCCTCAGGGATTCTCCATTCCCTGCCCAGCTCCTCAGGGATTCTCCATTCCCTGCCCAGCTCCTCAGGGATTCTCCATCCATGCCCAGCTCCTCAGGGATTCTCCATCCATTCCCAGCTCCTCAGGGATTCTCCATCCATTCCCAGCTCCTCAGGGATTCTCCATTCCCTGCCCAGCTCCTCAGGGATTCTCCATTCCCTGCCCAGCCCTGTTCCCTGCCCTGGCCTCGCTCCATTCCCTCCAGGGCTCTCCATTCCCTGCCCAGGGGCCACTGGCCTCCAGTGGCTTCTTGCCCAGCTGGCTCGTGTCCAGCCTGTCACAGCACGGCCAGGGCCGTTCCCAGCCCCGGGTGCTCCAGGGAATGTTCTGGCACAGCCTCCGGGAGGCTCTGCAGCATCCCCCTGCTCATTCCAGCGTGGTCCCAGTTCCCAGTAATCCCCGTGGGCACTGGGAACTGGGTGTGGAAACGGGAAGGCTGCCTGGGCAGGGTGGGGACAAAGCAACCTGGAGGCTTTTTCCCTTCCCGGGCCATGGAAAGGGCTCCTCCCTGTCCCGGCTCGGCTCCTGCGCCCTGGCCCTGCCGGGAACTGATTCCCATGGTTCCTTAAGGAACACCCTGCTCTGCTGGCAGGGCTGGGGTTTCAGCTCATCCCCACTGCCCCCGAGCTCCTCAGTGTCCCCAAAACGCCTCTGCCATCCACAACCTCAGTGTCCCCACACACCACCATGTCCCCACCTGCCATCCACAGACTACCGCACCTGGACCATCCCAGCACACCTGGCCATCCCGCACACCTCAGTGTCCAATCCCTGCACCCCAGTGTCCCCAAAATGCCTCTGCTCCCCACAGACCTCAGTGTCCCCAAAATGCCTCTGCCACCCACACACCTCAGTGTCCCAGTGTACCTGGGCAATCCCAACACACCTGGGCCATCCCAGCACTTCTCACCTTCTCTCCTGGGAGCTACAGGGACCCCTGGAGCCCCTGCCTGCCCCCCAAACCCTGCCCCCCTGGGTTCCTGCCCCCCAAACCCTGCCCCCTGGGTTCCTGCCCCCCAAACCCTGCCCAGGTGGGGTCCTGCCCCCCAAACCCTGCCCAGGCTGGGTTCCTGCCCCCCTGGAGCCCCTGCCTGCCCCCCAAACCCTGCTCACCTGGGTTCCTGCCCCCCAAACCCTGCCCACCTGAGTTCCTGCCCCCCAAACCCTGCCCACCTGAGTTCCTGCCCCCCAAACCCTGCCCCCCTGGGTTCCTGCCCCCCCTGGGTTCCTGCCCCCCACACCCTGCCCAGGCTGGGTTCCTGCCCCCCAAACCCTGCCCCCCTGGGTTCCTGTCCCCCCTGGGTTCCTGCCCCCCCAAACCCTGCCCACCTGGTTCCTGTCCCCCTGGGTTCCTGCCCCCCCAAAACCCTGCCCACCTGGGTTCCTGCCCCCCTGGTTCCTGCCCCCCCTGGGTTCCTGCCCCCCAAACCCTGCCCCCTGGGTTCCTGCCCCCAAGCCTGCCCAGGCTGGGTTCCTGCCCCCAATCCTGCCCCCCTGGGTTCCTGCCCCCCCTGGGTTCCTGCCCCCCAAACCCTGCCCACCTGGGTTCCTGCCCCCCAAGCCCTGCCCAGGCTGGGTTCCTGCCCCCCAAACCTGCCTGCCCCCCAAACCCTGCCCAACTGGGTTCCTGCCCCCCAAAACCTGCCCAGGCTGGGTTCCTGCCCCCCTGGAGCCCCTGCCTGCCCCCAAACCCTGCTCACCTGGGTTCCTGTCCCCCCTGGTTCCTGCCCCCCAAACCCTGCCCCCCTGGGTTCCTGCCCCCCTGGGTTCCTGCCCCCCAAGCCCTGCCCAGGCTGGGTTCCTGCCCCCCAAATCCTGCCCCCCTGGTTCCTGCCCCCCCCTGGGTTCCTGCCCCCCAAACCCTGCCCCCCTGGGTTCCTGCCCCCAAACCCTGCCCAGGCTGGGTTCCTGCCCCCCAAACCCTGCCCCCCTGGGTTCCTGCCCCCCAACCCTGCCACCTGAGTTCCTGCCCCCCAAACCCTGCCCCCCGGGGTTCCTGCCCCCCCTGGACCTGGGCACTTCACACCAATCCCTCAGGATTTTCACCCACGATGGGCACTGGGGTGCCCTGCAGCTAATTAGGAGCCTAACGATGCTCAGGGCTCGCTGAGGAGCTTCAGCTGGAAACTCAAAAATATTAAAGTTCAGTGTTTTGCTCCAGGCTTTTTCTAAATAAAGCAGTCCAGTAATTTGGTTTAAAAGATGCTTTATTTAAAAATATGCACAATTTGTTTAGAGGTGATTAAAACCAGCGTGAGATAAATGAAGAAAGACCTATTTGGGGCTCAATGAATCATTTCATTCAAACTGAAAGACATGGAAATGCTTGCAGCTCCCCAGCCATTCTATCAAGGCACACAAACTCTTTGGATAAAAAGGTGATTTTAGAAAGAAGTCGAGAAAATGTTCCCCTCGTGCTTTCTGCCTCTGTGAGAGCCAAACCCTGGTGCTGCTGGGAGCCCTGGCCTGAGCCCCGTGCTCACCCTGAGCCCGGTTAATCCTGACTGCTGTGTGCAAAACCACACTAAAAATACCGGGATTAGGGCGTGTGGGGAAGGAGAGAATAGAAACCCCACTCCTGCTCCCTCTGGCTGCTGCCAGAGCTGCCAGAATTAGCGCCTTGCCTTCAGTCTGGGGTGGGATTTGGTTATTTGGGGGGCAGCAGAGATTATTCCTGACTGCTGCCTATTTTAGGAGCCGTGCTTTGCCGAGTGCTCTACCACTCCTGCACTCGGTGTCGTTCCAGACCTGCAGGCAGCAGCCACATTTCAGGGATTTCACCCCAAAATCAGAGGCTTGGGGTAAAAAAACAAGGATGGAGGAGGAGGAACCCATGAATTTGAAAGGCAGGCAGAGCTGTGGTGGCCAGCAGAGCACCTGGAGAACGTGGAGAAGTGCAGCAACCTAAAACCAGGAGGGAGATAACCATCACCCCTGACCTGCACCTGGCCCGGGCTCTGAAATTCCAGCCTGGTGCCCAGGAATTAAAAATACAGAGCCCCTTTGGCAGGCACGGCACGGAGCCTCACGTGCTGCTGGAATCTGCTGGGGCTGCCGGGACTTGCCTGAGGAAAATCCCCCTGGAGAGGAGCCTGGGGGTCCCTCCCCCTGCCCGGGGCTGGGGGCAGTGGGAGGGGGCCGGGAGCCCCTGCTCCCCCTCTCCACGTTTTCTCCCGTGCCCCTGGAGCATCCTCTGCAGGCCCCAGGGATCCGTACCCAGGGAGACGCTGGGCCCGGGCCAGTTTCCATGGAAATGCCGAGCTCTGCCTTCTCCTGGAAGTTCTCCTTCCAGGGGAGATGGATGGAGGTGGCAGTGGGAGAGGGAGGGTGAGGAGATGGAGCCACGCTGCCAGAGGGCAGGGATGGGGGGCTCCTGGCCAGGAATTGTTCCCTGGGAGGGTGGGCAGGAATTCCCAGAGCTGCTGGGGCTGCCCCTGGATCCCTGGAGTGTCCCAGGCCAGGCTGGATCCCCCTGGCACAGTGGGAGGTGGCCCTGCCCATGGCACTGGAAGGGCTTTGAGGTCCCTTCCCACCCAAACGATTCCAGGATTCTCTGATTCCAGCTCTCTGAGGAATCCCTGCTGAGCCCCCTGCGCCAGCCAGCCCCTGGGGAATCCACTGCCAGCCCCAAAGCTTGGACTGCTGCTCCCTTCTCCAGCCCAGAGGCAGCTCCGGGGTGACGCCGGGACAATCTGCGCCCGGCGGTCGGTTTGGTGGGGCGGGCTCAGAGGAGAGCAGCTGGGAGGTGGGGAGGGAATCCCGGGGCTGGATGCAGCCCCAAGCAGCGGCTGGGGAGCCGCGGGTGCTGCGGGGCCCCGCGGGTGCCTGCCCTGCCCCTCGGGCCGCGGGGGGATCGCCCTTAAAACGCCCACCCCGTGCCCTGCAGAGCGGCCAGGCAGAGCCTCCCAGGGACGGAGCAGCCGCGAGGCGCGGAGGGGCTGGGCAGCTGGAAGGGCTGGGGGTCTTTCCCTCAGCTGCCAGGGTCTAAAAACCACTCTGGAGTTCCAGAAGCATCCTTTAGAGTGTTGAGGACCAGCGGCTCAGAGGCAGCAGAGCTTTCCTCGACCCTGGGAGAAGCCGTGGAAGGGCTCAGCGTGCGCAGCAGGGAATTTCCAGCTGTGCCCAGAGGGTCCTGCTGCCCGGGAGGAGGGGGCTGAGCAGCCTGGGGTCCAGCACTCACCCACGGCCCCGAGGCTCCTTGAGCCTGCAAGGCTGGAAACACTGGGAGCGCTCCAAAGGCACAGAAAAGGGGATTTCTTCACCCAGAACTTACATCATCTCCCAACGCAGGAAACAGAGAGGCTTCCGAGAGGAATCCGTGGAAAAATCCCCTGAGGAGCTCGAAATGTGGGACACCGGGTGCTGCGGAGTGCCCGAGCCATGAATATTCAGAGCTTGGGAAAGACATCTGGAATTTGCGCTTCTCCCCGGTTGCCCGTGGGCTCCGGGCACGCAGCCCCGAGTCTGGCTGCCAAAGCAGCATTGCCGTGGACCAACCCTCAGCCCATCCCTTTGGAAAAACGAATTCCAATCTCACATCAGCGCTGCCCATCTCTGCCCCGGCCCCTGCCTGGGGCTCGAGTTTCAGTGGGAAAACTCTTCCCAGACCTTCCCCAGTTCCCTCGTGGGAAGGCGAGGCGGGAGGAAGAGGATGGTTTTCCTCCTTTCCACGGCAGCTTTCCCTTAACAGGGCCGGAGTCCGGGAGCGTCTGCAAAGCTGCCAGGTTATAGGGCAGAGCCAAGTCAAGCCTCCAAAAATGAAACAGCGGAGAAAGCGAGGAGCGGGGCTGGCTGGCGGGCTGTGTGCCCGGCGGGGAGCACGGGGGCAGGAGGGCGCTGCCGTGGGTTGGTGCCGCTGCGAGGGACACAGGGGACATGGGGACACAGGGGACCCGGGCACACAGGGGACCCGGGCACACAGGGGACCGGGGACAAGGGCCCCGGGCCGGGCACACAGGGGACATGGGACACAGGGACCCGGGCCGGGCACACAGGGGACATGGGGACACAGGGGACCGGGCACACAGGGACCCGGGACACAGGGGACATGGGGACACAGGGGACCCGGGCTGGCACACAGGGGATCGGGCACACAGGGGACCCGAGCCGGGCACACAGGGGACCCGGGACACAGGGGACCCGAGCCGGGCACACAGGGGACATGGGGACACAGGGACCGGGCCGGGTACACAGGGGATCCGGGCACACAGGGACCCGGGCACACAGGGGACCCGAGCCGGGCACACAGGGGACCCGGGCACACAGGGGACCCGAGCCGGGCACACAGGGGACATGGGGACACAGGGGACCCGGGTGGGCACACAGGGGATCCAGGCACACAGGGGACCGACCGGGCACACAGGGGACCCGGGGACACAGGGGACCCGAGCCGGGCACACAGGGGATCCAGGCACACAGGGGACCCGAGCCGGGCACACAGGGGACATGGGACACAGGGGACCCGAGCCGGGCACACAGGGGACATGGGACACAGGGGACCCGGGCCGGGTACACAGGGGATCCAGGCACACAGGGGACCCGAGCCGGGCACACAGGGGACATGGGGACACAGGGACCGAGCCGGGCACACAGGGGACATGGGGACACAGGGACCGAGCCGGGCACACAGGGGACCCGGGCACACAGGGGACCGAGCGGGCACACAGGGGACATGGGACACAGGGGACCCGAGCCGGGCACACAGGGGACCCGGGGACACAGGGGACCCGAGCCGGGCACACAGGGGACATGGGGACACAGGGGACCCGGGCACACAGGGGACCGGGCACACAGGGGATCCAGGCACACAGGGGACCCGGGGACACAGGAGACCCGAGCCGGGCACCCAGGAGACCCGGGCACACAGGGGACCCGGGCACACAGGGGACCCGAGCCGGGCACACAGGAGATCCGGGCACCCAGGAGATCCAGGCACACAGGGGACCCGGGCACACAGGGGACCCGGGCACACAGGGGACCCGGGCACACCACAGGCCCCGCAGCGGGCGGGAGCAGCTGCAACAGCAAGGAGCTCACCGAGCCGGACCCTGGTACCGGGCAGGACCCTGGTACCGACCCGGACCCTGATACTGGGCAGGACCCTGCTGCCTGGCAGGACCCTGGTACTGGGACAGACCCTGGTACAGGAATAGACCCTGGTACAGGAATAGACCCTGGTGCTGAGCAGGACCCTGATACCGGGAGGGACCCTGGTACCGGACCAGACCCTGGTGCGGGACTCTGGTACCGGGCCGGCCCCTGGTACCGGGTGGGACCCTGGTGCCTGCCAGGACCCTGGTACTGGGACAGACCCTGGTACAGGGATAGACCCTGGTGCTGAGCAGGACCCTGGTGCAGGACCCTGGTACCGGGCCGGACCCTGGTGCAGGACCCTGGTACCGGGCCGGACCCTGGTGCGAGACTCTGGTACCGGCCGGACCCTGGTACCGGGCAGGATCCGGGGCGGGCGGACGGTGCTAGCCAGGGGCAGATGGCCGGACCGGGGGTCCCCTCGGGGGTTTGGGGCGTCTAGAGCTGCCTGAGCCCCCCGGAAAGCCCGGAGACACCCCAGCTCCCGCGGCACAAGCAGCCCCTGCTCTGGGGCCGTCCTGCTGCCCCCAGAGCACGGAGAGAGCCCGGACCCCTCTGCCGGGCTGCCCCCCGGCTGGGAGATGCCCCTGGGAGCCCGTGAGCTGCCCCAGCGCTCCGCAGAGCCCTGCGGCTCCAGACAGCTCGTGAAAGCCTCCTGCAACATCTCAGGGGCCGGGCAGAGACAGAGAACCCAAAAACCGGGCAGAGCCTGAGCCGGAGCTGCGAGCGGTGCGGGGAGCTGGACACGGCTCGGATTTCCTCCCTGTTCCTTGTGACGACACAATTCCCCCAGGAAGGCAATCCCGCCTCCTCGGCAGCCGGGAGCCCCTTCTGGCACGGGAAATGCGGTGCCAGCACCCGGTCCAGGGCTTGGCTTCGGCCCTGGTCACGTTTTGCCATTACCTCATGCGCGGTGTCACCTCCACAGCCACACTCCCCCCCGTCCTAGAGGGTCACTTGAAACTGGTTCGGGGTTTATCAAAACATAACATAAAAAGCTTTTGAATAGGAATCTCTATTTATATCGGGATTAAAGGATGAGAGCATCCCTCCAGGGGAGGTGGGGACATTGGACAGGATCTCTGCAGCCACTGCTGCACAGGCGGCCGAGGGTTTCTAAACCACACAGTGACGGCTGATTTCCTTACCTGCGAGCTGAACCATCGCTGCTATTTCAGGATCAGCTCTGGGGATGAGAGGAGGTTTATGAGAGCTTCTCCTGACCCGTGGCCACGGCAGGGAGCCTCCCATGGCGTTGTCTCAAAGGAGGGACAGTGCTTGCCGTGTCTGGGGGGAAGGGGAGCTGCCTGTGCTGGCAGCAGAGCTGTCCCAGGGTGTGCATGGCAAAGGCTCCAACTCCAGCTGGGAGGCTGGAGATCCCACACGTCCCACAGTCTGCCATCCCTGATGGGCAGAATGGGCACAGCCAAACCACATCAGTGACCGAGGCCTGGTGGCTCCAGAGATGCAGCCAAGGGCAGGACAGAAGAGACCCAGGACCATCCTTGGTTGGATCCCACATCCAGCACATCCCTCACGGCAGGCTGGGCTTGTGTTCAGTGGCCACGGGGGAATATTTCCAACCTGGCCACCATCCTGGTCCCCACCATGTCCAGACCCTCCAAATTCCAGGGTCACTGAGCACTGCAGGGTGAAGTTTTGCCTTTGATTTTCTGAAACCCGTGGTCTGGCCATTGCCCTGGGCTCCCCTCATCTCCTGTGAGGAGACAAATGGAATAATGGGATGGCATTGAACATTCCCACACTTGGATCATTGCCTGCACCTCTCCATGCCCTCTTTCATTTCCAGCCTGACCCTCAGGGCTCGTTCCTGCCTCCCTGAGAGCCAGGGGAGGCGTTTGCTGCACCTGTGCCTCTGTGCCAGGCGCTGGGTGCGTTTGCAGAGGCAGCAGTGAAGCTGCTCCCAGTGCCCCCAGTGAGGGGAGGTGCTGCACACAAATCCCAGGATCTGCCCAAGGTGAGGCCGTGACTCATCCTGGAGCCAGGAATAGCTCGGGAGCGGGGCCCTTCACCTGCTGCTGCTGCCGGCTGGGCCTCGCCCGGCACGGCCCTGGGCACATCTGGGCACAGCCCTGCACATCTGGGCACAGCCCTACACATCTGGGGCACAGCCCCGCCACATCTGGCCTTCCAGCAGGGAAACTGGCATTTTGGGAGGCCAGGGAGAGCCCCCCTCTCTTTGTCAGCTCCGTTGCATCCCCAGCCCCCTCCTGCACACCGAGGCCACCTTCTGAGCTGCTTCGTGCCGAGAGCCGCGGGTTTATTCCCCGAATATTTGTACGAGCGTCCTTCACGGGGGGTTCGAGCCCAGAGCAAACCTCCCCCTCCCCACCCGAGCCGCGCCAGTGACAATCGCTCCCCAGAGCATCCCTGCCGGTCCAGGAGCGGCTCCAAATCCATGCTGGAGACCTGGAGATCTCCAGGCAGCCGAGCGGGGCGAGCAGCACAGCCCAGCCTGGCTGTCCCCGAGGCAGGGGCCGGGCACCGCCAGGATGCTCGGGGGCGGAGGCGCTGCCGAGACCCCTGCCCACCCCTGCCCTGCCCGCTCCGAAAGCTGCCCCCGGAGGATGGGTGGGGTCGCGGGGTGGATCTGCCAGCCCAGCCCAGCTCCGAGCCCGTCACTCGCCAGCCTGGGGGGGAGCCACGGACAGGGAGGACTGATGGCCGGAGGGAGGGGGCTGGTGGCAGCCTTCGCCTTCTGCTCCTGGCCGCTGGCTCTGCCGCAGGAGGGGCCGGCAGCCACCTCCCGCTCCGCATCCAAGAGCCGCGAAATGCCAGCGGGAAGTATCGCAAATCGGAGCGGAGCGGGGAGGAAGAGCAAACCCGGCACCTCTGGCGCTTCGAGAAGGAGCAAGGGCGACAAAAAAAAAAAAAAAAAAACATTCACGGGGTAAAAAACGGCACGGGGCGAAGGAGAGCCTGGGGAGCCGCGAATCGGGAGAGGAGCAGCCCACGGAGGGTCAGGAGCCAGGGCTGCCGAGCAGGGGCTGGGCTCGGGGGGATGCCCCGCAGCCTCCCAAAGCCCCGGGGAGCCGCAGGGCCGGGCCGGCCCGGGGGAAAGCGGAGGCTGCGAGCCCAGGCTCGTTCCCGCACACCTGGGGCTGGCACACGCGTGTGCACGGCCCCGCGGGGCCGCGGCTGCGGGAGGGGATGCTGGGCACACGGAGCAGCAGAGGCTTGTTAAAAATATCGCGATTATTAGTTAAAAGAGAGAAGGAAGGGGGGGGGGGGTAAAAAAATGAAAAACAGAGCGAGAGAAAAGGGGGAGGGGAGCAGGGAAGGGGGAGGGCAGGGGCATCGCGTCACGGGAGAGATTTCCTTATTGGGACTCCCTAGCCTACATCCTGAGTCCATATATGGGCATTTACGTCACGGCAGCCTCACTGGGGACTCCAGAAATGGCTGAGCGGAAGGTCGGAGCAGCCCCGCTCCCGCTATAAAGGGGGCGGCGGGGAGGGAGCGCCGGGTGTCCGCTCGGGCTGCGCCGCCGCCGGGCCCTGCCTGCCCCCCCCGCCCGGGCCCTGCCCCCGCAGCGCCCCCGCAGCGCCGGGGGCCCCCTCCCCAGCACCCCCCGCACTGCCCCAAGCACCCCCGAGCATCACCTGGAGGGTCCCCGGCACCTGCCCCGAGCATCCCTCCGGTCGGTCCGGGCACCGCGGGCGTGCCCCGGCTCATCCCTGAGCATCCCTCGGATCGGGGCGGGAGCCCCGAGCGCTCCCAGCTCCTCCCGGGCTCGCCCCGAGCATCGCCCGGCTCGCCCCGAGCATCCCCGGGCTGGCCCGGAGCATCGCCCGCCTCGCCCCCGAGCACCCCCGGCTCCCGCCGGGCGTTCCCCGGCTCATCCCGGGCGCCTCCCGGCTCTCCCCGAGCATCCCCGGCTCGTCCCGGCCCGCCCCGCCTGCTCCGGCCGCGTCTCCAGGGAAGATGCTCAACGTTATGGATTTCTCCTGCCCGGATCCGCTTTACTCCAAGTACGAGGAGAGCTGCGAGATGAAAACCGGAGACCTGCAGGGCTTGGGGCAGCCTGAGCAGCAACTTCTGGCAGAGGCCGATTTCCTCGGAGGTAAGGGCGGGCGGGAGCCGGGCAGGGATGAGGGACCCCGCTGGGAATGATCGCGGCATCCAGGAATCGGGAACCATCCCCTCCCCCGCCCTCAGCCCCGGGCTGGGGGTCCAACAGTCCCCCGCTAGCTCGGGGAGGGGATCCTGAGGGTCCTGCCGGGGGAGGGGGATGAATCCCAGGGCTCCCTGTGCGGTTTCAGGGACGGAGACCTCGCAGTGACGCAACAGCCTCCCGCTGCTCCCTGCATCCCGCCCCCAGCCCCGCATCCCTCCAGCCCTCTCACCACCGTCTCCTCCGTTTCCCAGGTGAGCTGCTGGGTGCCCCCGGCAGCGGCGGGGCCGTGGATTACTCCCTGCTGGGCAGCCAGCCCTCCCCTTCCCTCAGCTACACCGGCAGCTTCTTCATCAAGGCGGTACCGGAGCACCCGCAGGACCAGGAGTCCCTCTTCAACCTGATGTCGGGGATCCTGGGCATCTCCCCCTTCGCCTCCTCCGAGGGCCACCAGAGGCACCTGGATGCTCTGTACCCCTGTCCCGAGGTGGCTCAGAGCCAGCTGGACCTGTACTCGTCGTGCCAGCCCGAGATGAGCGGATCCAGCCCGGCCCCGTTCCCCGAGCCCGGCTACGGCGCCTTCCCCGCGGCCGAGGGCGCGCAGCCCCTGGCGGCGCCGCCCGCGCTGGGAAACACCTCGCAGTGCTTCTTCCAGCCCAAGCTCCTGGACAGCAAGCAGGACATCAAGGTGTCCTCCGGCTCCCCGCCCCTGGACAAGTTCAAAGCCCCTGTGCCCAGTGGGAGCCCATCTCCCAGCAGCACCAGGCCTACTTGCCCGCTGGCTTCCACTCCCCCGAAGGCTTCCCGGCCGCCGAGAGCGGCCAGGGGCTGTTCCACCCGCTGGGCTCCAAGATGGAGAGCGTCTTGTCCGTCGGCTGCCAGTCGGAGCTCGGCAGCTTGGCAGAGGACGCCGCCTGCTTTGGGGCCCATCTGGGCTTCGGCTGCGAGCCAGAAAACTTCCCAGCCCGCGGGGACTTCGCCGACACCAAGATGCACAACATCCCTGCGCCCCTGATGCCGGACTTCGAAGCCTCCTTGGCCCAGCCCGAGGTGCTGCCGGGCCTGATGAGCTCCGCCGAGCTCCTCCATCCTCACCCCTCTCCTTCTGTCCCTCCCACGGACTTTCTGGGCCACGCCACGTCCTCCTCGCTGCCCTCCCTGCTGCCCGCCAACCCGCCCGCCCTGGCCGAGCCCAAGAAAAAGACGCGCCGGAGCAAGTGCTCCTCCAAGTGCTTCTGCCCCAAGCCCCACGAGAAGGCGTTCGCCTGCCCGGTGGAGAACTGCATCCGCAGCTTCGCCCGCTCCGACGAGCTCAACCGGCACCTGCGCATCCACACGGGCCACAAGCCCTTCCAGTGCCGCATCTGCCTGCGCAACTTCAGCCGCAGCGACCACCTCACCACGCACATCCGCACCCACACGGGCGAGAAGCCCTTCTCCTGCGACACCTGCGGCCGCCGCTTCGCCCGCAGCGACGAGAAGAAGCGCCACAGCAAGGTGCACCTCAAGCAGAAAGCCCGGACCGAGGAGAAGCTCAAGGGCTTGGGGTTCTTCTCCGTGGGGCTTTCCTTCGGGGCGCTCTGAACCCGCGGCCTGAGCGCGGCCAGGCGGCGTCTCCCGAGGTCCCCCGAGCGTCTCAGGGGAGAGCCGGGGTGGGAATTCCCTCCGGGGCGGCCCCGGAGGAGAGCGGCGGAGCCGGGCCGGGCCCGGGGCGCTCCCGGCGGGGATGGGATGCGCAGCCCCGGCCGCCCGGAGCCATCTCGGAGCCGCAGGGACCGGGCCACCGCACAGCTCCCGTCCCGAGGAGGGGAAAGGAAGACCCGTGTACAGACACAAATCACCGCCCAGATGGGTTTTTGGTTTTGGACACTCAGCCTTCGTAGCGCCCGGGCTGCGGTTTCCCAAGGCGGCGCTTGGCAGGATGGATCCCGGCTGGAGATTTCCCGGCCGGCACGGTCGGGGCTGCGGCTGCTCCGGTCCTTTCTCCCCAGGGAGAGCGACGCCGCGGGGCTCTGGCAACCGGTGCTAACAGGCCCTTGGGAAAGGTGATTTCATTATTATTATTATTATTATTACTATTATTATTATTATTTGTAAAAAGAAAAGGCCTCTATCAGGGATATTTCAAATTTGTGTCTATTTTTCTAATTAAAGATTTGAGCTGATCCAAGCCCTTGCTGAGGTTGCTCTCTGCCTTTCCATCCTGTATTTCCTTTGGGGTTTTGACCTTTGCTGCTTCATTTGGGGGGAAAAAGGTGCTTCCCTCGTCCGTCCTTCCATTGTCCGTCGGTGCAGCGGGGTGGTTGGTGACGCCTCCTGAGCATCCCCAGCCCCAGGAGGGGCTCAGCCCGGGAGGAGGGGTTCATCCTGGGGCAGAGCAGGATCCCTGCTCCTTGCGCGGGCCTCCCTCCAAACGCAGGGCGTGGCTCTGGGTTTGTCCTGATGGGGCTGAGTCCGGGAGGATCCTGCCCCTCTCCTTTGGGACCCCGGAGCCCCCAGCCCAGGATCCTGATGGATGTGGATGTCCCACATGGATGTTTCACCATGTGGGATGTGTGGATCCACATGGATGTTTCACCACCGGGAAATGGGATGACGTCCCCATTCTCCATTTCCAGCCTGGCTCAGCCCCAGGGTTGGAGAGATCCAGGCAGGATGGGGACCCCCCGCACAGAGAGAGGCTGTTTACTGCCTCCCTTTTGGGGTTTTGGATGGAAGAGGAATGCTGGTTCCCCTCTGCCGGGAATGCCGAGGGCTGGGTGGCACAGGAGACATTCCTGCTGCAGCCAGGAATGTCCCTGCCGTGGAAGAACCTCCCTCCCGTGGTGGTTTAAAGTCAGTTACGATCTCGAAATCCCCAAATCTCCTCCTTCCAGAGGGGGGTGCTCGGATGGGGCACGCCGAGCGTTGGTCTCCATGAATCAGGAGAAGGTGCCCGAGGGGATGCAGGCGGCGGGGCCAGGGCCATCGATGCTCGGGCGGTTCAGGGGTGATGGTCCCGTGATTGCAGGGAGGAATACCGAGGCAGAGAAGGGGCTGAGCTGCAATCGGCCCTTTCCTTTCCTGATGGATTTTGTCCCCTCCACCAGCCCTGGAGAGGGGGGATCTGCCCCCAGCCATATTGGGGTATTTCTCTCTTATTCCCTCATGCCCCTCCACCCTTTGTCAATGTGTGGACTGGAGAATTCTGTGTCTAAACAACAGTAACCCCAGCAGGATCCAGCGTTCCAGTATCCCAGCAGGATCCAGTGTCCCAGTAACCCCAGCAGGATCCAGTGTCCCTGATATCCCAGCAGGATCCAGTGTCCCAGTAACCCCAGCAGGATCCAGTGTCCCAGTAACCCCAGCAGGATCCAGTGTCCCAGTATCCCCAGCAGGATCTGAGCTTGCCTGGGGTGTGGAGCTGGGATGGGGCTGGGGGTTGGTAGCAGAGATGGGGTGTGGGAAGGGGCCAGAAGGAAACCTGGCTGAGGGGGAAATCCCAAATTTCCCTCAGCTGTGTCCCTGTGATCTCACACCCCATTGCACCCAAGGGACCCTCGGGTGGACCCTGCCAGTGTGGGGGAGCTGACGCTGAGCCAGGGGCTCTCAAGGGGTGCAGATGACCCCGGGCACACGGTTTGTGGGGGTCCCCCCAGCTCTCGGGGTCCCCAAGGACTCAGGGTCCCCTGGGGAAGGGCCAGGCCCTCTCTGGGGGCTGCCGGGCTGAGCTCTGCCCGCCCTGCTGGCCACGACAGACGGAGGGGGCCTGGAGTAACACCCCCAGGGAATCAGCCCCAGCTGGGACTGAGCGGGGAGCTCTGCACGGGCACCGCTCCAGCCTCGGCCCCCTGCTCCTCCAGCCGGCACTGCCAGGGCGTGGGGGCGTGGGGCACACCCCACAGCCACCCCATTAAACCCACAGCCACCCCACAGAACCCACAGCCACCCCAAACAACCCACAGTCACTCCATACAACTCACAGCCACCCCAAACAACCCACAGCCACCCCATACACCCCACAGCCACCCCACAGCCACCCCATACACCCCACAGCCACCCCATACACCCCACAGCCACCCCAAACAACCCACAGCCACCCCATTAAACCCACAGCCACCCCACAGAACCCACAGCCACCCCATACACCCCACAGCCACCCCATACACCCCACAGCCACCCCAAACAACCCACAGTCACTCCATACAACTCACAGCCACCCCACAGCCACCCCATACACCCCACAGCCACCCCAAACAGCCATAGTCACTCCATACAACTCACCGCCACCCCATACACCCCACAGACACCCCATACAACCGACAGCCACCCCACAGAACCCACAGCCACCCCACACCCCCACAGCCTCTGTGGCACCTGCTCCTGGCTGGGCTGGGGCTGGGCACTCGTGCAGGAGGGCAGGAGCAGTGGCACCCCAAATCCCAGGGGTGGGGACACCCCCTGACCCCACGTCAGCAGCACCCTGGGCCCAGCACTGCCATCCCCGTGCCCACCCAGGGTCAGGGGCAGGGTTGGGGGCAGGGTTGGGGTTAGGGTTGGTTTGGGGTGCCATTGGCATGGGCACCCAGCTGAGGTGCTCAGGATCCGGATCTGGATGAAGCCAGGGTTAAACCTGAGCCCTCAGGGATCATCTGGGGATCAAGGCAGGGCCCAAACCTGGCTGCTCAGGGATTTAGTCTGGACCAGAACCGGGATTGAACCATGGCAGCCATGGAGCAGAGCAGCACCAACCTGGGAACCAAGCCAGGGTGACCTGGGACTGGACTGGGACCAAATCGGGGGCTTGGGCTGCACCCGGGTCCAGTGCAGGGAATTCAGAGACCAGAGCAGGACCAAAGGGGGAGCCCAGCCAGGGTTCTGGGGGACTGGATCAGGATCCAGCCAGGGATTAAGTCAGGATCATCAGGTACCAGCTCCGGACCCGGGGTGTTCAGGACCAAGGCAGGGACAAAGCCAGGGTGCTCTGGGACACAGTGAGGATCAAGGCAGAGTACTTGGGGAATCAATTAGGATCAGGCCAGGGATGATGGCAGGATGATCCGGGGCTGTCCTGGGACCAATCCCGTGTCCCGCACCTGTGAGTCCAGCCCGGGCTGGGGCAGGAGCCGCGCAGGTGCCCGGCCTGGGCTGATTCCCGGGAGGATGCTCCGGCTGCTCCCGGCCAGGCGCTGCCGGGGCAGGGGCTCCAGCCTTGGGGCCGGGGGTCTGGGCTCGGGGGGCCGGGGGCTGCCATGGCCGCCGGGCCCGCCGCCCTCGAGGGGAGCCAGGCAGAGGGAGCTGTGCGGGAGGAACCGGCAGCCCCGGCCGCGGCTGCAGGGGAGGAGGCGGCTGCCGGCGCTCGCCCTCCGCCTTCCTCCATCCATCCATCCATCCATCCATCCCTGCATCCCTGCATCCCTGCATCCCTCCCTGTGCTGAGCCCCAGCGCCCCGGGACCCGCCAGCCCCAGGGTGCCCAGAACCGCCACCCTCCCTGCACCCCGCCGGGCCTTCAGCCTCGGCTTCCTTCCTCCTCCTCCTCCTCCTCCTCCGCCTCCTCCTCCTCCCCCCAGCCCGCAGCCACCACCCTCCCTCCCTCCTCCCGCCCTCCTTCCCCAGGGCCTGCCTGGCATGGAGGTGCTGGCCGCAGGGAGCCGGGCGCTTCCGCGGGCTCCATCCCTCCTGCCCCGCGGCCCCGCGCCCGCATCCCTCGCGGCCCGCATCCCCCCGCCCCGGCACGGCCCTGAGCCGCCCGCAGCCGCCTCCTTTGTGCGGCGGAGCGCCCGTGCCCGTTCCGTCCCCCTCCCCGCGCCCCCGGCTCGGCGGTGGCCCGCGGGCGAGCGGGGGAGATGCTGCCCTCGCCGGAGGAGCGCCGCGCGGGAGGTCGGCGGCCAGCAGCAGGTATGGGGCGATAGGGGATGGGATGGGGCAGCGATGGTGCCCTGGGAGGTGGTGGCGTGTCCCCAGGGCGCTCCTCACCCAGGGCCCCCGGGAGCAGCGGGACGCAGCGGGGACAAAGCCGCTGCCAGCGTGTGAGGACGGACCCGCCGCTCCCCGCTCCAGAGGCTGGGGGGGGGGGGACAAAAAAATGCCTCCGGATTTCCCTGCCCACCTCCCCCGAGCCCCCTGCGCCTCAGCCCCAGCCGCCCTCGCCCACCACGGTGCCCCCACCCGCGGGAGCGCCGGGGAAGGATGGGGACCGGCGGCGCGGGCAGCATCCTCCACCCCGGCACCAACCTCCGCCCCGGCAGCATCCCCCACCGCCTCTCCTCTCCATCCCCCGCTTCCCTCTTCGACCGGGCACGGGAGCTGCCTGCCGGTAATATTTTTTTCTGGGGGGTGGGTGGGCAGAAAAACCGTGAAACAATGCGAAGAAAGGCTCCATGATGGATGGCAGGTAGCGGCGCCGGAGCAGCCCGGGGATGCTGCAGTCCCGGCGGTCGGCAGCGTTTCCCGGCTCCGGATGCCTGTGGGTTTTATTAGCGTGGCCGCCGTAGTAATGACTCCACGAATAATTCCCTCAAATCCCGGTTGTTGCCGTGGAGATGGGAGCGAGGAGAGGTTTTGCGGCCGGGGTAGGACCTGCCCAGCACACGGAGCGGGCTCCGTGCGCGTCCCGATCCACCTGGGCCGGATCCTGCCTTGGATTTTGGCCGGGAAATTCGGGCTGAGGCTGCTCGGGTGCCCGGGAGACGCGGGCAGGGATCCAGGCCTGAGGCACCACGGCACGATTCCCCATCCCTGCGCTGCAAAAGCGCTTTCTCATGCCCCCGGCAGCGGCCGGAGTTGCCGGACGTGCTTTGTGCTCGCCGGGGTTCGGGTTCCGGCCGGGCCGAGCCGGGGGGCGCCCAGGTGGGGTCGATGTGGGAGGGGGCGTTCGGTAACGGCCCCAGAACGCTGCCAAGCGGGTCGCGAACGCTCCCGGCTCGTCTTGGGTTTATTTCTGGCACGGATTTCTCGCCTTTGCTGATTTTTCCCTTAAAAAATGGTTTCCCAGCCTCGTGGCCTGGTTGTCCCTCTGAGAGGGTGCTGAGCCACCAGGGATGCTGCCCTGGGGACCTGCAGGGATGGATGGAGATCCCGGGCCAGTTCAGGGCTCACCAACTGGTGTTTATGGGATGCAGGAGGGCTCTGAGGGCTTTTAGGGTGGTGGGAAGAGCCTTTTGTGGGATTTGCAGAGGGATGAGCGGGGATACTCCCACCCACGGGTGCCCTCGGTGTTCCGGGGTAAAAGCAGTGCAGTTTTCACGACAAATGAATGAAAAATGACAATATCGTGCCCTGAGATGTATTTGTGCCCCCCAGGTTGGAGGGGACCGTGGCAGCCTCCTGGGCTGGATTTTCACTGGCTTATCCCATTTCACAAGGGTGGGGTTCTCCCCCCAAAAATATTGTGGAGGATTTGGGAGAGGGGGATGGAGCAGGGTCCCACAGGGACCCTCACCCACGCAGGCAGGAGAGAACACCATGTCCCCTGCACTGGTCAGCATCCAGGGATGGGTGGGAACCCTTGGGGATGATGAATGCCATTCCAGGCTTCACAGGCTGATCCAGCACGAGTGGGTCAGCCTTTGCTGGGAGAAGGATCCCAGCACCTGCTCCTGGTGTGGGACACAGGGATGATCCTGGGCCTTGGAGCCCCCTGAGGCTGCAGGGGCTCCTTGGGAGTTGCCCAAGTGGGCAAGAGAGCAAAAGGGTCACCTCTGCCAGCTCCTGTGACAAGCTCAGGGTGGATGGAGCAAGAGTCCCTTGGGCTGGGCACTGGCCCGTGCCTGTGTCCCCCCAGGTGGTTGTGAACCTTCCCAAGGGCAGGGAGGCCTTCCCAGCCACTGGGGACCTTCCCAAGGGTTTGTAGAAACACAGAATGGTTCAGGCTGGGAAAGACCTCTGAGATCATCGAGTCCAGGAGTCCCAAGGGCTAAGGAGCTTCCCAAAAGCTGTGGATCTTTGCAAGGGTTCTGGAACTTCCTAGAGGCTCTGGAGCTTCCCAGTGGTTCTGGAGCTTCCCAGGGCTCTGCACATTTCTAAGGGTTCTACACATTCCCAGGGTTCTACACATTCCCAAGGGTTCTGCACATTCCCAGGGCTCTGCACATTCCTAGGGTTCTGCACATGTCCAAGGGTTCTGCACCTTCCCAAGGGTCCTGCACATTTCCAAGGGTTCTGCACATTCCCAGGGCTCTGCACATTCCTAGGGTTCTGCACCTTCCCAGGGCTCTGCACATTCCCAAGGGTTCTGCACATTCCCAGGGTTCTGCACATTCCCAAGGGTTCTGCGCCTTCCCAAGGGTCCTGCACATTCCCAGGGCACTGCACATTCCTAGGGCCCTGCACATTCCCAGGGCTCAGCACATTCCCAGGGCTCAGCACATTCCCAAGGGTTCTGCACATTCCCAGGGCTCTGCACATTCACAAGGGTTCTGCACATTCCCAAGGGTTCTGCACATTCCCAGGGCTCTGCACATTCCCAAGGGTTCTGCACATTCCCAAGGGTTCTGCACATTCCCAGGGCTCTGCACATTCCCAGGGCTCTGCACATTCCTAGGGTTCTGCACATGTCCAAGGGTTCTGCACATTCTCAAGGCTCTGCACATTCCCAGGGTTCTGCACATTCCCAGGGCTCTGCACATTCCTAGGGTTCTGCACATTCCCAGGGCTCTGCACATTCCCAAGGGTTCTGCACATTCCCAGGGCTCAGCACATTCCCGGTGTTCTGCACCTTCCCAAGGGTTCCACACATGTCCAAGGGTTCTGCACCTTCTTTAGCACCACGCGCCCTCCTAACAGACGTGTGTGTGTGGGAGGAACACGGGAGGCTGGGATGGAGGCACGGGGGGCACCCAGCAGGACCAAGGAGAGCTTTTGGGGACCCCCCCATCCCCACACCCCTGACCCCCATCTCTTCCAGCGCCCGGCGCCGCTCGATGCTGACGCGCCCCAGGATCTCCGGCTCGCCCCCGTCCCAGCCCGGGCTGTCCCCAGGCCATGACCCAGCGCAGCCGCTGCCCCTGTGCCGGGGGGTGCCCGGTGCCCCCCGCGGGTGCCCGCAGCGCCGGGCCATGAGCGGGGCGCCGCGGCGGCGAGCAGAGCCCAGGCATGGCCTCGCTGGACCTGCCCTACCGCTGCCCGCGCTGCGGGGAGCACAAGCGCTTCCGCAGCCTGTCCTCGCTGCGCGCTCACCTGGAGTACAACCACACCTACGAGACCCTCTACGTGCTCTCCAAGACCAACAGCATCTGCGATGCCGCCGTCTTCCCGCTGGCCGCCGCCGACGCGGCCCTGCTGAGCCCGGCCGCCCGCAGGGACTACTTTGAGAGCACCTCCTTCCAGGGCAAGGACCAGCGCTTCTCCTGCGACCTGGTGCCCGCCGAGGAGCTGGAGCCGGCCCCGGCCTCGTCGCCCTCGCCCCGCTATGTGCACGAGATCGAGATCCCGCTGAGCGAGCTCTTCAGCCGGGGCAAGGCCGTGGCGCCCGCGCCCGCGCCGCCGGCCGCCATGGACGCGGCCTACGAGGAGGGCCTGGCTCGCCTCAAGATCCGCGCCTTCGAGAAGCTGGAGGTGGACAAGAGGCTGGAGAAGCTGACCGAGGAGGTGGAGCAGAAGATCGCCTCGCAGGTGGGCAGGCTCCAGGTGGAGCTGGACCGCAAGAGCTCGGAGCTGGAGAAGGCCAAGCAGGAGAGCCTGCGGCTGAGCCGCGAGAAGCAGGAGCTGGAGGACCGTGCCTCGGAGCTGTCCCGCCAGGTGGACGTCAGCGTGGAGATGCTGGCTTCCCTCAAGCAGGACCTGGTGCAGAAGGAGCAGGAGCTCACCAGGAAGCAGCAGTGAGTCCTCTGCCCTGTCCCAGGCGGGGAGGGAGGGATGGGGAGTCTGGCAGTGAGTTCCTGGAGAGCCTGTGGCTGCCCCGTCCCTGCGGGGGTTCAAGGGGAAGGTGTCCCTGCCCGCGGCACGGGGTGGAATGAGATGAGCTTCAGGGTCTCTTCCAGTCCAAACAATTCCTTCAGTCCAGAGGAGCCCAGTGCCACCACCAAACCCTCGGGGCCAGGGCTCAGGCACAGTCCCTTGGTGGTGCCCACCAGCATCGTCCCTTAGCAGGTTCTGCATCTTCTCCCACCCGCTCAGCGTCCACACGGGCCTGGGCCCCTCCACGCTGGGTCGTGACAAACCAGACTTGTCCCAGGGCCACCAGTGCTCCAGGACACAGCCAGGCTGGGGATCACCCAGTCACAGACTGGTTGGGGTTGAAGGGACCTCAAATCCCACCTCGTTCCCACCCCCTGCCATGGCCCTGACAAATTCCAGGTTTTTCTCCCGGAGGGAGGGCAGGGCAGCCCAAGCAGTGTCACCTCCCTTTGCTGTTGGGCCTGACACTGCCGTCCTCATTTCCACCCCACGTTCCCACCCAGCACCCCCTGCCCACCCCAGAGCTGCTCCTGAGTCTCTCTCCAGTCCAGTCCAGGGTCCTTCTGCCCACTGCTGCCTTCCAAGCAAACCAGACCTCGCTCCTCAGGAGTTTGAGCAAATCTGGAGGGGCCCAGCAATGAGGAGTTGTGGGAGACAGGCATGGCTGGGCTGGGAGCACTGCTGGGATTCCTGAAGGAATTGTTTTGATTCCCATCATCCTCTGCACATTTGGGAATGACTTGGACTCCAAAATAATGACCTTTGTCAGAAACGGGGCTCCAGGGTGGGGGGGTGTCCTGGGGTGACCCCGGGGCTGCACAAGGACACCTCCAGGTTTGGGGACACCTTTTGGGACAGGCAATGAGGGGTTTGGGGGCTGCCCCGTGGGTGTTGTCTGGGGCACCCTGGGGATATGCGGTGAGGGAATTAAGGACACGAGCAGGGATGAGTCTGGAGCAGGGCCTGGAGACAGCTAGACAGGGTAAATTGAGGGTCAAGTGTCTCTTGGTGGAGCCTGGACAATGTTACCACCTAAAACCCTGGGTTTATGCCCCACAACTTCCTCCTGGACCTCCCATTCCTCAGAGAAACCCTCCTGCCCCTCATCTGTCCCCATCAGTCCCCAAGCTCCTCCACCCAAGTGACAAAATCCCTTGCAGGGGAGCCCTGGTGTGAGAGGAGTGTGGGAAAATCATCAGAAACAATTTTAATCGGCAAAGCCTCCCCTGAAAACACTGTGGGGACATTTCCCAGCCCTGCCAGCTCCAGGACATCACGAAGCTGCTGTCCTCCTGGGAGACCTTTGGCTCCTGGGCTCCGTTTCCTCTGCCAGGGGTGTTTTTCCACCCAGTCCATGGGAATGAGAGAGACACAGGCGATAACCATCGGCATCACCTTACAGCTGCTGCCCAGCTCCACATTTGCCTTCCTAATCCCCTGGGGCCCCTGCCAGGAGCCTTCCCAGAGCATCCCCAGAGCTCCCAGGCTCTGCCTGCAAGCAGCAGGTTGGGGAGAAATTAATTGGTAATTAATTGGTAATTAATTGGTAATTGATAGCCAGAAGTGGGAATCGTGTCACTAAGGGCTGCCCCCTCCTTTTCCTTTGTGCTTCTGAGCAGATCATTGTGTCCAGGTGTCCAAGGTCAGGTTTGGTGTCCAGGTGTGCACAGTCAGGGCCCTGAGGTCAGGGGGGTGTGACCAGGTGCCCAAGGCCAGGTGTGTGTGGTTGGTTTCTGTGCTCAGGTTGGTGTGTCTAGTCCGGTGTCTGAGGCCAGGTGTGCCCCAGACAGACGTACAAAGCTGTGGCTGTGCATCTTCAGAGGCTCCTGGGTGCTGAGGGGAGGTGTGAGCAGCTCTGTGTGTGTGTGTGCACCACCAGCAGTGCAGGTGTGAGCGGCTGTGCCGGGGTGTGCTCGTGGGTCATGGAATGGTTTGGGTGGGAAGGGACCTCAGAGCCCCCCCAGTGCCAGCCCTGCCATGGCAGGGACTGTCCCAGGCTGCTCCAGCTGCAGTGCCAGCCTGGCCTTGGCACTGCCAGGGATCTGCTGCTCTGGGCACCCTGTGCCAGGGCCTGCCCAGCCTCCCCATGCTGCCTGTCCGGGTGTGCCTGGCTGAGTGTGCCCAGCTGTGCAGGATTTATGTTCTGGGGCTGTGTGAGGCGCTCAGGTGTGCAGGACAGGGCTCTGTCTGTGTGTGTGCCTCTGTGTGTGATATGTGTGTGTCTGTGTGTGTGTCTGTGTGCCCAGCTGTGCAGGATTTGTGTCCTGGGGCTGTGTGGGGTGCTCAGGTGTGCAGGACAGCGCTCTGTGTGTGTGTGTGTTGTGTGTGTGTGTGTCTGTGTCTCTGTGTGTGTGTGCCTGGCTCTGTGTGTGTCTGTGTGCCCAGTGTGCAGATTTGTGTCTGGGCTGTGTGGGTGCTCAGGTGTGCAGGACAGCGCTCTGTGTGTGGTGTGTGTGGTGTGTGTGTGTGTGTCTGTGTCTCTGTGTGTGTGTGCCTGGCTCTGTGTGTGTCTGTGTGCCCAGCTGTGCAGGATTTGTGTTCTGGGGCTGTGTGGGGGCTCAGGTGTGCAGGACAGGGCTCTGTGCAGGTGTGTGTGCCTGTGTGTGTGGTGTGTCTGTGTGTGTGTGTGTGTGTGTGTGTGTCTGTGTGTATGTCTGTGTCTCTGTGTGTGTGTGCCTGGCTCTGTGTGTGTCTGTGTGCCCAGCTGTGCAGGATTTGTGTCCTGGGGCTGTGTGGGGGGCTCAGGTGTGCAGGACAGGGCTCTGTCTGTGTCTGTGTGTGTGTGCACCTGTGTGTGTGTACCTGGTGCACACCTGGCTGTTCATGGGGCACACCCATGTGCAGGGGTGTGGTACCCACGGGTGTTTTGGGCCCTGTGGCCTCCCTGGGCTGTCCTCCTGTGCTTCCCTGGTTTTTGGGGAGCAGGTGAGGAAGCAGGGGTTTGTGCTGGGTGGGGTCAGCTCGGGTCACGGGCTGCCCTCACACTGCACCCCAGGGCTGGCCACGTTTAGGGGGGAACAGCCCCTCCACAGGCTCAGAGCTCCAAGCACCTGCTAATTAATGTGTTAATGAGAGAGCTGGGGATCTGCAACCACCAGTGCAGGGTTTGAGGCTGTCCCTGCCATCATCATCCTCTTCCCTCTGCTCCACCGTGCTCAGGAGCCTGACTCCAGCCCTGGGGGTGATGGGTGAGGTGCTGGGAATGTCACCTCACCCCTGGAACAGAGTGGCAACATCCCCCGTGTGTGCTGGGGCATCCCTCCAGCCCTGTCCCACCCCAGCCCATCCCATGGGCCACCCAGCCTGGCACAGACCAGCCCAGGCTGGGCATGGCACAATCCAGGTGTGCTCCAGCATCTCTGGGACAATCCAGGTGTGCTCCAGCATCCCTGGGACAATCCAGGTGAGCTCCAGCAGCCCTGGGACAATCCAGGTGTGCTCGAGCAGCCCTGGGACAATCCAGGTGAGCTCCAGCATCCCTGGGACAATCCAGGTGTGCTCGAGCAGCCCTGAACCCGCTCCCCGCCGGCACTCGGGGACGCGGGCGCTGAGCGGGGCCGGGAGATCCCGGGGGAAGGGTGAGGAGTTCCCGGGGGCCGGGTGGGGAGATCCCGGTGTCACCTCGGTCCCCCTGCCAGGGAGGTGCTGCAGATCGACCAGTTCCTGAAGGAGACGGCGGCGCGCGAGGCCAACGCCAAGGTGCGGCTGCAGCACTTCATCGAGGAGCTGCTGGACCGCGCCGACCGCGCCGAGAAGCAACTGCAGATCATCAGCAGCAGCTGCGGCACCACCCCGAACGGCAGCCTGGGACGCTGCGGCACCCCGGCCACCAAGGCCATCGCCCGAGCGGTACCTCTGCGGGCACAGGCACGGCCACGGCTTCGGGAACGCGCCCGGGGCTTCGGGGATTTACCCTCGGCTTCGGGAATGCGCCGGGCTTTGGGAAGCACCTGGGGCTTCGGGAATTCACCCTCTACTTCGGGAAGGCGCCGGGCTTCGGGGATTTACCCTCTACTTTGGAAGGCGCCGGGCTTCGGGAATTCACCTCTACTTCGGAATGTGCTCGGGGCTTCGGGAATTTACCTCTACTTTGGGAATGTGCCCGGGGCTTCGGGAATTTACCCTCTACTTTGGGAATGTGCCCGGGGCTTCGGAATTCACCCTTACTTTGGAAGGCGCCCGGCTTCGGAATTCACCCCCTACTTCGGGAATGTGCTCGGGGCTTCGGGAATTTACCCTCTACTTTGGGAATGTGCCCGGGGCTTCGGGAATTTACCCTCTACTTTGGGAATGTGCCCGGGGCTTCGGGAATTTACCCTCTACTTTGGGAATGTGCCCGGGGCTTCGGGAATTTACCCTCTACTTTGGGAATGTGCCCGGGGCTTCGGGAATTTACCCTCTACTTTGGGAATGTGCCCGGGGCTTCGGGAATTTACCCTCTACTTCGGGAATGTGCCGGGGCTTCGGGAATTCACCTCTGCTTCGGGAAGGCGCCCGGGGCTTCCACAACGCAAGCCTGGCTCAGGAATGCGCCCCTGGGTCTCCTCTGCCAGGGCCCGAGCGGGGCGGGGTAGGGACCCATCTCCTCCCGTGGGAAGCGGACGCTCCTGGGTGGGGGATCCCAAAGAGAAGCCGTTTCTCAGAGGGTCGCGGTTCCCGTGGCGCTGGGCGATGCTGGAGGTGCCGCTCCGCATCCCGCTGGGTGAGGGGGTTCCCCCCCAAAGGCAGCCGGCCCCGGTGGGGTGGCGGGGTCCCCCCTCGGGCTGCACGGCGCACACGCGGGGGTCGTGCCACGTTGGCTCCTCCTGTCGCTGTCCCTGCAGAGAGAGCGGCTCCCGGGGCCGGCGGTGGCCGCGCACGGTCCCTACGGCGTGTGCCAGCAGCGCTCCTCGTCCAGCACCGGGTGAGTGCCCGGCGCGGCCCCTCGAGGCGACAGCGGGCAGGGGGATCCCCCCCGGCGGGCCCTGAGGCCGCTCCTCCCTGTCCCCAGGGCCTCGAGCCGGGCCAAGGCCGTGTCGCAGAGCTCCGGCTGCTACGACAGCGACAGCGCGGAGCCGTGTCCCACGGACGACACGACCGACGGACACCCGTACGTGGCGCGGGGCTCGGGGCTGCGCCGCCAGGCCATCCAGAACTGGCACCGCCGGCCCTACCGCAACAGCACCGAGGGCGAGGAGGGCGACGTGTCCGACGTGGGATCCCGCACCACCGAGTCGGAGGCAGAGGGATGGGAGCCGGAGGCGCCGGGCTCCGCCGCGTCCCGGCCCCCCGGCAGCTGCCGCCTGACGGGTGAGGGCACGGCGGGGGAAGGGAGGGTGGGAGGTGAAGGCTGGGGCCGCTGGAAGTTGTGGAGAATGGGAGGTGAAGGCTGGGGCCGCTGAAAGTTGCGCAGGGTGGGAGGTGAAGGGTGGGAGGTGAAGGGAGGGAGGGTGGGAGGTGAAGGCTGGGGCCGCTGGAAGTTGTGGAGAATGGGAGGTGAAAGGAGGGAGGGTGGGAGGTGAAGGAAGGTGAAGGGCGGGAGGTGAAGGCTGGGGCCGCTGGAAGTTGTGGAGAATGGGAGGTGAAGGCTGGGGCCGCTGGAAATTGTGGAGAATGGGAGGTGAAAGGAGGGAGGGTGGAGGTGAAGGAAGGTGAAGGGCGGGAGGTGAAGGCTGGGGCCGCTGGAAGTTGTGGAGAATGGGAGGTGAAAGGAGGGAGGGCGGGAGGTGAAGGCTGGGGCCGCTGGAAGTTGTGGAGAATGGGAGGTGAAAGGAGGGAGGGCGGGAGGTGAAGGCTGGGGCCGCTGGAAGTTGTGGAGAATGGGAGGTGAAGGCTGGGGCCGCTGGAAATTGTGGAGAATGGGAGGTGAAAGGAGGGAGGGCGGGAGGTGAAGGCTGGGGCCGCTGGAAGTTGTGGAGAATGGGAGGTGAAGGCTGGGGCCGCTGGAAATTGTGGAGAATGGGAGGTGAAAGGAGGGAGGGTGGGAGGTGAAGGGAGGGAGGGCGGGAGGTGAAGGCTGGGGCCGCTGGAAGTTGTGGAGAATGGGAGGTGAAAGGAGGGAGGGCGGGAGGTGAAGGCTGGGGCCGCTGGAAGTTGTGGCACAGGGATGGAGCGTCCCTCACCCGCTGCTCCCGCCCTGCACCAGTGGCCACCGACGCTGGGTGTCCCACGGCCAGGCCCGAGGGGGCCGGGGGCAAGGTGTGCCGGCTGGAGCGGGGCAGCCCAGGCCACTCCAGCGAGGTCATCAGCCCCGAGATCCTCAAGATGCGGGCGGCTCTCTTCTGCATCTTCACCTACCTGGACACCAGGACCCTGCTGCGCGCCGCCGAGGTGTGCAAGGACTGGAAGTTCGTGGCCCGGCACCCGGCCGTGTGGACACGGGTGCTGCTGGAGAACGCCAGGGTCTCCTCCAAGGTACTGCCTGGGGCACGGCCTTTCTCCCAGGAGGGAGGAGCTGTGGGAGCATCTGCCTGCTGGGAGGGATGGCTGTGCCCTTACGGCCGTGGGGGACACGGGTGGGCGCTCGCTGGGGTGCTGGAGGTGTTGCAGCTGCACAGGTGAATGCTGGAGGACAGGAGCTCACACCTGCACGGGTTTTCATGTGCTTTCGTGGTCACGCCCACGAATTTTTGGCACAAGCTCCACCATGTGCATCTTCACACATTTCTGCCACGTGTGTGCACAGCTTGGGGGGGGGGGTGGGGTGGGACATGTTGGGGTGTCCCTGCCAGTGAGTGCCCTGCCTGTGCCCCAGTTCCTGGCCATGCTGTCGCAGTGGTGCACCCAGATGCATTCCCTCACCCTCCAAAACCTGAAGCCGCGCCAGCGGGGCAAGAAGGAGAGCAAGGAGGATTACATGAAGAGCACACGGTGAGTGCCCGTGCCCTCTGTGCCCGTGTCCCCCCCTCCTCAGCCAGAGGTGCTGCTGCACCTCCACGAGCCCCAGCATCCAAGACAGGCTCCGAAGCGCCCCTGCGGGATCGGGGTGTCCCGAGGGACTGTCGCCCTGCCGGGCTGCTCCCAGGGCGGGCGAGCACGGGCTCCTGAGGCTGCTCCATCCCGCAGGGGCTGCCTGGAGGCGGGGCTGGAGTCGCTGCTGAAGGCCACGGGCAGCAACCTGCTGATCCTGCGCATCTCGCACTGCCCCAACGTGCTGACCGACCGCTCGCTGTGGCTGGCCAGCTGCTACTGCCGCGCCCTGCAGGCTGTCACCTACCGGTAAGGGCGGCACCGGCAAGGGTGGCACTGGCACCGGCACCGGCTGGGGACAGCCCCGGGAGCGCTGTGCTCATCCACCCCATCCCTGACAGGCTGGGGACAGCCCCGGGAGTGCTGTGCCCATCCACCCCATCCCTGACAGGCTGGGGACAGCCCCGGGAGCGCTGTGCTCACCCCAGCAGGGACAGGCTGGGGACAGCCCCGGGAGTGCTGTGCCCATCCACCCCATCCCTGACAGGCTGGGGACAGCCCCGGGAGTGCTGTGCTCATCCACCCCATCCCTGACAGGCTGGGGACAGCCCCGGGAGCGCTGTGCTCACACCCATCCCTGACAGGCTGGGGACAGCCCCGGGAGCGCTGTGCTCACCCCATCCCTGACAGGCTGGGGACAGCCCCGGGAGTGCTGTGCCCATCCACCCCATCCCTGACAGGCTGGGGACAGCCCTGGGATTGCTGTGCTCACCCCATCCCTGACAGGCTGGGGACAGCCCCGGGATTGCTGTGCTCACCCCATCCCTGACAGGCTGGGGACAGCCCCGGGAGCGCTGTGCCCATCCACCCCATCCCTGACAGGCTGGGGACAGCCACGGGAGTGCTGTGCTCACCCCAGCAGGGACAGGCTGGGGACAGCCCCGGGAGTGCTGCACCCACCCCTGTCCCCAGCAGAGCACCTGTCCAGTGCCAAGGACCTGCCTGTCCATGGCCCAGCCCTGTGTCCCCTGTGCCAGCTGTCCCTGCAGCTCCCATCCCCTTCCAGGCTGCTCCTGTGCAGGTGTTTCCAGACCCTTCCACCTCAGAGCTCCCACCGAAGGGGCTGCTTTCCCAAATTATCCTTTGCTTTCCCAAATTATCCTTTGCTTTCCCAAATTATCCCATTGTGGGTGGGTTTGGTGGGACCTGTGTCAAGGCTCGGGGCAGGGAATTTTTCCTCAACATCAACCTAGAGGAAAAAAAATCTCCAAAATGCCCAAAAATGTCCTGGGGCACACCCAGCCCAGGGCTGGCTCCACTGCTGGTGAGGCCATCATGTGTCCCGTGTTGTTCCAGGAGCTCCACGGACCCCGTGGGCCATGAAGTCATCTGGGCCCTTGGAGCAGGCTGCAGGGACATCATCTCCCTCCAGGTCGCTCCTCTGCATCCCTGGTAAGGCATGGAACCACAGGCTGGGCTGGCTGGGAAGGGGCCCTAAAGCCCACCCAGTGCCAGCCCTGCCTGGCAGGGACCCCTCCCACTGTGCCAGGCGCTCCCAGCCCCACCCAGCCTGGCCTGGGACACTGCCAAGGATGGAGTTGGGTTAGGAGGAGGCCACACTGAGCGTGAGGGGCACCACTGAGCTGGAAAGGACTTGGGAGCCAGAACCTGGTCTGCTTAGGGAGGGTTTTCACGGGATGAGCAGCAGTCCTGGAGCCCAGCCCATGGGAGCAGGAGCTCAGCCCCATCCTCCCCATGAGAAGTGGGAGCTGCTGGGTGTCTGCACCTCCCTGCCGAGCCAGATCCTGCTGGGGAGGCTGCTCACATGAGAGGAAAGGGATCTTGATGGGTCTGGGAGGTGGCACTGGACATCAAGGGGCTGTCTGAGCTCTCACTGCTCAGCAAGGGCAGCCCTGGAGGCCTGGATGCTGCTGAGAGGCTGTCACTGCTTAGGGGGGGCCACTGCAGCTGCTCCTGGATTGGGGGACAGGCTGGTGGGGTCTCATATCCCCCCCCCCCACAATGTCTGGGTGCTCAGGAGCTCTCACAGCAGGACACTCAGCTCTGTGCCCCAGGAAAGGGCCTGGGCAGTCATTGTTCCTGGAATTGTCAGTGCTCAGAGGTGTCAGTGTCCAGAGCTGTCAGTACCTGAGCTGTCTGTGCCCAGGGCTGTCACCCAGCAGAGTGGCCAGGTCCCAGGGCACCCTGCCTGCCCTGGGGGAGCAGCACCTGGCACCTGGCCTCTCCCCCTGAGCCAGAAGCCCCAGCCCTGCTGCTGCTTTGATCCATGCAAGCAGCACAGGTCAGGGCCTGATTTGGGTCACCAAAGTTGGGATCGCGGAATCCTGGAATGGTTTGGGTTGGAAGAAACCTTCAGCACCACCCAGAGCCACCCCTGCCATGGCAGGGACCCCTCCCAGTGTCCAGCCTGGCCTGGGGCACTGCAGGGATCCAGGGGCAGCCCCAGCTGGATGAGCTCTGGGGCACTCGCAGCTGCCCCATGGCAGCACAGCCCCGTGGGGACAGGAGCCTGCCAGCAGTGCCTGGGGGCTGCCAGCAGTGCCTGGGGGCTGCCAGCAGTGCCACCCCAGCTCTTGTCCCTCCTGTCCCCAGCCAGCAGCCGACGCGCTTCAGCAACCGCTGCCTGCAGATGATCGGGCGCTGCTGGCCTCACCTGCGGGCGCTCGGCGTGGGCGGCGCCGGCTGCGGTCTGCAGGGCCTGGCCTCCCTAGGTACGCTCTGCTCGGGGCCACGGGGCCACTGAACCCATTGCTGGGCTTGGGAAAGGTCCCTGGGGCCACCGAGTCCAACCCCCTGTGCCCAGTGCCCTCCCTGTCCCCAGCCCCGCACTCAGAGCCATGGGATCACACAACGCCCACTGGGCTTGGAAAAGGTCCCTGGGGCCACTGAGTCCAACCCCGACCCCCTGTGCCCAATGCCCACCCTGTCCCCAGCCCCACACTCATGGGATCACACAATGGATCACTGGGCTTAGGAAAGGTCCCTGGGGCCACCAAATCCAACCTGTGCCCATTCCCACCCTGTCCCCAGCCCCACACCCAGAGCCATGGGATCACACAACGCCCACTGGGCTTGGGAAAGGTCTCTGGGGCCACTGAGTCCAACCCCGACCCCCTGTTCCCAGTGCCCACCCTGTCCCAGCCCAGCACACGGATCATGGGCTCACACAATGGCTCTCTGGGCTTGGGAGGGATCTCTGGGGTCACCAAGTGCCCCTGTGCCCAGTGCCCACCCTGTCCCAGCCCAGAGCACCGAGTGCCACCTCCAGCCCTCCCTGGGAACCCCCAGTGCTGGGCTCTCCCCCCTCCCCTGGCGCACTCAGGTGCTCCCTGGGGGTCTCCGTGGAGAAGCCCACCAGCCCCAGCCCCCCGGGTGCTCCCCCCTGGTGCTGCCCACACCCTGCCCGAGGGTGCTGAGGGGGCTCTCTGTGCTGCAGCCCGGAACTGCATGAGGCTGCAGGTGCTGGAGCTGGACCACGTGGCCGAGATCAACCAGGAGGTGGCTGCCGAGGTGTGCCGGGAGGGGCTCAAGGGGCTCGAGATGCTGGTGCTCACCTCCACCCCGGTGACCCCCAAAGCCCTGCTGCACTTCAACAGTGAGTGCCACTGCCAGGGCCAGCAGCCCTGATGGCCAGAGCCGGGGCAGGGCGGCCTTCCAGCCTCTGCAGGGTGCTGGGAGCTGCGGGGAGGTGTCGGAGAGGGGATCCAGCACCCCCCAGCAAGGATGGCCAAGGGGAGCTGACCTTGCCCTGGGCCACAGGAGGATGGAGAGGCTCCCTCCAGGGCGATCAAAGCCTCAGTGTTTGTGACACACCTGAGGTCTGTGCACACCTGAGTCCGGGTCACACCCTTTGCTGGCCAGGGCAGGAGGCTCACAGCCTCGGCAGGGCCCGTCCTGGTGGTCTCAGCTCCGTGACTGTGGCTGGGCTTGCTGGGAGCCCACCCCTCTGGATGGCACAGTCAGGGGCAGCGGGAGGACCCCGAGTGGGACAGGGCAGCCAGGGACCCCCTCACAGCCCCGGGTCCTCCCTGCAGAGGAGTCTGCTCCATCCTCAGGGTGAGCACTGCCCGCACACAGAAGGCCTCGAGGAGCACAGGGAGGGAGGGATGCGGGGTCCCTGCTGGCCCCGGGGGGGCTGCCTGGCCCCAGGTGTGGAGCTCCAGGTGTGCCTGTGCCCCCAGGTGTGTGCCGGAACCTGAAGTCCATCGTGGTGCAGGTGGGGATTGTGGATTACTTCAAGGAGCCCCACAGCCCCGAAGCCAGGAAGATGTTTGAAGAGATGGTGAACAAACTCCAGGTAGGGGACCCCAGTCCCAGCTGACACGAGTGTCACCAGCCCCGTGTCCCCCCATGGCAGGGATCAGAAATGCTCCCCCCTCCCTCCCTTGCTCCTTTCCTGCCTGTGGCAGGGATTTGTGATGAGGGTTCCCCCCTCCCTTCCTCACCCCGTGTCTTCCCTGAGGCAGGGATTGGAGATTTCCGCCCCTCTTTCCCTTGCCCCTTTCTTTCCCAGGGATCTGAGGTGTTCCCCCTTCTCCCTCCTTCTCCCCATGTCCTTCCCGTGTCAGGGATTCCCCTGTTCCTCCCCTGCCCCTTTCTTTCACAGGGATCTGAGGTGTTCCCCCCCCCTCCTTCCCTTTCCCTGTGTCCTTCCCATGGCAGAGATTCCCCTGTTCCTCCCTTGCTCCTTTCCTTCCTGTGGCAGGGATTTGTGATGAGGTTTCCCCTCTCCCTTCCTCACCCACTGTCTTCCCTGAGGCAGGGATTGGAGATATCCCCCCCTCCTTCCCTTGCCCTGTGTCCTTCCCGTGTCAGGGATTCCCCTGTCCCTTCCCGGCCCTTTCTTTCCCAGGGATCTGAGGTGTTCCCCCTCTCCTTCCTTTGCCTTGTGTCCTTCCCGTGTCAGGGATTCTCCTGTTCCTCCCTCTCCCTTTTCTTTCCCGTGGCATGGATTTGAGGCTTTCCCCCTCTCCCTCCCTCACCCCATGTCTTTCCCCTGTCAGGGATTTGAGGTTTTCCCCTCTCCCACCTCCCTGCCCCTTTCTTTCCCGTGGCAGTGCTCGGAGTTTTCCCCCTTTCCCCCTCTGTCCCCGTGGGGCAGTGGCTCTGCTGGGTCCCCCCCAACCCCGCTGCCTGCTCCTCTTCCAGGCCCTGAGGAAAAGACCCGGCTTCTCCAAGATTTTACACATCAAGGTGGAGGGAGGCTGTTAGCCCTTCAGGGATCCCAAAGCACATTCCCTGCCCTGCCGGCGGAGCCCGAGGCCCCGAGACCAAACCCGGCGTGGGCCTCTCCTTCCTCCGGGGTGGAGCACAAGGAACCCCAACCCTGCAGGGCTCCGGGGCTGTCCCGGGCCCCTCCTGGCCCAGAAGGTGCTACTTTGGACATTTGCTGGCTGCCCCCGGAGCCACTCCGTGCTCTTTCCCGCAGGGAAGAGGGCTTCGAGCCCCTGCGGCTGCTCCTCGCCAAGGATCCGTGTTTGAGGAGGGATTTCCATCCAACCCTTCGTTTGGGGATGGGTTTCCATCACACTCCATGTTTGGGGATGGATTTCCATCCAACCCTCTGTTTGGGGATGGGTTTCCATCACACCCCGTGTTTGGGGATGGGTTTCCATCACACTCCATGTTTGGGGATGGATTTCCATCCAACCCTCTGTTTGGGGATGGGTTTCCATCACTCCCTGTGTTTGGGGATGGGTTTCCATCACACTCCATGTTTGGGGAGAGATTTCCATCCAACCCTCTGTTTGGGGATGGGTTTCCATCACTCCCTGTGTTTGGGGATGGGTTTCCATCCAACCCCATGTTTGTGGATGGGTTTCCATCACTCCCTGTGTTTGGGGATGGGTTTCCATCACACCCCGTGTTTGGGGATGGGTTTCCATCACACCCCGTGTTTGGGGATGGGTTTCCATCACACCCCGTGTTTGGGGATGGCTTTTCCATCACACCCCGTGTTTGGGGATGGGTTTCCATCACACCCCGTGTTTGGGGATGGCTTTTCCATCAAACTCTGTCCTGGGAGATCTCGGCCCCTTCCAGGGCTCTTGGCCGAGTCCCAGCCTCTCCATGGGGTGGGAAGGGGCTGCTCCTCCTGAGGGCCCAGCATTCCTGCAGGGTTTTCTGCTCGTTTTCATTTGGGATTTGGCAGAGGGGCATCCAAACCTGGGGAAACGCCCCCAGAAACCAGCAGCCACCACAGCACAGCCCGAGAGCAGAGCTGCACCCCGGGGGCTTTGGGAGCCACAGGACACCAGGAGAGATGGGTGCTCTTCCAGAGGTCTCCAGCCTCACCTCCTCCTCACCAAAACCCTCCTGCCAAGGCAATAAACCATCTCCAAAATCCTCATCCAGCAGGAAACACGGGTCACGCTCCTGTCCCCACCATCCACAGCCGGACTCCCCCCGGGGTCTGTTGTCCCATGTGGAGAGAGAGGCTGCCACGGGACACCCACGTTTGCCATCCCACTGTCTTCCCCAGCAGCCTGATGGAGAAACCGTGGCCAGATTACCCTGGAATTATCCTGGGAAAAGCACCAACCAACAGCCCTGCCTGAACCTGATCTACAGCCACCATTCCTAAATCTGATTTTTCTTCTGAGTGTCCTCTGCCTGCAAGGACGTCATCATCCCCAAAATATCCTTTTTCCATGGGAAAAGGCTTTGGAAAGGCATCCAGCAGGGTCAGGCATCTCCATCCTCCAACCTTGGGGAGAAGGTACCAGGAGGTGCCCCTGGAATGGGGGCACCATCAGAGCACTGCCAGCAGTGAGGACCCACAGCCCCAGCCTTGGACCCTGAGGGCTGAGCTGAGAGGAAGCCACTGGGGAAGAGGATTTGGGGCTTTTCCCTCTTCTCTGGACCAGCGCTGGAGGGTTTGGTGCCTGCTGCCCCTGCCAGAGCCTGTCCCCTGCCAGCCCTCCCGAGTGATGGGCTCACGAGGAGCATCCCCAGGAGGGACGGGCTGCAGCTCCAGCACCACGCCCCTCATCCATGGCACAAGAGCTGCTGACCTCAGCTGGGGCTGCCAGACAGGGATCCCCAGAGGGAGGAGAATCGCCCCCAAATCGCTGAGGCTGGTGGGGCTCTGGAGGCAGCTCCTGCCTCTCCAACCCCACCTCGAGCCCCTTCACCCACCCTTCACCCCGCTGGTGCTGTCTGCTCTGAAACAGGGTCGGGGGTTGTGGCCACAGCCCTGCTCCCCTCCCGTGCAGCTTTCTAGGAGAAGGCTGTTCCTGAATGCACAAAACGTGGGAGCCCGAAAATGCCTGCGAGAAACTCCTGCACCCCACCTGCGAGCTCCCCGCTCCCTGCCATGCCCACCGCGGGTTTACCTCCGCCCCGGGGAGGCTGGGACACTCCAAATCCAGGGGCAAGAGGAGCAAGGGATGCCCCGACCAGCAAAAAAACCACCCAGCAAAGCTACAAGCCCCGGGGACCACCCGGCCCCATCCGGGAGCATGGCCCAGTGGAGACGTCACCACCGCAGTGCAGGGACTTGGAAATTCCCTCAAAAACAAAGTACCTATTTATTTCTATAAAGAGAAGAAGGAAAAAAAAAAAAAAAAAAAAGAAGATTTTAAAAGAAAATTATATACTCAGCATGTTTATACACTCTGTGCTTCAGGACTGTCGAGGCCCAAGGCTGGAGGTGGCTGCTCCGGGTTTGCCGGTGCCTGGACCCTCTCCCGCTCCTCGGGGCCCTGGGGAGGAGAGGATCAGCTGATGGACGGAGGGGAGGTGTTGAGGACCCTCAGAGAAGCCCCCTGCGGGGTCAGTGGCTGTGTGTGGCGGCGTTGGGTGACTCTGTGACATCCCCATCCCTCTGCTGCCACCGGGGCTTTGAGAGTGACAGCAGGACCCTCACCCTGGGGGCTTCGGTGCATCCCCCAGAGCAGATCAACCCATCACCCCGCCGGGGGCATTCCCGAAAATCCCAGCTCAGCAAAGCCACCTTTTTACAAAACCCTCGGACCACACAAGACCTTGAGCAGGGTCAAGGATCAGAAGATGGGAAGCGGGGCTTGAGTGGAGCCCTTCCTCCTCCTCCTCCTCAGCTGGGGATGAAGGCAGCTGGCACAGCGACAGCAGTGGTGGGAATGAGGGCCCTCCTGGTGGCTCCCGATTGCCCAGCTCGTTAACGAGCTCATCAGGGGCTCTGAAATGTCCACGGATCCCGTCCCTGCTGTCCGTGGCTCCCCGAGGCCCCAGCCCCGCCGGGGGCTGCGGCTTCACCTGCCCGGCCACGGAGCCTCAGCGCCGGCTCCTCTGGAAGTGATGGCAGCACAGAAACACCGAATTTCCTGGGAAAGCCTCCAAAGCCCACAGCACGTGCAGTCCAGGCTCTGGGGAGAAGTGCCAGAGGGGCTCTGCGATGACAATCCCCAGTAAACCCCACGGATCCGGGGAGAGGATGGGGGTTCCCAGCCTGGCTCCTGCAGGACCAGTTTTGGGAAGATTTATTCCTTTTCTAAGGCGTTTGCCCAAAGTTTCCCCGTGGCCGACATTCCCAGCACTCCACCCGAGCTTGCTGGTCAGGGATTTCAGGAGGAACACCACCACCAAAGCCGGCTCGGGGGCCAAAGCTGTCCCAAATCCAGGCTGTTGTGTCCCTGGTGTCGGATTTCAGTGACCCATGGCTCCCATCCCGGGATGCTCGGGGGCTCTGCTGCCTCCCCCTCTGCCTCGGGGGGCTGAGGGAAATGGGAGCCCCCATTTGGGGCAGCATTTTAAACCTCTGTCCCTCTTCTTGCCGTCCGTGCTGGTCCCTGCTGCCAGCACGGCCACGGCAGAGGCTTCTCTGGATCCTCCAAAAGAGCCTGGATTGAGGGAAAACAGAACAAAGCCGCCCAGGGGAGGTGTTGGTAATGGCTCACAAAGTGGATAGCAAATGTTTTCCTCCAGCTCGTAGGGGAGGCCCCAGAGTAGGAGATGGAGCTCGGGCCGCACTTTGGGGTGAGAAAACAGCAGGCTGGGGTGGAGCAGAAGCGTTTGGGAATTGGTGCCAAATGAGAAAGTGCTTTAAAAGGGATAAAATCCCAGGGAGCAGGGAGGGTTTGGGATTGTTGTGACCGAAGCATTGCAGGGTGTCGTGGAGTGGGGATGGCCCTTCCCCATCAGCGGGAGGCAAAGCAATCCCTGGGGAGGGTGGGAGAGCACTGAGGAAAAGCTGCTGCGGCAGCGAGGAGGGAAAACTGCCCAAAAAGCAAGGGAAAAAAAAAAAAAAAAAAAAGGAGATTTTTCTGATGCAGCCTCGGGATTGAGCCCCGTGGAGGGGAACGAGGCAGGTTGGGGCCGGGGACAAGTGGGTGCAATGGTGTGGGGCAGTTTTTGGGAAGCCGAGGGGTGATGCACAGTTGCTTGAGATAATCAGAGGAGATAATCAGTGCAGAGAGTAGAGCTAGAGAAATCCAGAACTGCAATCATTCCCTACAGCCCTGGCTCCTGAGGGGCCCTGTACAGCGACCTCCCCTCCCCGGAGGGTCCCGTGGCCTCCCAAGTTATTTTTTTAACTCTATATAAATTTAGGTCTATTTTAGTCTTTCCGCAGCGATGTGCCAGTGTCTGGAGAACCAAACTCCCTTTTTTTGCCCCCACACCGTGGTCCCCCGATGCTGAACCGGGCCCTTGGTGCGGGAGCTGCCGGAGTGATGTCCTGGAAGGGGAGCAGGGCTCAGCTCCCCCAGCAGTCCGTGTTTTTAGCACTTTGGTTGGAACTCTCACCTGTAGACGCACTTTGATGTTGTTGCTTTGAAACTTTGGCAAGTGTAAACAATGTGTATTTAAAGAATTACAGAGAAACAACCCCCAGCGAAGCGTGTAAAGAGCTATTTTATGATTCAGTGTTGAATAAAGACTCTGGAGATCGAGCTGGGTTTTCACTCGCCCGGGGGTCACGCCAGAGCCACACCAGTGACACCAGTTGCTGGTTGGGGCTTACTGGAGCGTCCTCCTGATTCCCTGTGCAGGTCCCTGGGCTCCACTGCTCTGGCATCACGGGGCACTGGGACAAAGTGGGGCCAGGGGGGCACTGAGGGTGCTGAGCTGCTGGCACAGGTGCCCAGAAAAGCTCTGGACCCCTGGAAGTGCCCAAGGCCAGGCTGGAGAGGCTTGGAGCAGCCTGGGGCAGTGGGAGGTGTCCCTGGATGATCTTTATGGTCCCTTCTAACCCAAACCATCTCACCACTCAGGATTTCTTCCACTGTCCTCCTTTAACACTTGTAACCCTCCAGAGCTGAGGACCCCCGTGTTCTCCCAGCACCATTTTCCTGTCAGAGTCCCCCCAAATGCCTGGATCCATCCCTGGATCCACCCCTGGAGCTGTCACACAGCTGCTGCTGCCCTGAGCCTCCCTCCATGAAGCAAAATGGAAATGCCCCATGGAGCAAAAGCCAATTAAAATGTCAGTGAGCAATATCCGAGCTCCCAGCACAGAGGTGCTCCATGCCAGCAGCACTCCTGGGCTGAGCCTGGGCTGTGCTGCTCTCCAGCAGCCTGGGAAAGGGGCCAACCCAGCCCCAAGGGGTCATTTCTTTAATCCATTTGCCAAAACCCAGCCCCAAAGGTTTCATTTGTTAAATCCATTTGCCAAAACCCAGCCTGAGAGGTTCATTTGTTAAATCCATTTGCCAAAACTCAGCCTCAAGGGTTCATTTGTTAAATCCATTGTGCCCAAACCCAGTGCAAAGGTTTCATTTGTTAAATCCATTGTGCCCAAACCCAGTGCAAAGGTTTCATTTGTTAAATCCATTGTGCCCAAGCCCAGCCCAAAGGTTCATTTGTTAAATCCATTTGCCCAAACCCAGCCTGAAGAGTTAATTTGTTAAATCCATTTGCGAAAACCCAGCCCCAAAGGTTTCATTTGTTAAATCCATTTGCCAAAACCCAGCCCCAAAGGTTTCATTTATTAAAGTCCATTGTGCCCAAACCCAGCCCAAAGGTTCATTTGTTATATCCACTGTGCCAAAACCCAGCCTCAAGGGTTCATTTATTAAATCCATTGTGCCCAAACCCAGCCCCAAAGGTTTCATTTGTTAAATCCATTTGCCAAAACCCAGCCCCAAAGGTTTCATTTATTAAAGTCCATTGTGCCAAAACCCAGCCCCAAAGGTTCATTTGTTAAATCCATTTGCCAAAACCCAGCCCCAAGGGGTCATTTGTTAAATCCATTTGCCCAAACCCAGCCTGAAGAGTTAATTTGTTAAATCCATTTGCCAAAACCCAGCCCCAAAGGTTTCATTTATTAAAGTCCATTGTGCCCAAACCCAGCCCAAAGGTTCATTTGTTAAATCCACTGTGCCAAAACCCAGCCTCAAGGGTTCATTTGTTAAATCCATTTGCCAAAACCCAGCCCCAAGGGGTTCATTTGTTAAATCCATTGTGCCCAAAGCCAGTGCAAAGGTTCAATTGTTAAATCCATTTGCCCAAACCCAGCCCGAGGGGTTTCATTTATTAAATCCACTGTGCCCAAACCCAGCCCGAGGGGTTCATTTGTTAAATCCATTTGTTACCTCCCTCCTGAGGCCTCACCGAGTGAAGGAAGCAGAGATCAGGGAAAGCCCAGGCTGCCACTGAGACCCACGGGATTTATTGTGCTGGAGCCTGGAGTGCCCAGCAGGACAGAGACCCCGAGCAGGACAGAGACCCCCGAGCAGGACAGAGACCCCCCCAGCAGGACAGAGACCCCCCAGCAGGACAGAGACCCCCAGCATCCACCCAGAGCCCCAGGGCACCCCCGCAGGGCAGGGGGGGTCCCAGGGCAGGGCAGGGCTGAACCCAGTGTCGTGCAGCGCTAATTACTGCGGGATTAATGGCCTAATGAGGGCGGGGGGGGTAAGGAGAGCCCCCTCGGTGGCTCTGGGGGCAGTCAGTGTCCCCTCAGTTGTGGGGCCGGGTTGATGGAATCCCCTGGGGGCTGTGGGGCCGGGTTCAATGGATGCCCCTGGGTTCAATGGATGCCCCTGGGTTCAATTGATGCCCCTGGGGGCTGTGGGCCCAGGTCCATGGCACCCTCAGTGGCTGTGGGGCTGGGTCCATGGCACCTCTGGGTGCCTGTGGGGCTGGGTCCATGGCACCCCTGGGTGGCTGTGGGGCTGGGTCCATGGCACCTCTGGGTGCCTGTGGGGCTGGGTCCATGGCACCCCTCAGTGGCTGTCGGGCTGGGTCCATGGCACCCCTCAGTGGGTATGGGCCCGGGGCCATGGCACCTCTGGGTGGCTGTGGGGCTGGGTCCATGGCACCCCTCAGTGGCTGTGGGGCTGGGTCCATGGCACCCCTGGGTGGCTGTGGGCCCGGGGCCATGGCACCCTCAGTGGCTGTGGGCCCGGGTCCATGGCACCCCTCAGTGGGTATGGGCCCGGGGCCATGGCACCCCTCAGTGGGTGTGGGGCTGGGTCTATGGCACCCCTGGGTGGCCGTGGGGCTGGGTCCATGGCACCTCTGGGTGCCTGTGGGGCTGGGTCCATGGCACCCCTCAGTGGCTGTGGGGCTGGGTCCATGGCACCCCTCAGTGGGTATGGGCCCGGGGCCATGGCACCTCTGGGTGGCTGTGGGGCTGGGTCCATGGCACCCCTCAGTGGCTGTGGGCCCGGGTCCATGGCACCCCTGGGTGGCCGTGGGCCCGGGGCCATGGCACCCTCAGTGGGTATGGGCCCGGGGCCATGGCACCCTCAGTGGCTGTCGGGCTGGGTTCCATGGCACCCCTGGGTGGCTGTGGGGCTGGGTCCATGGCACCCCTGGGTGGCTGTGGGCCCGGGTCCATGGCACCCCTGGGTGGCCGTGGGGCTGGGTCCACGGCACCCCTGGGTGGCTGTGGGCCCGGGTCCATGGCACCCCTCAGTGGCTGTCGGGCTGGGTCCATGGCACCCCTCAGTGGGTATGGGCCCGGGTCCATGGCACCCTCAGTGGCTGTGGGCCCGGGGCCATGGCACCCCTCAGTGGCTGTGGGCCCGGGTCCATGGCACCCCTCAGTGGGTATGGGCCCGGGGCCATGGCACCCTCAGTGGGTATGGGCCCGGGTCCATGGCACCCCTCAGTGGCTGTCGGGCTGGGTCCATGGCACCCCTCAGTGGGTATGGGCCCGGGGCCATGGCACCCTCAGTGGGTATGGGCCCGGGTCCATGGCACCCCTCAGTGGCTGTCGGGCTGGGTTCCATGGCACCCCTGGGTGGCTGTGGGGCTGGGTTCCATGGCACCCCTGGGTGGCCGTGGGCCCGGGCCATGGCACCCTCAGTGGTTGTGCGGGCGGGGCGGGCACGGCCACGGCCCGGCGTGCTCTCCACGCTGGAGCGTGGGTTGCGGATGGTCTCGTCCACCGACACCACCAGGCACGCGGCCTCGGCCGCCGCCGTCAGCGCGTTGATGCGCACCACGGCCGGCTCCCACACACAGGCCGCGAAATTGTCAGCAATGTCCTCGTTGGTGACGTCCACGCCGTACCACATCCCACCCTGGGGACAGAGACAGGGTCAGTGCCACATCCCACCCTGGGGACACAGGGGTCAGTGCCACATCCCACCCTGGGGACAGGAACAGGGTCAGTGCCACATCCACCCTGGGGACACAGGGGTCAATGCCACATCCCACCCTGGGGACAGGGACAGGGTCAGTGCCACATCCCACCCTGGGGACAGGGACAGGGTCAGTGCCACATCCCACCCTGGGGACACAGGGGTCAGTGCCACATCCCACCCTGGGGACACAGGGGTCAGTGCAACATCCCACCCTGGGGACAGGGACAGGGTCAGTGCCACATCCCACCCTGGGGACAGGGACAGGGTCAGTGCCACATCCCACCCTGGGGACACAGGGGTCAGTGCCACATCCCACCCTGGGGACACAGGGGTCAGTGCCACATCCCACCCTGGGGACAGGGACAGGGTCAGTGCCACATCCCACCCTGGGGACAGGGACAGGGTCAGTGCCACATCCCACCCTGGGGACACAGGGACAGGGGTCAGTGCCACATCCCACCCTGGGGACACAGGGGTCAGTGCCACATCCCACCCTGGGGACAGGAACAGGGTCAGTGCCACATCCCACCCTGGGGACAGGGACAGGGTCAGTGCCACATCCCACCCTGGGGACACAGGGGTCAGTGCCACACCCCACCCTGGGGACACAGAGGGGACAAAGTGCACAGGGATTGGTCCCAGGACTGGGTGGGATTTGGGGAAAGACCCGGAGGGAAGGCCAGGGAATGGTGGAGGGAGAGGCTGGAGCGTCCCTCACAGCTCTGCTGTGAAGGAAGTGTTTGAGGAAAACACAAGAAGTTCAAGCTGAGAAGTCTTTGCTTTCAGCCACCAGTGCCTCATGAAGAGGAGGCTCATTCCACTTTAGACTCAGAGTCCTCGAGGCTGGAAAAGCCCTCCCAGACCATCCAGTCCCAGCTGTGCCCAATCCCCCCCTTGTCCCCAGCCCAGAGCACCCAGTGCCACCTCCCAGCCTTCCCTGGGCACCTCCAGGGCTGGGCATTCCAAACCTCCCTGGGCAGCCCCCTCCATGAAGCCGTAGGAGCCTCACAGGACTGACTGCCCCTCTGCTGCTGCTCTCTGCCCGGGTTTGCACCCTCATTTAAGGGCATTCCCCCAAGCCCCACCACCAGCAGCTGGGAGTGACAGAATCCAAGGGGCGACCTCCAAGTGCTGGAATGGGCTCCCACAAGCCCAGCACTTCATCCTGCAGCTCCCGTGTAACACAGCTCAGCCTGCACCCAGCCTTTCATCTCCAACACAGCAGCTCCTCCCTGAGAGAGGAGGCGTTCCCAGAACTCCCAGCTCAGGAAATCACCCGACAGCTGGGATCAAAGGGAAACCAGCTCCTTGCCATTTATAGCAACCTGTGCCAGGCTCACAGCTGATGGAGCCAACAGGGCTCCAGGAGGGGCTGGGCTGTGCCAGGCTGCAGGAGGAGACCCTGGGACGAGGAAACCCCCCGAGCCCTGTGCCCTGTACCACCCCCGGAGCTGCCCCGGGGCCCGGGCCCCACCTGGGCGTGCTTGGCTCGCAGCTTGTTGAGGATGTTGGTGGCGTCGAAGCCGGCGTTGTCGCAGAGCTGCCGCGGGATGATCTCCAGCGCCTTGGCGTAGGCGCCGATCAGCAGCTGCTGCTTGCCCGGGATGGTGCGCGAGTAGTCCCGCAGGTACCGCGAGAGCTCCATCTCGATGGCCCCGCCGCCCGCCACCACCGAGTCATTCTGGGGACACCAGAGCACCTGGCAGTCAGCCCGGGGCAACGCACAGCCCCGGGGCTGCTGCCCCTGCGCCGTGGGACACGGCAGGACACGGCAGGGACACACGGCAGGGACACGGCAGGGACACACGGCAGGGACACGGCGGGACACACGGCAGGGACACACGGCAGGACATGGCAGAGACACGGCAGGGACACGGCAGGGACACACGGCAGGGACACACGGCAGGGACACACGGCAGGGACACACGGCAGGGACACGGCGATAAACGCCAGGGCAGCTGCAGCAGCAGCAGCTCAGCCCAGGGCACTGCAGCTGCATTCCAGGCAGGTTCCCAGCAGCCCTGGCTGTGCCAGGCTCCATGCCATGGTTCCCATCGATGTCATGGTTCCCAGTAGCCCTAGCTGCATTCCAGGCAGGTTCCCAGCAGCCCTGGCTGTGCCAGGCTCCATGCCATGGTTCCCATCAATGCCATGGTTCCCAGCAGCCCTGGCTGTGCCAGCCTCCATGCCATGGTTCCCATCAATGCCATGGTTTCCAGCAGCCCTGGCTGTGCCAGCCTCCATGACATGGTTCCCATCAATGCCATAGTTCCCAGCATCCTTGGCCGTGCCAGGGCAGCCCCCAGCAGCCCTGGCTGTACCAGGCCCCATTCCAGGCAGGTTCCCAGCATCCTTGGCCGTGCCAGGGCAGCTCCCAGCAGCCCTGGCTGTACCAGGCCCCATTCCAGGCAGGTTCCCAGCATCCTTGGCCGTGCCAGGGCAGCCCCCAGCAGCCCTGGCCGTGCCAGCCCAGGGCAGGGCTCACCTTGATGGCTCTCCTGACGATCATGATGGCGTCGTGCAGCGAGCGCTCCGTCTCCTCCATGAACTGCTCCGCGCCCCCACGCAGGATGATCGTGCATGTCTTGGCCTTGGGGCAGCCCGTGAAGAAGTTGTACCTGCCAGAGGGAGGGTGTGGCCATGGAGGAGCTGCTGCCTTAAGTGTGATCTTTTTCAGGTGCTGTGCTGTTTTGGTGTGTAGTTCTGGGTTTCACATTCGGTGTTGGTGAGCTCTGCTCACAGGGCAGGGGGACAAAACAATTAGGGACCAAGGACAGCCCAGACAAATTTCAGGGCCAAGAACAAAATCAAGGATGAAGAGAGAAAAACCAGGAGGACAGAGCTTCATTACCTGGAGCTGTAATTGGACAATTAACTCCAATATGGACCAGAACTTATCAAAGTGTGGGATTTCGTGGCCAGGGTCCATTTTGTGCCCATTTTGGGTTCACCCTGGGTGTGGGCACTGCCCAGGGTGTGCCCATTGAGGCCTTTAATAAATCCCCCTTTATCCTGTGGCTCTGGCTGGGCTCTGCCCCAGCTCAGCCTTTGCAGGCACCCCAGAGAACCAGCCCTGCAGCCGTGTCCCCCTCAGAGCCCCAGCAATCCTGGCCTGAGGAGCAGCACAGCCAGGGAACCCAGCAGTGAAATTCTGGCTGACCCAGGAAAATCCATTCTCTTCCTGCTGCCAGGGACTGAACTGCACTGGTGCTCCCAGTCTGCACCTGGCAGCAGCCAGCCCCAAACAGGATTGCTCCTGCAGCACCAGGATGGACCCAGTGTCCTGTCCCCAGCCTCCCCTGCAGTGACAGCAAGGGTCAAGCTGGAACATCACACGAGTGCCACAATCAGCCCCAAAATGTGGTGGGTTTCCATTACAAATGCAACAGCACCACTGTGCTTTTTGCAAGGCACTGCAGAGTAAACAGGTATTTTTAAAAGCATTTCCAAGAGGGAGGATCTCAATGAAATCTTGCAGCTGCCCCCTCCCTCAGCCTCAGAAAGCAGCTTTTGGCTACAATAAAATACACATTTTGTAACAACCTTGTTTTTATCCCAACAGCTTGAGAGATGTTGACCCTGCCAATGCTTTGACCCCAACTTCACCACCTGCTGTGAGAGGGCTGGCACAGCACCAGGGGTTTGCAGCTGGGTGTTGTTTTTACCTCTCTCCCCAATCTGGGTCTCCTCGAAGAGCTCACAGCGTCCCAGCACATCATCTGACAGGGCATTGACACTGGTCTGGATGGATCCCCCACAGGCCTGCAGGGAAAGGAGACAAACATGCAATTACCAGAGCTGACAGTCCCCACAGCAGGCTCCACTGCTCAGGGACAGCCCAGCTGCTGAGCTGGTACAAATCCTGCAGCCTCAGGAAAATCCTTCTCTGCCTCTCCTGTCATGGACCCAGGCCAACCCTCGACAGCAGAATTAGATTACACAGCTTCAAGGTGCTGACTCACAGGCTCCAGAGTCCAGGAGATACACAAAGCAAGCTCAGGAAAAAACCCACTCATGATGGAACAGGGAAGAGCTGAGGAAAACCAACCTCTGCTGAAGCAGTGATCAGATGTTCCTGTACACCACCACACTGTCAGCACTGATCAGATGTTCCTGTACACCACCACACTGTCAGCACTGATCAGAAGTCCTGTACACACCACACTGTCAGCACTGATCAGAAGTTCCTGTACAACCACACGTCACACTGATCAAGTTCCTGTACAAACCACTGTCGCAGATCAGATGTTCCTGTACAACACCTCGCTGTCAGGGTGTGACTGCTCAGCCCCAAGGAACAGCCTCATCCTTCCAAATGCTCGGGAGCAGCAGGGTTTGGGAATGCCCAGCCTGTGGTGTCAGAGCTCAGCACAAAGGCTCTCCTCCAAGCCAGGGGGGCTCACTGTGGCTGGGGGTCTGCAGGAAGCCCACCCATGTGGCCAGGGGCAGCTGTTCCCAGGCTGAGAACAGTCCAGGAATGGCAGAGAGCAGAAGGCTCTCTGCTTCCCACGGGGTCCTGATCCCTTGGGCCCAGGTTGGAACTAAAGATCAAAGGAGGCACTTTTGCATAAAAGTTTATTCTTCTGAAGGGGGTGCAAAAGAGGGAGCAGCACCCCAAAGCCCAAGCCTTTATCCTGAGTCCTGCTGGGGGTGCTCCCATGGGAGACAGGTAGAGTGGGACAGGGATAAACCAGCCAGGGATAAACCCAGCCCATTGAAGGGGGTTCTTGGGGGTTGCTTGGTCAGGATGACCCCAAGATGTATAAAAATCTCTTTTCCCAACCCAGCTGTCCCAGAATGAGTCAGGAGTCTCCAGCTGGTGCTCTCCAGGTTGTTTGGCTGTTCCTTCTCTCAGCTCTTTCCTGTCTGGGTGCCCAGCTCAGCCCCAGGCACACTCTCTGCCCTCCCCTGGGGCAGGCACTGATTTTTACACTACAAATTCCCTGTCACTTATTGACAGGGATGATCCAGTGCCTCTCACCTGTGGCACACAGTTCCATTCCACTCCAATCCCATCCCCCAGTGCCACCATCCCCAAGGAGATGGGCTCAGGGAGAAGAAGGAAGGAGCACAGGACAACGCCCCAGTCCCTGCATCTCACCCCCTGAGCCCCAGGGTAAAATCACCAAAATTCCCCTTTCCACTCTGCAACTGCTGCTGCCATGCCAGCTAAACTTTGGGGACTTTAATTCCTCATTCACAGGTTTTTAATTTGAAATTTACTAAACTTCTGTGCCATCCAAACTTTGGTGACTTTAATTCCTCATTCACAGGCTTAATTTGTTCCAGGGGTCAAACTCAAAGCCCCAGGAGTCCTTGGGGTCTCTGCCCCCCTGCCAGGGTTTGGAGCCCCCTGGGTGGGGCTGGGATCATCCAGGGCTGTCCCAGACACATCCAGGGTTCTGACAGGGGGTTAACAGGGAGAGACCACCAGAGGATAAACAGCTTAACCAACCCAGTAACTCATCCCCACACTCACCATCATGGTCCTCTTGAGATCCTCCTCGGGGACACGGCCAGCACAGAACATGTCCCTGTCAGCAAAGTACTGCGTGGCCACGTCCCCAATGGGCAGCTTGGACAGCACCACCTTGGCTCCTGACTTGTGGATTTTGTCCAGTTTGTCATACAGGATGTTCCACTCTGCATCCACGATGGCCTGGTAATCCTGGCAGGAGACAGGCACAGGTGTTGCTGTGCCAGGGGGTGCCCCACGTGCAGCCCTGGCTCTCCCTGCTCCCTGTCCCTGCACTAATGGCTGCTGGAACCTGAGCAGCTCCTGCAGCACTGCTGGAGCTGTCCCTGCACTAATGGCAACCTGAGCAGCTCCTGCAGCACTGCTGGAAGCTGTCCCTGCACTAATGGCAACCTGAGCAGCTCCTCCAGCACTGCTGGAGCTGTCCCTGCACTAATGGCAACTGAGAGCTCCTGCAGCAACTGCTGGAGGAGCTGTCCCTGCACTAATGACTGCTGGAACTGAGCGTCTCCTGCACATTCAGCACTGCTGCAGGAGCTGTCCCTGCACCAAGGGCTGCTGCAGGAGCTGTCCCTGCACCAAGGGCTGCTGCAGGAGCTGTCCCTGCACCAAGGGCTGCTGCAGGAGCTGTCCCTGCACCAAGGGCTGCTGCAGGAGCTGTCCCTGCACCAAGGGCTGCTGCAGGAGCTGTCCCTGCACCAAGGGCTGCTGCAGGAGCTGTCCCTGCACCAAGGGCTGCTGCAGGAGCTGTCCCTGCACCAAGGGCTGCTGCAGGAGCTGTCCCTGCACCAATGGCTGCTGCAGGAGCTGTCCCTGCACCAAGGCTGCTGCAGGACTGTCCCTGCAGGGCCACTTGCTGGGCCCAAGGCAATCAGCACAGAGCTGCTGGCTCAGCCCAGCTGGGGCTCACTGACAGCACCCACTGCCCTGAACCTGCTGTGGCTCCCAGACTGCTGCACCCTCACTCCCACGGGGCAGCACAACCCACCTGGTGCTTCCAAAGGTGAAGGATGGGCAGAGGCAAATTCTTTATCATGGAATGGGTTGGGTGGGAAGGGACTTTTTAAAGGGCAAGCAGGGCAACCCCTGCCATGGCAGGGACACCTTCCACCATCCCAGGCTGCTCCAACCCCAGTGTCCAGCCTGGCCTGGGACACCCAGGGATCCAGGGGCAGCCTCAGCTGCTCTGGGAATTCCATGCCAGGGTCTTCCCACCCTCCCAGCCAGTAATTCCTGCCCCACATCCCAGCCCCAGCTCCCCTTTCCCACTGCAGCCATTCCCTGTGTGCTGCCCCTCCATTCCTTGGCCCCAGCCCCTCTCCAGCTCTCCTGGAGCTCCTGCAGGCACTCAGAGCTTTCCCTGGAGCTTTCCCTTCTCCAGGGGAACATTCCCAGCCCTCCCACCTCGTGCTTCCCCGCTGGCTGAGCAGCCCTGGGTGTCCCAGGGGGAAGAAGCAGGCCAGGCTCCCCTGTGGCTCTCACCTCCACTGTGTTCACCCTGACCTCAGCGTTGTCCTTCTCAGCCTTGAGCTCCAGCTCCACGTTGAGCAGGGCGATCCTGGGGCTCTGGTACTTCTTGGGCTGCATCTCGAAGCCGGCGTAGGAGAAGGTTTTCTTAAAGGCCACTCCAGCCACCAGCTGGGAGTCCTGGAACACAGGATGTGCCTCAGGCTCAGCCCCCAGGGTCCCCTGCACTGGGTTAGTGCCAGCTCCCACAGGGAGCTTCCAAAGCCTTCACTGTCTCCTTTGATTAACCCACTTTTAGAGGAAACAAGCAGCAAGCATTTCTCACAGCTCCCTCTCAACCCCTCAAAACTCAGCAGACAAAAACTCCTCACCCAACCTGAAGATCAAGGAGGGGAGCAATCAGTTCTCTCCCTGATCTCCTTCCCATTCCTGCCCTTTGAACTTCTGGGTATTTCTCATCCACAGCCCCACTGGGGGCTGGTTTTTGCTCTGGTTTGTCTTTCCAAGTTCCACCACCACCTGCTGGATTTTCTGCAGCAGGACAGCCCTGTCCAACACCATCCCTGGCATGAGCTCCTCCATTTCCTGGGTGAAGAAATCAGGATCTGAATCTCCCTCTCCACAGGGGCTGTCCCAAAGCCAGGAACAATCCCCACCACAGATCCAGGGGCAGTCTCAGACACAGCAGCTTTTCCAGCTCTGGTATAAACCACACTTCCCACCTGCCCTGCCCACCATAAAGCAGCTTCATGAGGTTTTCCCTGCATTTTTCCCAACCCAGTAATCCTACATACAACCAGCACTTTTGGATCCAGAAGTAACAAAGACTTCCCATAAAAAAAAAGATTAATTATTTGCAGAGAGATAAATGGAATTTTACCAGTACCACCTTTGCTGCAGTGAGGTGAAGAATGTATTTAGCTCAAAACCATAAATCTACCTATGGAAAAGAAACCCAGCCCTGTCTGCCAAGCTTCCATCAGCTTTGTTCCACTTTGGGGATGCCCCAACAGGCACTGCCAAGGCAGGCTGCACTGCTGCTGGAGCCAAGCCCCCCGAGAGCTGGGATCCCTGCCTCCCAGCCCCTCAGGAAGGCTCCAGCACTTACTTCCAGAGCTCCTCCTTGCACCTTCTTTATGCCAATCATCTTGAGCTGCAGCAAGTCGTCCAGCATCATCACAGCATCTACAACCATCTTGGAGAAGAACTCCTTGCTCTGGGAGATGAGCTTGGAGCTCAGGGCTGTGGCTGCACACTTCTCCAGGAGACTCCTCTGCTCACTGCAGGAAAAGGAAAAACAAAGGTTTGATGACACAGAGAGGGAACACAGCAACACACACAACAGGGGTTCAGGCAGAGAAGAAGAACTCTCTAGTTTATTAATGATTTTGTATCTATCAGTTTCTGGACAGTGCCCAGAGATTGGACAGAAAAGTTCCCACCTCTCCATCCCCACTGGTCACTTGAGCAGTCCATCTGGTGAGATCTTTTACAAAGGAATGCAAACATGATCCTTGTTTATCTCACAATTCATGAGACTGACTCCATCATACCAAAACAAACCAGAAGGATAATTTTCAGGGACAACAGTTTGGTCACCTGCCAGAACTTCCACAAGCCCCAAACACTGAGTGTGGCTTTGATAACCACAGGTTTAGGCTGAAAAATAACTTAGTCAGCACTGCAGGGCCAGCACTGCCCTGTGTCCCCAAGTGCCACCTCCCCAGGACTCTGGAATCCCTCAGGGATGGGCACTGAAGGAATGTCCAGCCTGAGCCTGCCCTGCCCAGCCTGGGGCCGTTCCCTCTCCTGAAGAGAGGGAATCGCAAATCCCAAATCCCCCCGGCTGTCCCCTCCTGGCAGGAGCCACAGGGACCCCCCTGATCCTCCTGTGCTCCAGGCTGAGCCCCTGCCCAGCTCCTCAGGGATTCTCCATTCCATTCCCAGCTCCTCAGGGATTCTCCATTCCCTTTCCCAGCTCCTCAGGGATTCTCCATTCCCTGCCCAGCTCCTCAGGGATTCTCCATTCCATTCCCAGCTCCTCAGGGATTCTCCATTCCCTTTCCAGCTCCTCAGGGATTCTCCATTCCCTGCCCAGCTCCTCAGGGATTCTCCAGTCCCTTTCTCAGCTCCTCAGGGATTCTCCATTCCCTGCCCAGCTCCTCAGGGATTCTCCATTCCCTTCCCAGCTCCTCAGGGATTCTCCATCCATTCCCAGCTCCTCAGGGATTCTCCATCCATTCCCAGCTCCTCAGGGATTCTCCATTCCCTGCCCAGCTCCTCAGGGATTCTCCAGTCCCTTTCTCAGCTCCTCAGGGATTCTCCATTCCCTTTCCCAGCTCCTCAGGGATTCTCCATTCCCTTCCCAGCTCCTCAGGGATTCTCCATCCATTCCCAGCTCCTCAGGGATTCTCCATTCCCTGCCCAGCTCCTCAGGGATTCTCCATTCCCTTCCCAGCTCCTCAGGGATTCTCCATTCCCTGCCCAGCTCCTCAGGGATTCTCCATCCATTCCCAGCTCCTCAGGGATTCTCCATTCCCTGCCCAGCTCCTCAGGGATTCTCCATTCCCTTTCCCAGCTCCTCAGAGATTCTCCATCCCCTGCCCAGCTCCTCAGGATTCTCCAGCCCCTCGGGGTCTCTCTTGTCATGAGTGGCCCAAAATCCTCTCTGACAGAGGCAAAGATCAGCTCCCTCCCTTCAATGGGGAGAACAAGGCACAAATCCCAGCCTGACAAATCCCAGAGTGACAAATCCCAGCCTCACAAATCCCAGAGTGACAAATCCCAGCCTGACAAATCCCAGTCTCCATTTTAGAGCTCGAGCATCATCCATGAGGCTGATTGGCTGTTATGCACCTAAACTCAGAAAAGAGCCGGGGCTTTCCTTCATCCCAAGGCAGGAAGATTTTGCTGAAGCTCTTTAAAGGCAGCACAATCCCTGAAGTACTAACTCAGGTAATCCATGTGCAGCAGAGACCCCAGGGAGATGTGGAGCCAGCTGCCAGGCTCCATCCCCCATGGGAATCACTCTAATTCCCATCACAGCACCACATTTGGGGTTTATTCAGCATTTTTATAGCACTTGGTTTGGACAACCCATTTTGGTTTATTCAGGATGCTTATGCAGTTGAAATACTTCAAATTAACTGCAAGGTCAAGTGGACAAGAGTTAAAATGCAGGGAGAAAAGGAACTCCAGTACTCTCAGCTCAGCTGCAGGGGTCACTGCTGTGAGCTGCACACCTTGGGGTGTGACAGCTAAAAGGGACCTGATCCTCAGGGGAGTGCTGAGATTTAACACAGGAGCAGGAGCTCCAAGACTCCACTGCTGCAAAAACAAAACCAGGCCCCTTCTTCTGGAGCCCAGCTTCCTCCCTGAGCACTGGGAGACACTGCCCTACACCATCCCCTGCAGCCAAGGGAGGCACTGCCCCTGGAGGAGCAGGAATTCCACCCCAGGGACACTGGGAGGTGCCACAGACCTCAGGAGCTCCCTCAGAGCTGCAGCCAGAGCCCAGGACACAACCAGGCCACCCCCAAGGGAAACTCACTCTTTGTCCTCCTTCTTCACAGAGACAGCAATGTCTTTGATCTTGTCCACAGCCTGGCAAAAAGGCAACAGCTGCATTAATGATTTATGCTCCCGAGCTGCTGAGACCTCCAACCTCTCCCTTTGCATTTTATCTTTTGTTCTCTGCTTCAACGTCACTGAACTTTCAAGGGTTTAAGTTATTCCACCCCTGCCAGTGCAGTAATTCCAGGGCACACACCAATATATGAGGAGTGGGAGGAGGCTCAGAGCTGCTCTGCTGTTTCTGTTTTCAGCAGAGATCCTGGGAATCAAAGGGCTACTGAGGAGTGAGCCTCCAAAAATCAGCTTAATGGGACCAACAGGCTGTACTAGGGGGTAGCAGAGACCAGGAGAATGGGGAATGAGTTTTCCATTTATTCCTTCTTCCTTGGACAAAAACCCAAAGGAAGTGACAGGCCTGCAGAGACAGGGGCTGGTCCCAGCAGGCACTGGCCCCAGGAGAGGCACCAGGGGACCACTGCTGGCTCTGCCCACCCCATTCCCCAGAGGCTCCTCCCTGGCAGCGTGTCACTGAGCTGTGGCACTGAGCTGTGGCACTGAGAGAGCACCCCCCCAGCCCTGCCCTGCCTCCCCAGTGCCCCCCCAGCCCCTGCTGTGCCCCCCAGCCCTGCCCTGCCTCCCCAGTGCCCCCCCAGCCCTGCCCTGCCTCCCCAGTGCCCCCCCAGCCCTGCCCTGCCTCCCCAGTGCCCCCCCAGTGCCCCCCAGCCCTGCCCTGCCTCCCCAGTGCCCACCCAGTGCCCCCCAGCCCCCTGTGCCCCCCCAGCCCCCCAGCCCCCATGTGCCCCCAGCCCCCTGTGCCCCCCAGCCCCCCTGTGCCCCCCAGCTCCCCCCTGTGCCCCCCAGACCCCTGTGCCCCTCTGTGCCCCCAGCCCCCCTGTGCCTCCTGTGCCCCCCAGACCCCTGTGCCCTCTGTGCCCCCCTGTGCCCCCCAGCCCCCCTGTGCCCCACAGCCCCCTGTACCCCCCCGTGCCCCCAGCCCCACCAGCTGCGTGGCCGTGCGGAAGGCGCGGATGATGATCTGGGGGTGCAGCCCCTCCTCCACGTAGGGCTTCACCTGCTTCAGGAACTCGGCTGCCAGCAGGGTCACAGACGTGGTGCCATCACCCACCTGCAGGACAGGGCACACGGGGTCACCCCACGCTGGGTCACCCCACACGGGGTCACCCCACATGGGGTCACCCCACGCTGGGTCACCCCCACGCTGGGTCACCCCATACTGGGTCACCCCACATGGGGTCACCCCACGCTGGGTCACCCCCCACGCTGGGTCACCCCACGCTGGGTCACCCCCACGCTGGGTCACCCCACGCTGGGTCACCCCCCACGCTGGGTCACCCCACGCTGGGTCACCCCCCACGTGGTCACCCCCCATGGGGTCACCCCACGCTGGGTCACCACCCCCCCACGCTGGGTCCACCCCCACGCTGGGTCACCCCACGCTGGGTCACCCCCCATGCTGGGTCACCCCACGCTGGGTCACCCCACGCTGGGTCACCCCACGCTGGGTCACCCCCCACGCTGGGTCACCCCACGCTGGGTCACCCCCCATGCTGGGTCACCCCACGCTGGGTCACCCCCCACGCTGGGTCACCCCACACTGGGTCACCCCACGCTGGGTCACCCCACGCTGGGTCACCCCACACGGGGTCACCCCACGCTGGGTCACCCCACACGGGGTCACCCCACGCTGGGTCACCCCCAGGCTGCACAGACCACCCGAGAGCAGCTGCAAAACCACTCCAGAGCTGCCAGGGAAACCAGAGCTCAGGATTTTCCCTGCTCACACATTTGTGGCTGAATTCCTCAGGGATTCAGGGTGGTCTGCATGGGAAGGGACCTCAGAGCCCATCCACTGCCACCCCTGCCATGGGCAGGGACATCTCCCACCATCCCAGGGTGCTCCAAGCCCTGCCCAACCTCACCTTGGGCATCCCCAGGTGAGGGATCCAGGGGCAGCCACAGGTCCAGGGCCTCCCACCTTCCCAGCCAGGAATTCCTGCCCCAGATCCCATCCATCCCTGCCCTCTGGCAGTGGCTGCCATCCCCTGGCTCCTGTCCCCAGCCCCTCCCCAGCTCTCCTGCAGCCCCTCCAGGCCCTGCCAGGGGCTCGGAGCTCTCCCTGGAGCCTTCCATTCTCCAGGGGAACATTCCCAGCTCTGCCAGCCTGGCTCCAGGGCAGGCAGAACGAAGCCCAGCAGCTCCTGAGCAACCCCCAGCAGGTGACACAGGGCAGCAGTGGCACTCGGGACCCCCAGGCTGCCCCCACCTCTGCATCCTGGGACTTGGCAATGTCCACCAGCGTCTTTGCTGCGGGGTGGACGACGTCCAGCAGCTTCAGGATGGTGGCCCCGTCGTTGGAGATGGTGGCTTTGCCTGGGATTGAGGGACAAAAGGAAGTTAAAGGCAGCTCTACACTACCAGGGCCAAGCCCTGTCACTGGGGGCTCTCAGCAGGTTGCTCTGCTCCACCAGCACTGAGTCCTCCCAGCCCATCTGCAGAGCACGTTCAGTGAAGTCACACTGAGAGCAGAATAACTTCTCACACCAACAAGGGTGTGGAATTCACTTCCCTCTTCCCAGCAGCCTCCCCAGACAGACAAAACCATATACTAGTCTGAGACTCTGGGGAAGAAAGAGCCTAGAAATTGTATTAGTTATTAGAGAAATTTAAATCTAATTATCCTTTTGAACAAGGATTTTATTACAGTTCCTATTTGTAACAACTATTTAAAGACAATACTGAGCCTTTTCACTCCACCCTTCAGTAATGAAACAATAAATAATTAGTTTGGTGACTTCATACAAGTCTTTCCAGAGTGGTGGTAAAGCTCATCTCTAAATCACACTCCCAAGAGAAGATTAAAAACCACCCCAGGAACATCCACTGACCTTGCACTCAGCCACAGCTGTGGAGTAACTCAACAGGTATCACAGCCTTGTTTAAAAATAGAGATCACCAAAAATACCTGAAGACAGGTTCAAATTCTCTTTCTCCTGTCTGGCACACACTAACACCAGATACATCCAATCGTGCTCCTGCTGGCCAGCTGATCCCTGATCCATGATCCAGTGGCCATCACCCCCTGCTCCTGCTGGCCACCCCATCCCTGATCCAGGGGCCATCACCCCCTGCTCCTGCTGGCCACCCACCCCTGATCCATGGCCATCACCCCCTGCTCCTGCTGGCCACCCATCCCTGATCCAGGGGCCATCACCCCCTGCTCCTGCTGGCCACCCCCACCCTGATCCAGGGCCATCACCCCCTGCTCCTGCTGGCCACCCCATCCCTGATCCATGGCCATCACCCCCTGCTCCTGCTGGCCACCCCATCCCTGATCCATGGCCATCACCCCCTGCTCCTGCTGGCCACACCATCCCTGATCCATGGCCATCACCCCCTGCTCCTGCTGGCCACCCCATCCCTGATCCATGGCCATCACCCCCTGCTCCTGCTGGCCACCCCATCCCTGATCCATGGCCATCACCCCCTGCTCCTGCTGGCCACACCATCCCTGATCCCTGATCCATGGCCATCACCCCCTGCTCCTGCTGGCCACCCCACCCCTGATCCATGGCCATCACCCCCTGCTCCTGCTGGCCACACCATCCCTGATCCATGGCCATCACCCCCTGCTCCTGCTGGCCACACCATCCCTGATCCATGGCCATCACCCCCTGCTCCTGCTGGCCACACCACCCCTGATCCATGGCCATCACCCCCTGCTCCTGCTGCCACCCCACCCCACCCCTGACCCAGCCAGGGGTCCCTGGTCTCCTTGCCCACCCTGGCCCAGCGCTGGCTCCTGTCCAGCTGCTCTCCATCCCCCCAGGTCCCTTCCCTGGGCACTGCCCAGCCACACCAACCCCAGCCCGCAGCACTGCAGGGGTTGCTGTGGCCGGAACGCAGCACCCGGCCCTTGGCCCCGTTAAACCCCATCCTCCTGCACCCTGCCCACCCACCCACCCAGCCAGGCCCCTCTGCAGAGCCCTCCTGCTGCCAGCAGATCCCCACACCATCCCAGCTCGGGGCCACCTGCACATTTACCCGTGAAAGACCCGATGCCTCCTCCGTGTCACCAATGAAATCCCGACCAGAAAACACCGAACCCCAGCCCGCAGCACTGCAGGGGCTGCTGTGGCCAAAAGGCAGGATTCAGCCCTTGGACCCCCCAAACCTGACCCTCCTGGGCTCTGCCCAGCCAGGCGGGTCCCTCTGCAGAGCCCTCCTGCTGCCGGCAGATGCAGAGGGCTGAGGCTGTGTGCTGAGGGGGGCAGAGCTGGGGGGCAGAGCCAGGCTGCGTACCGCGATCGTCCACCAGCAGCTTGTCCATGCCGCGCGGGCCCAGCGTGGTGCGCACGGCCTCGGCGATCACCTGGCAGGCGTTGATGTTGCTGACCAGCTGAGGGATGCCCTGCGAGGTGTCCGTGCCCTCCTTCAGCAGGATCACCGGTGTTGGCTGCAGGAGGAGCACAGCACAGCCCTTGTCACCCACAGAGAGCTCCTCGGCAAAGGCACACGGGTGCAAGGACGGAGCAAGAACGGACTCGCTGGGATTCCTCTGCTCCGCTCAACCCAGCTGCTTCCCACCTCCCGCTGCTCCCGCAGCACTGGCAATTCCCACAGCTGCTCCCACCACAAGCTCAGGGACCACACAGTAATTGTCCCAAAAATAACGGGGGTTTGTTGGGGCAGCATTGCCCAGTGAGGTTCTGCCCTGGAGGAGAGAGAACACGCAGGAATCACAGAGACAGTGAGGAGCCCAACAAATCTGGGTGGTGGAATTCCCAGAGCAGCTGGGGCTGTCCCTGGATCCCGGCAGTGCCCCAGGCCAGGCTGGACACTGGGGCTGGAGCAGACAGGGATGGTGGGAGGGGTCCCTGCCAGGACAGGGAGGGCTCAGGGTGGCTTTTAAGGGCTCTTCCAACCCAACCCGAACCATCCCACAGGCAGAGTTCAGGCAAAGCCCAAATTTGGGATGCACTGGTTTGGAGCAGCAGGCACAGAGCACAACAGAACGGAGCTTGTGGCACCAAGGGAGCACAAGTATGAGAAGAGGAGCTACTGGAGAGGGCTCAGGGCACAAAGGACATCTCTGGGCTCTGGAGCATCTCTCGGATGAGGAGAGACTGCGGGAGCTGGGCCTGGTTAGGCTGGAGAAGGGAAGGCTGAGAGAGGATCCCATCAATCCACACAAATCTCTCCACGGTGGTGCCAGAGCCTGGTGCCAGGCTCTTTTTGGTGGTGCCCAGCAACAGGACATCAATTAAAACAAAGGAAGTTCCACCTCAGCATGAGGAAGAGCTTCTTTCCAGGGGGTGACTGAGCCCTGGGACACAGGCAGGGCTCTCTGCAGACCTCCCAAACTCCCGGACACATCCCTGTGCCACCTGCTCCAGGTGACCCTGCCTGGCCAGGGGCTTGAACTGAGCGATCCCCAGCCCTGCCTATCCCGTGATCCCTGAAACCTGGGAGACAAAACGTGCGGCTTTCCTGCACACAGCAACAATCTCAAGGGAAAAGGAACCGCGGGGCAATCAGGGTGGAGACACAGCCGCCTCCCGCATCCCCGCGGGGCCGGGGCCGTGCCGGGAATGGCCGGGGCCATGCCGGGCCGTGCCGGGAATGGCGGGGCCGAGCCGGGGCCGTGCCGGGAATGGCCGGGGCCGTGCCGGGAATGGCCGGGGCCGTGCCGGGAATGGCCGGGGCCGTGCCGGGCCATGCCGGGCCGTGCCGGGCCGTGCCGGGGCCGTGCCGGGCCGTGCCGGGAATGGCGGGGCCGAGCCGGGGCCGTGCCGGGAATGGCCGGGGCCGTGCCGGGAATGGCCGGGACCGTGCCGGGGCCGTGCCGGGAATGGCGGGGCCGAGCCGGGGCCGTGCCGGGGCCGTGCCGGGAATGGCCGGGCCATGCCGGGGCCGTGCCCGGGCCGTGCCGGGAATGGCCGGGGCCGTGCCGGGGCCGTGCCGGGGCCGTGCCGGGAATGGCCGGGGCCGTGCCGGGGCCGTGCCGGGCCGTGCCGGGAACAGCGGGGGCCGTGCCGGGGCCGTGCCGGGAACAGCGGGGGCCGTGCCGGGGCCGTGCCGGGCCGTGCCGGGGCCGTGCCGGGCCGTGCCGGGAACAGCGGGGGCCGTGCCGGGGCCGTGCCGGGAATGGCCGGGGCCGTGCCGGGCCATGCCGGGGCCGTGCCGGGCCGTGCCGGGAATGGCCGGGGCCGTGCCGGGCCGTGCCGGGAATGGCCGGGGCCGTGCCGGGGCCGTGCCGGGAATGGCCGGGGCCATCCCGGGGCCGTGCCGGGGCCGTGCTGGGAACAGCGGGGGCCGTGCCAGGAATGGCCGGGGCCGTGCCGGGCCGTGCCGGGCCATGCCGGGAACAGCGGGGGCCGTGCCGGGCCGTGCCGGGGCCGAGCCGGGGCCGTGCCGGGAACAGCGGGGGCCGTGCCGGGGCCGTGCCGGGGCCGTGCCGGGGCCGTGCCGGGAATGGCGGGGCCGTGCCGGGAACAGCGGGGGCCATGCCGGGGCCGTGCCGGGAATGGCCGGGGCCGTGCCGGGCCGTGCCGGGAATGGCGGGGCCGTGCCCGGAACAGCGGGGGCCGTGCCAGGAATGGCCGGGGCCGTGCCGGGGCCGTGCCGGGGCCGTGCCGGGAACAGCGGGGGCCGTGCCGGGCCGTGCCGGGGCCGTGCCCGGGCCGTGCCGGGCCGTGCCGGGCCGTGCCGGGCCGTGCCGGGCCGTGCCGGGGCCGTGCCGGGAACAGCGGGGGCCGTGCCGGGGCCGTGCCGGGCCGTGCCGGGAACAGCGGGGGCCGTGCCGGGGCCATCCCGGGGCCGTGCCGGGGCCGTGCCGGGGCCGTGCCGGGCCGTGCCGGGCGCGGATGGCGGCGGATGCGGCGCGGGGTCACTCACCATCATCGCGGCGGCTCCGAGCTCCCGGCCCCCCACAATGCACCGCGCACGCCCAGAACCTTCCCGGGGGCGGGCGGGATCACAGCGCGGCAGCGCGGGGAGGGATCGGGATGGATCACTATCTGGCAGCGCGGGGAGGGATCGGGATGGATCACTATCTGGCAGCGCGGGGAGGGATCGGGATGGATCACTATCTGGCAGCGGCACGGCGATGGATCACCATGGATCACTATCTGGCAGCGGCACGGCGATGGATACTAATGGATCCACAATCTGGCAGCGGCCCCCGCCGGGACTGCGCTGCCCGCGCCTGATTGATGGCGGCGCGGGCCAATGGGAAGGAGCGCGGCGGTCCCGCCCGCCAATGGGGAGCGCGGGGCGGTCCGGGGGCGGGCCGTGCGCAGCCATGCTGCTCTGGCTGTGGCTCTGGTCTGCGGCTGCTGCTGCCCGGGCCGCGGTGAGCGGGGGCCGGGGGAGGCACCGGGGCAGGGACCGGGGGGGCACGGAGCGGGGACAGCGACCCCCGGGCCCCGCACACACCGCAGGCAGCCGGGGCCGGCCGCCTCCCGGCTTGGCGCGCCGTGCTGCCGGTGTATTCCCCTCCCGGCACCATTGCGGTTCCCCTGCCGTCTATATCCCGGTGTATTCCCTCTCCTGTCTCTATCCCGGTGTATTCCCCCTCCTGTCTCTATCCCGGTGTATTCCCCTCCCAGTCCCATTGCGGTTCCCCTGCTGTCTCTATCCCGGTGTATTCCCTCTCCTGTCTCTATCCCGGTGTATTCCCCCTCCCGTCTCTATCCCGGTGTATTCCCCCTCCCGTCTCTATCCCGGTGTATTCCCCCTCCTGTCTCTATCCCGGTGTATTCCCCCTCCCGTCTCTATCCCGGTGTATTCCCCCTCCCGTCTCTAGCCCGGTGTATTCCCCCTCCTGTCTCTATCCCGGTGTATTCCCCCTCTCCCAGCCCCATTGCGGTTCCCCTCCTGTCTCTAACCCGGTGTATTCCCCCTCCTGTCTCTATCCCGGTGTATTCCCCCTCCTGTCTCTATCCCGGTGTATTCCCCCTCCTGTCTCTATCCCGGTGTATTCCCCCCAGCCCCGTTGCGGTTCCCCTCCTGCATCCATATCGGAGTACGGGGACATTTCCCCTCGCTGCGCCCCCGGCTAACTGCGTTTCTCCTCCTACACCCGATCCGGGTATATTTTCCCTCCTGCACCCCAATCGGGATGCATTTCCTTTCCTGCATCCCAGCGTGGGTGCATTTCCCCTCCTGCCTCCCAGTCCTGGTGCAATTCCCTTGGTGCACCTCGATCTAGCTGCATTGCCCCAACCCAGCAGCATTTCCTCTGGGTGCATTCTGAGTCCCTGGAATTCCCCTCTGGGCCCTGGGATGCAGGAACATTTCCCATCACTCTGCCCCAGCTCCATTGCATTTCCTGCTGCATCCTTATCCAAGCGTTTCCCCTCGGTGCCTTGGGATCCTGGTGTGTTTCCCCTCTGTTCCCCTCGGTGTGGGTGCTCATTTTCCCCTTGAGCACCCCAATCCCGGTGCTTTTCCCACTCCCAGCCCCTGGGAACTGCCACCTCAGCCCTTGGAACACCCCAAAACCTTTGGGGCACTTTGGGTCCTGGGCCCAGCCAGGATCTGGCATTGCTGAAGGTCGTGTTCTCTCCCCATGGTTCAGGAGTGAGAACTGAGACTTTTCCCCTTTGTTCTGGGATTTTGCCTTTGGTCTCCCTTGCCTCTCAGCTCTCTCCTTTCCCCCCAGGTTTACGCATCCATGAATATTTGTACTTCCAAGTGCTGAGCCCTGGAGACATCCGCTACATCTTCACTGCCACGCCGGCCAAGGATTTCGGTGGCGTGTTTGTAAGTGTTAAAAACTGAATTTGTCACCGTGGGTCCCTCCAGCCCGATACTGCTCTTTGCTGGGGCTCAGTGATTTGGAGTTTTGATTGCAGTGGAGCTCATTGCTCTTCCTAAGCATCCTTGGCCTCAGCAGGATTCCAGAGGCAGGGATCGGCCCCAGGGCTGGCTTTGTACCTGGGAGCCCAAAATGTGCCCCAAAGCAGAGGGGCGAGCAGGGCGTGGGAGAACCAGGGGAGGGGGAGCAGCTCGGTGCCCCCAGCTCACCCCTGCCTGTCTCCCTGGAGAACACGAGGTACGAGCAGATCCACCTGGTGCCGGCGGATCCTCCCGAGGCCTGCGGAGAGCTCAACAACGGCGTCTTCATCCAGGACCAGATCGCCTTGGTGGAGAGGGGGTAGGTCTGGCATCCTGGCAGCTGCTGGGGGACCCTGCTGGGCAGGAGGGCAGCCCTGGCCACATCTCACCTCCAGATTCTTCCTGTGGCTTTCCCCACTTGGATAAATCAGGAAAATGTGAGGGTGTTCCTACCCTGGAGAATTGCATCTTGTACGTTTTAGCCTGTGGTAAGGTAGAAAAATGTAGTCTGAGGCTCCTTTATTCAAAGACTGACCACCTTTATAGAGCTTCTCGAGCAGGCCATCTCATGGGTCAGAAGAGTGCCAGAACTCTTCATCCCACTGGCCCAAAACTGAAAGACACAGAGAAGTCCATCCCACAGAGAGGAATCCAAAACATCACTCTTGTTACAATAACACTCGTGATGTTTATGCCAAGCCTGTGAGAACACAAGGTCTTCCTGAACCAAAACACCACGAAGAAACTGAGTTCAGAAACTCAGAAACTTCAGGCCCAGGAGCCTCAGACTACAGAAAAACCCCTGTCTGGGTTTGGATTAAAAGAGAGTAGGTTTAGATTAGACAGTGGGAAAGAACTCGTGGTGAGGCCCTGGCACAGGCTGCCCAAAGAAATTCTGGGTGCCTCATATCCCTGGAGGTGTCCAAGGCCAGGTTGGACACTGGGGCTGGGAGCATCCTGGGATAGTGGAAGGTGTCCCTGCCATGGCACGGGGTGGAACTGGACAAGTGTTAAGATCTCTTCCAGCCCAAACCATTCCAAGGTTTTCTTTCATATTTTTTAAAGCGCGTGGGTGGCTCGTGCCTAAAGTACAGACTCAGAGGAGCAGGGTTTGGAGGAGGGGTGGAACCAGGCAGACAATCCCTAGTTTGGGTGTCTCCGGGCAAGCTCTGGCCGTGGCCAGCACAGGTCGGTCCCTCTGTGCCCCAGGGGCTGCTCGTTCCTGTCCAAGACACGAGTGATCCAGGAGCACGGCGGGCGGGCCGTCATCATCGCCGACAACGCCTACGACAACGACAGCTTCTACATCGAGATGATCCAGGACAGCTCGCGGCGCACGGCCGACATCCCCGCGCTCTTCCTGCTGGGCAGGGACGGGTACGTGCCCGGGCTGCCCTGCCAGGGCCCTGGGAGCAGCCGGGGGACAGCCTTGGGGACGGAGCCCAGGGCCAGCGGGCCGTGCCAGGCTTTGGGAGCCACGCGGGTTCAGTCCAGGCTGATGGGCTGCGGCTGAGCTGGGTGTGGCTGCAGCGTGGGCACACCCATCATCCCTCCATCCCTCCAGGTACATGATCAGGCGCTCCCTGGAGCAGCACGGGCTCCCCTGGGCCGTCATCTCCATTCCCGTCAACGTCACCAGCATTCCCACCTACGAGATGATGCAGCCCCCCTGGACCTTCTGGTAGCAGCAAAAGGCTGTGGCGGACCGAGGACTTCCTGGTGGAGCCCAGGATCTTGCCCTGAGGACCAGGCTTGAGGAAAGGATCCCAACGTGCTCCAGAGATCCCGCTGCATTCGGCGACAGGGAGGGAGATCTTTCTGCTGGCACCGGTGTGGCCAAGGGCAAACACCAATGCCAGGGGGATCCTGGAGCCTGGCACGCAGCTGTGACTGTGGGAGGGAGGTGAGAGCCCAGGGCAGGCCAGCTCTGCCCGGGAAATGTTCGACCTTGTGCTGCTGGCTTGGAGGAATGCAGGACTGGCTGGGGTGGGGGGAGAGCGATGCAGGCTTGGGCTGTACCAGCAGGGCTCACCCTATGTCTGTATATTTTTGTCTGAGCTAATGAAGTCTGAGTAAGTTTTAGAGAAAGGCAAGTTTCTCTTTTATTTCCAACGGTCAGCAGATGAAGGGATAAATCTCGTCCCCGTATTTTCTCCCAGTAGAATTCTCCAGGTACCTCCTGCAGCTGGGGCAGGGCTCAGGCAGAGCCTCGTGGCACAGCACAGTCTCCAGCACCTGTCCCCAAGGGGGCTGGCCACAAATGCAGGGCCCACGCTTGCAGAGGTGTCTGTCCCCTCAGCCCAGACCCGTGTCCCTACAGGACACCCCCCAACACAAAGCACAGGTCCCAGGTGTCACCAGTCTCGGTTTATTGGGAACACTGAAGGGGGGGCAGCCCTGGGACGAGCAGCAGGGCTGGCAGTGATGGCAGTGCCACAGCTGTGCCACCCTCGGGCCCACAATCCAGCTGCCATGGACATGGCAGCAGTGGAACAGCTCCCCAAAATTCACGGAGGAAGGAAAGAACCGCAGGTGCATCCCTGACCTGCTGCCTGTCCCTTGGAGCTGTGTTGTCCCTCCAGCACATGGTCTGCACACAGGGACACTGCCATGGGGTGGCCTTGAGGGTGGCAGCACAGGATGGGTGACAAGGGGACACCAGGGGGCCACTCTGCACTGGCACATCTGCACGGGGCAGCAGTGGGTGCAGGGAAGCACCGGCACACGCTGCACCTTGGGCACAGCCACTCCTGCATGGGCACACCCTCATCCCACGGGCGGATGGACAACTCCCTCCCTGCAAATCCCCAAATGTCTGCTGGGTTTGGGGTGGCACCACAGCCCATGTCAGCTCCTGGCCATTCTCCATCCCCAAAGGGTCCTGCACTCGCTGCCTGGGGCTCTGTGTCGTGGCAAGGATGGGCCGAGCTGGGAAGGAGGTGTCTGCAGGGTCAGCTCTGCTCTCCCTGCCAGACTTGAGCTCTGGGCCACCCCCAAGGCATCCCCTGCCAGGTCCTGCTGCCCCTCACTGCTGGCCAAGGCATGGAATGGAGGATATACAAGGGCCCCAGCCCCATGGTGTGTAGATAGTGCTAATATAGACATTAAATAGTACCCTCGTGCACAGACACACGGAACACACACACACATTCCCCTCGTCCCTGCAGGGTGGGAGGGACCAGCTCCTGCTCTCCACAGCCTGCAGAGACACAGCAGAGTGACCTCCCAGGTGACCAGCGGGCTGTCCCAGGGGCTGGCTGGATCCCATCTCCTCCAGCCTCCCCTGCAAGCACCAGCCAGCCCTGCCAGGAACTGGGATGTGGTGGAGGGCCGCTGGCTCACAGCTTGACCTCCCAGGGAGGACAGGGACAGCCTCACACACACACACACACACACACACAGGGACAAGAGGGACAGGCAGGAGCAGGGCCTGCCCCTGGCTGCCCGGCTCCGGCACCTCCACACGCGGCGCCCACCCGACCCCACAACACGACCCTGCTCTAGGATTAAAGCTGCTGCCTCTCGGAGGAACCTCCAGGCCCTTCCCTTCCCAACCCGTCCCTGTCCTCTCGCCCGGGGCCAGGATCACACGTCAGTCATCTCGTCCTCCAGCTCCGCATCGTCCGTCTCTCCCTCGCCCTCCTCCTCTTCGTCCGACGTCACGTCGGCGTCGTCGGCTTGTGCGAGGCACTTGGGACACGAGCAGGTAAACAAGTAGTTCTCCCTGGCAGGTGGGCAGGCAGGACACACAGGGAGGGTGTTCAGACAGGTACAACCCCACACTGCTGGCTGGGCAGAGGGGCAGCAAGAGAACGGCCAGGAAGGGGCTCCATGTGCCAGGCCCAGAGGGGTTGGGGGGTTCCATCCTGCTGGCTCAGCACCCCGGGTGGAGAGGGGGTTTCTCAGCCCCACAGGGGACAGTGACCCCCAGCAGAAACCTCTACCCTTGAGGGACACAGAAGGAAAAGGGACTGCAGGTATAAGCCTGCAGAGAAAGGGGGGAACCCAAACCCTTGGTCCCCAAGGCTACAACACATCACGAGGAGCTGGAAGCACCAGAAGCACCACGAGCTGCACACAGCCCCTGCCCCGGGCCCACTGAAGCTCACAGCAGCCCCTGCACAGCCACAGCCCAAGGCACACAGCCCCGGGGTGGGCATGCTGCCCTGAAGGGCTGTGTGGGGTGTCAAGGGGTGTGAGTGTCCCCCCAGGGAGCTCCAGGCAGCCCCTACCTGAGTATCTTGTTGCGGCTGTGTCTGCTGCGCTCCCTCTGACAGCAATCCAGGTAACTGATGCAGATTTCCTGGGAGCAGACAGAAAGGGGTTGGGCTCAGAATGGCTCCCCACGATCCCAAAGCAGCAGCATTTGTCCCAGTCCCTCTCAGAATCAGGCAGACACACGGGGTCTGGCAGTGCCTGCATGGGGTGGGGATTGAATTCCTCTGCCAAGGTGATGCAGGACATGGGACGTTTTGGGGCTGGGGTCCATGGAGGAGGTAGGGGACACAGGGATGATGATGCCAAGGTGTGATGTCACCTCAATGCCACCCAGGCCCTGCTGTCTCACCTCTCCTGCTTCGATGTCCTCCAGAGCAGTGAGATGCAGGAGGAAGTTGTTTTCTGGGAAGGATGTCTCGGCATTGGGGATGCAGCTGTGGTTACCTACAGGCAATACAAGCTCTTTGCTAAATGCCTAAGGGGCTCCTGGAACCACATCCCATCTGAGTGCCTCCAAGGCAGGACTGGCCACTCCCCAGCTGGGCAAGGTGCCAGGGGACACTGAGAACAGTACCCATCACATCCACCCCATCCCAGCCCACACACGGCAAGCACAAACCCCTTCAGCCAGAGGAAGAGGTGAGCCAGCCCCGCTCAGGACATTTCCCTCCTCACGACTGGTTTTCCTCCCCGTCCTTGTGTCACTTACAGCAGCTCTGCAGCACGTAGAGCCCTGATCCCTCGCAGTTGAGGAACTCTCCCGACTCTGCAGCACAGAGAGAGGGGTCAGAGCTTTGCAGGGTCCATTCCAGCTCCTCCACACATGAGCACAAAGGAAGTCCATCCACACTGAACACCCACAGCCAGCACTGCTCCGGGGGATTTCCCAAGAGCCTTTCCTGCCGCTGGGAGGGCTGGAGGACAAAGATTCCCATCGCCAGGCTCCCTGTGCCGTGCCTGCCCTGCCCCAGAGGCTCACCCTTCTCGATGTCCTTGTAGAGCTGGTCGATGAAGGCGTCCAGCTCCTCGCGCTGCAGCAGGGGCAGGTCCAGAGCGTCACACGCGTGCACCCACTGGCTCAGGGAGCTGGGGACAGGGGACAGCGTCACAACCCCGGGGACAGTGTCACAGCCCCGGGACAGTGTCACAGCCCCAGGGACAGTGTCACAGACCCAGGGGACACTGTCACACCCCTGGGGACAGTGTCACAGACCCAGGGACAGTGTCACAGCCCTCAGGGGACAGTATCACAGCCCCAGGGGACAGTGTCACAGCCCCAGGGGACAGTGTCACACCCCCGGGGACAGTGTCACACCCCCGGGGACAGTGTCACAGACCCAGGGACAGTGTCACAGCCCCAGGGGACAGTGTCACACCCCTGGGGACAGTGTCACAGACCCAGGGACAGTGTCACAGCCCCAGGGGACAGTGTCACACCCCCGGGGACAGTGTCACAGCCCCAGGGGACAGTGTCACACCCCCGGGGACAGTGTCACACCCCCGGGGACAGTGTCACAGACCCAGGGACAGTGTCACACCCCCAGGGGACAGTGTCACACCCCCGGGGACAGTGTCACAGCCCCAGGGGACAGTGTCACACCCCCGGGGACAGTGTCACAGCCCCAGGGGACAGTGTCACACCCCCGGGGACAGTGTCACACCCCCAGGGGACAGTGTCACACCCCCAGGGGACAGTGTCACAGCCCCCCAGTGCTGTCAGAGAGCAGTGGGACACTGTCACAGCCCCCCAAGGGACACTGTCACAGCCCCACAGGGGACATTCACAGCCCCCCAGTGCTGTCAGGGAGCAGCAGGACGTTTTCACAGCTGTCAGCTGTCGGTGGGACCTCGCAGAGGGGACCCAAGGTGGCTCTGAGCAGCCAAGGTCCGGCAGAGGGACGTGAAAGGCTTGGACACAGGCAGGATGAAGTTTTTAAGCCTCCCTCTCCCTCCCCATCTCTTAAACCCAGCTGCTCACATCCCACACGCCCAGAGCCCTGCAAGGAGCACCCACCAAGCCCCATTACCTGGTCCCTATGCCTTGGCCATTGGTGCCAACGAGGGCGAAGAGGGATCGAAAGCCTTCGGGGGTGAACCACTGCACGAGGGAGAGCACAGAGGAACTGAGCCCCGGCCAGCCCGCAGGAGCACCTCACTCTGCAGGGCCTGAAACCCCACAGGGAGCTCTGGGGGAAGCAGAGTGCCAGGGGAAGGAAGCCCTGGGCAATGCTCCTGGGCTATGTGGGAGGCAGATGCACTCACCCTGCTGAGAGATTCATCATAAAGGGCTTCGGTGAAGAGCAGGCGCAGCAGCTCCAGCTGGCCCTGGCAGGACACAGCAGCACGGTCAGGGGGAGGGCTGGGGGTGTCAGCCCCGTGCTGAGGCTGAGCCCAGCACGGGCCACAGGCTCTGCAAGGGCTCGGGCTCCTGGGGCTGTCCTGCACGGCTGGAGGCTGCTGCCCTCACAGCCCTGCGAGCCACCCGTTTTAGCAGCAAAAGCCACCTACTCAGCAGCTAAATATCACAGTGTCCCAGCCCACAGCGGGAACATCTCCCCCACAGCAAGGAGCAGCATATCCCATGAAAGCATCACAAGGCCAAAACCCTCTAAGCAACCACTTCCTCACTGCCAGGGCCCTCCCTCTACGCCTGGAGTTTCCAGTGTTTCCTATCCCTGCTGTAATGAGGCTTTTGCATCTGTGGGCTCACAGACACAGGCAGGAGAAGGAAGGCTCGAGGGTCCAAGAGCTGCTGGGTCTTACCTTAAATTTGTCCCCCAGCAGCTTGTGCACAATCTCCTCTTCCTCATTCGCTGTCTTGCTGCAGAACTGGGAGAAGGCCTTGATCCACCACTCCTTGTCTTTAGCCTGACAAAGAATCAAGCAGAGGCGTTGCACCAACACCACTTTCCTCCCCAGCCCAGAGAGAGGGAGGATTGTCAGAATAAATGCTGAGAAAGCCAGGCCAAGGGAGCAGAGCCTTGGGAAGAGCCTCCACAATGGGACAGCAAAACCACCCACTGTACCTGTTTGATGGTGGCGACCATCCTGGCCATCAGCATGATGCTGGAAGTCTCTGGGGGGTAATGCATGTTTCTGTGGGATTAAAATGGAGAAAAGATGAGCAGGGGAATGAAAAGCTGGAGGGAGGCAGGGCCAGCTGCCATAGGGGTGCTCAGGCCTGCACTGATCCACCACACCAAAGTGGCCAGTGCAGCACTGCTGTGTGGGGTCCAGTGGAGAGAAACCTGCACCCACCTTCCTGCTCCAACCCTACAAACAATCCCCTTCCATCCTGCTCACTCTGCTGGGCCATGGGACAAGGTTTGGGTCAGGGATTTGGCTTATCCCCACTAGGACCATTTGTTTTGAAAGCAAAGACAGAAATGACCCCTGGGATGCTACAAGGAGGATCTCCCAGAGGCTGGAAATCTGCAGGAGCACCATAAAACTGCAGGATGAGGGATGTGCAGCTCAGGGCTTTGTAGCTCTTTAGTGGGAGGAAAATAAAGAGCGCTCAGCTGTGTGTGCAAACCCTTGGGTGCCAACATCACAACACCCAACCAGGACGAGGAGCAGGGCAGTGACCCCCGGCCACCCCCACCCTCCAGCCACCTTGTGCAGGGTGCAAAGCAAGGAGCCCACCCAGGAGAGCCCCCCCCTTGCCCATGGAGCAGCAGGCAGCTCAGGCCCTACCTCCATGCCTCCTGCAGCTTGTTGAGGGGGTGTGTGGGGTCGTCCCTGGACGGGCCGAGGCAGAGGACCTGGTGGTACTGCTCCAGAGCTGCCTGCCTGCACTCTGCACTGCAGTACGTCACCTAGAGCGAGGGCACAGCGCTGCCATCGCCTGTGGCAGCACCAAAAGGGGCTCCTAGATCCACTGAGCCCCCTCCCCGAGCAGCAGAGCCCACAGCACGGAAGGCAGACAGCACAGGAGCCTGGCTGGAGGGAAAGGACTCAGCGAGCCCAGAAGAGCAGGGCCCTCCTGGCAGGGCCGTACCTGGCAGCGGGGACACTGCTGGTGCAGCTCCTTGCGGGTGCTGCACTGCTCTGGGTGGGGCAGCACCAGGGAGCTCCGGCCCAGCAGGCGCTGGGCGTTCTCCTCAGCCGTCTCCAGAGCCCGCAGGCAGTGATCACAGGCTGGGGAGAGAGGAGAGTGCGCAGGGAGAAGGGAGGGAGGGATGGAGGATGGATGGATCCATGGATCATGGGTGGATCTGTGGATCCATGGATGGATGGATGCCTCAGAAAAGCCTTCAGAAAGGAAAGGAGCCAGAACCCAGAGCAAGGCAACACAGCTGGTACCAACTCCAGAGAGGAGCGAGAGCATGGGGCTTGGAGCAACGTGGGCTGGGGCAAGGTGTCCCTGCCCTTGGCAGGGGTGCAATATGATCTTTAAGGCCCCTTCCAATGCAACCCATGCCAAGATTCTATGGTGGCACCTGGCACACTCCGCCAGAGCTGATGGAAGCCAGATGACACCTGAACTTGTCAACAGTTCAGTGCAGAGGCAGAAAAGGCAGCAGGGCCACCTGTACAGAGGCACTAGCACAAACCCCAACCCTTCCCTTGGCGCCGGGCAGCTCCGGTGGGGTCCCGCGGTCACCCCACCGGGATGGGTGACAGGGATGGGGACACGCCACCAGCGCCAGCCGCTCACCTCGGTAGTTGTACAGAGCATTCCAGAGGAACTGCGAGGACACCACCGGCCTCTCCACAAAGACGGTTTCCCCTTTGCGGATGGTTTTGGTGGCGAACAAGCCCTTTCCCTGCCGAGGGACAACCGCGGGTCAGGGACACGCCTGAAGCTGAGTCAGAGCCGGGAGCCCCGGGCATCCCCCCGGCCCGAGGGTATCCCCCCATCCCGAGGGCACCCCTCCAGCCCCGAGAGCATCCCCCCATAGCCCGAGGGCATCCCCCCAGCCCCGAGAGCATCCCCCCAGCCGCAGGGCATCCCTCCAAAGCCCTGGGCATCCCCCCACAGCCTGAGGGCATCCCCCCACAGCCCTGGGCATCCCCCCGGCCCAAGGGCATCCCCCCACCCCCGAGGGCAAACCCCCAGCCCAAGGGCATCCCCCCACAGCCCTGGGCATCCCCCCAGCCCCGAGGGCATCCCCCAGCCCCAGGGCATTCCCCAGCCCCGAGGGCATCCCCCCACCCCCGAGGGCAAACCCCCAAAGCCCTGGGCATCCCCCACAGCCCGAGGGCATCCCCCCACACCCCAGGGCATCCCCCCACAGCCCTGGGCATCCCCCCGGCCCGAGGGCATCCCCCCAGCCCCAGGGCATCCCCCCACAGCCCGAGGGCATCCCCCCACACCCCAGGGCATCCCCCCGGCCCCAGGGCATCCCCCCAGCCCCGAGGGCATCCCCCAGCCCCAGGGCATCCCCCCAGCCCCAGGGCATTCCCCCAGCCCGAGTTCATTCCCCCCATCCCGAGGGCATCCCCCCAGCCCCAGGGCATCCCCCCACAGCCCTGGGCATCCCCCCAGCCCCAGGGCATTCCCCCAGCCCCAGGGCATCCCCCCGGCCCGAGTTCATTCCCCCCACCCCGAGTTCATTCCCCCCATCCCGAGGGCATCCCCCCAGCCCCAGGGCATCCCCCCGGCCCCAGGGCATCCCCCCAGCCCCGAGGGCATCCCCCAGCCCCAGGTCATTCCCCCAGCCCCAGGGCATTCCCCCACCCCGAGTTCATTCCCCCCATCCCGAGGGCATCCCCCCGGACATCCCCCCATCCCCGAGTTCATTCCCCCTCCCCGAGTCCATCCCCCCAGCCCTGCGGCCTCTCCCCCCGGGCCCCTCGGGGCGGGCAGGCCGCGGGCCGCTCCTCACCTTGGCGCTGCTGATGAACCGCGCCTCCGCCGCAGCCCCGGCGTGGGGCCCCGCCGCGGCCGCCATCTTCGGGCGGCGACTTCCCCGCCCTGACCCGCCGGGCAGCGCCTCTTCCTCTTCCTCCTCCTCCTCCTCTTCCTCCTCCTCCTCCTCCTCCTCCGCCCCTGCGCCCCTCAGGGCGCCGCGCTCGCCATCGCCCCCTCAGCCCCTCAGGGGCCCGCGGCCATCTTGGCCCCCCTCGCACGGCGTCTGGGAACACCCAAAAAACACCCGAAAACACCCGAAAACACGCGAAAACAGCCCAAAACACTGCTCAAACAGCCCGAAACGCGCCCGGCGCTCTCCCGCTGCCGCCCGCAAGCGGACAGGAGTTTGCCGTCTCTCCGCAGTCAGTTGTTATTTAATGGAAGGGCAGGAGCCGCCACAGCCCGCCCGGGCTGGGCTCTCCCCTCACGGAGAGAGGAGGCAGCGCCGCTGCCCCGCGCACCCAAAACCCGCCCGACTTCCCCCAAAAAAGCCTCCAAAACGCTGCTGGGGCCACTCTGCCCTCGCTGCCTCCTGCTGGGGGGTCAGCAGAGCCTTAAAGCGCACGGAGAGGCGCGCTGGGTTTATTCCCGAATTCCCGGCGCTGCGGCGCAGCCCCGCTCCTGGCCGGGAATTCGGGACGATGCCGTGGTCGGGGCTGTGGGGAGCGAGTCGGTGTCGCTGGATTGTCACTAAATGTCACTGAATGTCACTAAATGTCACTAGATGTCACTGTCGGCTCGCGGCGGGGACGCGACACCGGGGACAAGGCTGGAGCTGGCGCCGCCATGGCCGGGGCTGGAGCGCGGCCTGAGGGCGGGCGGGCGGCGGGGGAGAGAGAGCGGCTCTGCGGCCACTGCTGCGGCCGGGGCACGGGGGACAGGGACACGGGGACAGCCGGGGACAGCCGGGGACAGCCGGGGACAGGGGACAGGGCACAGGGGACAGCCGGGCTGGACAGGGGACAGGGGACAGCCGGGGACAGGGGACAGCCGGGGACAGCCGGGGACAGCCGGGGACAGCCGGGCTGGACACTGCTGCGGCCGGGGCACAGGGGACAGGGGACAGCCGGGGACAGCCGGGGACAGCCGGGGACAGCCGGGGACAGCCGGGGACAGGGGACACCCGGGCTGGCCTCTGCTGCGGCCAGGGGACAGGGGACAGCGGACAGCCGGGGACAGGGGACAGCCGGGTACAGCCGGGCTGGTCACTGCTGCGGCCAGGAGACAGGGGACAGCCGGGGACAGGGGACAGCCGGGCTGGCCACTGCTGCGGACAAGGGACAGCCGGGGGCAAGGGACAGCCGGGCTGGCCACTGCTCTGTCCACCCAGACAAGGGACAGCCGGGCTGGCCACCGCTCTGTCCACCCAGACAAGGGACAGCCGGGCTGGCCACTGCTCTGTCCACCCAGACAAGGGACAGCCGGGCTGGCCACTGCTCTGTCCACCCAGACAAGGGACAGCCGGGCTGGCCACGCTCTGTCACCAGACAAGGGACAGCGGCTGGCCACCGCTCTGTCCACCCAGACAAGGGACAGCGGTGGCACTGCTCTGTCCACCCAGACAAGGGACGCCCGGCTGGCCACTGCTCTGTCCACCCGACAAGGGACAGCCGGGCTGGCCACTGCTCTGTCCACCCGGACAAGGGACAGCGGCTGGCACCGCTCTGTCCACCGGACAAGGGACAGCGGCTGGCACGCTCTGTCCACCCGGACAAGGACAGCGGTGGCCACCGCTCTGTCCACCCGGACAAGGACAGCGGGCTGGCCACGCTCTGGCCGGGGGCAAGGACAGCCGGGCTGGCCACTGCTCTGTCCACCCAGACAAGGGACAGCCGGGCTGGCCACTGCTCTGTCCACCCAGACAAGGACAGCCGGGCTGCCACCGCTTGTCCACCGGATATTATAAATCCATATTTTGATGTTGGCTATTCGCAGATGATGGAATGAATGTTATAAATAGGATGTTTATTTCTGTAGTTTTTAGTGTGTTTTAACTGCCTGAATAGATGTATAATGAGTTTTTTTGCTGTAGTTTGGAATTTAGGTGTAGTGAATAGATAACTTCCAAAAGAGGCCCAGGTGACTCTCAGCATTTACCGCTTGTGTAAAAGGGACCAAAACCCAAATCAAAAGATGATAAGAACTGAATAAAAGTGAGATTGTGCTTGACAGACCCAAGGAGTGACGATGCAGAGCAGTTCCTGGAAAAGTGAATGTGCATGAATCCCTGCATGAAGACAGGATAAAAAGGGGGGTTCCAAGGCACCTGGCTGGCCGTGTTTCTTTGCTTTATCTGTCTCTTATTGTCTTTATTGTTCCAATATTTGTGAAAAGCCAACACCAGAATATGTCTTTATAACAGCAACGACTACAAGGACAAGGCACAAGTGGGGCAATGCTGCCAGGACTCCTGTTGCCATTACATCCTCAGCAATTTAAGGAAAATTATGTGGGAAAAGCCCTCCAAGACTGATAAGCCCAATGTCCCCTGGCACTGCCAGGGCCACAGCTGAGCCATGTCCCAGGTGCCACATCCACACGGTTTGCAATCCCTCCAGGAATGGGCTTTCCACCTCTGCAGCTGTGCCAGGGCCAGACAGATCTTCCCATGGATGAATTTTTCCCCAACATTCAATATAATCCTCCCCTGTCACAACCTGAGGCCGTTTCCTCAGTGATTTGTTCATAGAAAGGGGTGGAATGGGCATTGGCAGGGGCTGCCCACGGAGTGCCCATCCCTGGAGATGTCCAAGGAATTCCTGGAGGTGGCACTCAGTGCTCTGGGCTGGGGACAACGGGCACAGCTGGGCTCTGACCTTCGGGGGATTTTCCAGCCTCAGTGATTCTGTGATTCCTCTCCTCCTGTCCCTGTGCCTGGGATCAGATCCCAAATCCCAAATCCCCCCCGGCTGTCCCCTCCTGGCAGGAGCCACAGGGACCCCTGAGCCTCCTGTGCCCCAGGCTGAGCCCCTGCCCAGCTCCTCAGGGATTCTCCATCATTCCCAGCTCCTCAGGTCTCCTCAGGGATTCTCCATCCATTCCCAGCTCCTCAGGGATTCTCCATCCCCTGCCCAGCTCCTCAGGGATTCTCCAGTCCCTTTCCCAGCTCCTCAGGGATTCTCCATTCCCTGCCCAGCTCCTCAGGGATTCTCCAGTCCCTGCCCAGCTCCTCAGGGATTCTCCATTCCCTGCCCAGCTCCCTCAGGGATTCTCCATTCCCTGTCCAGCTCCTCAGGGATTCTCCATTCCCTGCCCAGCTCCTCAGGGATTCTCCATTCCTTCCCTTTCTCCAAGCTCCTCAGGGATTCTCCATTCCCTGCCCAGCTCCTCAGGGATTCTCCATTCCCTGCCCCGCTCCTCAGGGATTCTCCATTCCCTTTCCCAGCTCCTCAGGGATTCTCCATCCATTCCCAGCTCCCTCAGGGATTCTCCATTCCCTGCCCAGCTCCTCAGGGATTCTCCATTTCCCTGCCCCGCTCCTCAGGGATCCCCCATCCATTCCCAGCTCCCTTCCCTGGGCTCCTCCAGCCCCTCAGGCAGAGCAGCAGCTGCAGAGAAGCTTTGGCCCCATCCCCCTGCAGACACAAGTTCTTGTTCCTGTTCTCCAGGAGCCTGAGCACCCCTACTCACCAGGCATGGCTGCTCTCACTGAAAATGTAATTTTGTCCCTGCAGGAACCAGCCCAGAGAGAGCAACTCCCTTCATTACTTTGATATGGGGTGATCAATCAATTGAAAAAAAAAATATCTTTAGTAGTATTTTGTCCAAAATAGTTTATTAAGGAAAAAAAATGTGAACTCTTTTGAGAAGGATGAAAACACATTTGGTTTTTGTGGTTTTTTGGGTTTTGTTTGTTTGTTTGTTTTTTGTTTTTTTTTTTTGGGTTTTTTTGTTCCAATTTCAATTGAAAATTCAAGTGAGTACTTGGAAATTTTTCCGGCTGTGTTTTTTTTTTACACTCATTTCATCTCTTTTTAAAATGAACTCGATTTTTATCAAGCGACAAAACAAATAAATAAGCGACACATATTAAGGCAAAAGAAAAAAAAAGATATTTCTATAAATAACAATATAAGAGTAAAGTGATATACAGTGTCCTAGGTCAGAAAGAGACGGAATAAATTATCCTGAGCTGAGGGGCCGTGGTGGCTGCTGCCCTGCCAAGGTGACAGCCTGAGTCCTGAGCCCTGGCCCCCCAAAATGCAGCTGTTCTCTGCATGGGGCTCTGCAGATGTGCCCCAGGGGCTGTGTCAGGCAGCTGCAGGGATAACGAGGAGAGAACAGAGCAGCTGCAGCTGCAGGCTGGGCACATCTGGCTGCCTGAGGTGTGGGGAGCTGCTTTTCCCTGCAGCCTGCTGCTGGCTGGCTCCCTGCACAGCACACACCCCTGGGCAAGCACAGCGGTGCCAGGGACAGAGAGCAGCAGTGCTGGAGCTCTCTGGGAAGCCATGGAGAAGGCACAGGGACAGCAAGGCACGGACAGGAGGAGGCACTTGTGCTGCAGGGCAGGTCAGAGCCTGCCCATGGCATTGCGGGAGTCTGGGTGCGAGCGAAGAGCTTTCCTGTCCGGGGGGATTTGGGTTGTGATTGATCTGGACACCAAACATGGGGGGCAAGTTGAGAAGGAAAAGCAATCAGGGAGCTTCTCCTTCCTCCTAGGAGCACTCAGCATAAGTGACCCTGGTTTTAAATGCTCTTGTGCTTAGAGACAGCATCCCATTGCCTGCCCAGCACAGGACACCCTGATTGTCACTCCAGCTTCAGAGTAACACCCTGATTGTCACCCCAGCACCAGAGACATCCTGACTGTCACCCCAGCTTCAGAGTAACACTCTGATTGTCACCCCAGCACCAGAGTAACACCCTGATTGTCACCCCAGCACCAGAGACATCCTGACTGTCACTCCAGCTTCAGAGTAACACTCTGATTGTCACCCCAGCACCAGAGACATCCTGACTGTCACTCCAGCTTCAGAGTAACACTCTGATTGTCACCCCAGCACCAGAGACATCCTGACTGTCACCCCAGCTTCAGAGTAACACTCTGCTTGTCACCCCAGCTTCAGAGTAACACTCTGATTGTCACACCCAGCACCAGAGTAACACTCTGATTGTCACCCCAGCACCAGAGTAACACTGATTGTCACCCCAGCACCAGAGTAACACTCTGATTGTCACCCCAGCACCAGAGTAACACTCTGATTGTCACCCCAGCTTCAGAGTAACACTCTGCTTGTCACCCCAGCACCAGAGACACCCTGATTGTCACCCCAGCACCAGAGACACCCTGACTGTCACCCCAGCACCAGAGTAACACTCTGATTGTCACCCCAGCTCAGAGTAACACTCTGCTTGTCACCCCAGCACCAGAGTAACACTCTGATTGTCACCCCAGCACCAGAGTAACACCCTGATTGTCACCCCAGCACCAGAGTACATCCTGACTGTCACCCCAGCTTCAGAGTAACACTCTGATTGTCACCCCAGCACCAGAGTAACACCCTGATTGTCACCCCAGCTTCAGAGTAACACTTGATTGTCACCCCAGCACCAGAGTAACACCCTGATTGTCACCCCAGCACCAGAGTAACACTCTGATTGTCACCCCAGCTTCAGAGTAACACTCTGATTGTCACCCCAGCTTCAGAGACCCTGATTGTCACCCCAGCACCAGAGTAACACTCTGATTGTCACCCCAGCACCAGAGACACCCTGATTGTCACCCCAGCACCAGAGACACCCTGATTGTCACCCCAGCTTCAGAGTAACACTCTGATTGTCACCCCAGCACCAGAGTAACACTCTGATTGTCACCCCAGCACCAGAGTAACACCCTGACTGTCACCCCAGCACCAGAGTAACACTCTGATTGTCACCCCAGCACCAGAGGAACCAGCAGATTGTCAGCCCAACATTAGAATCGCTCTCTGATTGTCAGCCCAGTATCAGTCACTCTCCCATTGTCACCCCAGCACCAGAGACACCCTGATTGTCACCCCAGCTTCAGAGTAACACCCTGATTGTCACCCCAGCCTCTCTGCTGGAGACTGTTTGTGTGTCCTGGTGCTTCATGAGCAAACAGGAGATCACCTGCCATCGAGGGATGAAGCCCCAGGAATTAAAGCAACCCAACAGCAGCCGAGGAATCCGGGGGGTTCCTTCCAGCCAGCTGCAGTTTGGTCCTGCAGCTCCAGCTCTCAGGTCAGTCTCACTTGGACCAAAGCAGCACAGCCACGTCCCCAGGCATCAAAACCCAGCCGGATCTCTGCTGTTCAGAGCTCCACGTCCACGGTGTCCTCCTCGTGGTCCTTGCCGTGGGTGGAGTCGGCGCTCGCGGGCTGGATCACCCCGAGCTGGGAGAGCTTGGCTGCCTTCTGCTCCATGCTCTGCTTCCTCCACTTGATCCGCCGGTTCTGGAACCAGACTTTCACCTGCAGGGAGAGTGGCACAACAGCTTAATCCGAGGGCTCAGGGAGCCCTTTCCCAATGCTACATGCCACTGAGGTGGACAGCCCCAAAAAGCAGAGTTCCTTAAAATGGGGGCCTGTGTTATTCCCTCGGGGAATAGTGAGTGAGAACTGGAGGAGGTGAAACTACAGAGGGCAGAGTGGGGACGGGAAGGGATCAGGGAGAGGGGGATGCAGCTGCACTGAGAAGGGTCTGGCCAGGGAAGTGGAGGAAGCAGGACCCTCAGGAGCCCCTGAACCCAGCCCCAGGACTGCAGCTGGCACAGGGCATGACAAGATCCCCAATAATTATCCCCAGTGATTATCCCTTGTCCCCCCAGAACTGGCCTTGTTTTGCTCTCCCTTTTCCCCAGCTGAATTTAGATCCCACTGTGGAAGATCACCTGGCTCCTTCTTTCCACACTGAACAAGCTATTTACTGTGGGAGGAGCAGGAACTCACAGGGCAGAGCAGGGAAATAATTCCATCCAGTGTCATAAAAGGACACTTGGAAGAGTCTCCAGAGGACCCTAACAATGCAGACACAGCACCAACCCAGCTCAAACTCTAAAGCACAGCAGGCTTGTGCTCCTGGATGCTTTTTGTTCCACTCAATGGATTCAGAACCCTTCTCCAGAAGCCATGCAAACTCCAGGCACCTCTCAATGCCACTGTCACCTGGCAGCAGGGTGTCCCACGGGTCACTTAGCACCCTGTGCTGCTCCCAGCACAGAGCAGTGCCAGGGTCAGTTCCAGCAGCTCATCCTCACCTGGGTCTCTGTGAGATGCAGAGTCGCAGCCAGGTCCACCCTCTCCGTGCCCACCATGTACTGCTGCTTGAGGAACTCCTGCTCCAGCCTCTCCAGCTGCTCTGGTTTGAAGACTGTGCGCACTCTCTTCATCTTGCAGGGCCCCCCCGACCTCCAGGGCCCAGCGGGACCCAGCGAGTTGGCCCCGACACAGTGAGACAGCTCCAGACCTGCCGGAGAGCAGCAAAAATTGAGGGGCTCTGCACTAAAGGAGCTGGGAGAAAGTAGCAGCAAACGCAGCAGGGATGTCCCTGCCCAGATAATCTCATCTAGGCTCCTTTTCCCGTGAAAAACTGGAGCAGAAGAGCTTTTTTAAGGGGCTGTTCTATGGTTTTACCCTCAGGGTCCACCAAGGACAGTGCTGGCCATGGAGCCAGACCCAAAGAGAGCAGCACTCAGTGAGCTGGGCAGGATTTGACCTTTGCTGCACAGGACCTTTGTAACAGGATAATAACCTGCACCAAGAGCTGCAGAACACACACAAAAAAAATGCCACTTCTGTCTCAAGAACCCCGAATCACAAATGTTCCGTTTGGGGGAGTTTACCCCAGACTGGCCCCTGGTTTTCCCCTTCCCCTGGCTCCGTGTCCAGGGTCCTGCTCTCATGCAGCACCACATCCTGCACCTCTGTTCCCCATGAAGTTCCCAGGGGGTGCTGATGGTTTAGCAGCACTAACGAGTGTATCTGAGCTGTCTCCTCTCCAGCTGTGGCCGAGGACAGCGGTAATTAGCACAAATTAGCATACAATCCAACCCCAGCACCGCCCCTGCCCCTGGCTGAGAGCGGGTCTCCCTCCACCCCTCACCCTCCCTGATCCAGCTGATGTTCCTGCTCACTGCAGAGCCGTTGGACATTGAAAATCCCGGGAAAAATCCCGGGAAAAATCCCGGGAAAAATCCTTGGAAATCCCAGCCAGTGGGATTTTTCCATATGGGAAGCACCGGCAGGATCCGGCCATTCCTGGTCCCCATCTCTGCTGCTCCAAAATATTGTGGCAAGCCAGGTTTGTCTGGCTTTTATGGAAATAGTGCACATAATGATCCCCATTCACACCTGCTACTTATCTCTCCTTTAATGACTGATCTTGTCACGCTCTCCAGGCATAAACCTGCACCTTGACCTACTTATTTTCATTAATTGGGTGTAAGTTCTGCGTGTGTTTAAGGATTTGTGGGACGGAGACCTGACAGCTTAACAGCCGTAATTGCACTTAAAACTATTTTCATCATTAAAATCTTTTCACCCATCACTTTTTGTTTCTATTTTAACACTGGAATAATAGCGAGTGTAATTTCCAGCGTGAAATGCTGAGTGGAAATCGCTCTGCAAATTGTTTAACTGTGTTTTCATACCTGGGTGTTTGATATGATATAGAGATTAACGCAATTCTGCAGACGCTGCTTCGTGAAAGAAATAATATATAAAATAGTTGTGCTAAGTACGTAATAAAAGATCAGCAAATACTTTTGAATATTGTGGCATCAGGATCAAATCTGGAGTTCTTTGTAGACATGGAATATAGGCCTGGCTGCAGGTTTTGCCTGGACAACAGCAAGATCACGCTCTGAATGCTAAAAAGGAATACTTAATTTCAAGGAAAATACTCTGAATAGAGATATTTTGTTAAAATCACTTGGTCGTTGTCCTTATAAAGTTCCAGTGAAAATGAGCTTGACAGATCAGGCAGTATCATCCATCACCACGCTGGAAATTTTACCCACAGATCAACAAAAACATTTTTCTTTAGAAGCTTCCGACACTAAAAAGATGAAGTTTTGAGAGCCAGGTGCCGCAAAACACTTGGCAGTTTCAATTCTGTGAGTGAAAAATTGCAGGGAAAGCAAAATTAGAGAGGGATGAGGGCAAATTTGGGAGAAGAGAGACCCACACAGCAGCAGGGTTGAAATTAATTTTGGGAGCGAGGCTTTGGGAAATTACGGCAGGTTTTTGATTAAAACTCTGGCAGGGAAGTGCCTTCCCGATAAATGAAAGGAGAAATAAATGCCAGTAAAGTGTGTAAAGTCCTCTGTAAAATCTCCCAGAATCACAGAGTGGTTTGGGTTGGAAAGGTCCTTAAGGATTATCCAGTCCCGACATCCGACACCTCCCGCTAGCCCAGCCGCTGCAATTCTCTCTTTAGCTCACTTTATTATTAAATCTATCCCAAGTTTTTGCCTCCATCTCAAGTACAAACAGAGCGTTTGGATATTCTGCGCCAGGTTCTGCACTGGGGACTGAATGATGGATTAGTAAAATCCCGTAGCATCCCTAGGAATCAACCACAGGCTCTTTATCAAAGCGTTCAGAGACATGGGGTGTGTTAGAAACTGCCTGGCAATATATAGAAAAACTCAACAAATAAACAAAAAACCCACATAAAACGTTCATTATTGGTCCCGCTATATCTTGCAGAGGGAAAAAAAAAAAACCTCTTAAGGAAAGTTTCCCCTGTCCCAACGCTCCAGCTCGGGGCTGCTCCAGAGCTGCAGCCACGAACCTGCCCCGGCAGCGGGGTGTGAAAAACGAGGTTCGCTTTCCTGGTGAAATTTAAAAACGTTTAATAGAGACAATAAGAGGAATAAAATAAAGCGAAGAAATAAATACGGCCGGGTGCCTTGGTGTTTTGGAACCACCCCTGTTTATCCTGCTCTTCATGCAGGGATTTATGCACATTCACTTTTCCAGGAACTGCTCTGCATCGTCACTTCTTGGGTCCGTCAAGCGGAATCCCAATTTTATTGGGTTCTTATAATTTTTTTTATTTGGGTTTTGGTCCCTTTTTTCACAGGCGGTGAACGCTGAGAGTCACCTGGGCCTTTTTCAGAAGTTATCTATTCAGGCAGCTGAAACACACTGCACCTAAATTCCAAACTCCAGCAAAAAAAAAAAAAAAAAACCTATTCTACATCTATTCACCCAGTTAAAAACACACTAAAAACCCACAGAAACAAAACATTACAGTTATAACCTTATAACACTCGCGAAAAGCCAACACCAAAATACGCATCTCTAACGGGGGGAAGCGCTCGGGGTGCCCCGACCGCGGCGTTTCCCGTGCCCGCATCACCCCGGCCAATCTCACCTGCTCCGGGCCAGGGCCAGGGCCAGCCCCAGGCTGCGGGCAGCGGTGCCAGCGCCGCCGGGGCCGCTCGGGGAGCCGTGCCCGCCGCGGGACAGCGCGGGGTGCCGGGCACGGGGCTGCTCCCGGCGGGGCCGCGCCGCGCCGGCTCCCGCGCCAGCAGCGCTTCGATGTGGAACGGGGGCTTGGGGGGCGCCGGCCCGGGCCGGGGGCGCGCAGGGCTCTGCAGCATGGCCGGGTCCGTGCGGCCGCTGCCGCCCCGGCTGCTTATATGGAGAGCGGCGGGGGGCCGGGGATGGCCGTGATGCTATGCAAAGAGGCGGCGGGGGGAGAGGCGGGGGCTGAGCGCACCCCGCTGGCTGCCGGCAGCGCCCCACTGACACCCCTGCTTCTGTACGGACACCCCTGCTTCTGTACGGACACCCCACTGACACCCCTGCTTCTGTATGGACACCCCACTGACAACCCCTGCTTCTGTACGGACACCCCTGCTTCTGTATGACACCCCACTGATACCCCTGCTTCTGTATTGGACACCCCACTGATACCCCTGCTTCTGTATGGACACCCCACTGACACCCTCTTCTGTATACCCCCTGCTTTAACTATGACACCCCATGATACCCTGCTTCTGTATGGACACCCCACTGACACCCCTGCTCTGTATGGACACCCCACTGACACCCCTGCTTCTGTATGACACCCCACTGACACCCCTGCTTCTGTATGGACACCCCACTGATACCCCTGCTTCTGTATGGACACCCCTGCTTCTGTACGGACACCCCTGCTTCTGTATTGACACCCCACTGACACCCCTGCTTCTGTACGGACACCCCACTGACACCCCTGCTTCTGTATTGACACCCCACTGACACCCCTGCTTCTGTATTGACACCCCACTGATACCTGCTTGCCTACTGACACCCCACTGACACCCCTGCTTCCCTTATGGACACCCCTGCTTCTGTACGGACACCCCTGCTTCTGTACGGACACCCCTGCTTCCCTATGAACACCCCACTGACACCCCTGCTTCCCCACTGACACCCCACTGATACCCCTGCTTCCCTATGGAAACCCCACCGACCCCCCTGCTTCCCTACAGACACTCCCTCTTCCCTGCCAGCATCCCCAAGGACACCCCCAGTTTCCACTCAGGCCCCCCTTCTTCCCCACCAGCACTCCCATGGAAGCCTTCCTGACACTCAAGCTCCTCCATGGACACCCCTCCTTCCACAGCAGCACCCCCAGGGAGACCCCGGCTTCCCCACGGGCAGCCCCACAGATCCCACATTCCCCACAGATCCCCTGTTCCCCAGAGATCCCCTGTTCCCCTGACACCACAAATCCGGCTTCCCACGGCAGCCCCACAGATCCCACATTCCCCACACATCCCCTGTTCCCCAGAGATCCCCTGTTCCCCATGGGCAGCCCCACAATCCCACATTCCCCACACATCCCTGTCCCAGGATCCCCTGTTCCCCATGACAGCCCCAACAATCCCCAGCTTCCCCGGCACCCAGATCCCACATTCCCCACACATCCCCCATTCCCCACACATCCCCCATTCCCCACACACCCCCCCGTTCCCCATGGACAGCCCCACACATCCCCTGTTCCCCACACATCCCCCATTCCCCACACATCCCCCATTCCCCACACATCCCCCATTCCCCACGGACAGCCCCACAGTCACCCCACACTCCGGGCTCCCACAGACCCCTCTCCTTCCCCCTGGCACCCCACACACTGCCCTCTTTCCCTGCTGCCACCTCCGTGTCACCTGCCCTGCATCTTCCCCTACAATCACCTGTGCTCTTTGCCCACGGACCCCCTGACCCTCCCTCCTTCCCCAGGGATCCCAGAACAGGATCCCAGAGTCCCCAGGCTGGCAGAGCCCTCCAGGATCATCGAGCCCAGCCCCAGTGCCACAGCCAGGCTGCTTCAAACACCCCCATGGCTCTGCACCCCTCCCTGGGATAATGGTTCCTGTCCCTTCACCAACACCTGTTCCTTCCCCAAAACACCTCAGCTGCTTCCAATGGACACCACAGCCCCAGCATCCTCAGCCCCAAACCCCCCGACTCCCCCAGGAGCCCCCCATCTCCTGGCCCCAGGAGCCGGGTCACAGCATGCCCCTGTGCCAGGGGGAGGTGTCTGTACCTGTCCAGGTGTGCTGGAACATCTGGGATACGGCACACACCCCTCAGGGTGCTCTGGGGATGGAACTGCTGCCACCCCTGTGGGGCACCCCCGGAGCAAACAGGGGCTGGGGGGCAGCTGTGGATGGCACAGGCACCTCTCCCAGCTGGGATTCCTGCTCAAATCCCACCAAAATCTCACTGGAAATTCACTCTGCTGTGTGCAAACAGAGAAATCCCGGAGCCTCCAGGTTAATAAACACAGAGCAAAACTCCCCTGTGGTTTAATAACCCGGCATTAACCATCCCTGCATGCACAGGCTCACGGGCCTGTGCCACTAAATCCTGCCTTAAACAGGGATTCATGCCATTTAAAGTTTCTTTTCCCTGCACAATCCATAGAAATAATTATAAGATTCTCTGTATTTTCGAGCATTTCAAAGCAGATGGGAATACACAGGCAGGATTATCCTGCTCACGAGGAAGCACCCTGGTGATGGCTACAGGATCCTCAGGGAGGAGGATGCCACAGGACACAAAAGAGTCCCTGAAGTTTGCCTTTAAAACACGTTTTTTTTCCCTGCCTTTTAGCATCCTGTCTCCCCCAGCAGCTTCCAAATAAGTGAATAAATACAGCTGCTGCTTTATTGCTCCTTATCCAAACAGGCAGCTCTGATCCCGCTGCCGTGGAACCACGGCCTTAATTGGAATCACACGTTCAAAGCTGGCCGAGTGCTGAAGCCTCTCCCTGAAAAAATCACCTTGGGAAAAAAAAACATCCTTGGAGATTCACAGCCCCTGGCTCTGCTGGCACCGAGGATGTGTGGGATTGAGCACAGGTGTCGTTAGATGAGGTTTAGGGTTATTAAAAGGTTGTTAAATCAATGCGTGATTTTTGCTCTTTGTAATAAGTTCTGACTGCTGCTGTGATTCCTGGGGAAACTGGTGTTGGAGATGCTGCAGTTATTAAAGGATTAATTATTGATTATTGATTATTAATTAATAATTATTAATGGGTCTGTGTTGAGGCTGTTGGGATGGGCGAGCTGCAGGCAGGGCAGGGGTGCAGATGGATCCCCCTGGCAGGATGCGTGGACAGAGGGATGGACAGGGAGCAGCTGGGATGGACAGGGAGCTGCAGGGGTGGACAGGGAGCTGCAGGATGGACAGAAGGATGGACAGGGAGATGCTGGGATGGACAGGAGCTGCAGGGATGGACAGAGAGATGGACAGGGAGCTGCAGGGATGGACAGGGATGGACAGGGATGGACAGGAGCCGCAGGGATGGACAGGGATGGACAGGAGCAGCAGGGATGGACAGGAGCAGCAGGGATGGACAGGGATGGACAGGGATGGACAGGGATGGACAGGGATGGACAGGAGCCGCAGGGATGGACAGGGATGGACAGGAGCAGCAGGATGGACAGGAGCAGCAGGGATGGACAGGGATGGACAGGGATGGACAGGAGCAGCAGGGATGGACAGGAGCAGCAGGGATGGACAGGGATGGACAGGGATGGACAGGAGCCGCAGGGAGGACAGGGATGGACAGGAGCAGCAGGGATGGACAGGAGCAGCAGGATGGACAGGGATGGACAGGGATGGACAGGAGCAGCAGGGATGGACAGGAGCAGCAGGGATGGACAGGGATGGACAGGCAGCAGCAGGGATGGACAGAGGGATGGACAGAGGGATGGACAGGAGCAGCAGGGATGGACAGGAGCCGCAGGGATGGACAGGAGCAGCAGGGATGGACAGGGATGGACAGAGGGATGGCAGGGATGGGCAGGCAGCAGCAGGGATGGACAGGGAGCTGCAGGGATGGACAGGGATGGACAGAGGGATGGACAGGGATGGACAGGCAGCCGCAGGGATGGACAGGAGCCGCAGGGATGGACAGGGATGGACAGGGATGGACAGAGGGATGGACAGGGATGGACAGGAGCCGCAGGGATGGACAGGAGCCGCAGGGATGGACAGGAGCAGCAGGGGTGGACAGGGATGGACAGAGGGATGGACAGGGATGGACAGGCAGCAGCAGGGATGGACAGGGAGCTGCAGGGATGGACAGGGATGGACAGAGGGATGGACAGGGATGGACAGGCAGCAGCAGGGATGGACAGGAGCCGCAGGGATGGACAGGGATGGACAGAGGGATGGACAGGGATGGACAGGCAGCAGCAGGGATGGACAGGAGCCGCAGGGATGGACAGGGATGGACAGGAGCCGCAGGGATGGGCAGGCAGCAGCAGGGATGGACAGGAGCCGCAGGGATGGACAGGAGCAGCAGGGATGGACAGGGATGGACAGAGGGATGGACAGGGATGGACAGGCAGCAGCAGGGATGGACAGGAGCCGCAGGGATGGACAGGAGCCGCAGGGATGAACAGGAGCAGCAGGGATGGACAGACGGACACCCCATCACCGAACCGCTGCGGTGACTCTGCCCTCGGGCTCGGCCCTGGTGCCCGTCCTGCCCCATTAGCGCTGTGTGCTCAGCTAATGCTCCCGCCTGCGAAAGCTGGAAATTTTCACACCGCTGGTAATGACTTGGGAAATGTAGCACCCAGCAGCCAGGCAGGGCGGGGGGCTCTGCCGGGACCCCCCACCTGCCCTGCCACACCGGCTCCAGCCACCACCCCTCCAGAGAGGGCACGGGAAAGGACGGGGTCCAATCCTCTTCGGTTTGCTAGTGGTGGTTATTTTATTTATTTTATTTTATTCGCTGTATCCTACTCGTTATATTTTATTCCTGTTTTGTTTTTCAAGAGTGTAGAAAATAAAAGGGGAAGGGTGGGGGAAGTCTCTTAGGGGGAGTTTCTTAGGGAAGGGGTAAAAAAAAATCCCAACAACAAAACAACAACCCAAAAAGCCCCCCAAAAAGCCCCCAGCCCTTTGTAAACATCCCCCCTGAGCAAAGGGAAGGAGGTGAAAAGCATTTCCTGATAACTCCATTAAAGAATGAGGCTGCATTAACATTCCAAGTCCCTCGACAAGAGATGAAAGTGGGGAACTCGAGTTCAGCCTCTCCTGCTCCAGATGTTATTATGGGCTCCCTGAAAGGTTTTTTTATTTCTTTTTTTGCAAAGAGACAAAGATGTTGCCTACTTCAAACGGGGCTAATTGATGCTAATGACTATCAGATAGAGGGGGGGCCCTTTTCCCCCCTGCCAAGGGGAAAGAGAGAGCGCATTTTACAATCCCCCCATAGAAAACGCCCCACTCTTCAATCCAGGTTGGTGCTTTAGGGATTTTTGTTCCTCCCTGGCTGCTGCTTTTTCTCCTTCTCCTCATTCTCCACCCCCCCCCCCCGCCTCCCCGCTTCATCTTTTCTGTCCCCCTTCTTCGGGGCACCCCGCGGCTCTCACTTGTTTGCCCATGAGAAATTTCACACCTCGCCTCTGGGCCGGCGAGCGGAGCCCGGCTCCATTTCCATCCCGCTCCCAGCCCAGCGGGGCGAGGCGGGGGCGGAAATCTGCCCGAACCCACAGCGAGCACACGCGAAAACGTGACGGGGATTGCGGGCATCTGCGATCCGAGGCGTGAGTGCTCCCGCCGGTGGGGAGGCAGCGCCTGGATCGGGAGCAGAGGATGGAGCCCAGCTCCCGGCGCTGCTCCTGCTCCTGGGATAACGGGCCCAGCCTGAGGGGGCTGAGATCCTGAGCTCGGGTCTTTGAACGAAAATTGCCCTCCAAATGGCATCCTGAGCACCGGGGTTTGGCCTTCTGACAGATCTCTGCAAAGCTTTCCCCTGTGCTAATCCAGAGTGGCAGTAAATAGTAATCCATGAACAAGTGATGGGCAATCAGGAGTGGTCTCCAGCCCCGTGGCTCCTTGAGCTGGTGATTTGCCCCTTTCCAAACTGGATCCCACTGAATCCTCCAGGAGAGGGGAATGGGGATCCCTCTTGGCAGTGGGAAGAGGAGGGTAATGGATGTGCTCCTATTCCTCCACCTGAACGCCTAGAAAAGATAAATTCCTCTGGCTAACAGCAAGAGCTGTGGGTGCTCTGTGCACCGGCAGCAGCTGGAAGGGGGGGCCAAGGAGCCACCCTGCCCAGCTTTGTCACCCTCAGCCAGGCCCGGGGCAGCTGCAGGGAGCTGAGTGTCCCTGGTGAACCCTGACCCTCCTGTTGGAGGAGGATCCGAATCCTGACTGCTCCTGGTGAATCCTGTCACTCCTGTTGCACGAGGAACTAAATCCTGACTGCTCCTGGTGATTCCATCCCTCGTGTTATAGGAGGATCCAAATCCTGACTGCCCCATGTAAATCCCAACCCTTCTGTAACAGGAGGATCTAAATCCTGACTGCTTCTGGTGAACCCTGTCACTCCTGTTACAGGAGGATCCAAATCCTGACTGCTTCTGGTGAACCCTGTCACTCCTGTTACAGGAGGATCCAAATCCTGACTGCCCCATGTAAATCCCAACCCTCCTGTAACAGGAGGATCTAAATCCTGACTGCTCCTGGTGAATCCCATCCCTCGTGTTGCAGGAGGATCCAAATCCTGACTGCTCCTGGTGAATCCTGTCACTCCTGTTGCAGGAGGATCCAAATCCTGACTGCCCCATGCAAATCCCAACCCTTCTGTAACAGGAGGATCCAAATCCTGACTGCTCCTGGTGATTCCATCCCTCCTGTTGCAGGAGGATCCAAATCCTGACTGTTCTTGGTGATTCCATCCCTCCTGTTGCAGGAGGATCCAAATCCTGACTGTTCTTGGTGATTCCATCCCTCGTGTTGCAGGAGGATCCGAGTCGTGGCTGCCCCTGTTGAATCCCACCCCTCCTGCTGCAGGATCCTTCTGGATCCTCACTCAGCACCTCGCAGGGTCCCACCCACAGCCCCACACTGGGCCGGGACAGGAGCGAGGGGGGCCCGGGCTCCGGGTGACCCCCAAAGGACCCTGCTGGAGCCCGGTGTCGGGACACGTGGGAGGGACAGGACAATCTGGGGACGTGCCAGCTTCACAGAACAACATCCCAAACGCTGGCCTGGAGGGGACCATCCTTGTCCCCTCGTTTTGTCTCCTGCCTGTCAGATCTCCCAGGGGCCGACTCTACACATCCCAGGCCAGGCTGGCCCGGGTTTGGAGCAGCCTGGGATGGTGGAATGTGTCCCTGCACATGGCAGGGGCGGAACGAGATGATCCCCTGTTGAACAGACCAAGTTGTAGTGCTGTGAAAATGATCCCACAGTCCCCACGGTCCCGTCCAGCCCCAACCATTCCATGACTGTGTGTTGATGCAATGGAAAATCACCCCTGCCAAGCCCTCGGTTTGTGCTCGGGGGGAGGCCGAGGGCGGCAGCCCCCCGTCCCCAGCCCAGACAGCCAATACACACCCAGCCGCCCTCCAGACACCGCTCCCCGGCTTCATTGTCAGGTTAATTTGGGATAATGGCCTGCAAAGCACCTCAGCCCCATCCAGGCCTCATTAGCACTTGATAATATCGAGCATCCTGAGGAATTAGGGCTTTTCCCCCTCCTCCTCGCGGGGCAGGGTCCGGCCCAGCCGGGGCTGATTCATCGCCCAGGCACCCGGGCATGTCCGGGCAGAGCCAGGGCTGCCTCCTGGCCCGGCTTTTCCCCGGCAGGGATCCCTGCTCCCAGCGGGCTCGTTCCGGGGGCCACATCTGGCCCCACACCTCAGCCAGATGTGGAAAGGGGGAGCGGGACGGGCTGCGCCCCCCGCCCGCCCCGCGGCTGCCGGGGGTCCCTCCGCACACGCTGGGACCACGCCGTGGGTTGGGCCGGATGACCTTTAAAATCTCTTCCAAACCTGGAATTCCGTGATTCCAAGGGGCTCCATCCAGCCGACAACCCCCCAGAATCAATTAGCGCTCAAGATGCTCCCGTCACGCCGAGCCGCGGAGCCCCTGCTCACAGGGGCTGCAATTCCAGGTGTCCAGAGCATCCCAAACCTGCGCGTTTAAAATTAATTGGGAATTATAACCAAACGAAGCATTGAGGCAGCGCTGGGCCGGGCCTGAGTGCACCATCAGCCCGCTGCTCCCTTCAATTATCTTTTTTTTTTTTTCCCACATTGTTCTCTCCTAATGAGGAGACTAATGACCAAAGGATGGTTCATAAGTGGTTCCCAGACTCTCCTTGCCCAGGGCAAACACCGTCCACAATAGGATCACAAATTGTAGGGAGAAGCCCCGGCTGATCACATCAGAAACGGTGCGGGGATTTATCTCTCGGCCTTAACAATAACAGTATGTTCTTAATCGCCACTCCAAAGGGACAACTGGCGGGGGATCCGCCCGGCCTCATCATTAAAAGCTGGCAGCATCTTTGCTGGCTCTGCCCCTTTGTTCATCTTTCATTATTCCAATGCTGCGGCCCCGTTAATTCCTCTCCATCTTATTAAATCAATAGAGATGGAGCGGGGGGAGGACCCGAGGCTCGGCTCTCGGCGGGGAGCGGGCTCAGCCCCCCGCGCTCGCCCCGCTCCTGCCGCGGGGAAACTGAGGCACGGCAGCGTCACCCCAGCCCGGGCTCTTTGCAGAGTCGGGGGGCGCTTTGTCCGCCCGCCGGTCCGGCAGGACCCCCGAACTCAGCCCGCAGCCACAGCGCTCACTTATTTAATCATTTGATCCTTAAATTCGTTAATAAGATCCCGCCGCGCAAAGGATATTCATCCCACAGCCGCAGAGATCGCGGGATTTAATGGTTTATTCAGCTTTTACAAGAAAATCACACCAGGCAGAGGGGGTCTGGTGCCTGGTTCCCCACATGGAAATCCTGGCTCATCCATGCTGGCGTAACAGTGCCACAGGGACAAGTTTTGTTCGGGTTGTTTTGTGGGTTTTTTTCGGGTTTTTTTTCGGGGTTTTTTTTTTTTTTTTTTTTTTTTTTTTTTTTTTTTTTTTTTTTTTTTTCTTTTTCATAACAGCTCATTTCACCAGAACGGGTTGGAACCCAGGATTTTTAAACTTGAAGATTTTGGTCGCTGCAATGCTCAGTCCACAGAGGGGAATCTTCAGTTTACCAATTCCCCTGCTGCATTTCCAGGCGGGTCACTACATTTCATCCTTATTTTCATGTATCCAGGCGAGCTTCATGTAAAAACGCGCTGCCTTTGCTCCTTGTGCAAGGCAGCTCGGGGTAAATCCATCCCAGACAGCCTGGAAAACACGGGATGTAGTGGGATTTCCTCCCATGGCTCGTGATGTCTTTTTTATATTCCCGCTGGAACCGCCCGGCAGCCTCGGGAAACTCATTTGATGTTTCCGTGGGGAATTAGCGGGGAGGGAGAAGCGGGGGAAATGCTCCCTGACCATTTAACGAGATTACACGAGGGGCTGGAGCCCGGGGCACGCAGAACGCCCCCGGCCCGGCTCGGGCTTTGCCTTGAACCTCGCGGGGACCCTCCTGGAGACCCGCTAATCCCATTGGTATAAAGGCATAAAATAAATATAAAATATATAGAGATAAATAAAAATACATACAAATATAAATACACATAAATATAAACACGTATAAATATAAATACATATTTTGGTGTTGGCTTTTCGCAAATGTCGGAATGAATGTCATAAGTATGATGGGGTTTTTTTCTGAGTTTTTAGTGTGTTTTAACTGCCTGAATAATATGTATGTTTGTTGTGGTTTTTTTTTGCTGTAGTTTGGAATTTAGGTGTAGTGTGTTTCATGCTGCCTGAATAGATAACTTCCAAAAGTGGCCCAAGTGACTCTCAGCATTCACCATTTGTGAAAAAGACACCCAAGCCCAAATCAAAAGATGATCAGAACCGAGCAGAAGTGGAATTGTGCTTGACAGACCCAAGGAATGACGATGCAGAGCAGTTCCTGGAAAAGTCAATGTGCATAAATCCATACATGAAGAACAGGATAACAAGGGGGGGTTCCAAGACACCAGCGTGCCTTTAATGTTTAAAAGACACCAGGCCGTTTAATCTTTGCTTTATTTTCCATGTCTCTATTAAAGATTTTTAAATTTTACCCGGAAAGTGAGCCTCGTCTCTCACAGTGCCATGGAGCGAGCCCCTGCTCCGGGAGGGGCCGGGCTCAGGGCGGGGGTCGCGCTGCTCCAGCCCCCCGTGCTGCGAGCAGCACAAAGGGAGGGGAGCAGGGAGGGGATCCCCCGGCTCAGCCCCGCCTGGTTCTCCTCTCCGCGATCTCTCCGGCCCAGCCCACCCCGGTTCCCCCCCATTCCCGCCAGCCACCCCCCGTCCATCGGACCCCCGGGGACCCCCGGCCCAGGAGAGCAGATCCCGGGGCGCGCTCAGCGCTGCGTCTTGGGTAGATAACCTTTATCCGCTTAATAAAGCTGCTGAATTCTCACTTCCTTGTAATTATCTGTCACTGAAAGCCACCTCGGGGGTTGCAGACAGGTGAAAAGCCAGCGTCTTTCTGGGAGCCGCGGGTTGGGGAGAGGCTGGCGGGGTCTTCGGGATGTGGATAAAGACACTCAGCTCTTATTCTTTCTTTATTCTTGCTCTTCCATACACAGTTTTCCTGGGGGATGAGAGGACCAAGGCTCTGCCCCAAGCGGATCGATCCAGCCCGAGACCTTCCCAAGCATCTCTCTCTAATTTTCCCCAGTGCCAAATCACATTGCCCGGACTTGATCCCGGTCGAGCAGCCGGGAGCTGGGCTGAGCTGCAGGCAGCAGCGCTGGAGAGGAAGGAAACCGCATCCCTACCCCTGCCCAGGCCGGCAGGGGCTTAGCAGGACAGAAAACGGCCGGGATCAACCCAGCTCTCCTGCAAACCATCGGGAGCAGACCTGGGGCTTGGCTCTACTCATCCCCGCCGGAGCAGCGATGCTGCTTTGTGCCGCCCAGCCCCTTCCCCACCCCGAGGAACCTGCGAGCGGCTCAGTCCCAGGGCTGGCATTCCCTGTGACTCAGCTGTCCCGAGGGAACAGAGCCATCCGGAGCCCCTGCGCCCCCCTGACAAAACCCTCCCGGCCAAACCCCGAGGTGCCGGAGGAATGTGATTTAATCTCGTATACAAGTAAATTTTAAAAGCCCGATCAAGCCCAGCAGCTTTAATTAAATCATTCCCGGGTCGGACATCCCCCGCAGCGGGGGCCGAGCCGGGCAGACCCTGCGGGAGCATCCCGGAGCGGGGTCGGGGCCCCCACTGCTGCCGGGAGGAGCCCGGTCCTGCCCGGGGCTGAGCCCCGCCAGCTCCCAGGGGATTAAAGGTGTCCTGAGAACAAGGAAAACTGCCGCAATCAGCTCAGCCCCCGGCCGGGCGGGATTGAAACAGCGCCGGGAGCCCCCTTGTCTCGGCGCTGATTGTAATGAGCCAGCGGCATGCGAGATTAGCGCCTTAAACCCGCGCCCAGCCCGCGCTCCCGGCAGACATGTGAAGACATTAGCACAGTTTGGGCTCTTTGAGATGTGCCGGCTAATCCCCGCAGCAGCCGGGACAAAGGGCAGCTTCCGTCACAGCGTGCCCTTCTCTTGGCGCTGTCCCCTCCTGGCATTGTCCCCCCTTTCCCTGTGTCACCCCCTCCAGCCTCCCCTTCTCCTCCTTGCGCTGTCCCTTCTTATATTGGGCTCCGCTCCTGCAGCATCCCCGTTTCCAGGCATTATTCCCTCTCTCCTGGCACCATCCCCTGCTCCTGTGATTGTCCTCTCCGTGTACCATCCACTTCTCCTGAAATTGTCCCTTCTCCTTGCACCATCCCCTTCTCCCGAGATTGTCCTTTCTCCTTGCACCATCCCCTTCTCCCGAGATTGTCCCTTCTCCTTGCACCATCCCCTTCTCCCGAGATTGTCCCTTCTCCTTGCACCATCCCCTTCTCCCGAGATTGTCCCTTCTCCTTGCACCATCCCCTTCTCCCGAGATTGTCCTCTCTCCTTGCATCATCCCTTCTCCCGAGATTGTCCTCTCTCCTTGCATCATTCTCCTTCTCCCGAGATTGTCCTTTCTCCCTGCACCATCCCCTGCTCCCTGCACTGATCCCTTTTCCTTGCACCATCCCCTTAACTGTCCCCCTTTCCTGGACTGTGCCCCTGTCCTTGCCCCAGGTTTCACACCTGCCCAAGTAACTCCTCCACCTGAGGAGGATTTCCCCCAGCTCCGAAGGCAAAGTGCAGTTCCAGGAGCTGGGGGTCCCCACTGCTGCTCTCACCTGGGACATCCCAGGTGCTCACCTGCCTTGTACCCCCCCAAGGAGGTCCCCAGCCTCCCGTGGGTCCCACCTTTGGATCATCCCCTGCTCAGTGTCCATCCCCAAACTGCTGCATTTGAAACCTCCACCTCTGCCTAGGCAGAGCCAAGCAATGAAAATCAAACCCTGGCTGATCGCTCCCCAGCTCAGAGGTCACCCAGGAGCCCAGAGCTCCCTCCAGCTCTGCCTCCAGGTGGTTTTCCCTCCTGTCCTGGCTCTGAAATCCCTGGAGAGGCAGCCAGCACTGGCTGGGATGTATGAGCAGGGAGTTGTGGTGAATAAATCCTCTGCAGCACTCGGGGCTCTGTGAAGGTCCCGAGCTGGGAGATTTCTGAGCTCCTGACCCCCCTGGGATGGGCTGAGGCTGCAGGTGGCTCCCACTCCCCCAGGAACAAACCCTGCAGGAATGGGGTTATTCCTGCAAAGATGAGCCCGAGAGTTGCATAAATAATTTATTTCACCCCCAAGCCCTGGGGTACCCTGTATATATTAGATATTGCCAGCTATGATACATGCTATATACACAGACAAAGGGCCCCTGGGCTCAGCAGCTCTTTGTCACAGTCTGTGCAGGGGCTGTCCCTGAGCCTGGGGATGAGGACGTGTCCTGGCTGTCCCCTGACTCTGCTGGGAACTCCTCGTCCTGCTCGTGGTGGCTCTGTGAGTCTGGGCTCCTCTGCGGGGTGCCCAAACCCATTTTGGCCAGTTGGGCTTGTTGCTGTTCCAGGCTTTGTTTCCTCCACTTGATCCTCCTGTTCTGGAACCAGACTTTCACCTTGGAATCACAGAACCAGGGAATTATTTAGTTTGGAAAGGTGATTGAACCCAACCATTAACTTGGAACTGCCACCTTCACCTCTAAACCCTGTCCCCAAGTGCCACCCCAGGAGCTTTTGAGCACCTTCAAGGGGGGCAATTCCACCAATTCCCCTCCACACTCCTGCTCGGGGAATGGGGAAAGCTTGGCTCGCTCAGGGAAAGGGCAAAGCTTGGCTCGCTCAGGGAAAGGGCAAAGCTTGGCTCGCTCAGGGAAAGGGCAAAGCTTGGCTCGCCCAGGGAAAGGGCAAAGCTTGGCTCGCCCAGGGAAAGGGCAAAGCTTGGCTCGCTCAGGGAAAGGGCAAAGCTTGGCTCGCCCAGGGAAAGGGCAAAGCTTGGCTCGCTCGGGGAAAGGGCAAAGCTTGGCTCGCTCAGGGAAAGGGGCAAAGCTTGGCTCACTCGGGGAAAGGGCAAAGCTTGGCTCACCCAGGGAAAGGGCAAAGCTTGGCTCGTCCAGGGAAAGGGGCAAAGCTTGGCTCACTCAGGGAAAGGGGCAAAGCTTGGCTCGCTCAGGGAAAGGGCAAAGCTTGGCTCGCCCGGGGAAAGGGCAAAGCTTGGCTCGCCCGGGGAAAGGGCAAAGCTTGGCTCGCTCGGGAAAGGGGCAAAGCTTGGCTCACCGGGGAAAGGGGCAAAGCTTGGCTCGCTCGGGGAAAGGGCAAAGCTTGGCTCGCTCAGGGAAAGGGCAAAGCTTGGCTCGTCCAGGGAAAGGGCAAAGCTTGGCTCGCTCGGGGAAAGGGCAAAGCTTGGCTCGTCGGGAAAGGGGCAAAGCTTGGCTCGCTCAGGGAAAGGGCAAAGCTTGGCTCGCCGGGAAAGGGCAAAGCTTGGCTCGCCCGGGGAAAGGGCAAAGCTTGGCTCGCCGGGAAAGGGGCAAAGCTTGGCTCGCCGGGGAAAGGGGCAAAGCTTGGCTCGCTCAGGGAAAGGGGCAAAGCTTGGCTCGCTCGGGGAAAGGGCAAAGCTTGGCTCGCCCGGGGAAAGGGCAAAGCTTGGCTCGCCGGGAAAGGGGCAAAGCTTGGCTCGCTCGGGAAAGGGCAAAGCTTGGCTCGCTCGGGAAAGGGGCAAAGCTTGGCTCGCCCGGGAAAGGGCAAAGCTTGGCTCGCTCAGGGAAAGGGCAAAGCTTGGCTCGCTCGGGGAAAGGGCAAAGCTTGGCTCGCTCAGGGAAAGGGGCAAAGCTTGGCTCGCCCGGGGAAAGGGCAAAGCTTGGCTCGCTCGGGGAAAGGGCAAAGCTTGGCTCGCCCGGGGAAAGGGCAAAGCTTGGCTCGCCCGGGGAAAGGGCAAAGCTTGGCTCGCCCGGGGAAAGGGCAAAGCTTGGCTCGCTCGGGGAAAGGGCAAAGCTTGGCTCGCCGGGAAAGGGCAAAGCTTGGCTCGCTCAGGGAAAGGGCAAAGCTTGGCTCGCTCAGGGAAAGGGGCAAAGCTTGGCTCGCTCAGGGAAAGGGGCAAAGCTTGGCTCGCCCGGGGAAAGGGCAAAGCTTGGCTCGCCCGGGAAAGGGCAAAGCTTGGCTCGCCGGGGAAAGGGCAAAGCTTGGCTCGCCCGGGAAAGGGCAAAGCTTGGCTCGCTCAGGGAAAGGGGCAAAGCTTGGCTCGCCCGGGGAAAGGGCAAAGCTTGGCTCGCCCGGGGAAAGGGCAAAGCTTGGCTCGCTCGGGGAAAGGGCAAAGCTTGGCTCGCCCGGGGAAAGGGCAAAGCTTGGCTCGCCCGGGAAAGGGCAAAGCTTGGCTCGCTCAGGGAAAGGGCAAAGCTTGGCTCGCCGGGGAAAGGGCAAAGCTTGGCTCGCTCAGGGAAAGGGGCAAAGCTTGGCTCGCCGGGGAAAGGGCAAAGCTTGGCTCGCTCAGGGAAAGGGCAAAGCTTGGCTCGCCCGGGGAAAGGGCAAAGCTTGGCTCGCTCAGGGAAAGGGCAAAGCTTGGCTCGCTCGGGAAAGGGCAAAGCTTGGCTCGCTCAGGGAAAGGGCAAAGCTTGGCTCGCTCGGGGAAAGGGCAAAGCTTGGCTCGCCGGGGAAAGGGCAAAGCTTGGCTCGCTCGGGGAAAGGGGCAAAGCTTGGCTCGCCCGGGGAAAGGGCAAAGCTTGGCTCGCTCGGGAAAGGGGCAAAGCTTGGCTCGCTCGGGGAAAGGGCAAAGCTTGGCTCGCTCGGGAAAGGGCAAAGCTTGGCTCGCCCAGGGAAAGGGCAAAGCTTGGCTCGCGGGGCAACGGCTCCCGGGAAAGGGCAAAGCTTGGCTCGCTCAGGGAAAGGGCAAAGCTTGGCTCGCTCGGGGAAAGGGGCAAAGCTTGGCTCGCCGGGAAAGGGGCAAAGCTTGGCTCGCTCAGGGGAAAGGGCAAAGCTTGGCTCCCAGGGAAAGGGCAAAGCTTGGCTCGCTCGGGAAAGGGCAAAGCTTGGCTTTCCAGCCTGGCTGCTCCTTGGCCCCCTGGGCTCAGGCAGTGTCCAGGGCATCCCTGACAGATGGAAAACTGCTCCCTGCATGCCAGGGCTGGACCTGCCAGAGGTGGAGCAGTCCAGCCTTAGAGGGACACCCGGCTCTCACACAGCCAGGCTGTGCCTCAGTTTCCCCTCCTGTGATCCCTTTCGCAGGAACTCTGCAGTCAGCGCCCCCGTGCCAGGCTGAGGGCCCTGTCCCAGCTCCCCAGGGTCCCTGCCCGAGCGGGGAGGGCTCACCTGCTCCTCGGTGAGGTGCAGGGAGGAGGCGAGCAGGCAGCGCTCCTGCCCCACCAGGTACTGCTGCCGCGCAAACTCCTGCTCCAGCCGCGCCAGCTGCTCGCTGCTGAAGATGGTCCGGACACGCTTGGCTCTGCCAGGCTTGGCTTTGAACAGGGGCAAGCAGCACTTGGAGATCAGGAAGCCTGGAAGTGACACAGGGAGGGGTCAGGGTGGAGAGGAGCCCTTGCAGGGGGTGCCTCCTCCTCGGGAGTTTAATTCCTGGAGGGGCAGGAGGAATCTTCCCCTTTGGGGGTGTCCCCTTTGAAGAGCTTTGGTTCAAGAGGGCCCCGCAATTCCTGAGCATCTCCTTGGAGAGGTGGGCACATGGGAAAAAGATCCCTTGGAGGGAATTTCCCCTGAGGAGGTGTGAGGGGCTCTCCCACATTCGGGGGTGTGCCAGGAGAGGTGGGCACGGACTCTTCTGGAAGAGATCCCCGTTTACAGGTGTCCCCATGGAGAGGGGGCTCCAGGCCCCCACTTAGAGAAGCGGGCAGGACCCTCCCTGGAAGAAGCCCCCGTGGGAGGGGTCCCCCCGAGGAGATGGAAGGAGGCCCCCATTTGGGGGTATCCCCACTGGGGAGGGGGCTCTGGAAGAGATCCCCGTGCATGGGGTCCCCTATTTGGAGAGGTGGCCAAAGGGGGTCCCCATTTGGGGTGATGGACAGGAGCCCCCGGGGAGGGAGGTCCCCGCTGGGGGTCCCCCGGGCCGCGGGTCCGGTGGGGAGCGGGGTCTCCCTCCCCTGTGGAGCAGGAGGGAGGTCCCCATTTGGGGGGGGGGGGTCCCCCGGCAGAGGCGGACGCCCGAGGAGAAGGGCCCCCCGTTGTGCCGCCCCATTGCGGGGCGTCCCCGGGAGCTGCGGAGGGTCCCGGAGAGGGGGTCGGGGGGGAGCGGTACCTGTAGCCCCGAGCCGGGCGGCCCAGGCGGGGGGCACCGCGCAGCCGGGGGCGCAGAGCGGCGGCGGCGGCCCCGGGGGACCCCCCAAGAGGGGCGGCGGGGCCGGCGGGGGGGGCGAGGCGCGGCCGAGCAGCGCCGCGATGGTGAAGGAGCGGCCGGGGGGCGCCGGGGGCGGCATGGCGGGGCCGCGGGGCAGCGCCGCCCGCCCCTTTATAGGGCCCGGGGGCACCGGGGGCGGACCCCGGCATCGCCCCTGCCCCGCCCGGCTGCGCTCCGCAGCCCCTGCTCGGCCCCTGCCCGCCCGGGGATGCGCCCTCGCCGTGCCCGCTGCTCTCCCTCCGTGTCCCCTCCGTGTCCCCTCCGTGCCCCCCGGCCCCCGGGGGGCTGTCCCGCCGCCGTGTCCCCGGTTCCTGATGGCGATGTCCCCGCCGCGTCCCCTTGCCCTCGATTGGGGGTCCCCTCCATGTCCCCCAGCGGGGGAGCTCCCCGCATCCCCCTGCCCTTGACTGGCTGTCTCCCCGTGTCACCCCCCCTGGTTGTCCCATGTCCCCCTGCCCTTGCCTGAGTCCCCCCAGGTCCCCCCGCCCCTGGGGCAGAGACCCCCGTGTCCCCCCGCAGGGTGACCTCGGCCCTGGCTGACTCCGGCAGGAGGATCCGGGTGCCCAGGGCACCACCGAGGAACCCAGTGTCACCAAATTCCCGGCGGACGGACTTGGGGTCCCCCTCGGCGCTCTGAGCTCTGTCCCCGGCCCGCACCCCCTGCCCAGCTGCTTTTTTTTGGGGGTCGGCACAGCCGGGACCAGCGAGGGGAGGGGGCAGTCCCAGGGATGCCCCGGTGGCCGCGGCAGAGGCGGGGGAGCTCGCCCTGCACCCCCGCAGCTCGCCCGGCTCGGCTGATGGGATTCAGATGGTCATTAGGGGCTGAGATCCTTAAAAATCCCGCAGCTTTTCCTAATGAGCTGGGAAAAGTCACACCTCGGCCGGCGCGGCGGGGCGCGGGGGCCGCCAAAGCCTCCCCCGGGGCTGGGGGCTTTATTGGGGAGGAAATGGGGCGGGGAGCCACAGCTGCGCCGGGGCAGCCCCCCTCGATCGGCTGCCGAGGGAGCAGCCCCGGGCTGCGGGCCGGGAACAGCCCCGGCTGGGAAATCATTCCCTGGCCAGGAGCATCCTCTGCTCTGCGCCTGCCCGGGGCTGGAGATGGGCGTGGGGACCCCCAGATCGGCTACTGGGGCACCCCCCGGCCTGGAGCCTGCAGGTGAAAGCTCCCAGGGGGTCTGTACACCAAAAAAAGCCATAAAATCGCGTGGTGGGCACGATCCCTGGAGCAGCACAGGGCCCCCTCCCACTGCCGCTGCCGTGGGGGCAAATAAAGGCCCTGGGGAGGGGGCAGAGGTGAAAGGGTGGCAGATTTGGTGTTACTGGGTCCTAATTGTGGCCTCGGGAAGATAAAAAGGCAGGAGGCCCTTGGTGGGCTCGGCTGTGTTTGGAGAGGAGGTGCTTTCCCTTTTTTTATTCCCTTTTTCCTCTCCTCTGTTTGACAGAGCCCAGCAAACCCCCCGGAACCCTGACACAGCCGGGTGGGCCCAGGATGGGGGGATGCTGGTGGCACCCGTGGGAGTGGGCTCCAGGTGATAGTGGGGCCAAAATGGGGATACTGGGACCCAGAGGGGTTTGGGATCTGTGGGGACCGGGTTCAGCGGGTGTGGAGCTGGTACTGGTGTCCAGAGGGGTTTGGGATCTGTGGGGACTGGGTTCAGGGGTTCTGGAGCTGGTACTGGTGTCCAGAGGGGTTTGGGATCTGTAGGAGTGGGTTCAGGGGTTCTGGAGCTGGTACTGGTGTCCAGTGGGGTTTGGGATCTGTGGGGACCGGGTTCAGGGGTTCTGGAGCTGGTACTGGTGTCCAGTGGGGTTTGGGATCTGTGGGGACCGGGTTCAGGTGTTCTGGAGCTGGTACTGGTGTCCAGAGGGGTTTGGGATCTGTAGGAGTGAGTTCAGGGGTTCTGGAGCTGGTACTGGTGTCCAGAGGGGTTTGGGATCTGTGGGGACTGGGTTCAGGTGTTCTGGAGCTGGTACTGGTGTCCAGTGGGGTTTGGGATCTGTAGGAGTGGGTTCAGGGGTTCTGGAGCTGGTACTGGTGTCCAGAGGGGTTTGGGATCTGTAGGAGTGGGTTCAGGGGTTCTGGAGCTGGTACTGGTGTCCAGAGGGGTTTGGGATCTGTGGGACTGGGTTCAGGTGTTCTGGAGCTGGTACTGGGACCCAGAGGTGTTTGGGTTCCATGGGGATCAGGTTCACATGGTGAGGAGCTGGTACTGGTGTCCAGAGGGGTTTGGGATCAGGTTGGGATCCGAATGATTTGGGGCCAGGTGGACACAAACCCGACCCCCACAGACCCCAAACACTGGACACCAGCTCCAGACCAGGTGAACCGATCCCCACGGATCCCAAACTCTGGACACCAGCTCCAGACCAGGTGAACCCGATCCCCACGGATCCAAACTCTGGACACCAGCTCCAGACCAGGTGAACCCGATCCCCACGGATCCCAAACACTGGACACCAGCTCCAGACCAGGTGAACCCGATCCCCACGGATCCCAAACTCTGGACACCAGCTCCAGACCAGGTGAACCCGATCCCCACGGATCCCAAACTCTGGACACCAGCTCCAGACCAGGTGAACCCGATCCCCACGGATCCCAAACTCTGGACACCAGCTCCAGACCAGGTGAACCCGATCCCCACGGATCCCAAACACTGGACACCAGCTCCAGACCAGGTGAACCCGATCCCCACGGATCCCAAACTCTGGACACCAGCTCCAGACCAGGTGAACCCGATCCCCACGGATCCCAAACTCTGGACACCAGCTCCAGACCAGGTGAATCCGATCCCCACGGATCCCAAACACCTCCGGACACCCGGCAGTTGTTTGGCACCCTCGGGTTCTTTTCCAGGTGGGAGAATCCTGGAACTGGGGTCTCTGCCGGGAGCGGGATGTGGATCCCGGCGCGGCTCGTGCCTCATTTCGAGCCTTAATTGCCGAAGGCTCGGGCTCCTGAGCTAATTAATGACAAAGCTGCTCCTTAGCCCCGGGCAGGCTGTCTGGGCAGGCTGTGGATTGCAGAGGGACGCGACGGAGCCTCCGGGATCCCTGGGCGAGCTCGGGGTGACCCCAGAGCCCCCCGGGCTTTGTGTCCCGCAGCATCCCTCTGTCCATCGTCCAGCTGTCCGTGTGTCCAGCCCGGCTCTTGGAGCCTTTCACCCACAAAATCCCTCTGCAGCCGACGGCCAGCCCTGCGCCGTGGGGCCGGGGACAGCCCCAGTTTGTCAGGAAAAGGGACATTTTCCACCAATGCAGCCGAAATTCCTGGAAAAGAGAGAAGTGTTTGGATACCCACTGCCATCAAGCGGCTGAGGAGGGTCCGGAGCTGACCCTCGTCCTTTGTGGGATCAGTTTATCGGAATTCCACGTCCACCCCCAAGAAAATCCTCTCTTTTTTCCGGTTATTAAAGGTCTCCCACCCGCATCTGGGATGCAGAGCAAAGCCCTCCTTTAAGCATCCTAAGATATGCAGCTCCACTTCTTCTCTCCAAAGACCTGACCCAGCTCCAGGGAGGTTTTTCCAAGCAGGACTTGGAGGTGCACAGGTCACCCCAGCTGTTTGAGGGTGAAAATGCAGGGAAAATAAAGAAAAAAAATATATTTTAACACCCTGTCAGCTTTCTCTGACCTGAGAAATTCCTTGCACAGGAGGTTTTGGAAGTTGGGAGCTCTGAGAGAAGAATTTCTGCAGATCATGACATCCACAGGCGAATGCCAGGGGCTGGAATGTGCCCCAAGCCCAGACTGGGCTGTCCTGCAGCAGAGCTGGGGGTTGGGAGGGTCCCCCGGGCTGGGTTTGATCACCCCAGGAATGGGATGGGGTGATTCCCAGGGCTGGGGGGATCCCTCAGGAATTGAGGGGTTTGTAATGTTCACAGCTTTTTCCATGCAGCTGGAGGAAAAGTGAGGGTTTGGGGGTTTCCCCCATAAGGTTCCTTGTTTCTGTTCCGGGGCTTTTGGAACTGAGCTTCTCCCGGGGATCCTGCCCTGCCCTTCCCACTCTGCCTGCTCCTGCTCCATTCCCGAACTCCTTCGGGTGCTGGCAGTGCCAAAGGAGCCCCTTCCAGGAAAAAAACATCACTTTTGGGAGCATCTGGGGCTGATTCCCAAAGGCACCTGGAGTGGTCAATGTCCCTGATCCACAGGGATCCAGGAGAGCCCAGCTAGCAGGGATCATCCCAGTTAGGGATCATCCCAGTTAGCAGGGACCATCCCAGTTAGTGACAATCCCAGTTAGTGACAATCCCAGTTAATGACAATCCCAGTTAATGACAATCCCAGTTAGAAGGATCCCAATTAGGGATCATCCCAGTTAATGACAATCCCGTTTGGATCATCCCAGTTAGCAGGGACCATCCAGTTAGTGACAATCCAGTTAGCAGGGATCATCCCAGTTAATGACAATCCCAGTTAGCAGGGATCATCCCAGTTAGTGACAATCCCAGTTATGACAATCCCAGTTAGTGACAATCACAGTTTGGGATCATCCAGTTAGTGACAGTCCCAGTTAGCAGGGATCCCAGTTTGGGATCATCCCAGTTAGTGACAGTCCCAGTTAGCAGGGTCATCCCAGTTTTGGGACAATCCCAGTTAGTGACAATCCAGTAGTGACAATCCAGTTTGGTCATCCCATTATGACAGCCCATTAACAGGATCCAGTTTGGACTATCCCAGTTAGTGACAGTCCATTAGAGGGATCCCAGTTTGGGATCATCCCAGCTGGCCAAACACGTCAGCTGCCAGTCCCTCGACCGCCCCAATTAACGGGCCATTACTCTGTAGTCCCCAGAGATCCCAGGGGTTTTGGGATCCCAGGGGGTGATCCATCAGGCAGGGATCCCAAACAGGATCCAGTGGGTCCTGTGGTCCCAGTGGGGTCCTGGTGGATCCCAGTGAGGTTCCATAAGTCCCAGTGGGGTCCCAGTGAGGTCCTTGTGGGATCCCTGGTGGGTCGCAGTTCCAGTAAGGTCCCGTGAGTTCCAGTAAGGTCTCAGTGGGGTCCTGTGGATCCCAGTGGATCCCATTGGATCCCAGTGAGGTCCCAGTGGATCCATGGGATCCGGAGGTTCCAGACGGTCCCCGTGGGGTCCCAGTGGATTCATTGAATCCCAGTGGATCCCAGCGGGGTCCCATGGAGCCGTTCCTCGGGACCGGCAGAGGGCGATCCAGACGCGTGGGACGAGGGGGGACGAGAGGAGGGGAGAGGGGGACAGAGAGGGGGACAGAGAGGGGGACAGAGAGGGGACAGAGAGGGGGACAGAGAGGGGACAGAGAGGGGACAGAGAGGGGACAGAGAGGGGACAGAGAGGGGACAGAGAGGGGACAGAGAGGGGACAGAGAGGGGACAGAGAGGGGACAGAGAGGGGACAGAGAGGGGACAGAGAGGGGACAGAGAGGGGACAGAGAGGGGGACAGAGAGGGGGACAGAGAGGGACAGAGAGGGGACAGAGGGGGGACAGAGAGGGGACAGGAGGGGGACAGAGAGGGGGACAGAGAGGGGACAGAGAGGGGACAGAGAGGGGACAGAGAGGGGGACAGAGGGAGGGGACAGAGAGGGGACGAGGGAAGAGGGGGACAGGGGGGAGGGGACAGAGAGGGGGACAGAGGAGGGGGACAGAGAGGGGACAGAGAGGGGACAGAGAGGGGACAAGAGGGGGACAGAGAGGGGACAGAGAGGGGACAGAGAGTGGGACAGAGAGGGGACAGAGAGGGGCAGAGAGGGGACAGAGAGGGGACAGAGAGGGGGACAGAGAGGGGACAGAGAGGGGACAGAGAGGGGGACAGAGAGGGGGACAGAGGGGACAGAGGAGGGGGACAGGAGGGGACAGAGAGGGGGACAGAGGGGACAGAGAGGGGGACAGAGAGGGGACAGAGAGGGGACAGAGAGGGGACAGAGGGGGACAGAGGGGGGACAGAGAGGGGACAGAGAGGGGACAGAGAGGGGGACAGAGAGGGGACAGAGAGGGGACAGAGAGGGGGGCAGAGAGGGGGACAGAGAGGGGGACAGAGAGGGGGACAGAGAGGGGACAGAGAGGGGACAGAGAGGGGACAGAGAGAGGGACAGAGAGGGGACAGAGGGGACAGAGAGGGGGACAGAGAGGGGACAGAGAGGGGACAGAGAGGGGACAGAGAGGGGACAGAGAGGGGGACAGAGAGGGGACAGAGAGGGGGCAGAGAGGGGGCAGAGAGGGGACAGAGAGGGGACGGGGGCGGACACTGACATGGGACAGCGGGATGGGGACAGTGGGGTGAGACAGCGAAATGGGGACACCGAGATGTGGACTCTGAAATGGGATAGCGGGGAGGGGACAGAGGGGATGGGGACACTGAGATGGGACAGGGAGATGGGGGCGGTGGGAGGGGACACACCAGAACAGGACACGCCGGAGTGGGACACACTGGACTGGCACAGGGGGCTGGGGGACATCAGGCTGGCACACAGCAGACGGGACACACTGGGCTGGCACACTCTGGGATGGGACAGCGGGATGGGACACCCCAGGGCCGGGAGGTTTTTCCCCGTAGGTTTTTCCAGGAGGTTTTCCCCTGGAGTTTTTCCCCGGAGGTTTTTCCCTGGAGTTTTCCCCCGGCAGTTTTTTCCCCGGAGGTTTTTCCCTGGAGTTTTCCCCGGCAGTTTTTTCCCCGGCAGGTTTTTCCCTGGAGTTTTTCCCCGGCAGTTTTTTTCCCGGGGTTTTTCCCCAGGAAGTTTTTCCCGGGATGTTTATCAGGGAGGTTTATCCCGACGGATAAAGGGGGGCTCCGGGCTGTCCCCTCTCGCCGCTTTGGTGCTGTGGAGCCACGCGAGCCCTGGCTGAGCCTTTGGGCGTCCGTGTGGGACCCCCCAAGGGGCAGCAGCCATGGGGACCGTGGGGAGGGGGGATTTGTCCTTCACCAGCAGCACCAAACCCCTCTGCCTTCCCCAGGAGCCCGCTCCGGGGGTCGCAGCATCCCCAGGGCCACCAGCCCCTCGCCATCTGCCCCCCGATTGTGGGGAGGGGGGGTCAGCGCCCCTCCATCTGCCCAGCGGGAAAGTCACACGCGGTGTCATTGCCAAATCCAGAGGCGCCCGCGGAATTGATGGCGCCGGATTTCCAGGATTTCCAGCCCGGTTTGTCAACAGCGCTCCGTGGCCTCCCCCGGCGCCCCCTTAATCCCCCCGCGCGATTGCAGTTTGCTGTGCAAACAGCGCGGGGGGCTCCGCGTCCTCGGGGGGCTGCGGCAGCGAATCCGGCATCGCCAGCGGGGATTGCGGCCCCGAGCCCCCCGGGCCGCCCCCACCCCATTATCCCTTGATTGACTTCCAGCAAGGGTAATAACAGCGGCGGCGCGAGGCTCGGAATGCCGGCCGGGGATCAGATGCTCCTGCTGGGATCGCTGGATAAAACCCCGAGCGTCGATTTTGCCCCTGGAAGGGCGGGTGAAGGGGACAGGGAGGGTGAGGAGGGGGACAGGGCAGGGAGGAGCCTCCAGCCCCCCTCCCGCTGCGCCAAACAATCAGAATAAAAGCAAATTATTTCTCCCATTTCCCTTCCCGAGATGAGCGATAAAGTGTCCATCCCGAAAAGCGCCTGATAACGCTTTAATTTCACTGCCAGGCCTAAAAAATGCCATTTCTACGCAAAGCAGGGCCCCGCTCTCCTCCCCGGCCAGCTCTTGATAAATGTTGGGTGATTTTTTTTTTTTTTTTCCTCCCGGTTTTTTTTTTTTTTTTTTGCCCATTCCCGGTTCGGCTGGCGCAGGGGAAATGCCCCCCGAGCTACGAGCGCCGCACAATAAAGCAAAATCATATTTTAGTCAAAATAGGCAGACGGCGCTCGCAGCCAACTTTCAAATTAGCATTTTGAGGGCAAATATGCAGCAATTTGAGATAATGAGGCCTGATTATTCAATCCAATGAATGTTAAATAGGCAGCGAGGGCGCCCGCGCCTTATCTCCCCCGCTTTCCATTTATTTGACTTTAGTTTAGTTTTAATCGCTTCCCATTTGAACTCTTTATTTGTCTTGGCTCAGGCCCCTTCCCCCACAGCCCCTGTCCCCTCCGCCCCCCCTCCACTGCCGGGCATCCCTGCGCTGCCAGCCGGGAATCTGCACCGGGAATCTGCACGGGAATCGGCCCGGGAATCGGCCCCGGGATCGGCCATCTGCCCTGGGAATCTACACCGGGACCTGTCCCGTGAACGCCTGGAATCTGCACATCCCTCTGGGAATCTGCCCGGAATCTGCACAATCTGCCCCGGGAATCTGTCCTGGGAATCTGTCCTAGGAATCTGTCCAGGGAATCTGCACAGTCCTCTGTGGGAATCTGCCCAGGGAATCTGCACAATCTGCTCTGGGAATCTGCCCTGGGACCCTGCCCATGGAATTTGAACAATCTGCCCTGGGAATCTGCACGATCTGCCCTGGGAATCTGCCCCGGGAATCTGTCCCAGGAATCTGTCCTGGGACCTTGCCCTGGGAACTGTCCCCAGGAATCTGCTCTGGGACCTTGCCCTGGGAACTGTCCCCAGGAATCTGCTCTGGGAATCTGCCCTGGGACCCTGCCCATGGAATTTGAACAATCTGCCCTGGGAATCTGCACGATCTGCCCTGGGAATCTGCCCCGGGAATCTGTCCCAGGAATCTGTCCTGGGACCTTGCCCTGGGAACTGTCCCCAGGAATCTGCTCTGGGAACCTGCCCATGGAATGTGAACAATCTGCCCTGGGAATCTGCCCCAGGACGCTGCCCCGGGACCCCCGGCAGCGCCCCCAGCCCCTTCCCGGGCTCTTCCCGGCTTCTGCTGCTCCTGCTCCTGGCAGCTGGGGCTGGGGAGCTCTGGGGCTGCTGTCACTCCTGATCCCTGTGTCCGGGTTTGGGGGTGCTTTGATGGTGGTGGGAATATTGGCAGGGATGGGCATCCTTGGGGAAGAGATTCCATGGAACCGTGGAACGGTTTGGGTCAGGAGGGATCATAAATCCTAAATCCCATCCAGAGCCACAGCCAGGGACAATTCCCACTGTGCCAGAGGGATCCAGCCTGGCCTGGGACAGCCCAGGGATCCAGGGGCAGCCCTGGCTGCTCTGGGAATTCCAGCCCAGCCCCTGCCCACCCTCCCAGGGAACAATTCCTGCCCAGGTTCCAGCCCTGGGAATGGGATCCCAGCCCTGGGAATGGGATCCCAGCCCTGGCAATGGGATCCCAGCCCTGGGAATGGGATCCCAGCCCTAGGAATGGGATCCCAGCCTTGGGAATGGGATCCCAGCCCTGGGAATGGGATCCTAGCCTCAGGAATGGGATCCCAGCCCTGGGAATGGGATCCCAGCCTTGGGAATGGGATCCCAGCCTTGGGAATGGAATCCCAGCCCTGGGAATGGGATCTCAGCCTTGGGAATGGGATCCCAGCCCTGGGAATGGGATCCCAGCCTTGGGAATGGAATCCCAGCCCTGGGAATGGGATCCCAGCCTTGGGAATGGGATCCCAGCCCTAGGAATGGGATCCCAGCCCTGGGAATGGGATCCCAGCCTTGGGAATGGGATCCCAGCCTTGGGAATGGAATCCCAGCCCTGGGAATGGGATCTCAGCCTCGGGAATGGGATCTCAGCCTTGGGAATGGGATCCCAGCCCTAGGAATGGGATCCCAGCCCTGGGAATGGGATCCCAGCCTGGCTGGGGATCCCCAATCCCACTGTGCAGCTCCCGATGGTCCTGCAGCATTTCCTTGGCTCCCATGAAAATCCCACTTTCCTGCAGCCCCACAGGGAGCTCCTCCCATCCCAGGCAGGGGCAGCTCCTGAGGATGGGGAGTGGGATTATAGGCCAAAAGTATGGAAAAAGAGGAAAATATTCCTTATATTTGTGTTGTTTTCCAGCTTCTTCCTGGGGTGGGAGCTGGGTTTGTTGGGAGTTCCACATCCAGGATGTCACTGCAGTGTTTAGGGAGCATTAGGGTGAGCTGGGAGAGGGAATTCCAGGGGGGAGGAGAAGGAAGGAAAAATTAAATTAATCAAAAAATTGAAGGAAAAAAAGTTGAGGGAGAAACTAAGGGGAAAAAAATAATCAAAAATTGAAGGAAAAAATGAAATTACAGCAGAAATTAAAGCCAAAGCAAAAATTGATGTTAAAACAAAAAATAAAGTTGAAGGAAAATTAAAAAAAAAAAAAAACAAAACTAATGTTGGAGCAAGAATTAAAGGAAAATTTCACTCAGCCCAGGCTTGCTGAAGATGCTGCAAAGGATCCATGTGTTCCCTTTGATTCCAGAGTGGAATAAAAAAATACAGTAATTGATTTCAGGAGTAATTAAAACCCCTCCTCATGCATCAAATGCAGAGGTGAGCGTGAAATCAAAGAGATGAATAAATACAAGATAAATAAACAGGAGCAGGGCAGGGAAGGTGAAGGGAGATGGAAAAAAAAATCCCAATTATGGAGGTAAAAGATGGGAAGTGGCAGAGAGGAGGAGATGTGGTGAGAGTAGAGATAATCAGAGCATAAAAAAATGGGGAAAAACAATCAAAAGAAGGGAAAATCAAAAGCAGATGCTGAGGAGGGATAAGGTGGAGCAGGAGCAGGCCCTGCTCTGGAGGGATAATTGGATTTGAGTTCGTCTCGGGGGTGATAAGGGATTCCCGGGGTAGGGTTTTTATTCCCCTATGAGCATATTTTAATGGATATTTGAATATGGCTGCACACCCCGTGGGAAAATGTGGATTTTCTGCAGTCGTGAGTTGGCTTGGAGGCTTTGGGGGCAATGTGGCTCCTCCTGCACTCAGCAGCTTCAGCAGGTCTGGGGCAAGCAGGAGCCCAAACAGGGATCAGGGATACGGGGACATGGGGATCAGGGACACGGGACACGGGGACAGGGACATGGGGATCAGGGACACAGGACATGGGGACAGGGACAGGGACAGGGACATGGGGATCAGGGATCAGGGATACGGGGACATGTGGGATCAGGGACGACAACAGGGACAGGGACATGGGGATCAGGGATCAGGGACGGAATGGGGATCAGGGACACAGGGACGGACAGGACATGGGATCAGGGAACAGGGACATGGGACAGGGACACAGGGACACAGGGACAGGGATCGATGGGATAGGGGACATGGGGACACAGGGACACAGGGACACGGGACAGGGATCATGGGGATCAGGGACACAGGGACATGGGACAGGGACACGGGGATCAGGGATAGTGGGAAAGGGACACAGGGAACAGGGATCATGGGACACAGGGATCAGGGACATGGGGATCAGGGATCAGGGACACAGGGATCAGGGACACAGGGACACATGGGATCAGGGACATGGGGATCAGGGATCAGGGACACGGGACATGGGGATCAGGGATCAGGGATCAGGGAACAGGACAGGACAGGGATCAGGGACACAGGGATCAGGGACACAGGGAACAGGGACACGGGGATCAGGGACACGAGGGACAGGGGACACAGGGACACAGGGATCATGGGATCAGGGACACAGGGACAGGGACACGGGACAGGGATCAGGGACACGGGACAGGGATCAGGGACACGGGGGACCATGGACACAGGGACAGGTCGGGGATCAGGGATACAGGGATCAGGGACACGGGATCAGACACACAGGGACACGGGGATCATGGACACAGGGACACGGGGATCAGAACACAGGGCATCAGGATCAGGGAACAGGGACAGGGACAGGGACACGGGGATCATGGACACAGGGACACGGGGATCAGGGACACAGGGACAAGGGACACGGGGATCATGGGATCAGGGACACGGGGATCAGACACACGGGACACAGGGATCAGGGACACAGGGGACAGGGACAGGGACACGGGATCATGGACACAGGGACACGGGGATCAGGGACACGGGGCCCGGGAGGGCGGGGCTGGAAGGCGCCGGGGCCCGCTCGGTGTCCCCGCCGTGGACGGAACGGGCGCGCCGGGAGCGGCGGCGATGGTGGCGATGGTGGCGATGGTGGCGATGGTGGCGATAGGGCAGGGCCAGCCCCGGCCCGGGCTCTTATCGCCCGGGATCGGCCGTGTCCTTATCGCCCGGGATCGGCCCGGGCCCTTGCTGCGGGCACGGAACGGCGGCGGGCGGGGGAACGGGACACTGCTCACGGGGGACCGCGACCGAGGTTAATGGGACACCGGGGTCGGGGTAATGGGACACCGGGGGGGGTAATGGGACACCGGGGGGGGGGTAATGGGACACCGGGGGGGTAATGGGACACCGGGGCGGGGGGGGGGTAATGGGACACCGGGGGGGGTAATGGGACATTATTCATGACACACCGGGGCGGGGGAATGGGACCCCGACCGAGGTTAATGAGACACCGGGGCGGGAATTAAAGTGACACCGAGACTGGGGTTAAAGTGACACCGGGACTGGGGTTAAAGTGACACCGGGATTGGGGTTAAAGTGACACCGGGACTGGGGTTAAAGTGACACCGGGACTGGGGTTAAAGTGACACCGGGATCGGGGTTAAAGTGACACTGGGGCTGGGGTTAAAGTGACACTGGGGCTGGGGTTAAAGTGACACCGGGGACTGGGGTTAAAGTGCGCCCGGGGGCGGGATTAGTGACACCGAGACTGGGGTTAGAGTGACACCGGGCTGGGGTTAAAGTGACACCGGGATTGGGGTTAAGTGACAACGGGACTGGGGTTAAAGTGACACTAGGGACTGGGGTTAAAGTGACACCGGGACTCGGGGTTAAAGTGACACCGGGATTGGGGTTAGAGGACACCGGGACTGGGGTTAAGTGACACTGGGACTGGGGTTAAAGTGACACCGGGACTGGGGGTTAAAGTGACACCCGGGATGGGGTTAGATGACACCGGGATTGGGGTTAAAATGACACTGGGGCTGGGGTTAAAGTGACACCGGGATTGGGGTTAAAGTGACACTGGGATGGGGTTAAAGTGACACTGGGGCTGGGGTTAAAGTGACACTGGGACTGGGGTTAAAGTGACACGGGGCTGGGGTTAAAGTGACACGGGATTGGGGTTAGAGTGACACTGGGATTGGGGTTAAAGTGACACCGGGACTGGGGTTAGAGGACACCGGGATCGGGGTTAAAGTGACACCGGGATTGGGGTTAAAGTGACACTGGGGCTGGGGTTAGAGTGACACCGGGACTGGGGTTAAGTGACACCGGGATTGGGGTTAAAGTGACCCTGGGAAATGGGGTAAGTGACACGGGATTGGGGTTAAAGTGACACCGGGATGGGGTTAAAGTGACATGGGACTGGGTTAGAGTGACACCTGGGCAGGGACACACCTGGGAATGGGCACACCTGGGAATGGGCACACCTGGGAATTAGCACACCTGGGAATGGACACACCTGGGAATGGACACACCTGGGAATGGATACACCTGTGCAGGGACACACCTGGGAATGGGCACACCTGGGAATGGACACACCTGTGCAGGGACACACCTGTGCTCACACTCGTGTGCACACCACGCCCGTGGCGGGGTCTGGGGGACTCCTGCAGTCACACCGGGGGTGCGGTGCCCGTGGGGATGTGCGTGTCGCGGGTGTGACAGCGTGGGCGTGACAGTGCGGGTGTGACAGCGTGAGTGTGACAGCACCGGGTGTGACAGCGTGAGTGTGACAGCGTGGGTGTGACAGCGTGGGCGTGACAGCGTGGGCGTGACAGCACGGTGTGACAGCACGTGTGACTGTACCGGGTGTGACAGTGTGGGTGTGACAGTGCGGGTGTCACCGTACCCGGTGTCACCGTACCCGGTGTCACCGTACCTGGTGTCCCCGTACCGGAGCTGGGTGTCACCCCGCCCCGACCCCGCCCCCTGCGCCCCCCGGGCTCCTCCTGGGGCGTGGCCAAGAGCCAGGGGCGGGGCTGGAACCGGTTGGGGCGTGGCTACCGCCGATCAGGGGCGGAGCCAGAGCGCATAGCAGGCGCGGTTAGAGCTGCGCGGGGGCGTGGTCAGAGCCGCTGTGGGCGTGTCCTGAGCCGTTATGGGCGTGTCCTGAGCCGTTATGGGCGTGTCCTGAGCCGTTATGGGCGTGTCCTGCGCCGCTGTGGGCGTGCCCTGTGCCGCTGTGGGCGTATCCCGTACCGTTGTGGGCGTGATCAGAGATGTTGTGGGCGGGGCCGGCCCGGCCGCTGTGGGCGTGTCCTGTGCAACTCTGGGCGTGTCCCGTGCCGCTATGGGCGTGTCCTGAGCCGCTGTGGGCGTGTCCCGTGCCTCTGTGGGCGTGATCAGAGCCGTTGTGGGCGTGGTCAACGCCGCTGTGGGCGTCCTGTGCAACTGTGGGCGTGTCCTGTACCGTTGTAGGCGTGTCCCGTGCCGCTGTGGGCGGGGCCGGCCCGGCCGGTGTGGCTCGCGCTGCGGCAGCGGCGGCTCCGGAGCGGGGCCCGGCCCGGCCCGGCCCGCCGGCTTTAACCCGGCCCGGCCGCTTTAACCCGGCCCGGCCCGGCCGCTTCAACCCGACCAGGCCCTGCCCGGCCGCTTTAACCCGGCCCGGCCGCTTCTCCCCGGCCCTGCCCCGCCCCGCCCGGCCCCGCCCGGCCCGGCCCTGCCGCTTCTCCCCGGCCGTGCCCCGCCCGGGCCGGCCCGGCCATGGCGCTGCTGCGGGCGGCCGCGCTGCCCGCTGAGGGCGGCCCGGCCTGGCTGCCCACACACGTCCAGGTGACGGTGGTGCGGGCCCGCGGGCTGCGCTGCAAGGGCGGCGGCAAAGGCAAAGCGGGCGGCAGCGACGCGTACACCGTGATCCAGCTGGGCCGCGAGAAGTACAGCACCTCGGTGGCCGAGAAGAGCGGCGGCAGCCCCGAGTGGAGGGAGGAATGCGCCTTCGAGCTGCCCCCCGAGCCCGGGGCCTGCCCCGGGCTGGTGCTCACCGTGATGCACCGGGCGCTCGTGGGCATGGACCGGTTCCTGGGCCAGGCCCTGGTGGCCCTGGAGCCCGCCCGGCTGCGCGGCCGCGGGCCCGACGAGCGGTGAGTGCGGGCACCGGGGGGGGACCCCGGGGTGGGCGTCAGGGTGGGCACACGGGCCCCCCGAGTGCCCAGGCATTGGCGTCCTGCGGGCCCCGTGTGCCCCGGGGTGGTGTCACGGCATCCCCGGGTACCCCCGGAGGGGCAGCGGGGATACCCTGTGCCCCAGGAATGGCCAGGTGCCCCGGCACGGCTGTCCCTGGATCAGGGTGGGCACACAGAACTCCCAGGTGCCCCAGTGTGGCCATCCCTGGCTCAGGGTGGGCAGACGGAATGCCCAGGTGCCCTGGCACGGCTGTCCCTGGCTCAGGGTGGGCACACGGAATGCCCTGGCACGGCTGTCCCTGGATCAGGGTGGGCACACGGAATGCCCAGGTGCCCGGCACGGCTGTCCTGGATCAGGGTGGGCACACAGAAGCCCAGGTGCCCCAGTGTGGCCATTCCTGGCTCAGGTGGGCAGACGGAATGCCCAGGTGCCCTGGCACTGCTGTCCCTGGCTCTCAGGGTGGGCACACGGAATGCCCTGGCATGGTTGTCCTTGGATCAGGGTGTGTCCCGGGGTGGGCACACAGAATGCCCAGGTGCCCCGGTGTGATTCCTGGGATCAGGGTGTGCCCCAAGTGGGCACACGGAACGCCCAGGTGCCCTGGCACGGCTGTCCCTGGCTCAGGGTGGGCTCACAGAACGCCCAGGTGCCCCGCTGTGGCCATCCCTGTCTCAGGGCGTGCCCCAGGGTGGGCACTGCGGGGTCCCGACCCCCGTGACCCCCGAAGGACGCCGCGGGCCCGGGGATGCTCCGGGAAGGCCGGGCCGGGACCCCGCGAGTGCCCGGGGGGCTGGGGCTGGCTCGGAGCCCTCCGTGCCCCTGGCAGGGGATCCAGGCGGCGCAGCATCCATCCCCCCGGGCGGGGGTCCCAGGGGGTGGCCCGGGGTCCCTCTGTCTCTCCTGGGGAGCCCTGGCACAGCTGCCCCTCGTGGTTTGTCCCCCCGATGTCCCCTGGTTGGTGACGAGGGTCCCCAGTTCGGGGGTCCAGACCCCAACGCCCGTGCTGCCTCCAGCACAATCCCCGTGCGCGGGGGAATCGCTGATCCCTTCCCCAGAAGGGTTTATAGAACAATCATCCTGGTTTCCAGCCTTCGCCAAGCACAAAAACGCAGGAATGTGGCTGAAATTCCTTTAGGGAAGGAGTTTTGGGGTTTTGTTCCGCGCAGACCTGGCTGGGCTGGCGGTGCCTCCGGGAGTGTCCCCCTGCTCCCTGGCCCCCCGAATCCCGGGAATTCTGCTGGCTCGCTGCCCGAAGCTGCAGAGGAGCCTCCCTCGCCCTCCTACCCAGGGCAGCGCAGGGATTAGCGGGAAAAGGCTTTGGGAAAACTTTTCCCGTGGAGAAACGCAGCCCCGGAGGCTCCGGCAGCCCTAAAACGGGAGCGTGGGCAGGAGCAGGAATGAGAAATCCCGGAGATCCTGGCTGGGAGTTTCCCCCCCGGCGCTTATTTCGCTTTTTTCTACCAAATGCCGGGAGCCGGGCCGTGTCAGAGGAGCTGGGTCGGGATTTTTGGGGACAGATTGAAACCAGTGCAGAATGCAGGGCCTTGGGAGAGACCTGGGGTGACCGGATGGGACCTCCAGGTGGGGTGGGACAGCTCCAAGGTCTGGGGTGTGGGACAGCTCCAGGTGTGGGGGTGGGACAGCCCCAAAGGTGTCTGGGGGTGCGACAGCTCCAAATGTCTGGGGGTGCAGACCAGCTCCATGGTGTAGTGTGGGGTGCAGACCAGCCCCATGCTTGGGGGTGCAGACCAGCCCATGGTGTGGGGGTGCAGACCAGCCCCATGGTGTGGGGGTGCAGACCAGCCCCATGCTTGGGGGTGCAGACCAGCCCCATGTTGGGGGTGCAGACCAGCCCCATGGTGTGGGGGTGCAGACCAGCCCCATGGTGTGGGGGTGCTCTGGAGCAGGGGTTGGGGACAGCCCTGCCCCTGGGGGAGCCGTTCTGGTGGAGCAGAGCAGGAGGCCCTGCCAGGTCCTCGCTCTGGGCATCTCAAAGGTCTCGTCAGGGGCCGTTAATCCCACGGGAGCAAGGTCCAGCCTGGCTGGAGCCCACGCCAGGGCTGTGGTCACCCTGTGACCCCACTCCTGGGGATCTGGGCTGGGGGCTGGAGATCCCCAGGGGCCTGGAGGGGGCTCCAGGAGAGCTGGGGAGGGACTGGGGACACGGGATGGAGGGACAGCACGCAGGGAATGGCTCCCACTGCCAGAGGGCAGGGCTGGCTGGGATACTGGGCAGGAATTGTTCCCTGGAGGGTGGGCAGCGGTGTCCAAGGCCAGGCTGGACACTGGGGCTGGGGGGCCCTGGGGCAGTGGGAGGGGTCCCTGTCCTGGCAGGGGTGGGCTGGGATGATCCTTGAGGAACCCTTCCAGCCCACCCCATTCCATGATTCCCTCGTTTGCTGTCTGCCTCCCTCCCTTCCTGCAGCTTTGCTTGCATAAGGAAAATTCACTTCCCCTTGTGACATTCAGGATCACAAGAGCTTTCAGAACTCTCTGTTTCCACCCGAGGATGGAAGTGAGCACGGAAAACACGAGGGAAGCACTCACCCTCTGCCCCGAGCTGGCAGTGTCCCAGGCTGGGTGGCAGCTCTGAAGGGGCCACACTGTTTTTTGGAGGAGGCTCCCAGGGGCTGGAGCTTATCCAGCCAGGTGGGAGAAGGGTCAAGGGGGGAGCTCAGGGGGTCCTGGCTCTTTGGGAGCTTCCAGCCGGCTCCAACATCTGCTCCAGCCCCGCTGGAAACAACTTCGTTCAGGAGGAAACTTTGATTCCCAGATTAAAAAGAGCAAAACAAACAGAGGCTCCCACCCTCGGGGCCAGCCCTGCTGAGCCCACCCAGGCGTGTGCAGGGAGATAAGGGGGCTGTGGGGCTGAGCCTCTGCTGCTGGCAGCGTTCTGGGATCCCATCCTCGCCCGGGCACAGCCCTGCTGCCAGCCACAGCGGGGCCCTGCTTCAGCACAGGATCCACCCTGAGAGCCTGGTGACCTTGCTCTCGTTTCCCTGCTGCGTTTTACTGCACAGAAACTTCACCAGTGATAATTATTATCCTTGTTTTGGGCTGGGTGGAAAATGTTCCGTCAAACTTGGCCTCTTCTCCGGGCAGGAGCCGCCGGGGGTGTTTACGAGCTGCCTCGTGCTGCTCAGTCTGGGTCGTTTCTGGGCTTTGCCAGGAGAAAAGCAACTCCTGGAGTTGCACAAGAGCAGCCTGAGAGCTCTCGTGGCCTTTTTGGGCATCCCGGGGTTTGTCCCACGCTCGGGCAGCTCCAGGGATTGGGCTTGGCAGGCACAGCAAGCTCCGAGCATCATTTCCCCCTTTGCTCTTGGGCCTTTGTGTGTGCAAAGAGCTCTGGGCAGGATCTCCTGGTGCTCACCTGCACGTCCCTGTCCTGTGCTCAGACCCTGCAAAACCAGGATCCAGCCCAGGAAAAAGGGATTTTTGGGATCTCACAAGGCAGCTGTTGCCTCTGCTTCCCAGCATCCAGGAAATGCCCTTGGGGTCCCCGTGGGGGCTCCCCCTGTGGGGGGACAGTGAGCCAGGGGCTGTGCCCTCCAGCCCCAGCCCACCAGCAGGCTCCTGGAAAGCTGGGAGTGCACCCAGTGAGACAGAGCTCCATCCACCAGCCAGCTGGGATGGCGTGGGCTCAGAATCCTGCATGGGGTGGGGTGGAAGGGATTGTGAAACTCATCCATGTCATGGCAGGGACCCTTCCCACTGCCCCAGGGGGATCCCAGTGGTCTGGCACACCCCAGGCATCCAGGGATTCTCTGGGAATTCCATGCCAGCCCCTGCCAGCCAGGAATTGCTGCCCCAGCTCCATGCCAAGCCTTGCCCAGCAGTGGAAGCCATTCCCTGGCTCCTGGCACTGCCATTGCCAAGGCAAATTCCCTGCCCAGCTTCCCTGTGGGCCTGGCTGCTCCAGGAGAAGCTGGAATTCCCTGGGCAGAGCGGGGGGAGGTCGGTTCTTGCTGCTGGGGGGGACAGAGCTGGGGAGCAGCTGGGGCCTGGTGTTCCTGGAATGCTGGGATGGCTGGGATGGAAGGGACCTTCCAGGGCAGCTCCTGCCAGCCCCTGGCCAGCCAGGGACAATTCCCACTGTGCCAGGGCAGCCAGCCTGGCCTGGCACACTGCAGGGATCCTCTGGGAATTCCATGCCAGCCCCTGCCCACCCTCCCAGCCACCAATTCCTGCCCCACATCCCATCCCAGCTCCCCTTTCCCACTGCAGCCAATCCCTGTGTGCTCTCCCTCCATTCCTTGGCCCCAGCCCCTTTCCCTCAGCCAAGGTGTAAGTGCTCATCCCTTGGGTGAGCAGGAGGGGGCATTGAGGGGGGACAGGAGGTGCCTGGGAACACCTGCAGGACTGCACCCTGCCCCAAATATCCTGGATTTTGCTGTGGGAGGGAAGCAGCAAAGGCTCCAGGTTTCCTGGGCTGGCTAAAGCAAGCCCTGGTTGCCATCCCCTGGTCCCTCCCTCTCTGAAGACCATTCCCGTTTGCCTTCAGTCCCAAGGCTCTCCCAGCCCTTGGGGCATGGGCCGGGCTCAGGTCCCTGCAGCTCTGGGCTGTGTTTGAGGGCTGGGCAGTGCAGCAGGGAAGGGAGCAGCACTGCTGGCTCTGCTTCTCCTGCAGTGACTTGCACTCGCTCTCCCTGCCCGTGCCCTGGGCAGCGACAGGGAACTCGTCTGGGGGAGCTGTTCCCTCTGCAGAATGAGCTCAGCTCCCACTTCCCCAAAGCCCTTCCGTGCTGCACTTCCCCCTTCTTGTTCCCCTTCCTGCCCAGCTGTGGGGGCACCTGCTGCTGCTGGGGGGGCTCTGGGGGGCTGCAGCACCCCCAGCCCAGCTCGGGGGGCTCTGCTCCTTCTCCACCACCCTTTGGCTGCCAGAGTCCTTGAGGCCACCAGGGCTTCCCTGCTGCACGTGGTGATGGTGGTGATGGAGTTCCTCTTTTCCAGTGGGAAAGGGTCAGGGAATTCCCTGGGTGAGGGGGGAATGTCCTGGAGGGAGGAGAGGGAGGCTGAGAGCAGAAGGCTGCTCCAGGGGCTCTCCAGAGGGGCCCCTCCTGCCCAGGGCTGGCTGCTGCCCCTCTGCTCAGGCTCTGGGGACCTTGCAGGGCTCAGGAGCTCCCTCAGAGCCCAGGCTGCTCCCAGCTCCCTGCCAGGGCTCCTCGCTCAGCCCCACACCAGGAGCTTGTCCCTTGCCCTCACTGCTGGGACCCAGCCTGTCCCCCCAGCTGTGGCACTGCTTTCCTGGACTGGACTCACTCCCCTCTCTCCTGCAGCCCCTCTGGCAGCCCAGGCTGTGCCTGTGGTGTGTCCCCCCCCTCATTTAAGCTCAGGACCTCGTTAGCCATGCAGTGGGGCTGTGGCATCTCCTTGGGACCTGGTGCTCGTTTGCTTTCCCAGCATGGCCTTGGCTCCTCGTGCCTCTCCCAGGGGATGTTCCCACACCCAGAGCTCACTCTGCTCCCCCTGGGGCTGAGCTGAGGCAAATCCCTGCAGCTCTGTCCTTGGCTGTCCTTAGGCAGAGGAGAGGGACAGAGGGAATTGCTGCTCTGGGGTACATTTGGAATCCGAGGAGCCCTTTTCCCTGTGCTCAGAGTGCCCAGCAAGGCTGTGAGGGTCTGAGGTGGGCAGCAGCACCAGGAGCTCCTTGGGTGGCCTGGGCTGGGGCTGAAAATGCAGCTCTGAGGCAGGAAACACCCCAGAGTGTGGAAATGCTGCAAGGGACGAGGGGGTGGTGCTGCAAAAACCGGGTCAGGATGCTCTGCTGTGGGGGCACAGGGGGCAGCCAGGGCTGGCATGGCACCCCTGGTGACTGGGATGGGATAAAATCCATGGTGAGCAGGGTGGGATAATGCCCAGGGTGGGATAATGCTCATGGTGACCAGGGTGGGATAAAATCCATGGTGCCCAGGGTGGGATAATGCTCAGCATGGTTGCCCAGGGTGGGATAATGCCCATGGTGATCAGGGTGGGATAATGCCCAGGGTGGGATAATGCCCATGGTGATCAGGGTGGGATAATGCCCATGGTGCCCAGGGTGGGATAATGCCCATGGTGACCATGGTGGGATAAAATCCATGGTGACCAGGGTGGGATAAAATCCATGGTGCCCAGGGTGGGATAATGCCCATGGTGACCAGGGTGGGATAATGCCCAGGGTGGGATAATGCCCATGGTGCCCAGGATGGGATAATGCTCATGGTGACCAGGGTGGGATAAAATCCATGGTGCCCAGGGTGGGATAATGCCCATGGTGACCAGGGTGGGATAAAATCCATGGTGACCAGGGTGGGATAATGCCCATGGTGACCAGGGTGGGATAATGCCCAGGGTGGGATAATGCTCATGGTGACCAGGGTGGGATAATGCTCATGGTGACCAGGGTGGGATAAATCCATGGTGCCAGGGTGGGATAATGCCCATGGTGACCAGGGTGGGATAATGCCCAGGGTGTGATAAAATCCAGGTGTCCAGGGTGGGATAATGCCCATGGTGGCCAGGGTGGGATAAAATCCACGGTGTCCAGGGTGGGATAATGCCTGTGGTGATCAGGATGGGATAATGCCCATGGTGCCCAGGGTGGGATAATGCCCATGGTGCCCAGGTGGGATAATGCCCAGGGGTGGGATAATGCCCATGGTGACCTGGTGGGATAATGCCATGGTGACCAGGTGGGATAAAATCCCATGGTGCCAGGGTGGGATAATGCCCATGGTGACAGGTGGATAATGCCCAGGTGGGATAATGCCCATGGTGCCCAGGATGGATAATGCTCATGGTGACAGGGTGGGATAAAATCCATGGTGCCCAGGGTGGGATAATGCCCAGGGTGGGATAATGCCCATGGTGACCAGCTGACCCCAGGCCAGTGTTTGCCCCGGTGCTCCACAGGGTGTAATTGGTCTCCTACCTTTCCACTTAACCCCGTTTTCACCCAGTTGCCATTGCTGGTTTAAGGCCCTTGCTCTGCTCTTGCAGGGAAACTCTGCTGTTCCTGTTTTTTAAGGTATTTGAGTGGTCTGATCCCAGCTTTGCAGATCTGGCTCTGCTGTGTCAGTGGCTGACAGTGCTGGCCCATCACCCTCCATCATCTTAGAGCACAAAGAGCTGCAGGCTCAGGATTCTCCCTGTTTCACGTGGCTTTTCCTGGCCCCTGCTTGCCCTTGCCATTGTGGGGCTTTGAGGGCAATATTGGTGTTTTCTTGGAGAGACAAAGAATATTTTAGGGGTTTTTTTTGTCAACTTTTGGGTGTATTTTAGTGGTGCCAAAGCAGATTTTAGGGTGCTTTTTTTGGGTGCTTTTAAGGTGATTCTTGGGGGTTTTCAAGTGATTTTGGGGTAGTTTTTGGAGTGATTTTGGGATAGTTTTGGGAGTGATTTTGGGTAGTTTTTGGGAGTGATTTTGGGGTAGTTTTTGGAGTGATTTTGGTAGGGGTGATTGGGTAGTTTTTGGAGTGATTTCGGGATAGTTTTTGGAGTGATTTTGGCAGTTTTTTGGGGCCATTTGGGGTTTTTTTAGGAGGTGCAAGTGCAGAAGAACCTGCAGCAGCTCTGCAAACCCCTCAGTCCTGTCCCTGCAGGTGCTGCTGTTGCCTGTGCTGAGTTCAGCTGTGCTCAGTGCCTGCTCCAGGCCCTGCAGAGCCTGGCTGAGCCCCGGGAGGGGGAGCAGGAGGGGCTGGGGGGGCTCTGCGGAGTCACCTCGGGGCTCCTCTCGGTTTGCCTTTGGCTCCTTGTGCCAGGGGTCAGCAGCACTGCAGGTGTCACCCTGCCCTGGCCCCTGGGCAGCCCAGGTGACCCCAGGGGGGTTTGGTGGCTGCTGGCAGCAGGCAGGACACAAACCCTGGGTGCTGGGGAGTGTGAGCAGATGGATCCTGCTGGTGTAAACATTCCATGCTGGTTCACAGCTCCTTAAATCTTCCCTGTCCCCACCTCCTGTGCTGGAGATCAGCCACAGGTTTTCTTGGCCCAGAGTGGTTGGAGATGAAGCTCCTGCCCTGCTCTTGTTCCAGCCCCATCCTGGTGGCTCAGAGCTCTTTCCCATCCCTGGTGTGCATCTCCCTGCTCTCCTCTGACCCGGCCAGGGTGGGCACAGCCAGCTGGCACACAGCTTTTCCTCTGCCTGGCTTCCAGGCTGTCCTGCTGCAGTGACAGCAGCCCTGCTCCTGGCCTGGCAGTGCTGGGCTGAGCCCTTCAGCCCCGCTGGGATTTTCTCACCTGGCTGCCTGGTGGAAGCACCAGCAGCAAGCCCAGGGCTCCCTGCCCTTCCCTGCAGCTGCTGCTCTTCGTTCCTGCCCCTCTGGAGGAGCAGGGCTGCGGGATCGGCTGGGGCTGCTCCCTCCGAGCCGTGTGTGGGAGCACTCCTGGGACGAGCATTTGGAGAGATGAACTTCCCACCTCCGCTGCTCCATCCTCGGGGCAATCAGCCGGTGTTTGTTTTCCATCTGTGCTCTCAGCAGCTCAGGGATCACCTGGCAGGATCAGCCTTCCAAAACCAACACGGGAAAGCGGCGCAGCGCCGGCGGGGGAAGCTGGGGCAGGAACACGGAGCCAGACAAAAAAGCGCAAAATTCCCCGGGGCTGGGTTGTTTTCCAGCCTGTGCTTCCCCTCCCGGGTAGGTGAGCTTCCTCCTGGCCCAGCTGCCTCAGCTCCAGGCTCGGGGGGGTGTCCCTGGGCTCTCGGGGGGCTGTGCCAGGAGGAGCTGGCTGGCCTCGGTGTTCTCCCTGGGCTGGCTTCACCCTGCCCTGCCCTGGCACTGTAGCAGCCCCAGGAGCCTTGATTTGAGACCTGGGGCTCTTCTGCCCAGCCGGGCTGAGCTGGTTGCAGGATGAATCAGCAGTGCCAGGCTGGGGAGAGGCTCTGGGCTGTGTCTGTGTGTGGCTGCAGCTCCCAGCTGAGCAGGGCAGCAGGGTCTGTGCTGGTGCCACGTGAGCCTGGCCCACCCTGGCACTGCTCAGGGCTTTGGGGAGGCTTTGGGGAGGCACCTGAAGTGGAAGTGCTCCAGAGAGGCTCCAGCTGTGCCTCCTTCCCTGGTGCATCCCTGAATCCCAGGAGTCACCGAGGGACTTCACTCCCTGAGGAAACTCCCTGAAAGTGCCTGCACAGAGCACTGGGACCAGTCTGAGAGGGGAACTGGGGGCCCTGGTGCCCGGGGTGAGCTGAGCAGGGCTGCTGGGGCACAGGAGGTCCAGCCGAGCTGGAGCTTGGAGGGGAAGCCATTGGAGGGCAGAGGTGGTCCTGCCTGGGCTAACCCCTGTGCCCCTGGAATAACCCCTGTCCCGCTGGTAACCCTGTCCCGCTGGAATAACCCCTGTCCCTCTGGGCTAACCCTGCCCCCTGGGCTAACCCATATCCCCTGGAATAACCCCTGTCCCCCTGGAATAACCCCTGTCCCCCTGGGCTAACCTCTGTGCCCCTGGGCTAACTCATATCCTGTGGAATAACCCCTGTCCCCCTGGAATAACCCCTGTCCCCTGGAATAACCCCTGTCCCCCTGGGCTAACCCATATCCCCTGGAATAACCCCTGTCCCCCTGGAATAACCCCTGTGCCCCTGGAGTGAGCAGGGTGCTGCCCTGGCAGCTCTGGTTGTGCTCTTTTGCTCATCCCAGTGTCCCATTGGTAATCCAAACCCGTGGGATGGGTTGGTCACCCAGGGCTTTGGAGGCTGCAGGGGGGTGGAGCTCTGGCTCCGTGCATGCTTTGTGCTGAAGGGTTCCCTGCTCCCAGGGATGAGGAAGGGTGAGGGATGGAAAACCTGGGATCTGTCACTTGGAGGTTCCCCAAGCTCTCCATCCCCAGGTGTGGTACCCTGGAGTTGTCCCTGGGTTCTCCATTCCCTGGATCTGTCACCTGGAGGGTCCCATGGCTCTGTCACCTGGAGGTGTCCTGGGTCTCCATTCCCATGGATCTGTCACCTGGAGGTGTCCCCAAGCTCTCCATTCCCGGATTGTCACCCTGGAGTGTCCCTGGGTTCTCCATCCCTGGATCTGTCACCCTGGAGGTGTCCAGTCTCCATTCCTGGCTCTGTCACCCTGGAGGTGTCCCTGGGTTCTCCATTCCCTGGATCTGTCACCCTGGAGGTGTCCCCAAGCTCTCCATTCCCATGGCTCTGTCACCCTGGAGGTGTCCCTGGGTTCTCCATTCCCATGGCTCTGTCACCCTGGAGGTGTCCCTGGGTTCTCCATTCCCATGGCTCTGTCACCCTGGAGGTGTCCCCAAGCTCTCTGTGTGACACCTGGCAGGGCAGGGGGCAGGAGCTGGGGGCAGGAGCAGCTCCCCACGGAGCAGAGGATGCTGATCCTGCAGGTTCCATCCTCTGGGAAGCAATTCCAGCTTTGGGGAGCAAGGGCAGGAGCCCAGACCTGGCCACATCTCCTTAGCTGGGGGCAGTCCTGCTGCTGAGCCCACCAGCTCTGGCTCTGGCACCGAGTTTAACTTCATTTTAATTTAAATTTTGTAACCAGCAAAGGCCTTGTGGGGCTGGGACCCCTCCAAACCTGGGTAGGCTCCCTCAGGGTGAGTGGCTGCTCCTGGGTGTCCTGTGCAGCGAGGACAGATCCAGGGATCCCAGCTGTGGCCTCCAGAACCCCTCAGGAGGCAGATCCTTGTGGATCCTTGTGGATCCTTGTGGATCCTTGTGGATCCTTGTGGATCCTTGTGGATCCTTGGGACCCTGAGCTGGATGTGCTGGCACAGCTCCCCCATCCCCCCGTGCTCAGAGCCTGACTGATGTAACCCAGTTCTGCTCCTTCAGACCTGGAAAAGGGGTTTTATGTTTGTTTTGCAGGAGTGTTGTCTGTTCCCATAAAAACCGTCGTGTCCCTCTCCAAGATCCCACCTTGGGTGGCCCCAAACCAGGATCCCCTCCCAGGATCCCCCCGAGGGCAGCCTCGGGAGGAAGTTTGGGGAGCTGTGGGATGGGGATCCTGGTGAGAAGCTGCTGGGGGGGGTGGTGTGTTGCTGTCTGGGACTCGGTCCCTCCCCAATCCCGCTCTCCCGCTGCATCCCAGGAGTTTGCCCCTCCCGTTTCCACTGGGGCTGATTCATAAAATCCCCAAGCACACGAGGTGGAGCAGCTGAATCCTCCCAAACCCTCATCCTGTGCCACAAACTGAGAGCTCAGCCTAAAAATAGCCCCGTTGCCTGTCGGAGGTGTAGTCCTGACTGTCGATGAGGTCTTGGGCACCAGGAATAGCTCCTGGCTCCCAGCTCCAGCAGAGGTTTTGCCTGGAGCAGCTGCTGCTTGGAGCAGCTCCGGCTCAGCCCGCAGCTCCCTCCGGTGCTGCCGGGGTTGGAAGTGGTGGGTGGGAGCTGCTGGGGCCTGCCCAGGCTCTTCCCTCTCCTCCTGGGGAGCTCCTGCCTTTCCCTGGGTTAATCCACGCTGGTTTTTTCCACGGGATGATGTAAGGTACAAAAACTCCTTTCAAGAGTTCTTTCTCTTTCCTGCGCAGTGATTCAGCCCCCCCGGCTCTCCTTCCCCAGCTGCTGCAGCCCTTCCCTCTTGAGCTGCTTCCAGCTCCTGCATTAAAGTCAAAAATGCACTCTGGGATGTTCCAGGCAGCCTTTTCCCTCCAATCCTTCGGGATCCACCTGCTCCTGCTCCCTGCCAGTGGCCCAGCCTCCCCTGGGCTGGTTTTGTTGCTGCTGCCTTGCTCTAAAGGGTTAATGCTGCCTTTTCCCGTGGATTTCTTTCTTTCCTGCCTGGATATTTTCAAGCTGAGCACTGTAAATGTTGCAGTGGGCAGCGGGTGGGGTGGGATTTGTGAATGGTGGGAGCAGGAGTGTGTTCACTGGGGTTTAATTCCTGTCTGTGCCCAGCAAAGTCCCAGCACTGTCCCTGCACGTGGTGTGCTTCCAGCTGTGCCCCTGGGATGTTTATCAGGGAATGAAGGGATTTTGTGCCTCCTTCAGAGGATCCCAGACTGGTTTGGGTGGGAAGGGACCCTAAAACCCCTCCAGTCCCACAGGCAGGGACAGCTCCCAGTATGCCAGTTCCCCCAAGCCCTGTCCAGCCTGGTTTGGACACTTCAGAGTGTGCTGTAGCATTCCCAGGCTTCCCAGCTCCTCCCTTCATCCAGGCTGGGATAACTGCCCTGGCAGAAATTCAGGAACTCCTGGAGGACATGATTGTGTTTTTTTCCTCACCCTGGTGATTCCAGCATGGTCACACCCACCTCCATCCCATCCCATTTTCCTTCCCTATCTCTCTTTCTTCTCGGGGACTTCACTCTCCAAGTGGATGTAAGGCACCGCTGGGATTTTTATTTTCTGGGAAATTGTTAATGTGTGTCAGAAGTGTCCTAACTTCCCATTGCTCCCAGAGAGCACAGCATGGAGAAATAGGATCTGTCCCAAGCCTGCAGATTTCCTTGTGTCTTGTTCAGGGGAATTTTAATCAGAAATTCATTTAATACTCGGTTCTGGGTGGGACCAGGGCTGTGGCTGTGCTGGGCTCCTGCTCATCCTGCTGCAGCTGCCACAGGCATGGGGCATCCCGTGGGGACAGGGGGAGGATTTGGGGAAGGGAAGGTTCCCTCGTGGCCTGGGTTTGGTGCTGCCCCCGCAGGGATGTGGCAATGGAGCCCCAGAGGGTGGCTCTGGGGCTGTCTCTGTTTGGTGGCCCTCAGGCAGCAATCCTGAGCTCTCTCCCACCCCATTCCAGAGGCTGCTCCAGCTGCCAGGCCCTGCCCCGAGGGAGCAGCAGGACCCCAAGGGAGGCTGGGGGTGTTTTTGCCGTGTGCAGTGAACGGTTTGGAGGCTTTTCCAGTCTTCTCCCATTTCCAGAATTGCTTTGGAGCAGAATCAGTGCTCAGGTTTTGTGCGGGACAGTGGGAATCATTCCCAGTAATCCTCTGGGATCACTTTGTGCTGGCCATGGCCAGCAGCTCCTGGAGCTGACCTTGAGCCCGCTGTGGGAAGGTGGGAATTGCCCCCAGATCAGCCCCTGGGAAGGGTGGGAGCTGCACAGCAGCTGCTGCTCCCCAGGGCGCTCCTGGGGTGCTTCATCCTCCAGGAGCTCGATGCAAGGACCCTTGCAGGCAAACCCGAGCTCTTTCCTGGGGTGAGGCACAGCAGGTGTGGCAGACAGCTGCTTTGGAGAGGGCTGTGCAGCTCCTTTGCCATTCTGGGCCAGTGTGTGCTGAGAGGATCCCTGAGTCACCAGCCCTGGGAGATTTACATCACAGAGCACCGGTGGCTTTGTCTGCCCTGAACACAGCTCCCAGCTCGCCCTGGGGGATCCCAGGGGTGTCTGGCAGGTGGGGTGGTGTTCTCTGGGTTATTCAGTGGAGGGGCAGTGTTTGGGGTGGAGCTGCAGGTGCTCAGGGAGGTGTGCCACCTCCGTGTGTGCTGTCTGTGACTGGCCTGGGGGTTAGGAGACCTCTGGGACACTTGGGTTAGAATCCCAGCATCACTGGGCTTCTCCCTCCTGGATCATCCAGTCCAGCCTGTGCCCCATCCCCAGCACTGAGTGCCACATTCCTTGGACACCCCCAGGGCTGAGCACTCCAAACCTCCCTGGGTAGTTCCAGCATTTTCCAGCCCTTTCCCTGGAGCTGCTGGATACCCCTGGCGTTTCTCCCAGCCAGCAGCGCTCCGATGACACAGGGCCCTCTCCTGTTCTCTGCCCTCTGGCTGCAGGTGGCACAAGCTGCACTCCAAGGCTGGGAAGAAGGAGAAGGAGCGTGGTGAGATCCTGGTGAGCATCCAGTTCACGCGGCACAGCCTCACTGCCAGCATGTTCGACCTGTCCGTGAAGGACAAGGCGCGCTCGCCCTTCGGCAAGCTCAAGGACAAGGTGACAGGCAAGAAGAAGTACGACCTGGAGTCGGCCTCTGCCATCATCCCCAGCAGCATGGGAGCCCTGGACATGGAGGATGACTTCGAGCTCGGGGGCAAGAAGTCCAAAGTGAAGGGTTTCTTCCTGAAGAACAAGCTGCGCAAGTCGTCCCTGACGCAGTCCAGCACCTCCCTGGGCTCTGACAGCACCATCTCCTCTGCCAGCCTGAGCCTGGCAGCTGGGCCCCCTGAGGCAGCCAAATCCCCCAGCAGACAGGGCAGCCTGTCCACCGAGCGCCCTGGTAAGAGGATCAGGGAAAATCCCTCCCCTGTTTGCCCCCTTCCCTGCTTTGCTGGTGATTGTTGAGATTTCCTTGCTATGCTGTTCACTGGTTGCTTACCCAGCCATGGAATCAGGGGATTGTGCCGTTGGTCAGGTTGGGAAAGTCCCCCAGGGCCGTGGAGTTCCCCCAGCACTGCCCGTGTCCCCAAGTGCCACATCCAGAGGGCTCTGGAATCCCCCCAGGGATGGGGATTCCACCCCTCCCTGGGCAGCTGGGCCAGCCTCTTTGGTGGAGAAATGTCCCCTAAATCTCCCCTGCCCAGCCTGGTGCCCTTCCCTCTCCTCCTGTCCCTGTTCCCTGGGATCAGATCCCAAATCCCCCAGCTGTCCCTCCGGCCAGGAGCTGTGCAGAGCCACAAGATCCCCCCTGAGCCCCCTTTGCTCCAGGCTGTCACTGAGAGGTGACATCCTGCACAAACCCCCCGAGACATTCACGTGCTGGCACGGGAGGAACAGCCCACATTTTGCTTTTCCATGTGCCCCACGAGCTCCCAGGATCTGAGGGCTCTTCAGGGCTCTTCCTTCTGCTGCCAGGCTGGGCTGGGCTGGCCCGGGTCGCTGCCCTCCCCAGTGAGCCTCCTGCTTCAGGCAAAGCCCAAACGGGGCAGCTCAGGTGATTAAAACAATCCCAGCTCTTGGCACTCCCGGGGCAGTGATTTACAAACAAAAAAGGCCCTTGTAAGGAATTAATTCTCCCTTGGAAACAAATCTGTAATGAAAGGGTTCAGCTGGCTGCAGACAGGCATTGCCAGGGTGGGGGGAGTCCCCGGGGAGGCCCTGTGGCTTCTGCTGGGTGATGTTCCTGTGCTGCTTCCAAAACCCTTGGGATCAGCCCCCAGCACTGGGAGCTTCCCTGCCCATGGCAGGGGCTTGGAACTGGGAGATCTTGAAGGGTCACTTCACTAGGGGCTTGGAGATCATGGGAGAATCTTGAAGGTCACTTCAGGGGCTTGGAACTGGGAGATCTTGTAAGGGTCACTATCACCTCAGCCCAGAGCATTCCAGGATTCTGTGAAGGGAGCAGCGTCTCCAGCATCTGTGTCAGTTGTTTTCCTCAGGTTCTCCATGGCTTTTACCCCCCAGAATTACCCCACAAGGTCCCAGAATCACGGGCTTGTTGAGGTTGGGACAGATGTTTGGGATGATGGAGTCCAGCCCTGGGGGCAGTGGGAGGGAGCTGCAGGCACTGGCCCCTCCTGGCTCCTCACACCCTGGAGCTCCTGGCCCATCATCTCCTGTTCAGTGCCCACTCGTAAATCACATTGAAAACCCTTTCAGGAGCTTCTGGGGAGCTCCCTGCATTCATTACCCACCTCAGATCCTCTCAGACAATGGGTTTGTCACCTTTGAGAGCCCCCTCTGGGCTCTGCCCTGCTGGGCTCGGGGACAGCGTCGTGTCACAGCTGTCAGCTGTGCAGTCCCAGGATTTGGAAAGGCCAAAGGATTTGGAAATCGGGCAGGGAGAAGGCTGGGGTGATTTCCTGCCTGGGACACAGCCGAGGTGGGGTCGCCTGATGTGGTGATTCAAGGAGGATTCATTGCAAAATCAGTCTCATGGCAGGGCGAGACCTTTGGGTTGTTACATTTAGCACCATTACACCAAAAATCGTTTTGGTTCTTTTATAAAAGACACTCTTTTATAAAATTATGGATGTCTTATCCAATCAACTCCACAAAGTTCTCTGGCATCTTCATAAGCCACGTTTGCTACGTTCCTACATCAGTCCAATCATATAATTCTACAAAAACTCATTGCTGTACTTTTTAAACAACTCTATAACATGTTCTACTACCAAACTTCAATATTCTCTACTATCTTGCTTAACATACTGATTTTCTTATATGAGGCATATTTGTGCTTGCTTAAACCATACAACTAAATAATGTTGGTTTTCACGTTTATTTATTTATTTTGCATGCTGTTAGTGATCATAAATAGTTAGATATGGTGTACATTATAACTCCTTTTAGCTGCTTGTAAATATAATCTCACAGCTTAAATATATGTCATCCTGCTTTTAGAAATAGTAGGGTCACAGATATAATATCTATATATCACTTATAGAAATGGTAATGTGATGCACAGACCTTAACAAAACATGAGGGGTGAGAAAGCTTTTGTGTAACGAAAGGAACTGTGTAAGATCATCCATAATTGACCAGTCCAAGTGATGAAATGACAAGTGACACAAATCAGGGCACCAGAGAGGATGGGAGGAGAACTCAGGATTTTCTTTATCCAGAGGAGTGTGAAACAACAGGAATGAAATCACGGAAGAAATAAAATTTATTGATGTCATACAGATAAGCAAAGATGGGAAAATCAAACACAAAGAACCGCTGTAACATCAAAAACTCCCAGGAATATTTAAATAATGCATAAGCTAATGAATATGCATGTAATCCCAGCAATGTACCTGAATGTAGAGACCTTGATTTGAAGTGTGGGCTGTGCTCTTGGACTCTTTGTCAAAGGCACCCCAGCACTGGTTTTGTCTTTTTGTTATCCCAGTATTATTATATTTACTATTATGATTATTTTTAAAAATCCAGAAGTTTTGTTTTCTACACTTCCATGAGACTGATTTTGCAATGAGCACCAGTTCTCTGGTGTTCCTGGGTGGAAGGTAACACTGCTGCACCCTCACCTGTGTTAACTTTGGTTTTTACACTTCCCTGAGCCTGGTTTCCAATAAAATCCTCTCTGGTGTTCCTGGTGGAAGGTAACTGCTGCACCCTGTTTTTGACACTTCCATGAGCCTGATTTTACAGAACACCTCGTGTGCTGTGAGCATGTGCTGCACCTTTTGACACTCATGCCTGATTACATGAACGCCCGTGGTGTTTCCAGCTGTAAGTTAACACTGCTGCCCCTCACCTGTGTTAACTTTGTTTCCCACACTCCCATCAGCCTGGTTTCCATTGAAGCCCCTGTCTGCTGTTCCTGTGGAGGTAACTGCTGTGCACTGTTTCCTACACTTCCCGGGCCCTGTTTCTGATAATATAACTATCTAATTTCTATATAAATTAAATCCCCGGTGTTCCCGGTGGAAGGTAAGGGCTACCCTCCCATCAGTCCGGTTTCCACTGAAGCCCTGTCCCGCTGTTCCCAGGTACCTGCTGCCCTGTTTTCTGCCTTCCCAGAGCCTGGTTTTCGATAAATATAAATATTTAATTTATATTAAATTAAATCCCCGGTGTTCCGGGTGGAAGGTAAGGCACACTCCCATCAGCCCGGTTCCCATTGAAGCCCCTGTCGCTGTTCCCAGGTAAAAGTAATGTTGACCTTCCGGCCCGGTTTCCGATAGATATAACTATTTAATTTCTATATCAATTAAATCCCCGGTGTTCCCGGGTGGAAGGTAACCCCTACCCTCCCATCAGCCCAGTCTCCATTGAAGCCCCTGTCCGCTGTGCCCAGGTGAGTGCTGTGCCCTGTTTCCGATAGATATAACTATTTAATTTCTATATAAATAAATCCCCGGTGTTCCCGGGTGGAAGGTAACCCCTACCCTCCCATCAGCCCAGTCTCCATTGAAGCCCCTGTCCGCTGTCCCAGGTAGTGCCGCTCCCTGTTTCCGATAGATATAACTATTTAATTTCTATATCAATTAAATCCCCGGTGTTCCGGGTGGAAGGTAACCCCTACCCTCCCATCAGCCCAGTCTCCATTGAAGCCCCTGTCCGCTGTGCCCAGGTGAGTGCTGTGCCCTGTTTCCGATAGATATAACTGTTTCATTTCTATATCAATTAAATCCCCGGTGTTCCCGGGTGGAAGGTAACCCCTACCCTCCCATCAGCCCGGTTCCCATGACGCCCCTGTCCGCTGTTCCCAGGTGAGCGCCGCTCCCCGTTTCCTGCCCTCGCAGAGCCCTGTTCCCGAGCTCCCTGCCTCCCTGCCTCCCGTGCTGCTCTGCGGGTGCCAGCCGTGACCCGTGCCGTGTCCCCGCAGCTCCGTCGCCGCCGCGGCCGCGCCCGGCCCTGTGCATCAACGGCAGCCACGTGTACGGCGCGGAGCCTCGGCCGCGGGACGAGCCGCGCTTCCTGCCCTCGCCGCCCAGCCTGGCGCTGCAGGAGGAGCTCCGGGTCTCCACCAAGGCCGTGACCCTCAGCAACCACCTGGGCCGAGCCCGGCTGGAGGAGAGCAGGGCTGAGGCGGCCAGCGGCGGGGACAAGAAGGCGGAGGGAGGACAGGAGGCTGGAGCGAGCCCCGCGCGCGGCTCGGCTGCCGCGGATGAGCGCAGCAAGAGCAGCGCCTGCTTTGGGGCCAAGGAGCGCAGAGAGTCCCCTCAGAGACCCAGGTCAGTTCCCAACAACGTTTGCTAAAATATATTTCTGGTTTTTCTTTTTTTTTTTTTTCTCGTGTTCTCTTGTTTTGCTGTTTGTGTCTCTGCGAAGGCTTTCTGTGAACTCTGTGTCTCTCTGTTTCTGCGTCTGAAGAAGAGGTGGAGTCGTCTGTTTTCTCGTGTTCAGGGATTTATTTATTCTTTGCTTGTCTCATATTCATTCCCTGGCCTGCCATAGCTTCTCTGCAGGCCGGTGCTCTCCTCTTTGGTCTGTCTGCCCTTGGTCTTGGTCTTTAGTCTGTCCGTGGTCTGTCATCTGTCCTTCATCCTCAGTCATCTGCCTGCCCTTGGCACGGCACTATCTTTTATACTGAAAATTACGTGTGCTTTATTTATAACAATTCTCCAATATCTATCCACTATTCTGTACAGTGTGCTTTTGTTCCAAACCAATCCAAATGTGCCACACCACCACAGAAGATGGAGAACAAGAGGATGAAGAAGCAGCTCAGGCACACACCCCATTGCCTCCAGCTTTGTCCCCTGATCTCACATCTAAAATCCCAATATTCTACCTTTTTCAGCCTGTGACATACTAATTATCATTCTATCTAAATTCTTGTGACTTATCAATCTTCCCAGGACAATCAGAAGGATTTCCTGGTTTCCCACACAGGGGGGAGTGGAGGGGCCAGGCCGGTGAGCCCTGCCCCAGATCCCAGCTCCAGCAGCTCCTGGATGCTCCCGGAGCACACTCACACATGTCCTTGCTCTCAGGTGGCTCCAAGGGAAGGGCATTTCCCTGGATCCCCTCCTGGTTTCTGCCGGACACCAGCTCTGCTGGGTGTGTTTTCCTCGCAGGGAAGGGAGGGTTTCTCTCAGCAGAGGGGAGGCTCAGTGTGTGGTCACACCAAGTGGTTCTGTGGCCTCCAAGGGAAGGATAAATTATCCCTGAATGAGCTAAGAAAGCTCCCCTGGCAGTCGGGCTGGGATGTGGGATATTGGGATGTGTAATCACGTTGTTATATGAGCCCCACACCTCCCTATAGGCTCTGCTGAGGGTGCAGCACTTTGGTTACCTGAGCTCTCATTCATATTCCCAAAGGAACTAATCCCTGCTCTTCCCATGCCAGCCAGCCTTCCCTTCTCCCAGTTACCAATCTCTAACCGTTCTTGCTTTGTGTGATGATTCATCCCTCCAAACCCTCGGGTTTTGTGGTGTTTGTGCTGTTCCTGTGAGGAATTTATCACCCCTGGAGCCCCTGGGGCTGAGCTGGCAGTCCGGAGGTCGAGGGTGTTGTCAGTGGGAGGCAGGAATTGGGTTCAAGCGAGCCAGAGAAAACAAGCAGCACTCGGAGCTGCTCCAGTCTGCAGCCTTGCTTTATTAGAGGGGTTTTCTAATCTGGGCTGACTTTAACCTAATTTGTTAAGCAGAAGGATTTGAGCTCAGCCTGAGCCTCCTTTAGTGAAGAGGGCACTCCTGGTTTATTCCACATATTCCATAACCTGGCTCCCACATGGGTTAAACTTGGGAAGGGATGAGCACATCCCAGAGCCAGCCCCAAAATTCCTCCTTTCCACAGGAAGGTGTCGTGGTGGCCTTGAGGCTGCACAGGCAGAGCTGGGGACACTGGGGCAGGCAGGAGCTGCTCCCCTGGCTCAGGAATATCAGGAATATCCCATCCCAGAGCTCTGTCCCACAAAGTCCATCACTGGGCAGGACCAGGCAGGCTGGGGGAGCTCAGTCCTGGTCTGGGGGGTGCTGGGGTGTCATCCCTGAGCACGGCTCTGGCATTCCCTGTCCTTGGCAGTGTCCCAGGCCAGGCTTGGAGCACCCTGGGATGGTGGAAGGTCCCTGTCCATGGCAGGGGTGGAGTGGCATGGGCTTTAGGGTCCCTTCCACCCCAGACTGTGATTCCCAGGAGACTCAAAGCCCTGGCAGTGCTTTGGTGTCACATCCCAGGGCAGGATTTGTGCCTGAAGGACTCTGCTCTGCATCCTGTCCTTGAGGAAGGACACAGTATTCCCACTCAAGATCCTTCTTTTAATTTTCCTTTCTAATTTGGGGAGAAGAAACCTGCTGGTTAAGGCCTAGAATCAAAAAAAAAACAAGCCTTAAAAATCCTGCTGTATGCAGGCAGTGGCACCACAAGTGCCTGGGGCAGCCTGGGATGGGATCTGGGATGGAGCATCCCTCTCTGGGGCCTTTTCCATGGGAAATGGGTGAGAAACCAGCAGGTTTTCTCCTCCCTCATTCCCAGCATTGCTCCTTTCCCAGAGGGTTTCCACTCCCTGGGCTGTTTTAGATCCACTTCAGTGCTCACAGTTTGATCTCCAGCTCGGGCAGAGCCAAGCTTTGCTTGGAGCCCCTGTGCCCAGGGCTTGGTCTGCCTTGTGAGGAGAGACCTGGACGAGCTGGGTGGCAGCAGCTCCTCTGGCTGGACCTTCTCTCCCCAAAACAGGGATGGATTCCCTGCAGCACGAGCTGGAGGAATTCCCAGGACCCCTTCTGCATTTAGGACCATCCGAGTGGGCTTTAAGTGCAGTTTGCAGTTGAGAATGGGAAATAATGAGCTTAAACTGGAGCAGGGGAACTGGGAGAGAGGAGTGGCTCCTGGGGATGCTGGAGCTGCTGGCTGGGAAGGGATTTCTGCCTCCCAGCACGCAGGGATTTGGCACTGGGATAGCTGAGAGCCTTTGGGGAGCATTACCAGAGTCATTTGGTGTGTGAGTCTGATTTGCTGCAGGGAGGCCCTGTCCATCCTCACAGGGCAGGGTTTGGCTCTGCCCTGCTTCTCCTGGTGCTTCAGCTCTCCTGGCCATTCATTAGGCCACCAATGCTCTTTTTAATTACACACAACTGACTCTGTGATTGTGTTTGGCTGCCTTACACTGAACAGCCTCGTGGACCAAGCTGGTTCAGGTCAGAGCTGAGGAAGAGCTTTGAGGGCTTGGTGGCTTCAAAGAGGGCAGGGATGGATGGGGTCTTGGGAAGGGATTCCTGGCTGGGAGGGTGGGCAGGGGCTGGGCTGGAATTCCCAGAGCAGCTGTGGCTGCCCCTGGATCCCTGGCAGAGCCCCAGGCCAGACTGGACACTGGGGTTGGAGCAGACAGGGATGGTGGGAGGGGTCCCTGCCATGGCAGGGTGGGGCTGGGTGGGATTTGAGGACCCTTCCCACCCAACCCATTCCAGATTCTGTCATCTCTGGGGTTCTCTGGAGTCCATCTGTGGCTGTTCAGCAGCAGTGTCACTTCCAGAGCTGGATTAAGCCTTGCTCTAGAACTGAGCAGTTCTTTCAGCCTCTGAACGGAGCACTTTTAAGTCTTGACTTATTTCAGAAAGAACTTTCCCCCTCCTGCTCTCCTGACTCTGGAAACTTCAGCTTTGGGGCTCCTGCCAGCAGCACCTCCTCACCTGTTTGCCCACCTTGGACAGGCCAAGTTTAACCCAGAGCTGAACGTGGTGAGAAAGCACCAAACCCAGTCCCTTTGCAGTCCCAGAAGCCCCAGGCTGTAATTAGTTCCAAGGTCTGTAATTAGCAGGGTGGATTGAGCTGGCCAGCCTGGCACAGCTCATCTTCACCCACTTGCTCTGCCAAACACAGCCCTCCCAAAGCAAGGAGCTGCTGCCTTTGGGCTGGGTTGAACAAAAAGGGGTTTGCTGTGTGCTGGGTGGGTTTTGCTGAGCCCTCAGTGTGGGAGCTGGCTCTGCAGAGCTGTCCCTGGGGAGAGAACTGGGCATTTCTGCCTCCAGCCCTCATTTCCAGCCTGTTCTCCCTGATTCTTCTCAGGGGAGCAGCTCCCAAAGGCTCTGCTCATCATCCCTGGCCTTGCCAAAGCCTGGGAGCTGCAGGCTTTGATTCTGGAGGGGCTGGGAGCAGTAGGAAGGTGGTGTTTGCTCTTTGGAGGCTGAATAAAAGCCTGGTTGGGGGTTGTTGTTTTGAAGGTCAGTGCTTAAGGGCTGTGTGTAAGGAAGAAGCTCAGCAGGTTTATTTGAGGCAAAGCCTGGGGCTGAAACAATCCTTTAAATGTTTCCAGGGTTTCCTCCAATGTTATCAGAGCTCTGCAGCTCCTGCTTCCTGTGGAGAATCCTGGTGATAAAATGGGGCTGCATCTTAGGCCTGGCTACAGGAGAAAAAGGAAATTTTGCTCTGTCCTAGAAAAATGGGGGCATCAGTTCCATTTTTGGGGTTCAGGTCACTTCCCAGAGTCCATACCCTTGGATCCAAATATTGAGTGAGGCCAAATATTGACTCAGCTCCTCCCTGTCCCTCATGTGCTCCTGAAAAGTGCCTTTCCTGAATGCTGGGCACGGGAGGAAGGTTTGGGGTGGGTGGAGCAGAGCCCTTGGCCAGGCTGGCTGCATCTCCCTGGGTCCCTACTGCCCAGATTTCTCCTATTTTATTTAAAATTCCCGTGATTTTGAGGGCAAATGTCTGTAAAGGAAGATGTGAAAGGGGCTGATGGACAGGTGAGGCCCAAGGGAAGAGCAAAGTGGTTATTGCACAGATAATTATTATAGATAATGTATAGGTTATTACAGGTGATTTATTACAGAGAAATCCAGTCCTTCCACCTCTGGAATTCCTATTTAAAATACATTCCCAGCCTGTACAAAACCCTCCTGGGCTGCTGTTGCCCTCTCTTCCTGCACGGTTGCTGCTGTGCCAGCCCTGCTCCTGCCGGTGGGAGGGAATTCCTGAGCCCCGGCAGCTCTGGAGCTGCTGCAGGATGCTCCAGCCCCTCCCTGCTGCTGCTCCTGCCCCAGGTGAGCCCTGCCCGGGGGGAAACGGGGCCAGAAGCAGGCTGGGAGTGGCAGCACATCCCCATCCTGCCCTCCTGGCAGGGATCTGCAGCTCCAGCTCTGCCCCTCAGGGCTGCATTCAGCCCTGCCCTTCCCAAACTCCTGCTTTTGCAGCATCTGTGCCGTTTTCTCGGGGTGGTGCAGTCCCCACCCTGCTGCAGCCGGGCTGGGCACTGCAGAGCCCTGCCCTCAGCCAGCCTGGCATCGGGGGCACGAACCTCCCTGCACTCAGCAAGCTGCTTCCATACACTTCTGCCATCAGGGGGTTGCTCAGCAATATTTTATTTCCTTTGGGTTTTTTTTTTTTTTTTTTTTTTCTTATTGCCGCGAGGCTCAGAGGCGTTTCTGAAGTGCTGCCAAACAAATAAATGAGGGCAGGAAGGTACCCGCGATTTATTTTGGCTGGCGGAGCCGTGTGCTGGGAATGGGAGGGGAAGGAGGAGAGGAGGAGGAGGAGGAGGAGGGTGAGTCAGCGTTTCAGTGCTGCACAGAGCTGCTTCCATCAGGCAAGGGTAGGCTTCCCCCTGGAGGAATCTGCCGTGCTGCCAGCCAGCACTTCCCCTCGGGGAGAGGGGATTTGGGGGGCAGAGCAGGGCTCCTGCCAGCGCCGAGGCAGGGATGTTTGTGCCCAGGAACAGGCTCAACGGTGATGCTGCACTTGGAAATCCCAGGGGAAGGTCAGGGATTCTCGAGTGGTTGTGCCAGGGGAGGCTCAGGGTGGATGTCAGGAACGTTTCTTCCTGCAAGGGTTTGTGCAGCACAGCTGGGCAAGGTGGGATCACAGCCCTGGGGGGATTTCAAAGCCCTGGGGATGTGTCCCTTGGGCACACGGGGCAGTGGTGGCCTGGGCAGTGCTGGGGATGGTTGGACCTGAAGGTCTTAGAGGGCTTTTCCAACCTAAACATTCCATGAATCTTCTGCCTGGAATTTGCAGCCAAGAGTCCCATAGCAAACCCCAGGGAGTCCTGGGAGGAAGGGGTTGGAAAAGCAGAAAGGAAATTTCCACAGAGGAGTTGAAGGAGGAAAATGAAAATCCAACAAGGATGGATTGAAGTTCTGTCTGGATATATTTAGCCAATATCAGCAGGTCCAGCACCCCATGAGCCCATCAGGACTTTCCAAGGGCTGGAGGGCCAGGAGCCAGGGAATGGCTTCAGTGGGAAAGGGGAGCTTGGGCTGGGATGTGGGGCAGGAATTGCTGGCTGGCAGGGTGGGCAGGGGCTGGCATGGAATTCCCAGAACAGCTGGAGCTGCCCCTGGATCTCTGGGGTGTCCCAGGGCAGGCTGGACATGGGCTGGGAGCAGCCCAGGATGGAGGGAGGGGGCCTTGCCATGGCAGGGTGAATGGGATTTGAGGTCCCTTCCAACCCCAGCTATTCCATGATGACTTGGGGAATGAGGACAGGATCATCTCAGGGGGTTGAGGAGGCCTTGAAGCTGTTCCTGCACCTGTGCAGGTGGGGATTGGTGCAAATCCAGGTGCCTGGGCAAGCATCAGCCACCCCAGGGGAGGGAACTTCACCCACTCAGCTTCTGGCAGCTGGGAGGGTGTTAGCAGCCAGTGCTCATTAGGAGCTGCAGCTGATTAATGCTCTGCAGCCTTTTGGAGCTGGAGCACGCCCTGGCTGCTCATTCCCAGCACAAAGGATGTGCAGGCAGGACACGAGGGATGGAGCTCAGTCTGCAAGCAGTGCCGGCAGGACAGGCAGAGGTGGGGCAGGGCCGTGTGCCCCCTGCAGCCCCCCTGGGAACCTGGTGGTTGGCCCGTGTCACCTCCCCTTGTCACCTCCCCTTTCCAGCTGGGAAGGAACATTTTGCCGTGGTTTGCCCTGTTAAAATCTCTTTGTGGATGTTGTGAACTCACCCCGCTGAGCGGTCGCATGCTGAGCAGCTGTTCTCTTCTGGGGAGCTTAAATTTGAGGGGAGTTAGGGAAAAGGGTCCAACCTCTGCTGATCTCCAGGCTGGGAATGCCAGGAGAGGTTCTTCCCAGGCAGGTAGTGATTGCCAGTCTGGAGTGGTTTGTGCCTCAGGGTCCATCAGCTTGTTCCTGAACTTCTGGAGATTTTCTGTGCTCGCCCAGAGCTCGACACCCCTGGGAGGAGCTGGGCTGCAGCCATGGGGAGCCCTTCTGGCTGCTCCTGCCTTGTGGCAGCAGGAGAGGACACCCATGGGCTGTGTGTGCCCAAAGGCAGCTGCAGCTGGGGTGGGGAGGAAGGCTGGAGGCTTTTCCTTGTCCCTGGGTCACCAGGTCCCTTCAGCAGTGTGTGGGTGCTGCCCCGTGGGTGCTCAGGGAGTGTCCCCTGCCCCCAAACTGGGGTGGGGACTTTGGGTGGCCTCAGTGGGCACCTTTCCAAGGAGCTGCTCACAGGAGGATGTGGGAAGGGCTGTGGAGCTGCCAGCAGTGGGAGCAGGGGGTCCCCACGGTGGGGGCATCACTCCTGGGCCGAGGTGCTGCCAGCCCAACGCCCACCCTGCTCTGGGACCCACCAGCTGCACCATCACCAGCCTCAGCTTTTGCCTCAAGGTGGCATTTTGTGCTTTGAAATGCGTCTGAGGCTTTTGGTGGACGCATGGAAACAGGAAAGAGGTGTCCAAGCAGCTTTGTGAGGTTGCAGTGCCACCTGCAATCCCTCCCAGCAGCTGGGGAGGGAAACCCCAGGGTGTAGCCCCAGGGCTGGGCATACCCTGGGCACCTTGGCAGAGCAGTGGATTTATTCCTTCCTCCTAAACCTTGGTGTGCCCAGAGCTGGCCGATCGTGCCCGTATTTCCCCCTGGCCAAGAGGGGAGCTCTCTGGGGCTCGCCAGTCGGGGCTGGTGCCATGGGCTGTGTTCTGGGGCAGGGCCAGGTGCCCCTGTGCTGGGGTGGGATTGCTCCTCCCGAGGGTGAGTCAGGGGCTGGGCCCAGGAGGAGGGAGCGTGGCAGTCAGAGCACCAGGTGGATGTGGGGTGTCCACAGCACCCCCTCTTTGTGCTGGGGAAAGCTCTGAGCCTGGGGAGCCTCCTCGGGGTGCTGACTCCCCAGTGCTGGAGTCGTTCCCAAAGGCAGAAATCCCTGAGCAGGCAGCAGGGTGCTGGCAGCCTCCCTGGGGGTGAGATTCTGCATTCCAGATGTGCTGAATCCCTTCCACCTCGGGATGCCCGGTGGGGTTCAGGCATCTCGGGCTCCAGCGATGTGCCGAGGGGCATGTGGGAGGCGGGGCAGAGTCCAGAGTGGGGACAGAGCCCTGTCCTGGCCACGGGCTCCTTCCTGCTGGGCTCTCCTTCCTCGGCCTCCCTCAGCCCTGTCCCTCCCTCCTGTGCAAGCCCCGTGTGTGCTCCCATCCTGGCAAACCAGGGAGGAGGCACTGGGCTGAACTGGGAACGGCTCCTCTGTGTGCCAGCTCCGGGACAAACTCACCGAGCCAGCGAGGAGCCCCGGGGCTGCAGGAGGTGGGGAAGCCTCTCTGGCTCCTGGGCTCGCTGAGGCAGAGAGGGGAGTGTGGAGGAGTGTCCTGGGAGCAGGGCTGCCCCTTGCTGTGTGTCGTGCATGCCCTTTCCACGCCTTGACTCCATAATCATCGCTCTGCCTAACAAGAGCCAGGCATGGATTTGGTCGTTGCGCTGCTTGGAGCGTCTGTGGTGTGTGTGGTGTGTGCTTCCAGCTCTGTCACGGCATTAACCAGGAGGACTGTTCTGTCTTCCCTCCACAGCCTGGAAGTGTCTCCTCAGGTAGAAACCAGCTCAGATGCTCCTGCTCATGCTGCTCCCTGCTCCCCTGCCCCGTGCCCTGCTGCCCTCCCCGCTAGCATGCCGAGCTCTAACCTCCCTGCCGCTCCTGGAGACAGACAGGCCGGATGCTTGTCCCCCACCAACCCATTCCTCAACTCCCTGCAGAGCAATCCCTTCTTTGAGGAGCTCCTCGCTGACCAGGTACTAAATTCTCCTTCACCTACTCACTTTCTCTCTAGTTTGCCGCCTGGGCCGCGTGCTGCACCAGAGGTCGCTGGGAGCTTTTATTCCTCTGAGGATTGCAGTCCCTCTGCCTCCCCAAGGCAGGCAGAGCCCGGGAGGGAGTCTCCAGCCCAAGGTGTTGGCGTGCCCGTGCCTGAAACCACTCCCCCGGCGCCGGGAGAGCTCCCTCCTGCCGTCCCCGAGCCCGCCGTCCCCCCGCTGCCCTCGGAGTGGGACGACACCTTCGATGCCTTTGCCACCAGCAGGCTCAAACCGGAGCGGAACAAGGAGAACTTCTTTGCCTCGGTGGCAGCAGAGGGCATGGCTTTCATCGACGACCCCGACAGAGCCAGCCCGCCCGAGGGCTCAGCCGAGCCACCCTGCCGGGAGGGCTCCAAGGCATTTGAGGAGGCAGAGTCGCCCGTGGGCACCGAAATCCCCGCGGCTCTCCGCTCTTGGACAAATTTCAACACTCTAGACGTGGGGGCCAACCTGGTGAGCACCACCCAGGAGGCCACGGTGATCGAGGACGTGCTGAGCCCCGTGTCTGCGGGCTCCGTGGCCAGGAGGAGGAAGAGCAGCACGCCCATGGTGTGGACAGCGTTTGCCTCGGGCAACCCAGGGGACAAAGAGGCCTCGACAGCTCTGGGCACGGACAGTAGCGCTAGGGAGGAGGGGGACAGCGCTGAGGAGGAGTCCTGCGGAGCGGGGCCGAACGGCTGGATGACCATAGCCACGGAGAGCGCGCCCGGGGAGCGCCCGGCCCCCGAGGGCCCCTTCGGCCCGCGGCCGCCCTTCCTGGCCGAGGGCGCCTTCGACGGCCAGAGCTCGTCCCGTGCCACCACGTGTGTGCTGCCCAGGAGCTCCTTCCCCCCCGAGCTGGCCCCCGAGGCCACGGTGGTGGCCGTGCCGCCGCGGGTGCTCGGGGAGCCGGCGGCGCGGAGCTTGCCCGAGCCGGGGCCCGAGGGCGCCTTCGACATCCGCAGCTCCGTGTTCCGCCTGCAGGCCAGCATGCGGCTCCAGGCCACGAGGGCCTCCTGCAGCTCAGCTCCGACATCCGCGAGAGGCGCGTGGTGCTGGCCCCGTGGCCCCAGGGCCAGCAGGAGCCACTGCCCGGCCCGGCGATGCCACCGCCCAAACCGCCCCGGTGGTTCGCAGCCACGGCGGGGGACGGCGAGGAGGGGGAGCCTGGAGGCGCCCAGCAAGGCAGCCAGGAGCAGTGGGGAGACCCGGAGGGCCCGAGGGCACAGATGGAACTGCCGAGGAGCCGCGGTGGGAGCAGCGAGCCCTCGGTGCCAGCGCCTCCCAGCTCGCCCGGTCCGGGAGCGGCCGAAGCCGGGAGCGATCTCGCAGAGTGCCAGGGAGCCCGAGCTGTGGGCTCGGCAGCTGGCTTGGAGACTGGGGACAGCGAGCTGGGGACAGGGGACAGCTCTGTGGGGGAGCACCCAGCAGAGATGAACGAGGCAGATGTGGCCGAGCAGCTTGAGCCTCGCACGTCCGAGTTCTCCCTGGATGGACTGGAGCAGTCGGGTGCCGAGGAGAGCTGGAGCCAGCCCCGATTATCCCCTCAGACACAGGGGGCCACAGACAGTGCCAAGTGGGAAACGGCCTCCAAACAGGAGCTGTTCCCCCAGGAGCTCGGTATTTCAGGACTAAACCCACCTTCCGAGCTGGACCTGGGCCAGCCGGGCAGCTGGATGGCCCTGGAAGAGCAGGAGGCAGCCGGGCAGCCACAGCCCCAAAGGTCAGAACGCGGGGAGAGCCCGTGCCAGCTGGCATGTGAGGATGATGAGGGGCGAGCAGGAGAGCAGCCTCCCGAGGAGGCAGAGCAGGGCAGGACCCCCGCCAGCCAGGAGCCCGAGGGGCACTCGGCACAGAGCAGCATAGACTTCAAGAAAGCCGATTTCTGGAAGCCAGACAGGGCAGAGGAGAGGCACACGCAGGGAGCTGCAGCCCTGAGAAACCCCTTCACCCTGGCGCTGAGCCCCAATTCCCCGAGCAACCCCTTCGTGGAGAAGCCCCCGGGCCCTCTCCCCATCCAGGCTGTGCTGCCCAAAAAGCTTGAGCAGGGCGACTTCAGCTTCCGCAGCCTGCAGGAGGAAACCCCCGGGCACGGCTTGCAGCCCACTAACGCTTCCCCCCCGCATGCCAGCCAGCCCCTGGCCTTCTCCACCCCTTTCCCCGTGGCTGCCACTAACCCCGAGCCGTGTGGTCGCCCCCGGGCCCCCGCGGGGGTCCCCGCCCGCCGCGCCGCCGCCCGGCCCCGGCCCTGCCCGCAGCCCCGGGACGCACAAGCTTCAGCGCTCCTGGTTCTGCCCAGGGAGACACGGCCGGCTGAGAAGCCCCTTGGCCAGCAGACGACCAGGTGAGCACTGCGGGGAAGGTGAGGGGCGTGTGTGTGAGGGACAGGGGAGCCCTGGCCCCTGCTGCTCCCGGCAGGGCTCTGCTCCAGGGAGGCTGCTCCGTGCGGGGCTGCAGCTCCCCTTCCCTCCCCTTGCCCCGCTCCCAGAGAGGCTCTGCTGGGAGCCTTGGCTCTCTGGGGGTCTGGAGGAATGGCCACTGGTGTCCAGTGTGGCCCCTGGATGCAGCCACGACCTGCCCCAGCTGGAAATTCAGAGCTGCCCCCACGTTTCAGTGCTGGTTTTTGGCTCCATCATCTTCCCCGTGCTTGCAGAATAAACGCCTTTCCCGTGCCTGCCAGGAGAGCTTGTGGCTGTTCCTGCTCTCCTGAGCTCCCTCATGGCATGTGCACGGCTGCTGCCCCTGCCATCCATTCAGCTTTGGCTGCTTTCCTTCCAAGTGCCTTTTGGGCATTCAAAACTCCCTCTCTCCACAGCCCAAAAAAAGAGGTTTTTTTCCCCAGGGCACGATGCCCTTCTCCCCTCCCTCCTGCCGGGATGCCCGTTGGTGGTGAAGCGAGTGGGGTTTGGCCTTGAATGGGCAGGGGGGAAAGAAGGGGCTGTTCCCCCTGCCAGGTCAGTCGTGGCTCTGTACCAGTGCCCTGGAGCAAAGCTGGTGAGTTCAGGGCATGGACTCTTGCTCTGTGCCCTTCGGTTCATCTCCTCTTCCTGGTGCTCCTGCCCTGCTCTGCCCGGGCTCTGCCTGCCCAAGGACCACGCTCCAGCAGGGGTTTATTGGTCAGTGAGGCACTGGAGCTTCCTGGGGGCACTGAGGTGGTAAAAGCCCCCCTGCCCCAGAGCAAGCTCGGCCCTGGGAGAGCAGGGAGGGAGGCTGGGGCCAGCAGAGCTCCCTGAGCTCCAGTCCTTCCCCAGGGAACCCTCCTCGGGCTGAGCAGGAGGGGCACGGTGATCTCGGGGGCAAAGACCAGCACCTGGCTGGCTCTGCCAGGTGATAACTTCAAATTTAGGCCAGTTCCTCCAACCACTTTTAATTGGATTATTCATCCTCCAGCAGATAGCCTTCTTCAAAATGTGCAGAGATGCTGCACAGAAACGTGAATTTTGTTATGTTTCATGGAAAAGAAGTGTCCTGCGATCCCCAGGGAATAACTGAGGCAGTGAGGGAAGTGCAGGAGTTTCTGGTGGTGGTACCTGCTCGTGGTCAGCCCCAGCCTTGCCTGAGCATCCATGCAGGCCTGGCTGGCCCCTGGGATGGAGTGGTTGGGATCCAGAAGCTGGATATCCTGGATACCAGTGCTGGCTTCTGTTGTGGCACACGGCCAGGAGGGCCTGGATTTCCCTGCTCGGGTTCCTCCAGCACATTTTGGGTACTTGCTGTGACTGAACAGCCTCTAGGGAGGCTCTGGGGCCCTGAACTGCTTTGTGGGTCTGGGGAGGAGATGTGGTGACTGTCCCAGGGTGAGGGAGGAAAGCTGGAAGGGATCTTTTCCCAATCCCCGTGGCCATGCTTCCCTTCCCGGGATCATGTCCTGTTGGAATGGCCAGAGGCACGTGGATGAGGGAAAGATGGTTGAAAAAAGGTGGAAGGAAAAAGGGAAGACTTCAGCGTTGGAATGAGCTTTAAGTCCTGGCTGGGACAGAAGGGTCTGCAGGGGAAGGGGAGCCTGGTGTGGGATGGTGACAGTTTGGGGACAGGAGGTTCAGTGCCCCCTCAGGAGAGCTGCAAACTGGGATGGGGTCCCCTGGCCCCTTCCCAAGTGGCCAGAGGCTCTTTGGTCATCTCGTGTGGCTGCTGGGGCCAGGGAGCATCAGCTGCAGCTCCCGGGGTGTGGGGGGCCCTTTGCTGCTCTGGGGGCGAGGGCAGGGTGGGACCTGCACTGCTGGGAAGGACAGGAGGGACCCCAGGGACAGCCTGGGAGGACCTGGTGCCACCATCCCAGGACAATCACAGCTCAAGGAATGTCTGCAGCTCTTGGATCCTCCCAGAGACAAACCGTGGATGGAGGTTTGGTGTTTCCATCCCATGGATGGAAGTTTGGGTGTTTCCATCCCCCATGGATGGAGGTTTGGGTGTTTCCATCCCATGGATGGAAGTTTGGGTGTTTCCATCCCCATGGATGGAGGTTTGGGTGTTTCCATCCCCAAGGATGGAGGTTTGGGTGTTTCCATGCCATGGATGGAGGTTTGGGTGTTTCATCCCCATGGATGGGGTTTGGATGTTCCAATCCCATGGATGGAGGTTTGGGTGTTTTGATCCAATGGATGGAGGTTTGGGTGTTTCCATCCCCAGGATGGAGGTTTGGGTGTTTCTGATCCCAAGGATTGGAGTTTGGGTGTTTCCATCCCGCATGGATGAGGTTTGGGTGTTTCATCCCCCATGGATGGAGTGGTTTGGTGTGTTTCCATCCCCCATGGATGGAGGTTTGGGTGTTTCCATCCCCATGGATGGAGGTTTGGGTGTTCCATCCCCATGGATGGAGGTTTGGGTGTTTCCTCCCCATGGATGGAGGTTTGGTGTTTCCATCCCCCATGGATGGAGGTTTGGGTGTTTCCATCCCCCATGGATGGAGGTTTGGGTGTTTCCTCCCTGGTGGAGGTTTGGGTGTTTCCATCCCCATTGGATGGAGGTTTGGGTGTTTCCATCCCATGGATGGAGGTTTGGGTGTTTCTGATCCCATGGATGGAGGTTTGGGTGTTTCCATCCCCCATGGATGGAGTTTGGGTGTTTCATCCCCATGGATGGGGTTTGGATGTTCCAATCCCATGGATGGAGGTTGGGTGTTTCTGATCCATGGATGGAGGTTTGGTGTTTCCATCCCCCAAGGATGGAGGTTTGGGTGTTTCTGATCCCAAGGATGGAGGTTTGGGTGTTTCCATCCCCCATGGATGGAGGTTTGGTGTTTCCATCCCCCATGGATGGAGGTTTGGTGTTTCCATCCCCCATGGATGGAGGTTTGGGTGTTTCCAATCCCATGGATGGAGGTTTGGGTGTTTCCATCCCCATGGATGGAGGTTTGGGTGTTTCCAATCCCATGGATGGAGGTTTGGGTGTTTCCATCCCCATGGATGGAGGTTTGGGTGTTTCTGATCCCATGGATGGAGGTTTGGGTGTTTCCATCCCATGGATGGAGGTTTGGATGTTCCAATCCCATGGATGGAGGTTTGGGTGTTTCTGATCCCATGGATGGAGGTTTGGGTGTTTCCATCCCAAGGATGGTGCACAGCTGTGCCTGCTCCTTGCAGGCAGGGGCCATCAGGTCACTTCTCTTTCCATCATGCTGAGAAGGAACTGGACTTTGTTCAAGCCCAGAAAGAACCTTTTGGATGAAAAGTGAGGCAAAAAAAAAAAAGAGATTATAATTCCCCCTTAACTGTCTCCCCAGCCTCCTTTTGCCCTCGTGGAGGGGGCCAAATCCCGTGGTGCCTTTCAGGCAGGTGACATTCCATTCAGCTCTTGGCCTGGAGCATCCCTGGTGTGCCCAGAGTGCTCTGGGGGTCCCTGGGCAGCAGAAGGCTGCCCTGGGCAGTGGGTGCAGCAGCCTCTGCTCCCCCTGGAGCTGGGTGTGAGCCCCTGGGGCTGTGCCCACCCGTCCCCAGCGAGGCTGGCAGTGCAGGCTGGGCCCCAGCATCAGCCCAGCTCGTGGCTGGGGCTCTGCTCTGTGAGGACAGCAGCTCGTGGGCTCTGCCCTGGCACTGAGCTGATCCTCAGGCTCCTGCTGGGGCCACCCTTGGGGTGCCAGGGAGGGGGCAGGGCTGGCAGTGCTGATTGTGCCCCCGTTGTTCCTGCAGCCCCCACCCCGTGAAGCCCCTGAATGCTGGGCAGGAGGGGCCCAGGGCCAGCCTGGGCTCGGCACTGAGCAATGGCCTGGAGAGGCTGAAGGCAGCGAGCAGCGTGCAGCCCGTGGGCCCCCAGCAGGACAAATGCGACCCCAAGGTACAGGGGGCTGGGCCACACCTGCTCCAGGTGTGCTGGGGGGGAGGCACAGCACGGTTCTGTGGGAGGGGGGGGTGGATGCAGGGCTCCCATGAGCCCGGGGGCTCTGCACCTCCTCAGCCCAGAGACCCCCATCACCTGTGAGGGAAACCCCTTTGGGGGAGGGGAGGGGATGGGATGGGATGGGATGGGATGGGATGGAAGGGACCTCAAAGCCCACCCAGCCCCACCCCTGCCCCTGTGCCAGGCTGCTCCAGCCCCAGTGTCCAGCCCGGTCTCCTCGGGATGTGGAAGGTGCAGTAGGTGCCTGACTGATGCTCCCAAGGGTTCCTGATGCTGCTGGGGGGAAGCTCCTTCCTGGAGCTTTGCTGGGCTGGCTGTACTCCAAACCCTGGTGTGCTGGGGCCAGCAAAGCTCCTGTGACACCCCTGGGGACACAGGAGTGCTCTGAGGGGGACCCCTCCATCCCTTTGTCCACTCCATCTGCCTCCCCAGTGTCCCATGGCAATCGCTGCTGGGGTTCACCTGAGTGAAGAGCAAGCACAGCCCTGCTGCTCTCAGAAGCCCGTGGGTGCAGCAGGGGGTTCAGCTGGTGCTCTGTGAGCACTCTGGGGGTCCCCTGTGCTGCCCCTGCCTCTCTGCTCTGGCTGGTGCTGCGTCCTGCAGGCGTTACCAGGAGCAGAGGGGTTCTCTCCAGCCCCCGAATGTCCCTCTTGGTTCCCACAGGACCCTGCCCAGCTGGACCAGTCAGCCAAGTATTACCACCTGACCCACGACGAGCTGATCCAGCTGCTGCTGCAGAAGGAGGGCGAGCTGAGCAAGAAGGAGGAGCACATCCACGAACTGGAGAACTACATCGACCAGCTGCTGGTGCGCATCATGGAGCAGTCACCCACCCTGCTGCAGATCCCGCTGGGGGGGGGCCAGGCCCCCTGACCCTGCCCAGGGCACCGTGGCCAGCAGAGCCCTGCCCTGGCCACCAGGCTGCCCCCCACCCCGCGCCCCCGCCGCTCCCCCAGGGCTCCCGTGGCTCCTGTTCCAGGGCTGGCAGGAGGGGCTGCCTGCCCCCCACCCAGCCCCACTCGGCTCCAGGGAGCTGTAGGGTGAGGCCAGCACCCTATGGGGAGGAGCAGAGCCCTCCCTGCAGGGTTCCCATCGCTGTCACCCAGTGCCACCTCCTGAGCACTCCCCCTGCCAGAGCTTTAAGTGACCCATGGACACGTGAGAGCTGGAAACCATCTCCCTGTGACTTCAGCCCGCTGCTGCTCTGTGCCCACGCTCCTCCTCTCTCCCCTGAGGGCTGGCCCCTGGCTGCTGCATGGTGGTGGGCTGGCCCTGGGGACACTCACACGCAGCACGTTCCTGACAGAGCCTGTGGGATGCCCCTTCCCCTCCTGCCCCAGTTAGCCCAGTGGAGGGTGAAGAGGCAGCTCCAGTTTGTGCCACTGCCTGACCTCGGGGAGCTGCTCCAGGAGGGGACAGCGCCCAGCCCGAGGGCCTGGGGCAGGGGCAGAGCCTGCCTGCCTACCCTCAGGGCTCTGGTTTACCTGGCTGCACCTCTCGTGTGTGGAAGGGGACAGGAGGGGTTTGGTCCCTCCCTCCTCCTGCCAGGGTTTTGGCTGAGAAGGTGCCCGTGCAGGCAGAGGGGTGGTTGGAGTGGGATTTCAGCATCAAAGGCATCTTCTCTCTCTCTTCTCCTTCTCCCAAAGTTCCTGGGTTCTTTCCAAAGCTCCCTGCTCTTCTCTTTACTTGCCTCAATATAGACCATGACTTTGAAGAATGAATGGTGCCTTTTGCCACAGGCCAGTAGCAGCTTCCTACCCCAAAAAGGCTCTGAACTCCAGCTCCCAGTCCCACAGAGCCTGCCTGGGCAGGTCCCTCCTCTGTTCTCCTCCAGGAAAAGGGGGTGAGTTGTGACCCCAGGCAGCAGAGCCCTGGCTCCTTCCAGAGCTCTGCACAGCAGAGCCCACGAGCTGGCAGGCAGGGAGGGCAGGCTGAGTGTTCCAAGGTGAAATACAGCTGGACACAGGGTCGGGAGGACAGGAGCTCTGGTGCTGTCCCCTCATTGTCCCACTGCACAGGAGCTGTTCCCTGGGAGAACCCCGGGAGCCTCCGCTCCTTCCCGCCTCTGCCCTCGGGGCAGAGCTGAGGGTGTGCACTGCTCCAGGTGCTCCTGCTGCCCTGGCTGGGCTGGCAGTGCCCGGGAAGGTGTTTGTCCCATCCCAGAGAGCTGCAGGAAGCCCTGTGCCCCTAGGCCAGGCAGCCCCAGCCCCTCTCCAGGTGCCACCTCTGCCCTGTGAGCTGCAGGCGGGCGGGGAGGAGCTGTGGGCGCTGGGAATGCAGCAGGGCAGGGGAATGAGAGCTGGGCAGAGGGAGAGGGATTCCTCAGCAGGGCATTAACGGGAGCTCCAGAGCCAACACCTCCCCCAGGAGCCCCCCTGGCTCCCGCTGCACACGAACATCCCGTGCTTGGCCCTGTGCCCCTCGGGGTGGGTGGTGCTGCTCCCCACACAAGTGCCAATGTTTATATGGATCCCACGGCACCTCCCTCCCTCCTGTCCCTCCTCTCCCATCGTGTCTCACCGCCTCCCTCAGCCCCCTCTGCCTTAGTCAGCTCTGCCTTGTTTTGCTCCAAAAGCCTGAATGTTTTGCACTTGAATATGAAAAGTTCCTCTCGGAGCTCCGCAGGTTGTACCAGGTGTGCAGCCCTGCCAGCAATAGGTGCTTCCACATCTCCTGTTCCCAGCAATACCTGCTCTGTTCCCTCCTCTCCTGTTTGCAGCAGTGCCTGCTCCCTCCTTCCTGGCCTTTCCAGCATTGGTGCTTCCACATCTCCTGCCTTGCCAGCAATACTTCTTCCATTCCCAGCAATACCTGTTCTGTTCCCTCATCTCCTGCCTTGCCAGCAACTCCTGCTCCTTCTAGCCCCTGCTTTTCCAGCAGTAGGTGCTTCCACATCTTGTGCCTTGCCAGCAGTAGGTGCTTCCATACCTCCTGTTTGTAGCAATTCCTGTTCTATTCCCTCACCTCCAGCCTTTCCAGCAATTCCTGTTCTATTCCCTCACCTTCAGCCTTTCCAGCAATTCCTGTTCCTTCATCTCCTGCCTTTCCAGCAATTCCTGTTCCCTCATCTCCTGCCTTTCCAGCAATTCCTGTTCCCTCATCTCCTGCCTTTCCAGCAATTCCTGTTCCTTCATCTCCTGCCTTTCCAGCAATTCCTGTTCCCTCATCTCCTGCCTTTCCAGCAATTCCTGTTCCCTCATCTCCTGCCTTTCCAGCAATGGGTATTCCCATATCTCCCCTTTCCAGCAATACCTGCTCCTTCCATCTCCTGCATTTCTAGGAATACCTGCTCCCTCTTCTCCTGCCTTTCCAGCATTGGTGCTTCCACATCTCCTGCCTTGCCAGCAATTCCTGCTCCCTCATCCCCTGCCTTGCCAGCAGTAGGTGCTTCCATAGCTCCTGTTTGCAGCAATACCTGTTCTCTCCTCTCCTGCCTTTTCAGCAATAGGTGCCTCGACATCTCCTGCCTTTCCAGGAATTCCTGTCCCCTCACCTCCTGCCTTGCCAGCAATTCCTGTTCTATTCCCTCATCTCCTGCCTTTTCTGTTTCCATATCTCCCATTTCCAGCAATACCTGCTCCTTCCATCTCCTGCATTTCAAGGAATACCTGTTCCTTCACCTCCCTCCTTTCTAGCCATTCCTGTTCCCTCATCTCCTGCCTTGCCATCAATTCCTGTTCTATTCCCTCCCCTCCATCCTTTTCAGCAGTCCCTGTTCTATTCCCTCACCTCCATCCTTTCCAACACTTCCTGTCCCCTCCATCCATCCTTCCCATCAATTCCTGCTCTTTTCCCTCCCCTCCATCCTTTCCAGCATACCCTGTTCTTTTCCCTCCCCTCCATCCTTTCCAGCAATTCCTGCCCCTTCACCTCCATCCTTTCCAGCCATTCCTGTTCCCTCACCTCCATCCTTCCCATCAGTCCCTGTTCTGTTCCCTCCATCCTTTCCAGCATTCCCTGTTCTTTTCCCTCCCCTCCATCCTTTCCAGCAATTCCTGCCCCTTCACCTCCATCCTTTCCAGCCATTCCTGTTCCTCACCTCCATCCTTTCCAGCAGTCCCTGTTCCGTTCCCTCCATCCTTCCCACCAGTCCCTGTTCCGTTCCCTCCATCCTTCCCACCAGTCCCTGTTCTGTTCCCTCCATCCTTCCCACCAGTCCCTGTTCTGTTCCCTCCATCCTTCCCACCAGTCCCTGTTCTGTTCCCTCCATCCTTCCCACCAGTCCCTGTTCTGTTCCCTCCATCCTTCCACCAGTCCTGTTCTGTTCCTCCATCCTTCCCAGCAGTTCCTGTTCTTTTCCCTCCCCTCCATCCTTTCCAGCATTCCCTGTTCTGCTCCCTGCTCTCCCTGCCCCTCCCATCTCCCGAGCCCAGGTGTGCCCGGGGCTGCAGAGCAGTGGAGCAGTGCTGGCTGCTGTCTGTCTGTCTGTCTGCTGGTCTGTCTGAGTGTTCAGCAGCCCAGAGGTGCCTCCTTGTGTCTTGCAGGAGCTCCTGTCTCCGTTCCCTCTTTCCCCACCCTGCTGTGCTGAAAATTCGGGGTCTCCCTTCACCCCAGTTTCTGCTCTGTGCAAAATTCGGGGTTCCCCTCACCCCAGTTTTTTCTTCTGTGCAAAATTCGGGGTCTCACCCCAGTTTGTTCTGTGCAAAATTCGGGGTTTTCCCTCACCCCAGTTTCTGCTCTGTGCAGAATTCGGGGTTCCCCTCACCCAGTTTCTGTTCCGTGCAGAATTCGGGGTTCCCCTCAGCCCAGTTTCTGTTCCGTGCAGAATTCGGGGTTCCCCTCAGCCCAGTTTCTGTTCCGTGCAGAATTCGGGGTTCCCCTCACCCCAGTTTCTGTTCTGTGCAAGAGCAGCGCAGCTGCCCCGCCGTGGGCTCGGTGGGGTTCGTGTTAACCCCCCTGTTCCCAAGGGAGTGGTTTTGGGGACCTCAGTGCTTCCTCAGAGGGGGAAGATGAGGAAGAGAACTGGGGGAATGTTCTCAAGTTGCCCATCTGGGATTGCTCTGTGTTTAGTGACTGGATCTCCTGTTCAGTGATGCATTTGGGGCCGCAGGAGCAGCGTTCCTGCTCCGTGCCCCGAGCTCTGTCCCTCTCTGCTGAGCCCAGCACGCCCCAGAGGTTTCCTGGGCCAGCAGCAGCTTCTCCCTGTTCTGTCCTGAGCACAGCCATAACAATTCCTGTGGCTTTGCCTTTCTCCTGGAGTTTGTTTCCCCACGCTCGAGCTGTCCCACGAGGCTGCAGCAGGGCGCTGTGCTCTGCCTTTGCTGGGGTTTTTTGCTTCCCAAGAACTTTGGCCAATGATTTCTTCTCCCTTGGCTGGTCCTCCTGGCCACACGTGGGCCAGAAGAACCACCGAGGTTTATCCTCAGCCTGGGACAAACCTGAAGGGATGTGCATTCTCCAGTGGGACACAGCCTCAGCCTTGTCTGGGAAGGAACCGGTGTTTGGGGTTAAAAACCTGGAAAAACACTCCCAGGTAGGAGAAGCATCGGGGGGTTTGGAGTTGTTGGTTTCCCTGTTCTTCGCAGGAAGTGGGTTCTGTGTGTCTCATGTTTTAAGAGTTGCAACTAATGTTTATAAAGAGCTTGTTATTTACGTTTTAAGCACTTTAAAAAAAAAAAAAATAAAAGTTGTTCAAGCTGTTCCTAGACACTTCTGATTCATTGACAACAGCGTCTGTGCTGACGGCGCCTGGACACTGAGTGACATTTCTGTTTGTTTGCTGCAGCAGCAGGAGGAGGAGAGGAGGAGGAGGAGGAGGAAGGTGTCCAGCTCCTCCAGTCCCTGACAGTGCCTGAGTGCTGTGCAGTGGGAATGCTGCAGGAATTCCAGTTCCCCCCCCAAAAGCTGCTCAGGTGTGGGGGATTTGGGATCTTTCAGGTTTCCTGTGCTCTGAGCATCCCCGGAGCGAGCTGGGGATGTGCCAGGGGTGGGGTCAGGGGGGATATTGGGGAATTCCTTCCTGGAAAGGGCTGGCCAGGCTTTTCCAGGGGTTCTGACTCCATCCATGCTTTTGTTTCCTGGGAATTCCAAGGCCCCGAGAGGGTTTGGATCCACCAGGAAGGGAACAGGTTCAGATAAACTCGGGGCTTTCTCTGCAGGGGGAGGTTTGTGGAGGGGGAAGGAGGCTGGCCATGCTCCCAGGCAGGCCTGGAGTGAGTGGGAATGGTAAATCCTCCTCTTTTACCATGGGATCGTGGAATGGGGTGGGTGGGAAAGGACCTTAAAGAGCCTGGGTCCTCTCCACCACTCCTCACCTTTCCTATCCCAGTGTGCTCCAAGCCCTGTCCAGCCTGGCCTGGGGCACTTCCACTTTGGGAAACCTTTTCCAGGATCTGGGCACGGAATGGAGAATCCCTGAGGGAGCTGGGAAAAGGCTGGAGAATCCCTGAGGGAGCTGGGCAGGGAATGGAGAATCCCTGAGGAGCTGGGCAGGGATGGAGAATCCCTGAGGAGCTGGGCAGGGAATGGAGAATCCCTGAGGAGCTGGGAATGGATGGAGAATCCCTGAGGAGCTGGGCAGGGGATGGAGAATCCCTGAGGAGCTGGGCAGGGGATGGAGAATCCCTGAGGAGCTGGGCAGGGAATGGAGAATCCCTGAGGAGCTGGGCAGGGGATGGAGAATCCCTGAGGAGCTGGGAAGGGAATGGAGAATCCCTGAGGAGCTGGGAATGGATGGAGAATCCCTGAGGAGCTGGGCAGGGAATGGAGAATCCCTGAGGAGCTGGGAATGGATGGAGAATCCCTGAGGATCTGGGCAGGGCTCAGCTGGAGCACAGGAGGCTCAGGGGTCCCTGTGGCTCCTGCCAGGGGAATTTGGGATCTGATCCCAGGCACAGGAGGAGAGGGAACGGCCCCAGGGCAGGCTCAGGGTGGGCACCAGCAGGAATTTCCCCATGGAAAGGGCGCTCAGGAGCTGGGATTGCCCGGGGAGGGTTGGAGCTCCCATCCCTGAGGATTTCAGCTGGAGGTGGCCCTGGGCACACGGGCAGTGCTGGCCCTGCAGGGCTGGGCTGGGCTCTGAGGGATTTTCCAATCTGGACAATTCCCTGATTCTCCCAGCACGCAGCTCCCCCTGCACAGCGGGAGGGTCGGGGTTGGAGCTGCATTCCTGGGGATTTGGGGAAAATCTGCAGCTGAGCAGGGGAGAGAGCCCAGGGCAGCGGGAAGGGGAGGGAAAGGAATAGGAATAGGAAAGGAATAGGATCGGAATAGGATCCTGGGGACTCTGCTGTTTTGCACTGATCCCCACCCAGCCCCTCCTGCTGCCCCTTTTCCTTCCCAGCTCCCCCCTCTCCCCATTCCCTTTCCCTCCAGGATCGGGAAGTCCCCTGAGCCGCTGTGGCTCCGCTGCTCGGCACAGGAGCCGCTCCGGGCCCGGGCTGCTCTCCCTGCCCGGGGAGCCCGGCGCTGCCCGGGGATCGTTCACCCTGCGTGGGCAGGGGGGAACGGGGCGCTGAGCTGGGACCCCGGGGAAGGAGGGGATCCACCCCGGGAAAGAGGGGATCGATCCCAGGGAAAGAGGGGATCCATCCCGGGAAAGAGGGGATCCACCCAGGGAAAGAGGGGATCCACCCCAGGGAAGGGAGGGATCCATCCCAGGAAAGGGGATCCACCCCAGGGAAGGAGGGGATCCATCCCAGGAAAGGGGATCCACCCCAGGGAAGGAGGGGATCCATCTTAGGGAAGGGGATCCATCTCGGAGAGGAAAAGAGGGACATCGAAAACCGCAGGGAAGGCAGGGGATCCATCCAGGGAGAAAGAGGGGATATCCACTGCAGGGAAGGCAGCGGGAGCAGCTGGATCGCCTAGTCCGGGGCTGGAATTTGGGGAGCAGAGGATTCCACCCTTTCCGCGGGGCTGGAATTTGGGGAGCAGAGGATTCCAGCCCTCATTCCTGCAGGGCTGGAATTTGGGGAGCAGAGGATTCCAGCCCTCATTCCGCGGGGCTGGAATTGGGGAGCAGAGGATTGCATCCCTCTTCCTGCAGGGCTGGAATTTGGGGAGCAGAGGATTCCATCCCTCATTCCAGCGGGGCTGGAACTTGGGGAGCAGAGGATTGCATCCCTCGTTCCTGCAGGGCTGGAATTTGGGGAGCAGAGGATTCCATCCCTCATTCCAGCGGGGCTGGAACTTGGGAGCAGAGGATTGCATCCCTCGTTCCTGCAGGGCTGGAATTTGGGGAGCAGAGGATTCCATCCCTCATTCCAGCGGGGCTGGAACTTGGGGAAAGCAGAGGGATTGCATCCCTCGTTCCTGCAGGGCTGGAATTTGGGGAGCAGAGGATTCCATCCCTCATTCCAGCGGGGCTGGAACTTGGGGAGCAAGGATTGCATCCCTCGTTCCTGCAGGGCTGGAATTTGGGGAGCAGAGGATTCCATCCCTCATTCCAGCGGGGCTGGAACTTGGGGAGCAGAGGATTGCATCCCTCGTTCCTGCAGGGCTGGAATTTGGGGAGCAGAGGATTCCATCCCTCATTCCAGCGGGGCTGGAACTTGGGGAGCAGAGGATTGCATCCCTCGTTCCAGGGGGCTGGAATTTGGGGAGCAGAGCATTCCAGCCCTCGTTCCAGCGGCGCTGCCCCAGCACAGGAGCCGCTCCCGGGCTGTCCCAGCCGGGATTGCTGAGATTCCCCAAAGCTGGAGCCGAGAGCGGCAGTGGGAGCTGAGCAGGAACAGTGAGCAGGGGCCCGGCCCTGCGGGGAGGGGGTGGCACCCCAAAAACCCCGCTCGGGCTGGGGGCGCCCGCTGCCACTGCCCCCCGCAGCTGGGCAGCAGAGTGACAGTGACAGTGTGACGAGGACAGTGTGACAGTGTGACGAGGACAGTGTGACAGTGAGAGTGTGACAGTGAGAGTGTGACAGTGAGAGTGTGACAGTGACAGTGTGACAGTGACAGTGTGACGAGGACAGTGTGACGAGGACAGTGTGACAGTGAGAGTGTGACAGTGAGAGTGTGACAGTGACAGTGTGACGAGGACAGTGTGACAGTGAGAGTGTGACAATGACAGTGTGACGAGGACAGTGTGACAGTGACAGTGTGACAGTGACAGTGTGACAGTGACAGTGTGACAGTGACAGTGTGACAAGGACAATGTGACAGTGACAGTGTGACAAGGACAGTGTGACAATGACAGTGTGATAGAGGACAGTGTGACAATGACAATGTGACAATGACAGTGTGACAGTGACAGTGTGACAAGGACAATGTGACAGTGACAGTGTGACAGTGACAATGTGTCAAGGACAGTGTGACAAGGACAATGTGACAGTGACAGTGTGACAGTGACAGTGTGACAATGACAGTGTGACAGTGACAGTGTGACAAGGACAATGTGACAGTGACAGTGTGACAGTGACAGTGTGACAGTGAGAGTGTGACAGTGACAATGTGTCAAGGACAGTGTGACAAGGACAATGTGACAATGAGAGTGTGACAGTGACAGTGTGACAGTGACAGTGTGTCAGTGACAGTGTGTCAGTGACAGTGTGACAATGACAGTGTGACAGTGACAGTGTGACAAGGACAGTGTGACAAGGACAGTGTGACAATGACAATGTGACACTGACAGTGTGACACTGACAGTGACAAGGACAGCATGACAAGGACAGTGTGACAAGGACAATGTGACGAGGACAGTGTGACAAGGACAGTGTGACACTGGCAGTGTGACACTGGCAGTGTGACAGTGACAGCCTGGCTGTGGGCAGGGGGCCCGAGACCCCTCAGAGCCCACCAGGGGCTGCCCCGGGCAGGGGGAGCGGGGGAACCCCGGCAATTATCGATCACCGATCGGAGCAGGGCAAGCAGAAATAACCTGAACCCTTCAACAGCTTCACCCCACCCCTCCTTTCTCCTGCAGGGGCTTCCATGGGGGCACAAAAATCCTGCAGGAGCTTCCCATGGGGGCACAAAAATCCTGCAGGAGCTTCCCATGGGGGCACAAAAATCCTGCAGGGCTTTTATGGGTCACATCTCCTGCAGGGGCTTTTGTGGGGTCACAAAAATCCTTCAGGAGCTTCCCAAGGGGTCACAAACCTCCTGCAGGGGCTTCCATGGGGTCACACCTCCTGCAGGGGCTTTTCTTGGGATCACAAACTTCCTCCAGGGGTTTCCTATGGGGTCACAAACCTCCTCCAGGGGCTCCCCTTGGGATCACAAACTTCCTTCAGTGGCTTTCCTTGGAGTTCAGTCTCCTGCAGGGGTTTTATGGGGTCACACCTCCTGCAGGGACATCCCTTGGGGTCACACCTCCTGCAGGGACATCCCTTGGGGTCACACCTCCTTTGGGGACATCCCTTGGGGTCACATCTCCTGTAGGGACATCCCTTGGGGTCACACCTCCTCCAGGGACATCCCTTGGGGTCACATCTCCTGCAGGGACATCCCTTGGGGGTCACAACCTCCAGGATCTCCTCACAGGAGCCCCCCCTGTTTCTCCCTCCCCAACCCTGCCCACCCAGACCCAGTTTCTGGATCAGCTCATGGCTGGGGGGGGTTGTTCCCCCCCAAAATAAATAATAAAAATTGGGATAAAGCATCCTTTTTGTGAGGGGAATGAGCCCCCCTCCTCACCCCACCCAAGGAAACACAAGTTGTCAGCCGGGATGGATCTGGTGGGATTGATATCAGCCAAAGAATTGATATTCTTTCTGGGATTTAACCAAAAAAGTGATAGTCTTATGTCACTCCAAATGTGGTTGGAGATAAACAGATTCTCTCCCCTCTGTTGTTACCAAACATGCCGAGTGTCAACACCGGGGGCTGCAGCGATTCCCTGGCTCGGGCTGCGGCAGGGAGGGGCTCCTGCCAGGCACGGATTGGGATTGGGGGATTTGGGGATTGGGGGCAGCACCCACAGCCCCGGGATGGAGCCTTGGGGGTCAGGAAAAGGGAGAGACCCCCGAAAAACCAGCCCAGCCTTTTGTGGCTGAGAGAACGGGGAGATCTTTGTGGAGGAAAAAATGAAAAGCAGGGGGAAAAAAAAGCAAAAAAAAAAAAAAATTGCTAATGGACATCGAGGTGTCAACCCAAGGAAAATGACAATTCCAGTCTCAGTCAGAGTAAGAAAAAGGATGTGGGCTTGCCTCGTGGACAAAGTGAAATTCCCAACGAGGAACAAAGCAGGGCTTCCCATCAGAGAATGAGAAATAAATCTAATCGATGATCCATGGCACAATGACGGGATTTGGTTTAATTCCCGTGGAATATTCCCGTGCAATGTTCACCTGGAATCCTGCAAGAGCTCTCGGCAGGGAGCAGCCTGCCACGGCTTTGGCAGCTCTGGATCGATGGATTTGGGCTGGATCGGGGCAGGTTGGCTGGAATGGGCAGTCTGGGATTGCTGGGATTTGGCAGGTTGGGATTTGGCAGGTTGGATTGCTGGGATTTGGCAGGTTTGGGATTGCTGGAATTTGGCAGGTTTGCTGGATTTGGGCAGTCTGGGATTGCTGGGATTTGGCAGGTTGGCTGGATTTGGGCAGTCTGGGATTGCTGGGATTTGGGCACTTTGGGATTGCTGGGATTTGTCACTTTGGGATTACTGGGATTTGGCAGGTTGGGATTGCTGGGATTTGGCACTTTGGGATTGCTGGGATTTGGCATTTTGGGATTGCTGATTTTTGGCACTTTGGGATTGCTGGGATTTGGGCACTTTGGGATTGCTGGGATTTGGCACTTTGGGATTGCTGGGATTTGGCAGTTTGGCATTGCTGGGATTTGGGCACTTTGGGATTGCTGGGATTTGAGCACTTTGGGATTGCTGGGATTTGGCATTTTGGGATTGCTGGTTTTTGGCAGTTTTGCTGTTTTTTGCCAGTTTTGCTGGTTTTGGACAGTTTTGTATTGCTGTTTTTTGGCAGTTGCTGATTTTTGGCAGTTTTGCTGGTTTGGGCAGTTTTGGATTGCTATTTTTTGGCAGTTTTGGATTGCTGGTTTTTGGCAGTTTTGCTGGTTTTGGGCATTTTTGGATTGCCTTTTTTTGGCAGTTTTGCTGGGTTTTTTGGCAATTTTGCTAGTTTTGGCAGTTGCTAGTTTTGGGCAGTTTTTCTGTTTTTTGCCAGTTTTGCTGGTTTTTTTGGGCAGTTTTGCTGGTTTTTTTCCAGTTTTGCTGGGTTTTTTTGGGCAGTTTTGCTGGGTTTTTTCCAGTTTTGCTGGGGTTTTTGGGCACTTTTGCTGTTTTTTACCAGTTTTGCTGGGGTTTTTTGGGGGCAGTTTTGCTGTTTTTTTGCCAGTTTTGCTGGTTTTTGCCAGTTTTGCTGGTTTGGGCAGTTTTGCTGGTTTTGGCAGTTTTGGATTGCTGGCTTTGGGCAGTTTTGCTGTTTTTTGCCAGTTTTGCTGGTTTTGGCAGTTTTGCTGTTTTTTGCCAGTTTTGCTGGTTTTTTCAGTTTTGCTGGGTTTTTTTGGGCAGTTTTGCTGGTTTTGGGCAGTTTTGCTGGTTTTGGCAGTTTTGCTGGTTTTGCAGTTTTGCTGTTTTTTGCCAGTTTTGCTGGTTTTGGCAGTTTTGCTGTTTTTTGCCCGTTTTGCTGGTTTTTACCAGTTTTGCTGGGTTTTTTGGGCAGTTTTGCTGTTTTGCCAGTTTTGCTGTTTTGTGGCATTTTGCTGCTTTTTTTGGCAATTCTGCACTGCTGGTTTGGCTTTTCCCCGAGTTCAGAGCTGGGGAGGAGCAAACCCGAGTGTGGCTGGCTCTGGGCATTCCAGCAGGGAAGGGGAGATGCTGCAGCTGGGTTTGAGCAATAGCTCTGGGGAAAACCAAACGGAGAGGATAAAATACCATGGATAAAGAGCATTTCTCTGCTCTTCCCTGCTCCACTTTTCCCCCTTCAGCCGCTTTCCCACCCAGCTCTGCAGGAGATCTGGGATTCCCTGAAGGGAATCAGTGCTGGAGGAGCCCAGAATCAGAAATTCTTATAAATTAAAAATATATATTTTAAAAAATTATAAATATTAAAAAAAAAAAAAAAAAGCAGGAAACGATCAGGCAGGGCTCTGCAGCCCCCGGCAGGGCAGCAGCATCTCCACAGCACAATGGGATGCTCACACTTTTCCCTAGGGAGCAAAAATACGTTTTTTTTTTTTTTTTTTTTCCAGGTGTACCTTTTAATTCCTGCTTCGCTGGAAATCCTGCTCCTGACCTGCTCCCTCCCCGCTGCAGCACATCCCTGTGTTTGCTGTCCCTCGCGGAATTGATCCTAATCCTCCAAACAATTTCGCCGGCATTTCAAGGTCCAGACACTTCTTATCCCACTAATCTGGGCAGGAGAATTCCGAGGAGGGCTCCGGGTGCCCCCAGCCCCGCACGACCTTGGATTTATCCCATAAATCCTCAGCGGCTCCAGGGCTGCGGCTGCCAGCGCAGCGGGAATCGGCAATTCCACAGGGAAAGGAACTGCTGGGACTGGGAAAGGACAGCAAGAGTGCCCAGAGCCATCCCAGCCCTGCAGGAATCTGCAATTCCACCGGGAAAGGAGCTGGAACTGGGAAAAAGAGCCCAGACCAGAATGGTCCTGTGCCCTCAGGGTGCCATCCTCAGGGATGGGCACCCCAACCCTCCCTGGGCAATCCTAATTCCTGAGCATCCTTTCCATGGAGAAATTCCCCCAATTTCCACCCTGAGCCTGCCCTGGGGCCATTCCCTCTCCTCCTGTCCTGGGATCAGATCCCAAATGCCCCTGGCAGGAGCTACAGGGGCCCCTGAGCCTCCTGTGCTCCAGCTGAGCCCTGCCCAGCTCCTCAGGGATTTCCATCCATTCCCAGCTCCTCAGGATTCTCCATTCTGCCAGCTCCTCAGGGATTCTCCATCCATTCCCAGCTCCTCAGGGATTCTCCATTCCTGCCCAGCTCCTCAGGGATTCTCCATTCCCTGCCCAGCTCCCTCAGGATTCTCCATTCCCTGCCCAGCTCCTCAGGGATCTCCATCCATTCCCAGCTCCTCAGGGATTCTCCATTCCTGCCCAGCTCCTCAGGATTCTCCATTCCCTGCCCAGCTCCTCAGGGATTCTCCATCCATTCCCAGCTCCTCAGGGATTCTCCATCCCAATTCCCATGCTCCTCAGGGATTCTCCATCCCTGCCCAGCTCCTCAGGGATTCTCCATTCCCTGCCCAGCTCCTCAGGGATTCTCCATCCATTCCCAGCTCCTCAGGGATTCTCCATCCATTCCCAGCTCCTCAGGGATTCTCCATCCATTCCCAGCTCCTCAGGGATTCTCCATTCCCTTCCCAGCTCCTCAGGGATTCTCCATTCCCTGCCCAGCTCCTCAGGGATTCTCCATTCCCTGCCCAGCTCCTCAGGGATTCTCCATCCATTCCCAGCTCCTCAGGGATTCTCCATCCATCCCCAGCTCCTCAGGGATTCTCCATTCCCTGCCCAGCTCCTCAGGGATTCTCCATCCATTCCCAGCTCCTCAGGGATTCTCCATCATTCCCAGTTGGGACCCAGTCCCTGCCAGGGATTCTCATCCCTGCCCAGCTCCCTCAGGGATCTCCATCCCTGCCAGCTCCTCAGGGATTCTCCATCCATTCCCATTCCCTCAGGGATTCTCCATCCATTCCCATCTCCCTCAGGGATTCTCCATCCATTCCCAGCTCCTCAGGGATTCTCCATTCCCTGCCCAGCTCCTCAGGGATTCTCCATTCCCTGCCCAGCTCCTCAGGGATTCTCCATCCATTCCCAGCTCCCTCAGGGATTCTCCATCCATTCCCATCTCCCTCAGGGATTCTCCATCCATTCCCAGCTCCTCAGGGATTCTCCATACATTCCCAGCTCCCTCAAGGATTCTCCAGCCCTTTTCCAGCTCCCTCAGGGATTCTCCATCCATTCCCAGGTCCCTCAGGATTCTCCAGCTCCCTCAGGGATTCTCCATCCTTTCCCAGCTCCATTCCTTGCCCCACCTCACTCCAGCCCCTCCATGTCCCCCTTGTCACAGGGATGAAGTCGCGCGGCGTTTTTGGGCAGTTCTGGGGTTTCACCTTCCCGTGGTTTACCGTTCGCTCGGTGTGGTGCACGGTGAAGGCAAAGCTCCCCTTTCCCGTGTCCCGGTATTCCCGGGCTCTGGAGTCCCCCCCGTCCCCGCCGGGACTACATTTCCCATGATGCCCCGCGGCCAGCGCGCTCCCCATTGGCTGGCGCTCCCACCGCGGCCCCGCCCCCGGTCGCGCCCGGCGGACTCCATATCCCGGCGTGCCCCGCGGCAGTGCGGTTGGCCGCAGCCAATCAGCGCGGGGCCGGCCGGGGGGCGGGGCCCGGCGGCGGGGGAGGCTGTTTAAAGTGGCGCTTGCGGGATGGCGGAGCCGGCGGACTATCCCCCGTTCCAGCTGGGGAAGCCCCGCTTCGAGCAGGTACGGCCGGCGGCGGGAGGCGGCCGAGGGGCGGATACCGGCAGCGGCGGGAGCCGCTCCCGCCCCGTGCGCGGCATCGCCCCCCCCCCCCCCCCCCCCCCAGTCCCCGGGAACGGAGCCCCCCGCTCCCCGCTCCGCCCCGCCCCTCCCGCGGCGCCGCGCGCTGATTGGCCCGCGGCCCGCGCGCCATTGGCCGGCCGCGCTGTCAGTCAGAGCCGCCGCCCCCTGCCCGCGGCGGGTCCCGCGGGCCCCTGTGGCGCGGGGCGCAGCGCGCCGGCCCGGGGGCCCGGAGGTCGCGGGTTCGAGGCCCGCGGGCGGCGGGGTGTGTGGGGTGGGGGGGACCGGCGGGGTCCCGGTGTGGCGGGGCCGGGGGCTCGTCCGTGTGACCCCCGAGGGGCGGCTGCGAGGGCACGGGCTCTGCCAAGGTGGCCGGGAGGGGAGGAGCAGCGCTGGGAGCGGGGTGGGGGGGAGCCAGGGATGCTCCGGGTCTCTCTCCTGGGACGGGGTGGGGGGGGGAGGGCAGCCGTGCTCGGGTCGCTCACCTGTGCCCAGGTGAGCAGGGCAGGTGCGCGGCCCTGCTGCCAGCATCTCTGGATGATCAGAGACCGCTTGTTGTGCTCGTGGAACCGTTTAAATAATAATAATAATGATAATAATAATAATAATGGCTAAAAGGCTCATAAAAGCTCCTTCATTCCCTGCGGAGCTGGAGGAGCTGCTCCTTCCCTTGGGGGCCAGTCCCCAAGGGGGGCATCAGTCCCACTGTCCCACCCTCTTTATCCCTCACCTGACTCCATACCTGCACCTGGCTTGACCCACCCACCCTTTGGGATGAGCTGTGATTTCCCACGGGGGCCACTCCATGGTGCAGCTGCTGCCTCTTCCCACACCCGGTATTCCCGTGGGGCTTGGAGCAACCTGGGGGTGTCCTGACCCGGGAATGGGGCACAGTGTGTCCCTGATTGGGAATGGGGCACAGTGGTGTCCCTGATTTGGGAATGGGGCACAGTGGTGTCCCTGATCCGGGAATGGGGCACAGGGGTGTCCCTGATCGGGAATGGGGCACAGTGGTGTCCCTGATCCGGGAATGGGGCACAGTGGTGTCCCTCGGATTTCCTGATCGGGAATGGGGCACAGTGGTGTCCCTGATTTGGGAATGGGGCACAGTGGTGTCCCTGATTTGGGAATGGGGCACAGTGGTGTCCCTGATTTGGGAATGGGGCACAGTGGTGTCCCTGATCCGGGAATGGGGCACAGTGGTGTCCCTGATCCGGGAATGGGGCACAGTGGTGTCCCTGATTTGGGAATGGGGCACAGTGGTGTCCCTGATTTGGGAATGGGGCACAGTGCTGTTCTGCTCCCCAGGGAGCGCCTGGCACGAGTGGCAGAGCTGGAGTCGTTCCGGGGCCGGGGCAGGATGCTCCGGGCACGGGGGGCTGCTCCGGGCTGCTGGGAGGGGTCCCCTCCCCTGGGAGAGAGCCCCTGGGAGGGGATTCCTTGGGAATGCTTTGCATTCCTGATCCTGATACGGTCTGGGGAACCCCAGCCCCTCCATCCCCGCCTCAGACCTTCCTGGACCCCCGCCCTCATCCTGCCCAGACCCCCTGACCCACCTGACCCCTGCCTCAGACCCTCCCCTGGACCCCCAGCCCCTGACCCCTGCCTCAGACTCTCCATGGACCCCCAGCCCCTCATCCCTGCCTCAGACCCTCCCCTGGACCCCCAGCCCCTCCATCCCGCCTCAGACTCTCCATGGACCCCCAGCCCCTCCATCCCTGCCTCAGACTCTCCATGGACCCCCAGCCCCTCCATCCCTGCCTCAGACCCTCCCCTGGACCCCCAGCCCCTCCATCCCTGCCTCAGACCCTCCCCTGGACCCCCAGCCCCTCCATCCCTGCCTCAGACTCTCCCAGTTCTTTATTTCCATCTTGTCCTTGGTGTTTCCTTCCAAAGCTCAGAGCTGGAGAGGAGCCCCAGGCCATTCCCAGGGCTCAGCCATTCTCCCATCCAGCTGTTCCCTGCCTTCCCCAATCCAGCTGTTCCTGCCTTCCCCAATCAGCTGTCCTTCCAATCCCAATCCAGCTGTCTTCCAATCCCTCCATCACTGTCCTGCTTCCCAATCCAGCTGTTCCATGCTTCCCCATCAGCGTTCCTGCCTTCCAATCCAGCTGTTCCCTGCCTTCCCCAGTCCCTCCCTGCCTTTCCTGCTCTTCCCGGGCCCTTTCCAGCTTTTCTCCGTTTCTGGGATCCCAGCTTTGGGCTGCTGTCATTCCAGCCGGGGCCGAGGGATGCCGGCGCTGCTTCCCGGGCAGCTCCGGGGCTGGCAGAGCCCGCGGGCCCCCTCACCCTGCCCGGAGCACCAGGAGAATTCCTGGGATTCCTGTGCGGGGCACGAAAGCCTGGGGAGCAGAGCCGGCCCTGGGGATCCTGTTGGGAGCAGAATTCCCAGCCCTGCTGGACCCAGAGCTGCGAATTTGGGGCAGCTCCAGCCCAGAGCCCCTCGGGGCTGCTGCCATCCCCTTTCCCTGCTGAAATCCCTTTCCCCTTTCCCTGCTGAAATCCCTTCCCCTTCTGCCATCCCTTTTCCCTGCTGAAATCCCTTTCCCCTTTCCCTGCTGAAATCCCAATTATCCCTGCTGAAATCCCATTTTCCTGCTGCCATCCCCTTTCCCTGATGAAATCCCTTTCCCCTTTCCCTGCTGAAATCCCATATCCCTGCTGAAATCCCTTTCTCATTTCCCTGCTGAAATTCCATTTCCCTGCTGCCATCCCCTTTCCCTGCTGCATCCCTTTCCCTGCTGAATCCCTTCCCATTTCCCTGCTGAAATCCCTTTCCCATTTCCCTGCTAGAAATCCCTTTTCCCTTTCCCTGTTGAATCCCTTCCCTGCTGAAATCCTTCCCCTTTCCTGCTGCATCCCCTTTCCTGCTGAAATCCCTATCCGCTGAAATCCTTTCCCCTTTCCCTGCTGAAATCCCTTTCCCTGCTGAAATCCCTTTCCCCTTTCCTGCTGAATCCTTCCCATTTCCCTGCTGAAATCCCTTTCCCCTTTTCCCTGCTGAGATCCCTCTCCCCTTTCCCTGCTCCATCCCCTTTCCCTGCTGAAATCCCTTTTCCTGCTGCCATTCCTTTCCCTGCTGAAATCCCTTTCCCTCTGAAATCCCTTTCCCTACTGAAATCCCCTTTCCCAGCTGAAATCCCCTTCCCCGCTCCATCCCTGCCCCTCTCTCCTTTCTCCCTCTCTCCCGATGTTCTGTCGAGTCACCTTTTCCCAGTCTCCCTCCGGAAAGGCTCCGGCTATTTTTAGGTGAAAGAAGAAATGAGGACGTTGGGCTTGAGAATGTGTGATAACGACTTAATTTTCTGACAAGCTGGGATAATTTGTTAGAAATACTCTTTTAATTTTTTTTTTCCCCTTCTTTATTTCCTGGTTTTATTCCTTTGAGGATTTGCTGAGTGCTGCCTCTCCCAGCGGCTGCTGCTGTTCCAGGCTGGGTGGGAAGGACCTTAAATCCCAACAATCCCACCGCATCCGTGGCAGGGATAATTCCCAATATCCCAGGGGATCCATTCCCAATGTCCAGCCTGGGGCAGCCCCAGCTGCTCTGGGGATCCCAAGGGGTTCCTGAGGGGTTTTCCAGCTTTAAGGAGTCTGGGATTCTGTCTGGGGAGCACAAGGGAAAAGCTGGAAGTCTGAGTTCAGGATGTTAAATCTGACATTGAATGAGAAATAGAAAAGGGAATTAGAGGGGGAAATTAGAGTGTGCAGAGAAAGGGCAGAACTCAGGGAATAAGGGAGTAATGGGGTGTTTGGGTGGGAAGGGAATTTAAAGATGACCAGGGCAGGGAGCTTTGGAATCTTGGCTCTTTTAACTTTGGAAAACCAAATTAAAGACTGAAGGGATTGCTGAGTTTTAGCCCAGCCTTGCAGAGGGCTGCACGAAGGACACAAACCCGGCTGTGCCTCCTCACAGTGCCCTTGCTCAGAGCCCTCAATCGTCTGAATTTTGTTTGGTTTAAACCTCTCCTAATTAATTTAAAGCTGACACGAGCCTGGTGTCGAGCTCAACCCCACCCCATGCTTTTTTGCTCGGGCTTAATTAAATCCCGTTTGCAATCAGGCTGTAATTAAAGTGCTGGAGTTGTCCCGGGCTGCCCTGCCAGGCTCCTTGGGATTCTTTTCCTCCTGAAGGTGATTAACACCTCGCTGATGACCTCTTACCTGCTCTCAGGTGCCTGCAGCCTGCCAGGAGTTGTCTCCTTGAGCTTCCTGGGATCAGCTGGACCTTCCCAGATCCACGAAGGGAATTAATATTCCCAACCACTCCAGCTTGCTGGCAGGCTGCTGAGAAGTGCTCCCAAAATAGCCCCGATTAACGGCAGGAAATCTGTGATATTCACTCTGCTCCCAGCGTCTCCAGCAGCTGCTCCAGGGATGAAAGGGGGAAGAGGCCAGGGGGGATATTTGGGAGAGGAGGGTCGGATTTTGGGACATGTCAGCATGTCTGTGCCTGGCAGGAGGAGGGGAGCAGGGATTGGGGAGCAGCTCCAGTTCCCGGGGAGGTTTGGGCTGGGGTCCCAGTGGGGGCACTGGGCTGTGCCCAGGGGCTGCAGCCTCTGCTCCATCTCCAGCTCCTGGCAGCCCTGGGATTGCTGCATCATGGATACTGGGATGGGCTGGGCTGGGAGGGACCCTAAATCCCATCCCATTATCCCATCGTCCCATTATCCCATCCCATCATCCCATCCCATCCCATTGTTCCATTGTCCCATCGTCCCATCATCCCATCCCCGATCCCATCCCATCATCCCATCCCCGATCCCATCCCATTATCCCATCATCCCATCCCATTATCCCATCATCCCATCATCCCGTCCCCAATCCCATCCCATCATCCCATTGTCCCATCCCAGATCCCATCATCCCATCCCATTATCCCATTATCCCATCCCAGATCCCATCCCATTATCCCATTGTCCCATCCCAGATCCCATCATCCCATCCCATTATCCCATCATCCCATTATCCCATCCCATTATCCCATCCCAGATCCCATCCCAGATCCCATCCCAGATCCCATCCCATCATCCTATTCCATCATCCCATCTCATCCAGGGCAGGGACCCTTCCCGCTGCCCCAGGGGGATCCCAGTGGTCTGGCACACCCCAGGCATCCAGGGATTCTCTGGGAATTCCATGCCAGCCCCTGCCCACCCTCCAGAGAAGAATTTCCCCAAATTTCTGTATTATTGGGAATTGCTGGGGCTTTTTTTTTTTTTTTTTTTTTCCCTTGTGTTTCGTGTGCAGCTCTGTGAAAACCGGTCTTGAATTGAAAAGAATTCCTTTGGCTCCTGGTCAGGAGAACAAACTGGGCAGCAGGGAATGACCTGGATGGTGGGGAGCCAAGCAGGGAGGAGCTTCCCACATCCCTGAGAGGGGAGAATCCCAGAGAATCCCTGGGAATGGCCAAGCCAGGCTGGATCCCCCTGGCACAGCGGGAGGGGTCCCTGCCAGGGCAGGGTGGTCCTGGTGGGATCTGGGCTCCCTTCCATTCCCTGATTTTGGGATCTGAGTCAGCAGTGGGGAATGTGGGGCTGCGATAACATCGGGATGTGCCCGGGCTGCCCAGACCTTTAATTACGTTTAATTACGTTTAATTACGTTTAATTACGTTTAATTACGTTTAATTCTGTTTCGTGTTGCTGTCCTCAGTGTCACGGCCATAGGGACAGTGCGGGGTCAAGGACACTCCCAGTTAAAATCCCCCGCGAGGCTGCTGGGTCAGGCAGGAATTCCAGCTGCCCGGCAGGAATTCCAGCTGCCCGGCAGGAATTCCAACTGCCCGGCAGGAATTCCAACTGCCCTGGGCTGTGGGATGGGCTGGGCTGTGGGATGGGCTATGGGATGGGCTGGGCTGTGGGATGGGATGGGATGGGCCGTAGGATGGGATGAGCAGTGGGATGAACTGTAGGATGAGCTGTGGGATGGGATGAGCAATGGGATGAACTGTAGGATGAGCAGTGGGATGAGCAGTGGGATGGGATGAACTGTAGGATGGGCAGTGGGATGAGCTGTAGGATGGGATGAGCAATGGGATGAGCAGTGGGATGAGCAGTGGGATGAGCTGTAGGATGGGATGAGCAATGGGATGAACTGTAGGATGAGCAATGGGATGAGCAGTGGGATGGGATGAACTGTAGGATGAGCTGTGGGATGGGCAATGGGATGAGCTGTAGGATGAACTGTGGGATGGGATGAGCAGTGGGATGAGCTGTTTGATGAGCTGTGGGATGGGATAAGCAGTAGGATGAGCAGTAGGATGAACTGTTTGATGAGGGATGAGCTGTGGGATGGGATGAACTGTAGGATGGGCAGTGGGATGAGCTGTAGGATGGGATGAGCAGTGGGATGAGCTGTAGGATGAGGGATGAGCAGTGAGATGACCTGTAGGATGAGCTGTGGATGGGATGAGCTGTAGGATGAACTGTAGGATGAGCAGTGGGATGAGCTGTAGAATGAACTGTAGGATGAGCAGTCGGATGAGCTGTAGGATGAGGGATGAGCAATGGATGAGCTGTAGGATGAGGGATGAGCAGTAGGATGAGCTGTGGGATGGGCAGTGGGATGAGCAGTAGGACAAGCTGTGGGATGAGCAGTAGGATGAGCTGTGGGATGAGGGATGAGCAGTAGGATGAGCTGTAGGATGAACTCTAGGACGAGCTGTGGGATGAGCAGTAGGATGAACTGTAGGATGAGCTGTGGGATTAGCAGTAGGATGAGCAGTGGGATGAGCAGTAGGACAAGCTGTGGGATGAGCAGTAGGACGAGCTGTGGGATGAGCAGTAGGACGAGCTGTGGGATGAGCAGTAGGATGAGGGATTAGCAGTAGGACGAGCAGTGGGATGAGCAGTGGGATGAGCAGTAGGATGAGCAGTGGATTAGCAGTAGGATGAGCAGTGGGATGAGCAGTAGGATGAGCAGTGGGATGAGCAGTAGGACGAGCTGTGGGATGAGCAGTAGGATGAGGGATTAGCAGTAGGACGAGCTGGGTGCCGGTGCTGCTCCTGGGATTGCTGAGGGCTGAGCCAGGAGTTGCTCCCGTGCCCTGCAGCCCAGGCACGGGCTGGGGAGGCTGCTGGCATCTGCAGGGATCCTCCCACCCCAAAATTAAAGGGAGGCAGCAAAATGTCAAGCTGGAAAGTCCCAGAATTAGTGTTAATTAGATCCCTGCTAATTAAAAACCGCTGTGCTTTCTTCCTGGAGTTGTGTGGAGCTGTTTATTCCCTTGGTTTGGATTTTTCTGGGGCAATGCCAGGGTTCTGTGAGGACAGGGGTGCTCAGCAGGCCCTGGGCAGGGGTTCTGCTGGAATTGGGGCAGAATCCTGCATGGAGCAGCAGCAGAACATCCTGGGCAGTGCTGCCAGCAGTGCCTGAACCCTGCCTGCTGCTCCAGCCAGCCCTGCTGGTTTGGGGACAGCCCTGCTGGGTTTGGGGACAGCCCTGCTGGGTTTGGGGACAGTCCTGCTGGGTTTGGGGACAGTCCTGCTGGGTTTGGGGACAGTCCTGCTGGGTTTAGGGCCATCCCTGCTGGGTTTAGGGTCAGCCCTGCTGGGTTTAGGGACAGCCCTGCTGGGTTTAGGGACAGTCCTGCTGGGTTTGGGGACAGCCCTGCTGGGTTTAGGGCCATCCCTGCTGGGTTTAGGGTCAGTCCTGCTGGGTTTAGGGTCAGTCCTGCTGGGTTTAGGGTCAGCCCTGCTGGGTTTAGGGTCAGCCCTGCTGGGTTTAGGGTCATCCCTGCTGGGTTTAGGGTCAGTCCTGCTGGGTTTAGGGACGGCCCTGCTGGGTTTAGGATCAGCCCTGCTGGGTTTAGGGCCATCCCTGCTGGGTTTGGGGACAGTCCTGCTGGGTTTAGGATCAGCCCTGCTGGGTTTAGGATCAGCCCTGCTGGGTTTGGGGACAGCCCTGCTGGGTTTGGGACAGTCCTGCTGGGTTTAGGGTCAGCCCTGCTGGGTTTAGGGTCATCCCTGCTGGGTTTAGGGTCAGCCCTGCTGGGTTTAGGGTCAGCCCTGCTGGGTTTAGGGTCAGTCCTGCTGGGTTTGGGGACAGTCCTGCTGGGTTTAGGATCAGCCCTGCTGGGTTTAGGATCAGCCCTGCTGGGTTTAGGATCAGCCCTGCTGGGTTTAGGGTCAGCCCTGCTGGGTTTAGGGCCAGCCCTGCTGGGTTTAGGGTCATCCCTGCTGGGTTTAGGGTCAGCCCTGCTGGGTTTAGGGTCAGCCCTGCTGGGTTTAGGGTCAGTCCTGCTGGGTTTAGGGCCAGCCCTGCTGGGTTTAGGGCCAGCCCTGCTGGGTTTGGGGACAGCCCTGCTGGGTTTAGGGTCAGTCCTGCTGGGTTTAGGGCCATCCCTGGTGGGTTTAGGGCCAGCCCTGCTGGGTTTGGGGACAGTCCTGCTGGGTTTAGGGCCATCCCTGCTGGGTTTGGGGACAGCCCTGCTGGGTTTAGGGTCATCCCTGCTGGGTTTAGGGTCATCCCTGCTGGGTTTAGGGCCAGCCCTGCTGGGTTTAGGGCCAGCCCTGCTGGGTTTAGGGCCAGCCCTGCTGGGTTTAGGGTCAGTCCTGCTGGGTTTAGGGCCAGCCCTGGTGGGTTTAGGGTCAGTCCTGCCCAGCCAGCCCAGCAGGATGGAGAATTCCCCGAGCTGCCCCAGGCTCCTCGTGCTCCCGGGCTCTGGGGTGAGCAGGAGCCCCCAGACCCCCTGGGCTGCCCCAGAGTGGCCAATTCCATTCTGGGGGTCTCAATTCCGCTGCCCCTGGCTCCAGCTGCTGCTCCCGGGTCCCAGGGGCTCCTGACCCTCGGCGTTTCCTGGTCTGCTGCTCGGGTTGGTGTCCCCTCCACTGCTGTTTTCCTTTTCTCGGGATTCTGAGTGTCCTTGCCTCCTCCTCCTCAGCTGCTGCCCGGGATCCCTGGGAGTTTTCCTGCAGAGGGGAGCAGTGGTTGCTGCTGTAAAGTTGGTTCTTGCACATCAGTCTCCAAGGCAAAGAGTTCAAAGTGTCCAAGTCCCTGCTGAGGCTTCTGGCAGAGTCCTGAGCTGAGGCCACAGCAGCTCCCTCCCTCCCTTCCTCTTCTTCCTCTTCTCTTCCTCTTCTCTCTCTTCTCTTCTTCTTCTCTTCCTCTTCTCTTCCTCTTCTCTTCCTCTTCTCTTCCTCTTCTCTTCCTCTTCTTTCCTCTTCTTTTCCTCTTCTTTTCCTTTCTTTCTCTTCCTCTTCTTTCCTCTTCTTTTCCTTTTCTTTTCTCTCCTTCTTTCCTCTTCTTTTCCTCTTCTCTTTCCTCTCTTTTCCTCTCTTTTCCTCTCTTTTCCTCCTCTTTCCTCCTCTTTTCCTCTCTTTTCCTCCCTTTTCCTCTTTCCTCCCTTTTCCTCCCTTTTCCTCTCTTTTCCTCTCTTTTCCTCCTTTTCCTCCCTTTTCCTCCCTTTTCTCCCTTTTCCTCCCTTTTCCTCCCTTTTTCCTCCCTTTTTCCCTTTTCCTCCTTTTCCTCCTTTTCCTCCCTTTTCTCCCTTTTCCTCCTTTTCCTCCCTTTTCCTCCCTTTTCCTCCCTTTCCTCCCTTTTCCTCCCTTTTCCTCCCTTTTCCTCCCTTTTCTCCCTTTTCTCCCTTTTCCTCCCTTTTCCTCCCTTTTCCTCCCTTTTCCTCCCTTTTCCTCCCTTTTCCTCCCTTTTCCTCCTTTTCCTCCCTTTTCCTCCCTTTTCCTCCTTTTCCTCCTTTTCCTCCTTTTCCTCCTTTTCCTCCTTTTCCTCCCTTTTCCTCCCTTTTCCTCCCTTTTCCTCCCTTTTCCTCCCTTTTCCTCCCTTTTCCTCCCTTTTCCTCCCTTTTCCTCCCTTTTCCCTCCTTTTCCTCCTTTTCCTCTTTCTCTCTCTTTCTCTCTCCTTTTTCCTCCTCCTCTTTTTCCTCCTCCTCTCCCTCCTCCTCTTCCTTTCTTCTTCTCCTCTCTGCTGTGTGAGTGTTCCTCAACACAGGCGATTTTCACCCATAAATCACCCTTTTATAAACAATTTTATTCACAAATCAGCTAAACCCACCATTCCACAACATTCTTTCTACGCCTGTCAGAGCTCAATTCTAAAATACAATTTATTTTTTTTTAATCTCCTGTTTTCCAGACTTCATTTTATGGCAGATTCAGGCACTTCTTGGACATCATTGACCCCCGCACCCTCTTTGTGACTGAGGTAAGATGTGCAATAACAAACACAACACACTTTTTTAAAAAAACTAAAAATCACTCCCTGTGAGTTTTTATTTTAAGGTCGTGTGAAGAATTAATTTTTATTTTAGGCACGGTTTTCTTATGTTTAATTTTTTTTTTTTTTTTTTTTTACTTATAATTTTTTTTGGTGATTGGTGAATAAAAAAGAAATTTTTGTACTTGCATTGGTCGAATTAGAAGGGCACTAAAGAAAATGTTTCTCACAGAAAGGATTCAAAATGCGAATATTGTTATTAAAATAATGTTGTTGCTTATGTTTAAGTTCCAGAAAACTTAAAATTGAGTTGCAGGCAGGGTGGGCTGTGGTGCAGGGGCTGCACTCAGGAGATCTGGGCTGTGCTTCCTCCTCAGCTCCTGCCCTGTTTGGGGCTGGATTTTGGGCTGGATTGGGGCTGGATTGGGGCTGGATTTGGGCTGGATTTGAGGCTGGATTTGGGCTGGATTGGGCTGGATTTGGGGCTGGATTGGGGCTGGATTTGGGGCTGGATTTGAGTTGGATTTGGGGCTGGATTTGAGTTGGATTTGAGTTGGATTTGGGGCTGGATTTGAGTTGGATTTGAGGCTGGATTTGGGCTGGATTTGGGGCTGGATTTGGGGCTGGATTGGGGCTGGATTTGAGGCTGGATTGGGGCTGGATTTGAGGCTGGATTGGGGCTGGATTTGGGGCTGGATTTGGGCTGGATTGGGGCTGGATTGGGGGCTGGATTTGAGGCTGGATTTGGGCTGGATTTGAGGCTGGATTTGGGCTGGATTTGAGGCTGGATTGGGGCTGGATTTGAGGCTGGATTTGGGCTGGATTTGGGGCTGGATTTGGGGCTGGATTGGGGCTGGATTTGAGGCTGGATTTGGGCTGGATTTGGGGCTGGATTTGAGGCTGGATTTGGGCTGGATTTGGGCTGGATTGGGGCTGGATTGGGGCTGGATTTGAGGCTGGATTGGGGCTGGATTGAGGCTGGATTTGGGCTGGATTATGAGTTGGATTTGGGGCTGGATTTGAGTTGGATTTGAGGCTGGATTTGGGCTGGATTTGGGGCTGGATTTGGGGCTGGATTTGAGGCTGGATTTGGGGCTGGATTGGTGGATTGGCTGGATTTGGGCTGGATTTGGGGCTGGATTTGGGCTGGATTTGGGCTGGATTGGGGCTGGATTGGGGCTGGATTTGAGGCTGGATTGGGGCTGGATTTGAGGCTGGATTTGGGCTGGATTATGAGTTGGATTTGGGGCTGGATTTGAGTTGGATTTGAGTTGGATTTGGGGCTGGATTTGGGGCTGGATTTGGGGCTGGATTTGGGGCTGGATTTGGGGTGGATTTGAGCTGGATTTGGGGCTGGATTTGAGATGGATTTGGGCTGGATTTGGGACTGGATTTGGGGCTGGATTTGGGCTGGATTTAGGCTGGATTTGGGGCTGGATTTGGGGATCCTGCCCCTTGGTTTCCACTCTTTCCCTCCAGCACAAAATGACTGAGGGTGATGGGGAAGGAAAGGTTCTGCTGCTGGCCCTCTGCCCTGTGGCCAGAAAAAATTGGGATTTTCAGTGAAGGGCAGCTGCTTTCTCCTTTTTATTTTATCTTTTATTTCCCATTATCCACCCTGAGGCCATTCCCCTCCTCCTGCCCCTGGGATCAGATCCCAAATTCCCCTGGCAGGAGCCACAGGGACCCCTGAGCCTCCTGTGCTCCAGGCTGAGCCTGCCAGCTCCTCAGGGATTCCCATCCATTCCAGCTCCTCAGGGATTCTCCATCCATTCCCAGCTCCTCAGGGATTCTCCATTCCTGCCCAGCTCCTCAGGGATTCTCCATTCCCTGCCCAGCTCCTCAGGGATTCTCCATCATTCCAGCTCCTCAGGGATTCTCCATCCATTCAGCTCCTCAGGGATTCTCCATCCATTCCCAGCTCCTCAGGGATTCTCCATCCATTCCCAGCTCCTCAGGGATTCTCCATCCATTCCCAGCTCCTCAGGATTCTCCATTCCCTGCCAGCTCCTCAGGGATTCTCCATTCCTGCCAGCTCCTCAGGATTCTCATCCATTCCAGCTCCTCAGGGATTCTCCATTCCCTGCCCAGCTCCTCAGGGATTCTCCATTCCCTGCCCAGCTCCTCAGGGATTCTCCAGTCCCTGCCCAGCTCCTCAGGGATTCTTCATCCATTCCAGTCCTCAGGGATTCTCCATTCCCTTTCCAGCTCCTCAGGGATTCTCATCCATTCCCAGTCCTCAGGGATTCTCCATCCATTCCAGCTCCTCAGGGATTCTCCATTCCCTGCCCAGCTCCTCAGGGATTCTCCATCATTCCAGTCTCAGGGATTCTCTCATTCCAGCTCCTCAGGGATTCTCCATCCATTCCCAGCTCCTCAGGGATTCTCCATCCATTCCAGCTCTCAGGGATCTCCATCCATTCCAGCTCTCAGGGATTCTCCATTCCCTGCCCAGCTCCTCAGGGATTCTCATCATTCCAGTCCTAGGGATTCTCCATTCCTGCCCAGCTCCTCAGGGATTCTCCATTCCCTGCCCAGCTCCTCAGGGATTCTCCAGTCCCTGCCCAGCTCCTCAGGGATTCTTCATCCATTCCCAGCTCCTCAGGGATTCTCATTCCCTTTCCCAGCTCCTCAGGGATTCTCCATCCATTCCCAGCTCCTCAGGGATTCTCCATCCATTCCAGCTCCTCAGGGATTCTCCATTCCTGCCAGCTCTGGATTCTCCATCCATTCCCAGCTCCTCAGGGATTCTCCATCCATTCCCAGCTCCTCAGGGATTTCCTTCCTCCAGCTCTCAGGATTCTCCATCATTCCAGCTCCTCAGGGGGTTCAGGTGGTGTCACTTCATTTTTCCAGGCAGTTTTTGAGGCGGTTCTCCCAGCAGGGTGAAACCCAGGGAGTGGGGAGCACCGGGAGCAGCCCGGTTTTATCCCGGCTCCGAGTGGAGCAGTTTTGGGGTCCCAGAGCCCAAGGCAGGGAGCTTTGGCGAGGGCTGGGCTGAATTTCAGGCTGTGCAGGAGTGCCCAGGGGGCTCTGCAGGGAGGGCAGTGGGAATTCCCTGGCAGGGATCCCTCAGGATCAAAACCAGCCCCAAAAATCTGATTTTTTTTTTTGCTGCCCCTGCTCTGGTTGTTCCCTGAGTTTTTTCTCTTGGATAACTCAGGGGGCTCAGGATGGGTTTGCTGAGCCCAGGAGCTCCCAGGGAACAAACAGCTCCTGGATTTGGGAATAAAGAGCAGATAAAGAGGGTGTGTGGTGGGAATGGGGCTCAACCCCGTGGAAAATCACGGGAATTGTGGCCGTATTTTGGTTTTTCCATCTTTTTTTTTTGGTGTTTCCACTGCGTTTGAGGGTGGGGGGATCTCCCCAAGGGGGCACTGGGAGGTGCTGGGGACAATCAGTGCCACTCCTCCCTTTCTCATTCATTTTGTGATGAACTTTTTGGCTTTATTTGATTTATTTTTGGTTTTTTGAGGGTTAGATTTAAAAGTGTAGGAGCCAGAATTCTAGTTTGGGCTGAGCTGTTTATTATTTTTTGTTGCTGCAGCTTTACTGCTTGTGAGTGCTTTTACATGCCAAGTTAACAGAGTAGAAATGGAGTTTGGAGTTTTGTTCCTAAGGTCTCCTTAAGCTTAAATGACTTAATTATGAGATGCTAATTAATTTATTTTTACTTTTAACTTAATAACCAACGTGCTTCGCAGCGTGGATTTTTTTTTTTTTTTTTAAACCCAATTACACGAAATCACTCAAACTCGTGAAGAACCAACACTTTAAAACTTGTTTTGTTGGGCACATATTATTATATTCTAAAAGTTGAAATGTTAAATCTTAATACAAAAAAAAAAATTGGTGTAAATTTTTTTTTATGCCCCAAAAAATTGGTATAAATTTTTTTATGCCCCAAAAAAATTGGTATGAATTTTTTTTATACCCAAAAAAATTGGAATAAATTTTGTTTTATACCCCAAAAAAAATTGGTATAATTTTTTTTAATACCCAAAAAAATCGTTATAAATTTTTTTTTATGCCCAAAAATTTGGTATAAATTTTTTATACCCCCAAAAAATTGGTATAATTTTTTTTATACCCCAAAAAATTGGTATAAATTTTTTTTTATACCCAAAAAATTGGTATAAATGTTTTTTAATACCCAAAAAAATAGTTATAAAATTTTTTTTATGCCCAAAAATTTGGTATAAATTTTTTTTTTATACCCAAAAAAATGGTATAATTTTTTTTATACCATAAAAAAGTTGGTATAAATTTTTTTTATACCCAAAAAATTGGTATATTTTTTTTTTATACCCAAAAAAATTTGGAATAAATTTTTTTTATACCCAAAAAAATTGGTATAATTTTTTTATACCCAAAAAAAAATTGGTATAAATTATTTTTTATACCCAAAAAAATTGGTATAATTTTTTTTTTTCACCCAAAAAAAAATTGGAATAAATTTTCTTTTATACAAAAAAAATTTGAATAAATTTTTTTATACCCAAAAAATTGGATAAATTTTTTTATACCCAAAAAAATTGATATAAATTTATTTTTATACCCCAAAAAAATTGGTATAATTTTTTTTTTTTTTTGTTTGGCTCTCTCACTTCTGGACACCCTTCTGCTGAGCGCTTACATTTGTGAAATTTCCCCATTAAAATTTGATTAAATTTCCACCTTCCCCAGCCCCTGATGCCCTGCAGAGCAGATCCTCGAGGAGATTCCAATCCCCCTGGCACCAGAGCTCGCCCACCCCCATCCCCTGCAGCCCTGGGGAGAGCAAACAGAGCGGAATAACGCTTTTAATTTTAATTTAAATTTAATTTTAATTGCTGATTAGGGCCCACGGGGCTATTTCGCCCTGGCTGCCCTCAGCCGGGCTGGCTGCTGGCGCTCTGGGCAGCAATTCCAGGCGGGAGAAGCGCTGCTGCCGATGCCAGGGCAGCTCGGCAGAGCTCGGCGGGCGCTGCCCGTCCCTGCCGGGCTTTCATCGCGCACACACCGCGCAGCATCTCGCCCCCCGCGTTTGCGTTTCGCGTGGAAGGGGCTGCTGGTGTCTGTGCCGTGCTCAGCAGGCTCCGTGGCTCTGTTTGTCCCGGCTCACGCCCGCTGGCTCCAAGCGAAGCCGGGAATTTCGGGCTCCTCTTTGTTCCCGCGGGCGATGGGGGCGCCTGGAGCCGGGCGGGGGGAGGCGGCCCCGGAGGGGCTCTGCCTGCTGGCGGGGCGCGGCTGGAGCTGAACAGCTGGAGCTGAACAGCTGGATCACAACAGCTGGAGCGGCACAGCAGCTGGAGCGGGCTCTGCCTGCTGGCGGGGCGCGGCTGGAGCTGAACAGCTGGATCACAGCAGCTGGATCACAGCAGCTGGATCACAGCAGCTGGATCACAGCAGCTGGATCACAGCAGCTGGAGCGGCACAGCAGCTGGATCGGCACAGCAGCTGGCAGGGCACGGCTGGAGCTGAACAGCTGGATCACAGCAGCTGGATCACAGCAGCTGGATCACAGCAGCTGGATCACAACAGCTGGAGCAGCACAGCAGCTGGATCGGCACAGCGGCTGGATCTGAACAGCTGGATTGGCACAGCAGCTGGATGGGCAGGGCTGGATCTGCACGGCTGGATCAGCACAGCAGCTGGATCTGCACGGCTGGATCGACACAGCAGCTGGAGCGGCACAGCTGGATCCGCACAGCTGGATCCGCACAGCTGGAGCTGCGCCCCTCGGCGAGCCGCTGCTGCTCGAACTGTCACCCTGCCCAGCGCCTGGGGCCCTGCGGAGCGGCACGGCAGGGGCGGGCTTGGGAAGAGCCTTGAAGAGGCTCCGGGGCCCCCTCGGGGAGCTGCACAAGCACAGCTGGATCTGCACAAGCACAGCTGGATCTGCACAAGCACAGCTGGATCTGAACAAGCACCCCGAGGGCGGGCCGGGCTGTGCCCGGTGTGCCCGGGGCTCTCCGGTGTGCCCGGGGCTCTCCCGGTGTTCCCGGGCTCTCCCGGTGTGCCCGTGGCTCTCCCGGTGTGCCCGGGGGATTCTCCCGGTGTGCCCGGGGGGGCTCTCCCCGGTGTGCCGGAGCTCTCCCGGTGTGCCCGGGGCTCTCCCGGTGTGCCCGGGGCTCTCCCGGTGTGCCGGAGCTCTCCCGGTGTGCCCGGGGCTCTCCCGGTGTGCCCGGGGCTCTCCCGGTGTGCCCGGAGCTCTCCCGGTGTGCCGGAGCTCTCCCGGTGTTCCCGAGCTCTCCCGGTGTGCCCGGAGCTCTCCCGGTGTGCCCGGGGCTCTCCCGGTGTGCCCGGGGGATTCTCCCGGTGTGCCCGGGGGGGCTCTCCCGGTGTGCCGGGGCTCTCCCGGTGTGCCCGGGGCTCTCCCGGTGTGCCCGGGGCTCTCCCGGTGTGCCCGGGGCTCTCTGTGCTGCTGGCACGGGAGAGGCACACCCGGGCTCTGCAGGCTGCTCCAGGGCAGGATCCAGGGCAGGATCCCATGGGCACAGCCAGCCCTGCAGCCCCGGGAGCAGGGGGGGCTCCGGGCCAGAGATCAGGGCTGGCTGTGGGGCTGGGGGCGCCCAGCTCTGCTGGGGGACCGAGCTCTGCTGGGCTCCTTCCTCCTCCTCCTCCTCCTGACATGGGCTGAGCTCTGCTGGGCTCCTTCCTCCTCCTCCTGACATGGGACCGAGCTCTGCTGGGCTCCTTCCTCCTCCTCTTCCTCCTGACATGGGGCTGAGCTCTGCTGGGCTCCTTCCTCCTCCTCCTGACATGGGACCGAGCTCTGCTGGGCTCCTTCCTCCTCCTCTTCCTCCTGACATGGGGCTGAGCTCTGCTGGGCTCCTTCCTCCTCCTCTTCCTCCTGACATGGGACCGAGCTCTGCTGGGCTCCTTCCTCCTCCTCCTGACATGGGACCGAGCTCTGCTGGGCTCCTTCCTCCTCCTGACATGGGGCTGAGCTCTGCTGGGCTCCTTCCTCCTCCTCCTCTTCCTCCTGACATGGGGCTGAGCTCTGCTGGGCTCCTTCCTCCTCCTCCTCCCTCCTCCTCTCCTGACATGGGGCTGAGCTCTGCTGGGCTCCTTCCTCCTCCTCCTCTTCCTCCTGACATGGGGCTGAGCTCTGCTGGGCTCCTTCCTCCTCCTCCTCCTCTCCTGACATGGGGCTGAGCTCTGCTGGGCTCGTTTTCCCTCCTCCTGAGCACCAGCCTGGAGAAAATGGGGATCAGGGGGATCCTGTGGCTCTGCACAGCTCCCTGACAGCGGGGGACAGCCGTGGGAGATTTGGGATCTGATCCCAGGCACAGGAGGAGAGGGAACGGCCCCAGGGCAGGCTCAGGGTGGGCACCACAATTTCTCCATGGAAGGTCTCTGGAATTGGAAGAGCCCATGCTGGGTGCAGTGCCCATCCCTGAGAATCCAGAGCCTGGGGAGGGGCACTGGGACACAGACAGGCTGGCCCTGCAGGGCTGGGGATCTGGGCTGAGCTCAGGAATGCTGGAGCCTGGGCAGGCCGGGCTGAGCTCAGGTGCTGGGCACCTAGCAGGAATTTCCAGCCGGGCGAGCCAGGGAGATGGGAATGTTCAGCCCGGGCAGAGCCGGGCGGCCAGGGAATGTTCAGCCTGGGCAGAGGGCTGACTCAGGGAAGTGCATGGCAGGCCTGGGCTAGCTAGGGAAATGCTGGGCCGGGCTGAGCCTGGCAGGGAATGTTCAGCCTGGGCAGAGCCGGGCTGAGCTCAGGGAATGCTGGAGCCGGGCAGAGCCGGGCTGAGCTCAGGGAATGTTCCAGCCTGGGCAGAGCCGGGCTGAGCTCAGGGAATGCCAGCCTGGGCAGAGCCGGGCTGAGCTCAGGGAATGCAGCCTGGGCAGAGCCGGGCTGAGCTCAGGGAATGTTCCAGCCTGGGCAGAGCCGGGCTGAGCTCAGGGAATGTTCCAGCCTGGGCAGAGCCGGGCTGAGCTCAGGGAATGTTCCAGCCTGGGCAGAGCCGGGCTGAGCTCAGGGAATGCTGGAGCCTGGGCAGAGCCGGGCTGAGCTCAGGGAATGTTCCAGCCTGGGCAGAGCGGCTGAGCTCAGGGAATGTTCCAGCCTGGGCAGAGCGGGCTGAGCTCAGGGAATGTTCCAGCCGGGCAGAGCCGGGCTGAGCTCAGGGAATGTTCCAGCCTGGGCAGAGCCGGGCTGAGCTCAGGGAATGTTCCAGCCTGGGCAGAGCCGGGCTGAGCTCAGGGAATGTCAGCCTGGGCAGAGCCGGGCTGAGCTCAGGGAATGTTAGCCTGGGCAGAGCCGGGCTGAGCTCAGGGAATGTTCAGCCTGGGCAGAGCGGGCTGAGCTCAGGGAATGCGGAGCCTGGGCAGAGCCGGGCTGAGCTCAGGGAATGCTGAGCCTGGGCAGAGCCGGGCTGAGCTCAGGGAATGTTCCAGCCTGGGCAGAGCTGGGTTTGTGTGCTCTGCCCCACAGAGCCTGGCTGAGGGAGCAGCCCCAGCCCATTCCCAGCCCCAATCCCAGCCCTGCCCCATCCCCATCCCCATCCTCATCCCCATCCCATTCCCATTCCATTCCCATCCCCATTCCCATTCCATCCCCATTCCCATTCCCTCCCCATCCCATCCCTGCCCCATTCCCATCCCATCCCCATCCCCATTCCCATCCCTGCCCCATTCCCATCCCATCCCTGCCCCATTCCCATCCCATTCCCAACCCATTCCAGCCCCATTCCCTCCCCATTCCCATCCCATTCCCATCCCCATCCCATCCCTATCCCCATTCCCTGCCCCATCCCATCCCTGCCCCATTCCCATTCCCTCCCCATCCCATCCCTGCCCCATTCCCATTCCCTCCCCATCCCATCCCTGCCCCATCCCCACCCCATCCCCATCCCATCCCCATCCCATTCCCATCCCCATCCCCATTCCCATTCCATCCCCATTCCCTCCCCACCCCATCCCATCCCCATTCCCATCCCACCCCATCCCCACCCCATCCCAGCCCCATTCCCTCCCCATTCCCATCCCATCCCCATTCCCATCCCTATCCCCATCCCATCCCTATTCCCATTCCCTCCCCATCCCATCCCTGCCCCATTCCCATCCCCATTCCCATTCCCATTCCCACCCCATCCCATTCCCAGGCTGGGTGCCGGCAGGGCTCAGCTCCCTGCGAACATCCCCTGCTGCAGATGGTCTGTCTGGCACCCTATTGTGAGAGCTGAGACCCCCGCAGCCACCACTAGAAGTGCTCGAGGTTTTTTTTTTTTTTTTTTTTATCCTGAGGAAAAGGGGGTATGGAAAAAAACCGAGACACTCCGGGAGAGAAAAAAAAAAAAAAAAGGCGGTTGTGGGATTTTTTTTTTTTTTTAAAAAATCAGGGATGCTGTAAAATCTCGAGTGACACTTCATCCCACAGACAGCAGCAGAGAAACCAAGCAACAATAAATATTGAAACAGGAGCACAACCTTGCAGACAGACCTCGTTCGGTGCTGTTGAAAAGGAGCTGAAGTGTAATCCTCGACATCAGCAGCTCTCGAGCGGGGCTGCTCGGTGCCGAGCGCCGGCGGCAGGAGCTGCTTGGCGTTTGGAGCTGTGGCACGTGCTGCGGCTCGCTCCTATTTTATTTTATTTTATTTATTTTATTTTTTATTTTTTTTTTTTTTTGGGAGGTCCTGCTCACGGGAACGTGCTTGGCTTTTTCCAGGGCGAGCCCCCCATCCCGAAATCGGGAGGTGCGCGGTGTTTGCTGCCAGATCCCGAGCGGTTTGCAGGATTTCCTGAGCTCGGCTCGACTGTTTTATTCACTTTCTGAGCTGCTCTTTTGTCCCACCGTGTGCTGTTCTCCTTCCTCTTTTCCCCCCAGTGACCACGGAGCTGGGACAGGGAATTTGGGGCAGGCTGGGATTTTCAAAGCCCTTTTTTTTTTGTGTGTTTTTTTTTTTCCTGTGTGTTTTTGCTGTTTGTTACCGTTCTAAACAAGATGGGATCTGGCCAGGGTTGTTATAGTAACTACGAAGATTTTCCTCAAGAGAAGGGGGAAAAAATAGCAGCGGGCCCCATTCATGCCTGGCTGCAGCTCTCCATTCAGGGCTGCTCCGGGAAAAAAGAGGGGATTCAGGGATGGCAGCCACAAAAACCCTGAATTTCCCCCGGGCTGAGCACGAATGGCTCTCCAGGATCAGCTCCCCGGGATCTGCAGAGTCAGGCTGGGATCTCCTGATCCTGAGAAATGTCATTTAAAGGTGTCCTGATCCTGAGAAATGTCATTTACTGCTGACCTGATCCTGAGAGATGTCATTTACTGCTGACCTGATCCTGTGCAATTCTCATTTAAAGGTGTCCTGATCCTGAGAAATGTCATTTAAAGGTGTCCTGATCCTGTACAATTGTCATTTAAAGGTGTCCTGATCCTGAGAAATGTCATTTAAAGGTGTCCTGATCCTGAGAAATGTCATTTAAAGGTGTCCTGATCCTGAGAAATGTCATTTAAAGGTGTCCTTAATCCTGTACAATTGTCATTTCCTTCTGTCCTGACCCTGTGCAATTGTCATTTACTGCTGACCTGATCCTGAGAAATGTCATTTCCTGGTCTCCTGACCCTGTCCAATTACCATTTCCTGATATCCTGACCTTGTACAGTTTTCAATTCCTGATATCCTGACCCTGTCCAATTTTCAATTCCTGATATCCTGACCCTGTCCAATTGCCAATTCCTGCTCTCTTGACCCTGTACAATTGTTATTTCCTGATATCCTGACCCTGTACAATTGCCATTTCCTGGTCTCCTGACCCTGTCCAATTTTCAATTCCTGATATCCTGACCCTGTCCAATTTTCAATTCCTTATATCCTGACCCTGTATAATTGTCATTTCCTGATATCCTGACCCTGTCCAATTGTCATTTCCTGATATCCTGACCCTGTCCAATTGTCATTTCCTGATATCCTGACCCTGTCCAATTTTCATTTCCTGATATCCTGACCCTGTACAATTTTGAATTCCTGGTCTCCTGACCCTGTCCAATTTTCATTTCCTGATATCCTGACCCTGTCCAATTACCATTTCCTGCTCTCTTGATCCTGTACAATTGTCATTTCCTGATATCCTGACCTGTACAATTGTTATTTCCTGGTCTCCTGGTCCTGTCCAATTTTCATTTCCTGGTCTCCTGACCCTGTCCAATTACCATCTCCTGATATCCTGACCCTGTCCAATTACCATTTCCTGATATCCTGATCCTGTCCAATTACCATCTCCTGATATCCTGACCCTGTCCAGTTACCATTTCCTGATATCCTGACCCTGTCCAATTGTTATTTCCTGATATCCTGATCCTGTCCAATTACCATCTCCTGATATCCTGATCCTGTCCAATTACCATCTCCTGATATCCTGACCCTGTCCAGTTACCATTTCCTTGTCTCCTGGTCCTGTCCAATTTTCATTTCCTGATATCCTTACCCTGTCCAATTGCCATTTCCTGCTCTCCTGATCCTTCCCTGGGAGGAATTTTTGAGCCAGCCCCCAGCCCCAAGCAGTGAGGAGCAGCTCCCAGGTCCTGCTGTGATCTCCTGGGATTCCTTCTGCTGGCAGGCTGGCAGTGCCTGACACCCCAAACCCCCAATTCTCCACCTCCCAGGTGCCTTTCCCTGGAGCTGCAGCAATTCCCAGGAGCCTGGCCTCGTGTCCCTGCTGTGCATTTCATTCCCTCCCTTCTCTCCCAAACCCTTCTGCAGGAGCAGCACCTGGCACGGATGTTTTTGCATCCCCCAAACGCCACCCCAATCCCAAACTCTCCTTTTTGTCAGGAGGATTTGCCTTAATTAACGGCTCATCTCTCAGTCAGGGATGTTGGATACACGTGGAGAAGGATGCCCTTCCCCATGGAAGCATCCACAACTCATTTATGCTCTTAAAAAGTGCAACCTCTTCCCGGGAAATGTTCACTCTGCCACTTCCATGTTATTTTTTATTAAGCTAATATTTTTATTAAGCTAATACAGATTCAGCAAGTGTGGATTTTTTGGTTTTTTTCCTCCCAGGAAATGTTCACTCTGCCACTTCCATGTTATTTTTTTATTAAGCTAATACAGATTCAGCAAGTGTGGATTTGGTTTTTATTTTCTTCCAGGAAATGTTCACTCTGCCACTTCCATGTTTTTTATTAATCTAATACAGATTCAGCAATTGTGGATTTTTATTTTCTTCCAGGAAATGTTCACTCTGCCACTTCCATGTTTTTTATTAAGCTAATACAGATTCAGCAAGTGTGGATTTTTATTTTCTTCCAGGAAATGTTCACTCTGCCACTTCCATGATATTTTTTATTCAGCTAATACAGATTCAGTAAGTGTGGATTTTTTTTTTTCCTCCCAGGAAATGTTCACTCTGCCACTTCCATATTATTTTTTATTAAGCTAATATTTTTTATTAAGCTAATACAGATTCAGCAAGTGTGGATTTGTGTGGTTTTTTTGGTTTTTTAACCAGTCATGAAACCTTTTTTCTGTTAATAATTTGCTGGTTTTTGGAGCAAGGTCCAGTGTTTTAGGTGGAATGTCATGGCCTGGCCTTTGCTTTCACCAGGATATGGAGGTTTTGGCTCAGGAAAAATGGAATATGGATTGTTTTGCCTGGAATGTGGAGGTTTTTACCTGGAATATGGAGGTTTTAGCCCAGAATAGGGAGGGTTTTGTTTGGAATATGGATATTTTGCCCAGGATATGGAGTTGTTTGCCTGGAATATGGATATTTCTGCCTGGAATATGGAGGGAATAGGGAGGTTTTTGCCTGGAATATGGAGGGGTTTTCCCAGGATATGGAGGTTTCTGCCCAGGATCGGGAGTTTTTGCCTGGAATAGGGAAGTTTTAGCCCAGAATAGAGAGGGTTTTGCCTGGAAATGGAGGGGTTTTCCCAGAATATGGATATTTTTGCCTGGAAAATGGAGGGGTTTGCCCAGAATATGGACGTTTTAACCCGGAATAGGGAGGGGTTTGTTTAGAATATGGAGATTTTTGCCCAGGATTTTGAGGTTTTTGCCCAGGATTTTGAGGTTTTTTCCCAGGATTTGGAGTTTTTTTCCCAGGATTTGGAGTTTTTTGCCCAGGATTTGGAGTTTTTTTCCCGGGATTTGGAGTTTTTTGCCCAGGATTTGAGTTTTTTTCCCGGGATTTGGAGTTTTTTGCCCAGGATTTGGAGTTTTTTTTGCCCAGGATTTTGAGTTTTTTGCCCAGGATATGGAGGTTTTAGCCCAGAATAGGGAGGTTTTTGTTTAGAATATGGAGTTTTTTGCCCAGGATTTGGAGGTTTTTGCCCAGGATTTGGAGGTTTTTGCCCAGGATTTGGAGGATTTTGCCCAGGATTTGTAGTTTTTTTTGCCCAGGATTTGGAGTTTTTTTCCCAGGATTTGGAGTTTTTTTCCCAGGATTTGGAGTTTTTTGCCCAGGATTTGGAGGTTTTTGTTTAGAATATGGAGTTTTTTGCCCAGGATTTGGAGTTTTTTTCCCAGGATTTGGAGTTTTTTGCCCAGGATTTGGAGTTTTTGTTTAGAATATGGAGTTTTTGCCCAGGATTTGGAGGTTTTTGCCCAGGATTTTGGGATTTTGCCCAGGATTTTGAGGATTTTGCCCAGGATTTGGAGTTTTTTGCCCCGGATTTGGAGTTTTCTGCCGAGGCTCTCCCTGGCTGGGTCCAGAGCTGGCCTTTGCAGGGGCTCTGCCGAGCCGGGCAGGAGCTGATCCGCGCCAGGAGCTGCCAAAGGCCGGGGTGGCGCTGGCAGAGGGAGCTCAGCGGGTGGGAGAGGGACACGGATCCCAGCCCGAGCCCATCCCAAACTCGGGAATGCTGGCTCTGCCCTGTGCTTGGTCCTGCTGTTCCCTATTCCCTGTTCCCCATTCCTGCTGTTCCCATTCCTGCTGTTCCCTATTCCCTGTTCCCCATTCCTGCTGTTCCCATTCCTGCTGTTCCCTATTCCCTGTTCCCCATTCCTGCTGTTCCCCATTCCTGCTGTTCCCTATTCCCTGTTCCCATTCCTGCTGTTCCCATCCCTGCTGTTCCCATTCCTGCTGTTCCCATTCCTGCTGTTCCCTATTCCCTGTTCCCTATTCCTGCTGTTCCCATTCCTGCTGTTCCCTATTCCCTGTTCCCTATTCCTGCTGTTCCCATTCCTGCTGTTCCCTATTCCCTGTTCCCCATTCCTGCTGTTCCCCATTCCTGCTGTTCCCTATTCCCTGTTCCCCATTCCTGCTGTTCCCTATTCCCTGTTCCCCATTCCTGCTGTTCCCATCCCTGCTGTTCCCATTCCTGCTGTTCCCTATTCCCTGTTCCCATTCCTGCTGTTCCCTGTTCCCTGTTCCCTATTCCCTGTTCCCATTCCTGCTGTTCCTGGCAGGATTGGAACCTGGACAATGCTCCAGGTACCCCGAGAGCTTCCTGAACCCCCTGAGAATAAAATCGAATAATTAATAGAATAAAATATATAAAATAGTTAATAGACTATAAATCAATATATGATAGAGGATGTAATATGTGCTTAATGTAATATAATGTCATATAATGTAATATAATGTAATATATAATGTAATATATAATGTAATATATAATGTAATATATAATGTAATATATAATGTCATATATAATGTAATATAATGTAATATATAATGTAATATATAATGTCATATATAATGTAATATAATGTAATATATAATGTAATATAATGTAATATAATGTAATATATAATGTCATATATAATGTCATATATAATATCATATAATGTAATATATAATGTAATATAATGTTATATAATGTAATATATAATGTAATATAATGTAATATAATGTAATATATAGTGTGAGATGATGTAATATAATATAGTGTAATATATAATGTAATATAATGTAATGTAATATAATGTAATATAATATAATATAATGTAATATAATGTAATATGATTAGAATAAAATAGAATGCAATATATATAATAGTTAATAAAATAGGATGCAATAGATAATAGATGATGTAAAATATGATATGATGTGATTGATGTGATTGATTTGATATTATTGATATGATTGATTTGATATTATTGATATGATTGATTTGATGTGATTGATATGATGTGATTGATACGATTGATTTGATATTATTGATATGATGTGATTGATATTATTGATATGATGTGATTGATTTGATATTATTGATATGATTGATTTGATGTGATTGATATGATATTGATATGATTGATTTGATATTATTGATATGATTGATTTGATATTATTGATGTGATTGATATGATGTGATTGATTTGATATTATTGATGTGATTGATATGATGTGATTGATTTGACATTATTGATATGATGTGATTGATATGATTGATTTGATATTATTGATTTGATATTATTGATTGATTTGATATTATTGATGTGATTGATATGATGTGATTGATATGATATTATTGATATGATTGATATGATATTATTGATATGATTGATATGACATTATTGATATGATTGATTTGATATTATTGATATGATTGATATGATATTATTGATATGATTGATATGACATTATTGATATGATTGATATGATATTATTGATATGATTGATATGATATTATTGATATGATTGATATGACATTATTGATATGATTGATATGACATTATTGATGTGATTGATTTGATATTATTGATATGATCGATAGGATTGCTATAATGTGATACCAGGAGCACCCTGGCCTGCTGGGAGGGGTCCCTGAGGATCCCTAACGCCCTTCCCACCCCCCAGCCCTGCATTCCCTGCTGTGCTTTCCATGAATTCCCTGGTTTCCTGAATCCCCTGCTGTGATTTCCCTGAATTCCCTGCTGTGTTTTCCCGAGTTCCCTGGTTTTCCTGAATTCCCTGGTGGGTTTTCTGTGGAATTGTCTGGTTTTCCCTGTATTCTCAGGTGTGGTTTCCCTGAATTCCCTGATTTTCCCTGAATTCCCAGGTGTATTTTCCCTGAATCCCCAGATGTGTTTCCCCGAATCCCCAGGTGTATTTTCCCGGAATTCCCTGCCTTCCCCCGAATCCCCAGGTGTGTTTTCCCTGTATCCCCGGGTGTATTTTCCCTGTATCCCAGGTGTATTTTCCCTGTATCCCCGGGTGTATTTTCCCTGAATCCCCGGGTGTATTTTCCCGTATCCCGGGTGTATTTTCCCTGTATCCCGGGTGTATTTTCCCTGTATCCCCGGGTGTATTTTCCCTGTATTCCCAGGTGTATTTTCCCGGAATCCCGGGTGTATTTTCCCTGTATTCCCGGGTGTATTTTCCCGAATCCCGGGTGTATTTTCCCGAATCCCCAGGTGTATTTTCCCTGTATTCCCGGGTGTATTTTCCCGAATCCCCGGGTGTATTTTCCCTGTATCCCCGGGTGTATTTTCCCTGTATCCCCAGGTGTATTTTCCCTGTATCCCCGGGTGTATTTTCCCTGTATCCCCAGGTGTATTTTCCTGTATCCCCGGGTGTATTTTCCCTGTATTCCGGGTGTATTTTCCCTGTATCCCCGGGTGTATTTTCCTGTATTCCCAGGTGTATTTTCCGGAATCCCCGGGTGTATTTTCCCTGTATTCCCGGGTGTATTTTCCCGAATCCCGGGTGTATTTTCCCTGTATTCCCAGGTGTATTTTCCCTGTATCCCCGGGTGTATTTTCCCTGTATTCCCAGGTGTATTTTCCCTGAATCCCCAGGTGTATTTTCCCTGTATCCCCAGGTGTATTTTCCTGTATCCCCGGGTGTATTTTCCCTTTATTCCCGGGTGTATTTTCCCGAAATCCCGGGTGTATTTTCCCGGAATTCCCTGTATTCCTGTCCCGCTCTGACCCTGCCTCTCTGTCCCGCAGAGCCGCCTGCAGGAGGCTGTGCAGCTGCTGGAGGATTACAAACACGGCACTCTGCCCCCGGGAGTCACCAACAAAGAGGTCAGCTTCCCAAAAAAAAACCCCAATTTCCACTTTTTCCTGCAGGGCACGGGGTGGGCTCGGACACTTCTGCTGTTTCCGTGCTAAAACACAAACTTCCTGTACGATTAAAAGCCAAAAAAATATTAATTTTTGAGCTGTTGGAGAGCTTTAGCTGTGAGGTGCCAGAAATGGTCACAAAATGGACAACTGACCATGACATCCCACACTTTGATAAATTCTTTATAAGTTTTTTATTAGTTTTTTATTAGTTTTTTATAAGTTCTGGTCCATCAGTATATTGGGATTAATTATCCACCCCCAGCTCCAGGTTCTGCAGCTCCATCCTCTTGGTTTTCCTTCTCCATCCTCTTGGTTTTCCTTCTCCCTTCTCCATTGGTTTGGTTCTTGGGTCTGGAATTTGTCCTTGTTCCCAGGCTGGGGCAGGAATTGTTTGGATTGTTTATTTATTATCTTATATCTGTTTATTTTGAGCAGAGAGCTGAGCAGCACTGAAGATAAAACCTAAAACTGCCCCAAAAACAGCACAGAATGTGGAAAATATTAAAACTGGAGGTGTCAAAGGAAGGGCCAGTTTGGGGGTTTTGGGATAGAGGGATGGGTGATCTCCCCAGGAGCACATCAATCCCATTTCCTGGGCTTTTCCTGATATTCCTCCTCCCATGGAACTTGTGGAAGCAGAGATGAGGATTTTGGAGGAGTCAAAGTGGTTTTGGAGGATTTTTTCCTCCAAATCAGTGCCGTGAAACAAAAAAAGAAAATGAAATGGGGAATTGTGAGAAGGTGTTGGCCTCCTGCTGTCCTGGTGTCACAGGAGGATCCTGCTGATTCCTGATGGGCAGGGGAAGGGCTGAGAGGAGGAAGGATTTGGGAAATGGAAGGATTTGGGAAAGGGAAGGGTTGGGAAGAGGAAGGATTGGGAGGGAGGAAGGGTTTGGAAGAGGAAGGGTTGGGAAATAGGAAGGATTTGGAAATAGGAAGGATTTGGAAGGGGGAAGGATTTGGAAGGGGGAAGGATTGGGAAGGAGGAAGGGTTGGGAGGGAGGAAAGATTTGAAAATAGGGATTTGGAAAGAGGAAGGATTGGGAAGGAGGAAGGGTTGGGAAATGGAGGGATTGGGAGGCAGGAAGGATTTGGACAGGAGGAAGGATTTGGAAATAGGAGGGATTGGAAATAGGGATTTGGAAATAGGAAGGATCGGGAAGGAGGAAGGGTTGGGAAGGAGGAAGGGTTGGGAAATAGAAGTATTTGGAAATAGGAGGGGTTTGGAAATAGGAAGGATTGGGAAGAGAAGATTTGGAAATAGGATTTGGAAATAGGAAGGATTTGGAAAGAGGAAGGATTTGGAAGAGGAGGAAGGATTAGGAAGGAAGGAAAGGATTTGGAAGGAGGAAGGGTTGGGAGGCAGGAAGGATTTGGAAAAGGAGGGATTGTGAAGGAAGAAGGATCAGGAAGCAGGAAGGCTGTGGGACAGGAGGGAGACTGGCCAGTAGGATCATGGAATTGGCCAGGTTGGCAAAGCCCTCTGAGATCACCCAGTCCAGCCATCCCCAGCACTGCCCCGTGTCCCCAAGTGCCACATCCATGGCTTTAAATCCCCCAGCCCTGCCTTTTCCAGGGAGGAATTCTCCCAATTTCCACCCTGAGCCCCCCCGTTGCCCAGCCTGGGGCTGTTCCCTCCCCTCCTACCCCATTCCCTGAGCCCCAAGCCTCTCCCTGCCTTCTCACCAGCCCAAATTTGATCCAGGCACACCTGGGAAACGCAGTTTTGCTTTCCTTTTCCTGGCTGCTGCCTGCTCTCCGCAGGCTGGGCTCTCTCTGAGGGGCAGGAGCAGCCTCCACCTTCCTGGTGCTGATTTGGGGGCAGCTCTGGAGCTCACTCTGGGCACCCCTGCAGGGTTGGGGTTGGCCCTGAGCCACAGCCTGGCTGAGGAGAGCTGGCACTGCCAGGGCTCCACGGCGGGCTGATGGAGGCACTTGGAATTCTTGGCTGATTTTTGGGGGGTTTGCCCCTCTCTGGTTGGGGTCTGAGCTGATCCCTGTGTGTGGGCAAGGAGGGGAGGTTGGAGCTGTGAGAGCACGGGGCTGAGAGAGGAGAAATTGTAATTATTGCTCATCAGAGGGGATGGGTGAGCCTTCAGGGATCTCAGGGGAGAATTGGCTTTACCTGCCCTGTGGGAGCATCAGTGTGCTGGGGATGGTTGGGACAAAGGGGGATGAGAGATCTGTGAGGCCAGGGCTTGGAAATTGTGGGTTATTGCAGGGGGCAGTTATTGTTATTATTGTTATTATTGTTATTATTGTTATTATTTTATTGTTATTGTTATTGTTGGGTCAGTAGCTGCCAGCACAGCTCAGAGCAGCTTTGAAAGACAGAGAGGAAAGAAAGAGAGAGAGCAAAAGGGGAGAGAGAGCAAAAAGATGCCCAAAGTTCCCATTAAATACCATAAATCTTTTCTGTGCTGGATATTCTGTTTCTCACTCCCCAGTCTAGTACAGGATACCAATCCTGCAGCATTTACACAGAGCCTGTGAGGATCATTCCCTTCCCACACCGTGTCCCATTTTAAACCCTACAAACTGCTCTCTGGCCCCCTGTGCCAGGCTGCTGGGCTCTGCTCTGCCCCTCGGAGCTGTCTGCGAGCAGAGGGCATTGTTCAATCACCAGGGGATTATCTTTACATGGCCACACCATTGTTTCCCAGTTGGTCAGTAACTGAGGTTTGCTATCTCAAAGCTTGCTTTCATTCCAATCTCCCTATAGTTCCCATATCCTCAAAATCTTGTGCCAGGCAATCCTATTTAGAAGGTTTACAATCCTATTTAGACTATAAATAAAATATAATCATATTTTAAAATATTAATAACTATATAAAAAAATATAAAAGCTCCACCTTGCCCAAACTCCAGCCTGGCTGCCCGAGCCCCTGTGACTCCCGAGCCACCCTGCCCGTGCTGAGCTGCTCCCCCTGGGGAAAACCAGGCAGCGGGAAGAGTTTTAACTCATCCAAGCGTGCCAGGAGCCAGCAGTCCCCGCCGGGGAGGCAGCTCGGAGCCCGGGCAGACGGCTTGTTTTGACAGAGCCCTTCAGCGAAGCGGAGCCGCCGCTGCAGCAGCGTTTGACAGAGCTCGAACGCCGGCGCTTGTGGTGCGGGCGGGGATGGCAGGAGCTGCATCCTCCCAACAGGGTGAGGATGGCAGGAGCTGCATCCTCCCAACAGGGTGAGGATGGCAGGAGCTGCATCCTCCCAACATCCCGAGGATGGCAGGAGCTGCATCCTCCCGGCAGGGTGAGGATGGCAGGAGCTGCATCCTCCCGGCAGGGTGAGGATGGCAGGAGCTGCATCCTCCCAACAGGGTGAGGATGGCAGGAGCTGCTTCCTCCCAACAGGGTGAGGATGGCAGGAGCTGCATCCTCCCAACAGGGTGAGGATGGCAGGAGCTGCATCCTCCCAACGGGTGAGGATGGCAGGAGCTGCATCCTCCCAGCAGGGTGAGGATGGCAGGAGCTGCATCCTCTCAGCATCCGAGGATGGCAGGAGCTGCATCCTCCCAGCATCCCGAGGATGGCAGGAGCTGCATCCTCCCAACGGGGTGAGGATGGCAGGAGCTGCATCCTTCTAACGGGGTGAGGATGGCAGGAGCTGCATCCTCCCAACAGGGTGAGGATGGCAGGAGCTGCATCCTCCCACAGGGTGAGGATGGCAGGAGCTGCATCCTCTCAGCATCCCGAGGATGGCAGGAGCTGCATCCTCCCACAGGGTGAGGATGGCAAGAGCTGCATCCTCCAACAGGGTGAGGATGGCAAGAGCTGCATCCTCCCAACAGGGTGAGGATGGCAGGAGCTGCATCCTCCCAACAGGGTGAGGATGGCAGGAGCTGCATCCTCCCAACAGGGTGAGGATGGCAGGAGCTGCATCCTCCCAACAGGGTGAGGATGGCAGGAGCTGCATCCTCCCAGCATCCCGAGGATGGCAGGAGCTGCATCCTCTCAGCATCCCGAGGATGGCAGGAGCTGCATCCTCCCAACAGGGTGAGGATGGCAGGAGCTGCATCCTCTCAGCATCCCGAGGATGGCAGGAGCTGCATCCTCCCAACAGGTGAGGATGGCAGGAGCTGCATCCTCCCAACAGGGTGAGGATGGCAGGAGCTGCATCCTCCCAACAGGGTGAGGATGGCAGGAGCTGCAGGCTCCCAGCATCCCGAGGATGGCAGGAGCTGCATCCTCCCAACAGGGTGAGGATGGCAGGAGCTGCAGGCTCCCAGCATCCCGAGGATGGCAGGAGCTGCAGGCTCCCAGCATCCCGAGGATGGCAGGAGCTGCATCCTCCCAGCATCCCGAGGATGGCAGGAGCTGCATCCTCCCAACGGGTGAGGATGGCAGGAGCTGCATCCTCCAACATCCGAGGATGGCAGGAGCTGCATCCTCCAAGGGTGAGGATGGCAGGAGCTGCATCTCCAGCAGGGTGAGGATGGCAGGAGCTGCATCCTCCAGCATCCGAGGATGGCAGGAGCTGCATCCTCCCAGCATCCGAGGATGGCAGGAGCTGCATCCTCCCAGCATCCGAGGATGGCAGGAGCTGCATCCTCCCAGCATCCGAGATGGCAGGAGCTGCAGGCTCCCAGCAGGCTCCAGCAGCTCAGCCGAGCTGGCTGCAGCACGGACGGGTGGCAAACAGAGCCTAGAGCGATGGCACAGCACGCAGCTTCTTGACAGGGCTCTGGTGGAACCAGCCTGGCGCTTCCCAGGCAGCTTTTTCCAAATGAGCTGGAAGGGAACGCTTGGGGGCTAGCTGAAGATATATATATATATATATGTATATATAAAAAAAAATATCCCTTTGCGGAGCCGTCAGTGTGCTTGCAGCACTTCCCCAGGATGTTTCCAGCAGAAAGGCTGGAGCCCAAATCCTGCAGCTCTACCCTGCCAGGGTTCCAGCTCTGCCTCCTGTGTAGGAACTCTGGGACAGCCCTGGATGATCCAAACCCCAGCCAGGGGGATTTACAGCCCTGCAGGGGGGGGCAGAGACCCCAAGGACTCCTGGGGCTTTGAGTTTGACCCCTGGAACAAATTAAACCTGTGAATGAGGAATTAAAGTCCCCAAAGTTTGGATGGCACAAAAGTTTAGATAAATTCAAATTAAACCTGTGAATGAGGAATTAAAGTCCCCAAAGTTTAGCTGGCATGGCAGCAGCAGTTGCAGAGTGGAAAGGGGAATTTTGGTGATTTTACCCTGGGGCTCAGGGGGTGAGATGCAGGGACTGGGGCGTTGTCCTGTGCTCCTTCCTTCTTCTCCCTGAGCCCATCTCCTTGGGGATGGTGGCACTGGGGATGGGATTGGAGTGGAATGGAACTGTGTGCCACAGGTGAGAGGCACTGGATCATCCCTGTCAATAAGTGACAGGGAATTTGTAGTGTAAAAATCAGTGCCTGCCCCAGGGGAGGGCAGAGAGTGTGCCTGGGGCTGAGCTGGGCACCCAGACAGGAAAGAGCTGAGAGAAGGAACAACCAAACAACCTGGAGAGCACAGCTGGAGACTCCTGACTCCTTCTGGGACAGCTGGGTTGGGAAAAGGGATTTTTAAAAAATCTGGGGGTCATCCTGCCCAAAGCAACCCCCGAGACTCCTGCACTGGGCTGCACTGCTCAGGGAAGTGCCCATTAACTCAAGGTGGGAAAAACCCATTTCTGGGGCCTCATTAGCAAAAAAATGAAGAATTGATCTCTCACCTGTCGATAGCTGCTGCACTGCTGGGAGCTCCTCGCTGAGGGGCACTGGGGGGTTTATTCCTGCCTAAGAAAGATGCTGTAAAAAACAGGATTTTTAGCCTGGCTGTACCAATTATGTGGCCAGCAAAACAGAGGAGAAGGAGCTGCTCGATCAGGGTTTATTCAGTGGAGCAAGAAAACACACTCCATTTCTTCAGCTGAGCTGATTTCCTCGAGTTTTTATCGAAACATTGAAAAGCCAGGCTGTTTTTTTTATTAAAGATGCTATTTGTTAAAATGGCCCCAACCCCAAACACTCTGTGCAGTGGGAATGCCCCACACTGCCCTTAATGCCCCTCTCTAGCAGGCACCTAGAAACCTCCTAGGATTTCCTGATTTTTCTTGGAATTTAAAGTTTTCTTTGGTAATGCACCTGCTTGGGGTGGTGTTCTGCTCTCTTGGGTGCTCGGGGTCAATATTTGAGAGAAGGTGTTTGGAGGGGAAAGCCCCTGATGGCCCTGGGGAGGTTTGGTGTCCTGGTGAGGAGGGAATTTGGGTGGTGGAACTCCAGAAATTTTGATGGAAACAGCAGCGGCTTCTTAGCAGGGCTGGGGTGTTTGAGGGATTTAGGGATGTTTGCCGTGGAGAAACCCAATTGGAATTGTTGGGTTTGGTGGAATTGCCCCTCCCTGGGTCAGTCTGTCTGTCCTGGGGCTCTGCAGGGTGGAGGTGCTGCTGCTCCTGGGCCATTCCTGCCCCAGGGCAGGGGGAAAACAGGAAAACAGGGGAGGGAGAGGTGCAGGGAGGAGCTGCCCCAGCTGTCATTTCCGTGCCTCCTTTTCCAGCTCTGTGGGGAGCACAGAATGCTTTGGAAAGAGCTGAAGGGACCTTAAAGCTCCTCCAGAGCCACGGCAGGGACCCCCCCCACTGCCCCAGGGGGAGCCAGCCTGGCCTGGCACACCCCAGGGATTCTCTGGGAATTCCATGGCAGCCCCAGCCAGCAATTCCTGCCCCACATCCCAGCCCCAGCTCCCCTTTCCCACTGCAGCCATTCCCTGTGTGCTGCCCCTCCATTCCTTGGCCCCAGCCCCTCTCCAGCTCTCCTGGAGCCCCTGCAGGCACTCTGAGCATTCCCTGGAATTCTCCCTGCTGCTCCAGGGGAACATTCCCAGCTCTGCCAGAGCTCAGGGGCCCCAGCCTGCAGCAGCTCCCTGGCCCTGGTTTTGCCCTCCTAGAAAGATCCCTTCATTCTTTGCCCTTCGTGCTCCTCATTCAACCACGGAGTCCCAGAATCCCAGACTGGGCTGGAGGGGACCTTTGGGACCACCCAGTGTCCCTCTGGGATTATCCAGTGCCCCTTTGGGATTATCCAGTGCCCCTTTGGGACCACCCAGTGTCCCTTTGGGATTACCCAGTGTCCCTTTGGGATTATCCAGTGCCCCTTTGGGACCACCCAGTGTCCCTTTGGGATTACCCAGTGTCCCTTTGGGATTATCCAGTGCCCATTTGGGATTATCCAGTGCCCATTTGGGATTATCCAGTGTCCCCCTTTGGATTACCCAGTGTCCCTTTGGGATTACCCAGTGTCCCTTTGGGATTACCCAGTGTCCCTTTGGGATTATCCAGTGCCCATTTGGGATTACCCAGTGTCCCTTTGGGATTACCCAGTGTCCTTTGGGATTATCCAGTGCCCTTTGGGATTACCATCCCTTGGATTACAGTGTCCCTTTGGGATTACCCAGTGCCCCTTTGGGATTACCCAGTGTCCCTTTGGGATTACCCAGTGTCCCTTTGGGATTATCCAGTGCCCATTTGGGATTATCCAGTGTCCCTTTGGGATTACCCAGTGTCCCTTTGGGATTACCCAGTGTCCCTTTGGGATTACCCAGTGTCCCTTTGGGATTTCCAGTGCCCATTTGGGATTATCCAGTGTCCCTTTGGGATTATCCAGTGCCCATTTGGGATTATCCAGTGTCCCCCTTTGGGATTACAGTGTCCCAGTGTCCCTCTGGTTCCACCCCGTGTCCCCGTGCCCTGGCAGGGACACTCCCCAGCCCAGGGGCTCAGCCCCCCCTGCCCTGGGGGGATGTCCCTGTGCTGAGGGTCCCTGTGCTGGCTGTCCCTGTGATCCATGTCCCTGTGATCCATGTCCCTGTCCCTGCCCTGGCTGTCCCTGTCCCTGTATTCCATGTCCCTCTCCTGATTGTCCTGTCTTTGTCCCCCTGCTCAATGTCCCCTTGCCAGGGCCACTCTGGAGCTGGCAGGATCTGTCCCTGTCCCCATCCCTGTCCCTGTCCCCATCCCTGTCCCCGTTCCCGGGCTGGCAGGCTCTGTCCCTATCCCCATCCCCATCCCCATTCCCATTCCCGGGCTGGCAGGCTCTGTCCCTATCCCTATCCCTATCCCTATCCCTATCCCTATCCCTATCCCTATCCCTATCCCTATCCCTATCCCTCATCCCTATCCCTATCCCTATCCCATCTTCCCCATCCCCATTCCCATTCCGGGCTGGCAGGCTCTGTCCCTATCCCCATCCCCATCCCCATTCCCATTCCCGGGCTGGCAGGCTCTGTCCCTATCCCTATCCCTATCCCTATCCCTATCCCTATCCCTATCCTATCCCTATCCCTATCCTATCCCCATCCCCATCCCCATTCCCGGGCTGGCAGGCTCTGTCCCTATCCCCATCCCCATGCCCATCCCCATTCCCGGGCTGGCAGGCTCTGTCCCTATCCCTATCCCCATCCCCATCCCCATTCCCGGGCTGGCAGCTCTGTCCCTATCCCTATCCCCACCCCCATCCCCATCCCCATTCCCATCCCCATCCCCATTCCCGGGCTGGCAGGCTCTGTCCCTCTCCCCATCCCTATCCCTATCCCCATCCCCATTCCCGGGCTGGCAGGCTCTGTCCCTATCCCTATGCCCATTCCCATTCCCGGGCTGGCAGGCTCTGTCCCTATCCCTATCCCCATCCCCATCCCCATTCCCATTCCCGGGCTGGCAGGCTCTGTCCCCATCCCCATTCCCGGGCTGGCAGGCTCTGTCCCTATCCCCATCCCTATCCCCATTCCCATCGCCATTCCCGGGCTGGCAGGCTCTGTCCCTATCCCTATCCCTATCCCCATCCCCATCCCCATTCCCGGGCTGGCAGGCTCTGTCCCCATCCCCATCCCCATTCCCGGGCTGGCAGGCTCTGTCCCTATCCCTATCCCCATCCCCATGCCCATCCCCATTCCCGGGCTGGCAGGCTCTGTCCCTATCCCTATCCCTATCCCCATTCCCATCCCCATTCCGGGCTGGCAGGCTCTGTCCCCATGCCCATCCCCATTCCCGGGCTGGCAGGCTCTGTCCCTATCCCTATCCCCATCCCCATGCCCATCCCCATTCCCGGGCTGGCAGGCTCTGTCCCTATCCCTATCCCCATCCCCATGCCCATCCCCATTCCCGGGCTGGCAGGCTCTGTCCCTATACCCATCCCCATCCCCATTCCCATCCCCATTCCCGGGCTGGCAGGCTCTGTCCCCGCGGGCTCCCGTGGCTGCTGTGAGTGGGAAGGTGCAAATGACACACACGAGGGCTCCGGGAGCCAATTTGCAGCAGAAGGCAGAGCCTGTCACGATTCCAACGGCACCTGCGGGCAGGGGCGGGCGCTCCCCGGGGCTCCTGCAGGGAACCCGGCCGCAGGGAAGAGCAGCAGAGGCTGCACCCCGAGAGCACGGGCTGGCAAACTGCAGCCTGGGGAGCGAGGGGCAGGTGCCAGCCCGCTTAAACCTGGACTTTTCCCTGTGTTGGGAATGTTGGTGCTGAGGTTTAGCCCCACACTGAGAGGCTGGGCCAACTGTGGGGCAAAATGTCTCGGGTTTGCTTTGGTCCAGATGACCCCAAGACATATAAAAAATCCCTTTTCCCAACCCAGCTGTCCCAGAATGAGTCAGGAGTCTCCAGCTGATGCTCTCCAGGTTGTTTGGTTGTTCCTTCTCTCAGCTCTTTCCTGTCTGGGTGCCCAGCTCAGCCCCAGGCACACTCTCTGCCCTCCCCTGGGGCAGGCACTGATTTTTACACTACAAATTCCCTGTCACTTATTGACAGGGATGATCCAGTGCCTCTCACCTGTGGCACACAGTTCCATTCCACTCCAATCCCATCCCCCAGTGCCACCATCCCCAAGGAGATGGGCTCAGGGAGAAGAAGGAAGGAGCACAGGACAACGCCCCAGTCCCTGCATCTCACCCCTGAGCCCCAGGGTAAAATCACCAAAATTCCCCTTTCCACTCTGCAACTGCTGCTGCCATGCCAGCTAAACTTTGGGGACTTTAATTCCTCATTCACAGGTTTAATTTGAATTTATCTAAACTTTTGTGCCATCCAAACTTTGGGGACTTTAATTCCTCATTCACAGGTTTAATTTGAATTTATCTAAACTTTTGTGCCAGCCAAACTTTGGGGACTTTAATTCCTCATTCACAGGTTTAATTTGTTCCAGGGGTCAAACTCAAAGCCCCAGGAGTCCTTGGGGTCTCTGCCTGGGGAGATTTGTCAGCACTGGGGGCGTTTCAGGATGAGCTTCAGGTCTGGTCATCAATTCTTCCCCCAAAATACTTGAGTTTCCTTAGCTAGAGCTGCCTGCAGTCGTTCCATGTTGGAGCTGCATTTCCTTCCCCCTGCAGGCTGAATTTGGACTCCAGGATCCTGGAGGTCTCTTCCAACCTGGGGATTCTGAGATTCTGTGTGATTCTGTGAATTCTGTGTGAATTCTGTGAGAATTCTGAATTCTATGTGAATTCTGTGAATTCTGTGTGAATTCTGTGAGAATTCAGAATTCTATGTGAATTCTGTGTGAATTCTGTGAGAATTCAGAATTCTATGTGAATTCTGTGAATTCTGTGTGAATTCTATATGAATTCTATGTGAATTCCGTGAGAATTCTGTGAATCTGTGATAATTTCTGTGAATTCTGTGTGAATTCTGTGAGAATTCTGAATTCTGCATGAATTCTGTGGAATTTTGTGAATCTATGTGAATTCTGTGAATCCAAGATGGATCCTGGTCAGGAGTTTTTCCACTTTTGTGAGTTTTTGCTGTGCCCACATTGGGGTTAATGATCCAGTTACAGCTGCAGGCTGTGAAGTCTCTGCCCCCTTCCCCTGGCCCTTGGTGATGGTTTTGGGGAACAGGTTGTCCTTGATTCTGGAGCTGGGCTGGGATGGTTTTGCTCCTGGGGGGAGAAGTCGCCAACACCCAACACGAAATTCCAGAGCAGAGAAGTGAAAAATACAAAAGGTGAAAGCCAAGGCATGAAGGGTTCCTGGTGCCCCTGTCCTGATCCCAATCCCAGTCCCAATCCCCATCCCAATCCCAATCCTGGTCTTGATCCCAATCTCAGTCCCGGTCCCGATCCCGATCCCGATCATGATCCCTGTCCTGATCCAAATCCCCATCCTGATCCCCATCCTGATCCCCATCCCAATCGCCATCCCGATCCTGATCCTGATCCCGGTCCCGATCCTGATCCCAATCCCCATCCTGGTCCCGATCCCAATCCCGATCCTGGTCCCAATCCCGTTCTGATCCCCGTCCCCATCCCCATCCCCATCCCCATCCTGATCCCCATCCCAATCCCCAATCCCGATCCCCATCCCGATCCTGATCCCCATCCCTGATCCCCATCCCAATCCCCATCCCAATCCCCATCCCGATCCCTGCTCCTAATCCTGATCCCCTCCCGATCCTCAATCCCCATCCCGATCCCCATCCCAATCCCCGATCCCCATCCCAATCCCCGATCCCCATCCCGATCCACATCCCAATCCCCATCCCAATCCCCATCCCGATCCCAGTCCCGATCCCCATCCCGATCCCGATCCCTGATCCCCATCCCAATCCCCATCCCAATCCCCATCCCGATCCCCGATCCTAATCCCGATCCCCATACCGATCCCAATCCCCATCCCGATCCCCATCCCAATCCCCAATCCCAATCCCCGATCCTGATCCCCATCCCGATCCCTGATCCCAATCCCTGATCCCGATCCTGATCCCCATCCCAATCCCCGATCCCCATCCCTATCCCGATCCCAATCCCTGATCCCAATCCTGATCCCTGATCCCAATCCCCGATCCCCATCCCGATCCCGATCCCCGATCCCCATCCCGATCCCCATCCCCATCCCGATCCCGATCCCGATCCCTGATCCCCATCCCGATCCCGATCCCTGATCCCCATCATGATCCCCGATCCCGATCCCAATCCCCGATCCCGATCCCCATCCCGATCCCGATCCCGATCCCAATCCCCGATCCCAATCCCCGATCCCGATCCCGGCCGGCGCCTGGTGCCAGCAGAGAGAGGCAAGGAGCCGCTCGCCGGAGCCCGGGGCTCTCTGCAGCTTTTCCCCCGCGACGCTCGGGGTTCGTTTAACGCCAGCAAGAGGCTGAACGGCTCAGCCCATCCATCCATCAATCAATCAATCGATCAATCAATCAATCGATCGATCGATCGATGAGCGGCACCCCCGGGCGCGGGGCCGGCGGGCTGGGGGTGCCGCCGGTTCCCTGCTGACAGTAAAGGGTTAAAATATTTCCAAAATCCTGGCACAGGAACGCTGCGCTCTGCTTTTAGTGCGCCAGGCAAAACTGCACCTGCGGAGAATATAATTATAATTAAGCATTATAATTAATTATAATTATCGATAAGGAACCCGAACGGCGCAATTATTATTTGGGGGTGAAACATTTGTTGCTTTGGGGATCACAGTAATCAATGTTCAGAGTTTCCAGGAGATGAGATCGTGTTCGTACAATGGCACGGCAGAATCACAGTTATTACAAAAATTGTTTTGCTTAAACGAATGCGTGGTTATATAATGGTAATTAAAATGATAAAAAGCTGCACCCCCACTTCCTGAGCGCTCCTAATAAATCACCTGCGCACAATCCACCTGGGATCGTGGGGTTGTGGACGCCGGCACCGGGATCGATTGATCGATCGATCGATCGATCGATCGATCGAGGCGCCCCTGGGGGCCGCGTCGGGGCCGGGGGCGCCTCCTGTTCCCGGTGTGTCCCGTGCCCAGGTGAGCTGGGGGTTTGCCCCGTGCCCAGGTGAGCTGGGGTTTTGCCCCGTGCCCAGGTAAGCTGAGGTTTACCCCATGCCCAGGTGAGCTGGGGGTGCCTCAGGGTTTGCTCCGTGCCCAGGTGAGCTGGGGTTTTTCCCCGTGCCCAGGTGAGCTGGGGGTTTGCCCATGCCCAGGTGAGCTGGGGGTTTGCCCGTGCCCAGGTGAGCTGGGGTGCCGCCGATCCGGGGTGTCTGGCGGGTTTTGCCCCGTGCCCAGGTGAGCTGGGGGTTTTTCCCCGTGCCAGGTGAGCTGGGGGTGCCGCCGTTCCCGGGGTGTCTGGCGGGTTTTTCCCGTGCCCAGGTGAGCTGGGGGTGCCGCCGTTCCGGGGTGTCTGGCGGGTTTTGCCCCGTGCCCAGGTGAGCTGTGGGTTTGCCCGTGCCCAGGTGAGCTGGGGTTTTTCCCGTGCCCAGGTGAGCTGGGGGTTTTTCCCCGTGCCCAGGTGAGCTGCGGTTTTTCCCGTGCCCAGGTGAGCTGGGGTGCCGCCGTTCCCGGGGTGTCTGGCGGGTTTTTCCCCGTGCCCAGGTGAGCTGTGGGTGCCGCCGTTCCCGGGGTGTCTGGTGGGTTTTTCCCCGTGCCCAGGTGAGCTGGGGGTTTTGCCCCGTGCCCAGGTGAGCTGGGGTTTTGCCCCGTGCCCAGGTGAGCTGTGGGTTTGCCCCGTGCCCAGGTGAGCTGTGGGTGCCGCCGTTCCCGGGGTGTCTGGCAGGTTTTTCCCCGTGCCAGGCTGTTTTCCCTGGCTGCGGGGCCCTGGCAGTGCCAGCAGTGCCACTCCCGGCCATGTGTTCCCACCTCCCGAGCCTTGCTCTGGCACAGCTGGCTGCTTCAGCGAGCTCAGCTTAATAAAACTCCCGCTCCCTTCCCCGAGCCGAAATACTTTTAATTTTTTTGCCTTTTCTGCGCCTGTTTTCGCTGTCAGTGCAGTGTCAGGGCTGGGGGATCAGGGGCTGTGGTGCCCCAAAGGCTGCGGAAGGGCAGAGAAACCTCAAGTGAAGCTGGAAATTAATCCTGGGATCCCAAACCCGGCAGCAAACACCCCGAGCTGCGGAGTCGGCTGACTGAAACCCTTGTTTCATCGCTGGCGTTTGGGATTTTTGATCCACACCTCCGCTGTAGGATCACGGGAAGGAGAGGACTTGGGGAGGTCACGCAGCCCTACACAGGAGCCTGGATTCGCTGCTGGAATTCTGCCTGGAATTCTGCTGAAAGGCGAGAACCCCCATTTGCCAGGGCTGATTTTGTACCCTCAGCATCACCCCTCGACATGCCGGGAAGGGAAAAAAATTTTAAAAAAGGGGGAAAAAATTAAAAATAACCCCGATGTGAGGCAAGCAACTTTGGGCAGCGCTGATTTTATACCCTCAGCATCACCCCTCGACATGCCGGGGAGGGGAAAAAAATTTAAAAAAAAGGGAAAAAAATAAAAATAACCCCGATGTGAGGCAAGCAACTTTGGGCAGCGCTGATTTTATACCCTCAGCATCACCCCTCGGCACGGCGGGAAGGGAAAAAAATTTTAAAAAAAAGGGAAAAAATTAAAAATAACCCTGATGTGAGGCAAGCAACTTTGGGCAGCGGTCCCCGGGAGCCAGACACGGGCTGTTCCCCAGCCAGCCCTGGCTGCGAGCGCTGGCGGAGCCCGAGCCGCGCTTGCCGCCTGTGACTTCTCACTCCAAATGCACTCCTGGCAGCTCGCTCCTCCGAAACTGTTTCATTTCTCCCCCCATTTGGATCGCTGGAGTGCAAAGAGGCTCACCGGCTTAATGGGCACGTGTTTATTGCTGTGTGCTTGCCTCAATCAGGTTAGCAGCGGGGAGAGGCGCTCACGCTGCCCCAGACACAGCAGAGAACAATGAATCCATCAGGGACTAAAGAGCCTCCCTTTTGGGGAATAATGGCTTTTCCTGGCGGTGTTGATGAAGAGCGAAGAGGTCCATTTGCAGTAAACTGTAATTTTTCGCCGCTCTGGTCTCCTGCGGGATGCGATGGAGCCGGGATGGATCGCTGTCCTGCTGCTCCCTTTTCTTGGCAGGAAAGTGCCCCTTGGCCGGGCAGCGCTTTTCCCACCCCCTGCCAGCTCAATATTCCCGCTGCCACCGGGACGGGCGGGCTCAGGCAGCGTTTGAGAGGACAAAAGGCACGGAGGGAGCTGCGGATGCGCCTCCAAGGATGCCCGGGTGCTGCTCTGCCTCGGCCCCAGCCGGCTTTGTTTCACCCCTCAGCTCGGGATTTAGGGAATTTATCCCGGGGCACGTCCGGGTGACAGAGCAGAGTGCACTGGTGAGCTTGGTGTGGGTAAAATGGAAACAAATGTGAGCTGGAGGAACCTGAGCTGAGCTCGGTGTGGCCAAAATGAGGTGAAAAAATTCTGAGCTGGAGCATCCTGAGCTGAGCTTGGTGTGGGTAAAATGGGAGGATAAAAACCTGAGCTGGAGGAACCTGAGCTGAGCTCGGTGTGGCTAAAATGAGATTAAACAAATCTGAGCTGGAGCATCCTGATCTGAGCTTGGTGTGGCTAAAATGAGATTAAACAAATGTGAGCTGGAGGAACCTGAGCTGAGCTCGGTGTGGCCAAAATGAGGTGAAAAAATTCTGAGCTGGAGCATCCTGAGCTGAGCTTGGTGTGGGTAAAATGGGAGGATAAAAACCTGAGCTGGAGGAACCTGAGCTGAGCTCGGTGTGGCTAAAATGAGATTAAACAAATCTGAGCTGGAGCATCCTGATCTGAGCTTGGTGTGGGTAAAATGAGATTAAACAAATGTGAGCTGGAGGAACCTGAGCTGAGCTCGGTGTGGGTAAAATGAGATGAAACAAATCTGAGCTGGGGCAGATGACACTGGTGAGCTTGGTGTGGGTAAAATGGGAGGATAAAAATCTGAGCTGGAGGAACCTGAGCTGAGCTTGGTGTGGCCAAAATGAGAGGAAACAAATCTGAGCTGGAGCAGATTACACTGGTGAGCTTGGTGTGGGTAAAATGAGATTAAACAAATCCGAGCTGGGGCAGATGACACTGGTGAGCTTGGTGTGGGTAAAATGAGATTAAACAAATGTGAGCTGGAGCATCCTGAGCTGGATTAGGGAGCCTGGCTGCCCAGGAGGGGTTGGACACCTCTAAAGGTCCCACCCAACCCAAACTATTCCATGATTCCCGTGGGATCCAAGTCCTCCTCCAGCCCTGGTGCAATGATGCTTTTCAGTGAATGATTCTCTCTCAGCTGAAGCCGTTCCAGGAGAGTGCTGGGAGGATTAATTAGTTAATGTTTATTGAGTGCTGGGAGGCTGCACCGTGTTATTTCAGAGCTGCCTGATTCTATCAGTGGGGACTCGGCTCTGGATCCACCCACACTGGGTTTGGGATCTGGCAGCAGCTCCTGGTGCTGGGAATCAGCAGGGCCAGGGCAGTGCCCGTCCCTGGAGCTGGCACTGCCAGGGCACCTCCAGTGCTGGGCAGGGAATGGAGAGCCCTGGAGGGAATGGAGCGAGGCCAGGGCAGGAACAGGGCTGGGCAGGGAATGGAGAATCCCTGAGGAGCTGGGCAGGGAATGGAGAATCCCTGAGGAGCTGGGCAGGGAATGGAGAATCCCTGAGGAGCTGGGAATGGATGGAGAATCCCTGAGGAGCTGGGAAAGGGAATGGAGAATCCCTGAGGAGCTGGGAATGGATGGAGAATCCCTGAGGAGCTGGGCAGGGAATGGAGAATCCCTGAGGAGCTGGGCAGGGAATGGAGAATCCCTGAGGAGCTGGGCAGGGAATGGAGAATCCCTGAGGAGCTGGGAATGGATGGAGAATCCCTGAGGAGCTGGGAATGGATGGAGAATCCCTGAGGAGCTGGGCAGGAATGGAGAATCCCTGAGGAGCTGGGAATGGATGGAGAATCCCTGAGGGAGCTGGGAATGGATGGAGAATCCCTGAGGGAGCTGGGAATGGATGGAGAATCCCTGAGGAGCTGGGCAGGAATGGAGAATCCCTGAGGAGCTGGGCAGGGAATGGAGAATCCCTGAGGAGCTGGGCAGGGAATGGAGAATCCCTGAGGGAGCTGGGAATGGATGGAGAATCCCTGAGGAGCTGGGAATGGATGGAGAATCCCTGAGGAGCTGGGCAGGGCTCAGCTGGAGCACAGGAGGCTCAGGGGCCCCTGTAGCTCCTGCCAGGGCAATTTGGGATCTGATCCCAGGACAGGAGGAGAGGGAACGGCCCCAGGGCAGGCTCAGGGTGGAAACTGGGGGAATTTCTCCATGGAAAGGGTGCTCAGGAGCTGGGATTGCCCAGGGCAGGGTGCAGTGCCCATCCCTGGGGGATTTCAGAGCCCTGGGAAGGTTTCAGATTTCAGAGCCCTTGGCAGGGCTGGGCTGGTTGGGCTCTCTGATTCTCCTCAATCTTTTCCAAGCCGAACAATTCCCTGCTTCTCTGATTCCACTCCTTGCCAAGGATTTGTCCCTTGGCACCCACGAAGAGCTGCAGGTGCCTCCTGTGCTGCCTGCCCTCGGGAGGGGCAGGAGATGAGCAGAACCCTCTGGATTTATCCCACTGAGCTTTGTGTCCCGAAGGACCAAAACCTTTCCAGTGCTGAGATTTCAGGAGCAGGGCTGCAAAAACTCCGCGGGGAGATTCCCTGTGAGGAGCAAGGAGAGACCTAAGGTGGTGTCATCTCGTTTTCCAGGCTTGTCAGGAATTCCAGACAGCACATTCCGTATCTGTGAGCAGCTGGAGTTGGGATATTTTTTTTATTTTCCCCCTTATTTTCAATCGTTTGAAGAACTGGGATTATTGGGAGAGCACAGCTGGGTGGGAGGCTCAGGGGCAGGGAGGGGGCTTGCTGTGCTCCAGGAGGAGTTTGCTGCATCCCACGTCCTGCACCACCCAATATTTGGAATTCAGCGTGGGCCGGGTGATCCGAGCTGTGCTTTAATAAACCTCACAGCCCCCGGAGTGTGAAACCACTGGCAGTTCCTGACGGGCTGCAAACCCCGGGGCTGCTCCCTCGTTAAAATCCGCATTTCCAGGGTGCAGGAAGGTGAGAACATCCCCGGGTGGAGCAGCAAGGGAACAGCTCTGGGGATGGAACCGGGCTGGACGGATGAAACAAATTAACTAAAAATCGTTCTCCTTTCAAATTCAGCGAGTTTAAATTTTTTTTTTAATTCATTTCGCAACGATTTCCTCTTCAGCCTCCGAGGGGATTTTGTTGGGTGGTGGTGCCAAAATCCAACCCCGGCAGAGCCCACCGAAGGGTTTAAACCTCATCCACTCCTCATTAGCCCTTTGTCTCTAATTGTGCCTCGTCATCGTGGCTGATTAGTGAGTGATTAATCGATAAGGGAGCCCTGCCTGGCTGGATTTGGATTTGGGATCAGCTCTCCACGGGTGGCACCGGGTGGGTTTGAGCTTTGGTTTGGGTTAGAAATAAGGCAGGAGATTTTTTTTTTTTTTTTCAGTTGGGGGTGATGGATAAATGCCTGTGTCTGCGTGCAGGACTGTGAAATGTTCTGTTTAATAGGAGGAGGCTGATCCATTCAGGAGAACTGGAACCCTCCGTGCTGATTTTATAGTGACAGGTGTTGGTGAAGAGATTGGGGCCGGATGGTCTTTAAATAAATTCTTTTTTTTTTTTTTTTTCTTCTTTTTTTTTTTTTTTTTTTTATTTTTTTAAACTATCTCTAAGCTGCAATTTTGCTGCTAAATAAGGATTGCTAATGAGTGTCCTGACAAGCAAAGATCACATCAATTCCCAAGATTTATTCCAGTCTCCATCTCCTCACCACAGCTTTGGTTCTCTTCAGATTCTGGTGGTCTCTGAGACCCTGCCTTAAACAGCAGAATGATATTGAAGGGGAGGTTTCTGGATGACTGACTCCATAAAATCCCAGGATCCTGGGATGGTTTGGGTGGGAAGGGACCTCAAAGGCCATCCAGAGCCAGCCCATGCCCAGCCAGGGACAATTCCCACTGTGCCAGGGCAGCCAGCCTGGGATAATCCAGGGATTCTGTGGGAATTCCATGCCAGCCCCTGCCCACCCTCCCAGCCAGCAATTCCTGCCCCACATCCCACCCCAAACATCCTCTTGGCCCCTTGCAAACCATTCCCTGGCTCCTGCCATTCCAGCCCCTCTCCAGCTCTCCTGCAGCCCCTCCAGGCCCTGCCAGGGGCTCCCAGCTCTCCCGACACTTTTCCCTTCTCCAGGGGAACATTCCCAGCTCTGCCAGCCTGGCTCCATGGCACAGGGGCTCCACAATCCTGGAATGGCTTGGCTGGGAAGGGAACCTAAAGATCCCAATCCCACCCCAGCCATGGGCAGGGACAATTCCCACTGTGCCAGGGGGATCCACCCTGGCCTGGGATAATCCAGGGATTCTCTGGGAATTCCATGGCAGCCCCTGCCCACCCTCCCAGCCACCAATTCCTGCCCCACATCCCAGCTCCCCATTCCCACTGCAGCCATTCCCTGTGTGCTGCCCCTCCATTCCTTGGCCCCAGCCCCTCTCCAGCTCTCCTGGAGCCCCTGCAGGCACTCTCAGCATTCCTGGGAATTCTCCCTGCTCCAGGGGAACATTCCCAGCCTTCCCCAGAGCAGAGGGGCTCCATCCCTGTGCCCACCCTGGACTCCCAGCAGCTCCAGCTCCTCCCTGTGCCGGCACCCCGAGCTCAGGGCTCTGAGACTGCTGCAGGTGGGCACAGAAAGGGTGACTCTTCCTGGAGGAAAAAACTGCAGGAAACTCAGGCTCCTGGAAAGGAGGGTTGGGAATCCCTTCCCTGAGAGCTGGGAGGGTGGAACTGAGCCCAGCTGGGCACAGCCTGGAGCTGAGCCCCCCACCATGGAGCAGACCTGACCTGGTCCATGAGATCCCCCCGACCTCACCCAGGAAAGCTGCAGTGGCCACAGGCTGGAGGGGATGCCACAAGGATCAGCTTGGCTATTTTCCACATTCTGGGCTCCTTCAGGGGTAGTTTGGGGGTTTATAGTCAGTGCTGCTGAGCTCTGCTCACAGGGCAGGGGCACAGAACAATTCCAGTTGGATACCAGGGGCAGAAATTCCAGCCCCAAGAGCAAAACCAGGGGTGAAGGGAGGAGAGAAAACCCAGGAGGGAGGAGCTGCACAACCTGGAGCTGGAATTGGACAATTAATTGGATAATTAACCCAAAATGGACCAGGAATTATCAATAAGTGTGGGAGCTCCTGACCCGGGGCCCCCTCGGCTCCATCCTGGGCTGGTTTAGGGTGGAATTTTGGGGTTTGTATTCAGTGTTGCTGAGCTCTGCTCACAGGGCAGGGGCACAGAACAATTCCAGTTGGATACCAGGGGCAGAAATTCCAGCCCCAAGAGCAAAACCAGGGGTGAAGTGAGAAGGAAAAACGAAGAGGCTGGAGCTGCCTAAGCTGGGGCTGTGGCTGGACAGTCGATTCTGATATGCTGATGGAACAGAACTCGCTTTAAATGCCCATTTTTGTTGGGTGGGATGCTGGGCTAACACTGCTCTCTGCTCTTCCCTGCTCCAATCCCAGCCTCGAGCACCCAAAACCCACCGGGGGCAAAGCCCCTGTGGAGCTCTGAGCCCCCCAGGAGAAATCCTCCTCCCAAGCCAGGCTGATCACAGCCTGGGCTGAGCTCTAAAGCCCAGCAGGAACCCGGAGTGCTTCCCTGGGATCCAGAGCACATTCCCCAGTTTCCCAGCGGGGTGCAGGAGGTGGAACCGTGGCTTTTCCTCCTGGGCATGAAATCCCAGCAAAAGCAGAGCCTGCTCTCCGGGGCTGGCAGGGCTCGCCAGGGAGCTGGAGCTGCTGGAAAACACTGCAGACAGAACAGGAATTAGAGGAGAAAGAAGTGAAAATGAGCTGGCAGAATCCTGAGGTGACTCATCAGGTGCATCTTGTGAAGTCTCTTTCAGAGAAGTAATGAAACCGCGTGTTCTAACAATATTTGCACTGCAGCAGGGAAAGGCATAAATATTGGGATCAATTAATGAAATTAGAGAATTTGACCAAAAAAGCCCTCTCGTGCTGGCTCAGAAACCATCCCTCTTCCTTTTTGCTGGTGTCAGTGCCTGCAGTTGGAGAGGGAAATCCCACGGTTCTGTTTCCCTGTGGATTTTTGGGGTTTAGGCCAAAAGGAATTCCAAGGAATTCCACCTTCACCCCGTGGAGGTTCTCCAGCTGCAGGGCAGGCAGAGACCTGGCATGGAGGCTCCTGCCCTGTGGATTTTGGGATTTAGACCAAAAGACCTGGCATGGAGGCTCCTGCCCTGTGGATTTGGGGATTTAGACCAAAAGACCTGGCATGGAGGGGCATGGAGGCTCCTGCCCTGTGGACTTTGGGATTTAGACCAAAAGGAATTCCAAGGAATTCCACCTTCACCCCATGGAGGTTCTCCAGCTGCAGGGCAGGCACTGGGCACCCTCTGAGCATGGAGCCTCCTGCCCTGTGGGATTTTGGGATTTAGAACAAAAGGATTGTCCTTTGTGTCCCCCCCACCTGGAAAAGGAGGAATGATGATTTTCCTGAGCACAGGAAATTTTTCCTCTGGAAAAAAAGCCTCTGTGTGACATTTAGGTCTTCAATTCCTCATCACAGGCAGCGGGGTTCATCATTTTGGAGCGTGAGGTGAATTGGGAGTGAAATTTGGGGCTGTTGGTAGCGATTAATGCAATTTAGAGCAGCTGAACCCCCTTATTCCAACAGCATTTCAATGGATTTCTCTTTGGGAACAGCAATAATCCCGGGGTGAGGCTGGAGGAGCTCAGCAGGGTGACCCCAATTTGCAGCACCTGCCTGGGTCTGGGTGGGTAAATCTGGAGCCAAAAAGAGCCATCAGCAGCAGGAGCAGAACTCCCCAGGTTCTCCAGGCTTGGCTCTGGCACAGCTCTCCTTGGAATAATTCCTGGTTCCTGGCGGCCTCCGCTCCAGAGGATGTTGGCAAATTGGAGAGAAGGGAAGGAGCCACGAGGGTGGGGAGGGATTGGCAAAGGAGCCTGGCCAGGGAGGCAGCCAGGCATGGCTGGCAGAGATCTGAGGGGTTTGAGATTCAAAGGGTGGGATGGCAGCTCCAGGTAGCCCAGGGAAGGAGAAAACCCCGAGAGAGGAGCTGGAGCCTCGGGGCTGAGCAGAGTTTGGGAGCAAATCCCAGCTCTGGATGGGATATTTGAGTTTAAACAGCAAAACCCAGCTCTAGGTGGGATATTGAACAGCAAACCCAGCTCTAGGTGGGATATTGAACAGCAAACCCAGCTCTAGGTGGGATATTGAACAGCAAACCCAGCTCTAGGTGGGATATTGAACAGCAAACCCAGCCCTGTTGGGATATTGAACAGCAAACCCAGCCCTAGGTGGGATATTGAACAGCAAACCCAGCTCTAGGTGGGATATTGAACAGCAAACCCAGCTCTAGGTGGGATATTGAACAGCAAACCCAGCCCCTGTTGGGATATTGAACAGCAAACCCAGCCCTAGGTGGGATATTGAACAGCAAACCCAGCTCTAGGTGGGATATTGAACAGCAAACCCAGCTCTAGGTGGGATATTGAACAGCAAACCCAGCCCTAGGTGGGATATTGAACAGCAAACCCAGCCTAGGTGGGATATTGAACAGCAAACCCAGCCCCTGTTGGGATATTGAACAGCAAACCCAGCTCTAGGTGGGATATTGAACAGCAAACCCAGCCCTAGGTGGGATATTGAACAGCAAACCCAGCCCTAGGTGGGATATTGAACAGCAAACCCAGCTCTAGGTGGGATATTGAACAGCAAACCCAGCCCCTGTTGGGATATTGAACAGCAAACCCAGCCCCTGTTGGGATATTGAACAGCAAACCCAGCTCTTGGTGGGATATTGAACAGCAAGACCCAGCCCCTGTTGGGATATTGAACAGCAAACCCAGCTCTAGGTGGGATATTTGAGTTTGAGAACAAATCCCAGCTCTAGGTGGGACATTTTAATTTTAAACAGCAAACCCAGCCCCTGTTGGGACATTTTGGAGTCCTGGCCTTGCCCCCACCTCTGGAAGGCGGCCCACCAGCGCTGGGTTGGTTGGGAGGTTGGAATTTGGAGAATTCCGAGTTTGAGGGGTCCCCGTGTCCGCAGGTGCCTCTGGGAGGGTGGGCGAGCCCCGGGGCTGTGCCTGGGCTGGGGTCTCCTCCCCTGCCCCTCTCTCAGGGGGGTCCTGCTCGCTGCTCAGCCATCCCCACACTCCCAGACACGTTTGGGGCTTTGGAGCTGTCACCAGGCAGCAGGGAGAGGTTTAAATGAGATTTTTTTTTTTTTTTTCCCTCTCCGCGGGCGTTTCTCGGCGCATTTAAAAACGAGGGCTGGGTTTGGCTGTTTATTCCGTTTGCTCTTTGGTTTTTTATTCCGTTTACTCCTTGGTTATTTATTCCGTTTGCTCTTTGGTTTTTTATTCCGTTTGCTCTTTGGTTTTTTATTCCATTTGTTGGGAGCCCGGGGAGGTTTGAGGAGCTCCTGCTGTCCCTGCAGGGCTCACCCCACCTCTGCTGCCCAGGTTTCTGCAGGAGGCTCATCCAGGCTGTGCTAAATTTACCTTGAGCTCTCCGTGCAGCAGGGAATTTGGGATTTGTAAAGCTCGGAATTCTGCCTGTTCCTGTTCTTTTTTTTTTTTATCTATTTAATACGAATTTAATCTCCTGGCCTCGCTGCCCATGCAGGTGGGAAGGAGCTCAGGATCTTTAAATCCACCCTGGTGGGCAGCAGGAATTTGGGGGGGTTTGTCCCAATCCCTGTGTTTGTTCATAACAGCAGCTCAAAGATGAATATTTGGGATAAAACCACACTGGGTTTGGTTGGGTTTTTTTTACATTTAATGTTCTCTTTTGTTTTTTTTTTTCCAGCTGTGGGGAGCTCAAAAAATCAAACAGGTAATACGCTTTTAAAATATTTTCCATCTTCCTCATTATTTTCAAGCGCTGCTGCTTTTTCCTGTCCTCCCTCATTCCCTTTGCCAGTTGCTGTTTTGCCTTCCCAGGGAAATGTAAATGCAGAGAACACTCTGCCATCAAAGAGCCTGATTTTTTTTTTTTTTTATATATATTTATATATTTTGATGTCTTCATTTTCTCCTTCCTGTCTAGTCAAGAGCTTTCTTGTCTCCAGTTTTTTGCAAATAGTTTGACAGTTCCTTGGGATGGTTCGTGCCTGTGCTGTACCTTCCTCCTGCAGTCCCAGATCCCTTGGGAATGGATTTTTTTTTCCCTCCCAGTTAATTCCAGTGCAGCCTCCTGGGCTTGTCAAATTTTTTTTTGGGGGGAAATGTGGATAAAAATGGCCCAAGTGAGCTTTGCTGCCGTCCATCAGAAAAGCGGGTTTAGGATTTTTAGGGAGGTTGGGATCTCCAGAGGCGCCAGGGCTGGCTCAGGAGCTGGGGGGGCACATTGAGGTTGGAATTTTGGGAAAATCCAGGGGTGGGGGGGATTTTGGGGGGTCCCACGTGGTGCCATCCAGGGAGGGCTGGGCCTGCCTGGCCTTAGCCCAGCTCCTGCTGGAGGAGGTGGGAGAGGATCTGGATCTGAATCTGGAAATGGGAGAAGTTTTTGGGGTGGGATCCAATGCTGTGAATGGGGAGTTCAGGGATGGGATCCACTGCTGTGAATGGGGAGTTCAGGGATGGGATCCACTGCTGTGAATGGGGAGTTCAGGGATGGGATCCACTGCTGTGAATGGGGAGTTCAGGGATGGGATCCACTGCTGTGAATGGGGAGTTCAGGGATGGGATCCACTGCTGTGAATGGGGAGTTCAGGGATGGGATCCACTGCTGTGAATGGGGAGTTCAGGGATGGGATCCACTGCTGTGAATGGGGAGGTTTCTGGGTGGGATCCCACTCATGTGAATGGGGGGAGTCAGGGATGGGATCCATCCTGTAAATGGGGAGTTCAGGGATGGGATCCACTCCTGTAAATGGGGAGTTCAGGGATGGGATCCATGCTGTGAATGGGGGGAGTTCAGGGATGGGATCCCACCTGCAGTGGGAAGTTCAGGGATGGGATCCCACTGCAGTGGGAATTTCAGGGATGGGATCCACTGCAGTGAATGGGGAGTTCAGGGATGGGATCCACTCCTGTAAATGGGGAGTCTGGGATGGGATCCACTGCTGTGAATGGGGAGTTCAGGAATGGGATCCACTCTGTGAATGGGGAGTTCAGGAATGGGATCCACTGCTGTGAATGGGGAGTTCAGGGATGGGATCCACTCCTGTAAATGGGGAGTTCAGGGATGGGATCCACTGCTGTGAATGGGGAGTTCAGGGATGGGATCCCCACCTGCAGTGGGAAGTTCAGGGATGGGATCCCCACCTGCAGTGGGAATTTCAGGGATGGGATCCACTCCTGTGAATGGGGAGTTCAGGGATGGGATCCACTCCTGTGAATGGGGAGTTCAGGAATGGGATCCACTGCTGTGAATGGGGAGTTCAGGAATGGGATCCACTCCTGTGAATGGGGAGTTCAGGGATGGGATCCACTCCTGTGAATGAGTTCAGGGATGGGATCCCACTGCAGTGGGATGTTCAGGATGGGATCCCCCTGCATGGGAAGTTCAGGGATGGGATCCACTCTGCAGTGGGAAGTTCAGGGATGGGATCCACTGCGGGATTGTAATGGGGAGAAGTTCAGGGATGGGATCCCTCCTGCAATGGGATTCAGGAAAGTTCAGGGATGGGATCCTCTCCTAAATGGTTTCCTCCCCCTCCCCAGCCCTGTCCCTCTGTCCCAGCCGGGTTTTTCCCAGATTTCCGCTCGGGCAGTCCCGGCTCGCAGCGGGTGCTGAGCACAGCCAGACCAGAAATCCCTTTTCCTTTTGGGGTTCGGGGGCAGCTCTGGGGGGGTTTGGGGGACACAGAACCCAGAGAGAGCCCCTCTTTGTGCCTGAGGGTCAATGATTTCCTGCGGAATGATTAATTAATTAATTAATTAATTAATTACTCCAAAGTGCCTTTGGTGGGGGCTGTGAGCACAAGGAGGGGCCCAGAGGGGAATTAGGGGGGTCTGTGCTCAGGGGAGGGGTTTGGGGGTCCCAGAGGGGGAATCCTGGGGGTCTGTGCTCAGGGGAGGGGTTTGGGGGTCCCTGAGGGGGAATCCTGGGGGTCTGTGCTCAGGGGAGGGGTTTGGGGGTCCCAGAGGGGAATTAGGGGGGTCTGTGCTCAGGGGAGGGGTTTGGGGGTCCCAGAGGGGAATCCTGGGGGTCTGTGCTCAGGGGAGGGGTTTGGGGGTCCCAGAGGGGGAATCCTGGGGGTCTGTGCTCAGGGGAGGGTTTGGGGGTCCCAGAGGGGAATTAGGGGGGTCTGTGCTCAGGGGAGGGGTTTTGGGGGTCCCAGAGGGGGAATCCTGGGGGTCTGTGCTCAGGGGAGGGGTTTGGGGGTCCCAGAGGGGGAATCCTGGGGGTCTGTGCTCAGGGGAGAGGTTTGGGGGTCCCAGAGGGGAAATCCTGGGGGTCTGTGCTCAGGGGAGGGGTTTGGGGGTCCCTGAGGGGGAATCCTGGGGGTCTGTGCTCAGGGGAGGGGTTTGGGGGTCCCAGAGGGGAATTAGGGGGGTCTGTGCTCAGGGGAGGGGTTTGGGGGTCCCAGAGGGGAAATCCTGGGGGTCTGTGCTCAGGGGAGAGGTTTGGGGTCCCAGAGGGGGAATTAGGGGGGTCTGTGCTCAGGGGAGGGGTTTGGGGGTCCCAGAGGGGAATCCTGGGGGTCTGTGCTCAGGGGAGGGGTTTGGGGGTCCCAGAGGGGGAATCCTGGGGGTCTGTGCTCAGGGGAGGGGATTGGGGGTCCCAGAGGGGAAATCCTGGGGGTCTGTGCTCAGGGGAGAGGTTTGGGGGTCCCTGAGGGGGAATCCTGGGGGTCTGTGCTCAGGGGAGGGGTTTGGGGGTCCCTGAGGGGGAATCCTGGGGGTCTGTGCTCAGGAGAGGGGTTTGGGGGTCCCAGAGGGGGAATCCTGGGGGTCTGTGCTCAGGGGAGGGGTTTGGGGGTCCCAGAGGGGAATCCTGGGGGTCTGTGCTCAGGGGAGGGGTTTGGGGGTCCCTGAGGGGGAATCCTGGGGGTCTGTGCTCAGGGGAGGGGTTTGGGGGTCCCTGAGGGGGAATCCTGGGGGTCTGTGCTCAGGGGAGGGGATTGGGGGTCCCAGAGGGGAATTAGGGGGGTCTGTGCTCAGGGGAGGGGTTTGGGGGTCCCAGAGGGGGAATCCTGGGGGTCTGTGCTCAGGAGAGGGGTTTGGGGGTCCCAGAGGGGGAATCCTGGGGGTCTGTGCTCAGGGGAGGGGTTTTGGGGGGGTCCCAGGTGGGTCTGTCCCAGGCTCTGTGCCCCGGGGGGTTTTTGGGGATCCCAGGTGGGTTAATCCCAGGCTCTGTGCCCCGGGGGGTTTTGAGGGGTCCCGGGTGGGTCAATCCCAGGCTCTGTGCCCCGGGGGGTTTTGGGGGGTCCCGGGTGGGTCAATCCCAGGCTCTGTGCCCCGGGGGGTTTTGAGGGGTCCCGGGTGGGTCAATCCCAGGCTCTGTGCCCAGGGGGGGTCCCGGGTGGGTCAATCCCAGGCTCTGTGCCCTGGGGGGGTTTTGGGGGGTCCCAGGTGGGTCTATCCCAGGCTCTGTGCCCTGGGGGGGTCCCAGGTGGGTCAATCCCAGGCTCTGTGCCCCCCAAGGGTTTTTGGGGATCCCAGGTGGGTCAATCCCAGGCTCTGTGCCCTGGGGGGGTCCCGGGTGGGTCAATCCCAGGCTCTGTGCCCTGGGGGGGTCCCGGGTGGGTCAATCCCAGGCTCTGTGCCCTGGGGGGTTTTGGGGGGGTCCCGGGTGGGTCTATCCCAGGCTCTGTGCCCTGGGGGGGGGTTTTTGGGGGGGTCCCGGGTGGGTCAATCCCAGGCTCTGTGCCCTGGGGGGTTTTGGGGGGTCCCGGGTGGGTCAATCCCAGGCTCTGTGCCCTGGGGGGGTTTTGGGGGGTCCCAGGTGGGTCAATCCCAGGCTCTGTGCCCCGGGAGGTTTTTTGGGGATCCCAGGTGGGTCAATCCCAGGCTCTGTGCCCTGGGGGGTTTTGGGGGGTCCCGGGTGGGTCTATCCCAGGCTCTGTGCCCTGGGGGGGTCCCAGGTGGGTCAATCCCAGGCTCTGTGCCCTGGGGGGTTTTGGGGGGTCCCAGGTGGGTCAATCCCAGGCTCTGTGCCCCGGGGAGGTTTTTTGGGGATCCCAGGTGGGTCAATCCCAGGCTCTGTGCCCTGGGGGGGGGTCCCGGGTGGGTCAATCCCAGGCTCTGTGCCCCGGGGGGTTTTGGGGGGGTCCCGGGTGGGTCAATCCCAGGCTCTGTGCCCCCCATGGGGTTTTTTTGGGGCGGGGGTCGGGGCGGTGCCCTCACCCTGCTCCTCCGCAGGCCATCATCCACCCCGACACCAACGAGACCATCTTCATGCCCTTCCGAATGTCAGGTACCGCCTGTGCCCACGGGGCACTGGGATGGGGCATTCCCGGGGGCATTCCCGGGGGGATTCCTGGGGGGATTCCTGGGGGATTCCTGGGGATTCCTGGGGGATTCCCGGGGGGATTCCTGGGGGGAGGGGGCTCTCCTCTCTTTGGGTCGGATCTTGCCGACATTCACACCCAGGTTAGGAAGGAATTCCAACACCAAAATCCTTTTGCAGGTGAGGAAAATGAAAATTCTAAATTCCACTGTGAGGTTTAGTGCTTAGTATTTTCCTTTTCCCTTCTTCCTTTTCATTCTTACTTTTTCCTTTTTCCTTTCCTTTTTTGTTTTCTTTTTCCTTGTTTCTCTCCTTTCTCCTTTCTCCCTCCTTTCTCCTTTCCTTCTCCCTTCCTTTCCCCTTTTCTTTCCTCCTCTTTCCTTTTCCCTTTTCCTTTTCGTTTTTCATTTTTCTATTTTCCTTTCCTTTTTCCTTTTCTTTCCCCTTTCCTTTTTCTCCTTTCCCCTCCTTTCTCCTTTTTCCCTTTTCTTTCTTCCTTTTCCTTTCCTTTCTCCTTTCTCCTTTCTCCTTTTCCCTTTTCTTTCTTCCTTTTCCTTTCCTTTCTCCTTTCTCCTTTTCCCTTTTCTTTCTTCCTTTTCCTTTCCTTTCTCCTTTCTCCTTTTCCCTTTTCTTTCTTCCTTTTCCTTTTCTTTCTCCTTTCTCCTTTTTCTTTTCTTTTCTTCCTTTCTCCTTTTCCTTTTCTTTCTCCTTTTTCCATTTCCTTTTTCCTTTTCTTTCTCCTTTCTCCTTTTTTTTTTTTTCTCCTTTCCCTTTTTTCTTTTCTTTCCCCTTTCCCTTTCCCCTTTTCCTTTCCCTTCCCTTTCCCCTTCCCCTTTTTCTTTCCCTTTCCTGGCAGTTTTGAGGGATCTCTCACTATTGGGAACATTGGAATTCTGCAGTAAATGGCCAAACCTTTCCCCCACAATTGTGGGATGTCAATCCCAGCCCAGCAGCCTCCTGGATGAGGAGGGGCCGGCGGGATTATTCCCAGGAAAGGCCGGGGCAGCCCCGCTTTTCCAGAGGTTTGGAAGCTGAGAGCCCCAGCGCCGGCATTCCAGGGAGGAATTCCAGTTTACCGGGCTTTTAATGATGCAAACTCGCCTCCCCCGCCCTCCTGGGGCTGTCCCGGCGCTCTCCGGGATATTTAAACAGAGGGAACTTTTCCATGGGGGCGGTGTGCTCTCCTGATTCGGGAACGGGGAATCGCCCGGGGAAACATCGGGAGTGGGAATCACCGGGATTGGGAACGGGGAAATCACCGGAATTGGGATGGGAAACTCGGAGGAATGGGGGAAACATCAGGATGGAGGGATCAGGAGTGGAATGGGGGAATCATTGGGTTGGGAATCACTGGGATTGGGAACGGGGGAATCACCGGGGTTGGGAACGGGGAATCACCAGGATTGGGAATGGGGGAAACACTGGGATTGGGAATCACCGGGGTTGGGAACGGGGGAAACATGGGGTTGGGAACGGGGGAATCACTGGGATTGGGAACGGGGAATCACCGGGATTGGGAACGGAGAATCACCGGGGTTGGGAAAGGGGAATCACCGGGTTGGGAAGGGAACATTGGGGTTGGGAATGGGGAATCACCGGGATTGGGAACGGAGAATCACCGGGTTGGGAAACGGGGAATCACCGGGTTGGGAACGAGGAATCACCGGGGTTGGGAATGGGGAATCATGGGATTGGGACAGGGGAATCATTGGGATTGGAAAGGAATCCCCGGGATTGGGAATGGGGAATCACCGGGATTGGGAACAGGGAATCCCTGGATTGGGAAGGGGAATCATTGGGATTGGAACGGGATACCAGGATTGGGGAATCACGGGATTGGGAAGGGGGAATCCCGGAATTGGGAACGGAGAATCCCCGGATTGGGAATCCGGGATGGACGGGGAATCACTGGGATTGGGAATGGGGGAAATCCAGGATTGGGACAGGGGAATCCCAGGATTGGAACGGGAATCCCGGGATTGGGAACGGGGGGATCCCAGGATTGGGAATCCCCGGGATTGGGAACGGGGAATCCCCGGAATTGGAAATCCCCGGGATTGGGAACGGGGGGATCCCCAGGATTGGGGAATCCCCGGGATTGGGAACGGGGGGATCCCCGGATTGGGGAATCCCCGGGATTGGGGTTCAGCTCTTCGGGCCCCATGCCATCAACCAGCTCCCTCTGCTCTGCCTCCTCTCCCATCCCGCCTCCTCTCCGCTGTCCATGGCTGCAGGGATCCATCCCAGTCCCCCAGGAAGGTGGCTGGGAATTGGGAGCCGGGTTCCAATTAGCGCAGGGATTGGCAGGGGCAACATGCGAAGAGTTTGGGGGTTTTTGGGGTTTTTTTGGGGGGGTTTTTTTGGATTTTTTTTTGTTTTTTTGGGATTTTTTTGGGGGGTTTATTTTTTTTTTGTGGTGCTCAATAAAATGTGAGGCAAAGACTCGAGAAAGCAAATAAAAGCTGGGGGGAAAAGCAGGAGGGTGTTTATTCCAATCCAAATTAAAAAATTAATAAATTTATTTATTTTTTTTTTATTCCCTAGGTTACATCCCCTTCGGAACCCCCATCGTAAGTACCGGGTGGGAACAGCAGGAATTGGAATCTGGAATTCCGCCCTCGGCCCCTTGCTGCTCCCCACGGGGGCCTGGCCGTTTATTTATTAATAATTTGATCATTTATCCATTGTCTGGGGGGTTATTGATCACTTGGACCCGCCTCTGGTTGAGGGTATTTGTCTATTACTGAGGTTATTTATTGATTAATTTATTGAGGTTATTTATCTGTTATATACAGATTATTGATGAATTAATCCAGGTTATGGTTAAGGTTAATTATCTGCTACTGAGGTTATTTATTGATTAATTTATTGAGGTTATTTATCAATTTTATATGAGAATATCGATGAATTAACCCAACCCCTATTTGAGGTTAATTATCTGCTACTGAGGTTATTTATTGATTAATTTATTGAGGTTATTTATCTGTCATATATCAGATTATTGATGAATTAATCCAGGTTATGGTTAAGGTTAATTATCTGCTATTGAGGTAATTTATTGATTAATTTATTGAGGTTATTTATCTCTTAAATATCAGATTATTGATGAATTAATCCAGGTTATGGTTAAGGTTAATTATCTGCTATTGAGGTCATTTATTGATTAATTTATTGAGGTTATTTATCAATTTTATATGAGAATATTGATGAATTAACCCAACCCCTATTTGAGGTTAATTATCTGCTACTGAGGTTATTTATTGATTAATTTATTGAGGTTATTTATCTATTATCTATCAGATTATTGATTAATTAATCCAGGTTATGTTTAAGGTCAATTATCTGCTATTGAGGTAATTTATTTATTATATAGAGAGGTTATTTTTTATTAAGTATTAGGTTATTAATGAATTAACCCAGCCTCTGGTTGAGGTTATTTATTGATTTTATTTATAATTTATATATTGAGGTTATTTATTTATTCATACACAGATGTAATTTTTAATTAAATATCAGGTTATTGATGAATTAATCAGCCTCTCTTTGAGGTTATTGATCTGCTATTGAGATTATTTATTTATTAATCTACAGAGGTAATTTAAAATTAAATATCAGCTTATTGATGAATTAATCAGCCTCTCTTTGAGATTATTGATCTGCTATTGAGATTATTTATTTATTAATATACAGAGGTAATTTAAAATTAAATATCAGGTCATTGATGAATTAACCCCACCTCTATTTGAGATTATTTATTTATTCATACACAGAGGCAATTTTTAATTAAATATCAGGTCATTGATGAATTAACCAGCCACTATTTGAGGTTATTGATCTGCTATTGACGTTATTTATTTAAAAAATCCTCAAATTCTGCTCGTTTGGGGAATTCTGTGGCTGCCTGGGAAGCTGGAGGGAATTCTGCCCTTTCCATGGGATGGATCCCTCAGCCCAGAGTGGGGGAAATGAGACCCCAAAAATCCCCCAGAAGAGGGGCTGTGTGCTCAGAGCCCTTGGTTCAGCTCGTTAATTAAGGGTTAATTAAAGGTTCCAGTGGCTGAAGGAGCCAAAGGCTCTGAATTTAACTTTTTAGGGCAGAAATACACTGGATTTCACCAAAATACACTGGATTTCACCCAAATACACTGGATTTCACCAAAATACACTGGATTTCACCAAAATACACTGGATTTCACCAAAATATTCTAAATTTAACCAAAATACACTGGATTTCACCAAAATATTCTAAATTTAACCTAAATACACTGGATTTCACCAAAATACACTGGATTTCACCAAAATACACTGGATTTCACCAAAATATTCTAAATTTAACCAAAATACACTGGATTTCACCAAAATATTCTAAATTTAACCAAAATACACTGGATTTCACGAAAATATTATAAATTTAACCAGAATACACTGGATTTCACCAAAATACACTGGATTTAACTAAAATACTCTAAATTTAACCAAAATACACTGGATTTAACTAAAATACACTGAAGTTAACTACAATACACTGAATTTAACCTTTTAGGACATAAATACACTGAATTTAACCAAAATACACTGGATTTCACCAAAATACACTGAATTTAACCTTTTAGGACATAAATACACTGGATTTAGCCAAAATACACTGGATTTAATTAAATATACTCAATGTAATCCCCTTGGACCCAAAGACACTGAATTTAACTAAAATATTCTGAATTTCACCAAATACACTGAATTTTATCATATACACTGAATTTCACCAAATACATTGAATTTCACGAAACACCCTGAATTTAACCAAATACATTGAATTAACCCAATACCCTGAATTTAACTAAATTCTCTGATTTTAGCCAAATACGCTGAATTTAACCCAACACCCTGAATTTCACCAAATACACTGAATTTAACCAAATACCCTGAATTTTCCCTAAAACCCTGAATTTAACCCAATACATTGAATTTCCCCAATACCCTGAATTTAACCAATTACATTGAATTTCCCCAAACACCCTGAATTTCCTCCAATACCCTGAATTTAACCCAACACCCTGAATTTCACCAAATACATTGAATTTCACCAAATACCCTGAATTTTCCCTAAAACCCAGATTTTCACCAAATACATTGAATTTACCAAATACACTGAATTTAACCTTGTACACTGAATTTCACCAATTACATTGAATTTCCCCAACACCCAGATTTTCACCCAATACATTGAATTTAACCAAATACACTGATTTTAACCAAATACACTAAATTTAACCAAATACACTGATTTTAACCAAATACACTGATTTTTACCAAATACCCCTAATTTCACCCAATACATTGAATTTCCCCAACACCCAGATTTTCACCCAATACACTGATTTTAACCCAATACAGTGAATTTTATCCTATACACTGATTTTCACCAAATACCCTGAATTTCAACCCAATACATTGAATTTCACCAATTACATTGAATTTCCCCAACACCCAGATTTTCACCAAATACATTGAATTTCACCCAATACATTGAATTTCACCAATTACATTGAATTTCCCCAACACCCAGATTTTCACCAAATACATTGAATTTAACCAAATACACTGATTTTAACCCAATACACTGATTTTAACCCAATACACTGATTTTAACCCAATACAGTGTATTTTATCATATACACTGATTTTCACCAAATACATTGAATTTAACCAAATACTCTGATTTTAACCCAATACACTGATTTTAACCCAATACACTGATTTTAACCCAATACACTGATTTTAACCCAATACCCTGAATTTCACCAATTACACTGAATTTCCCCAACACCCAGATTTTCACCAAATACATTGAATTTAACCCAATACACTGATTTTAACCCAATACACTGATTTTAACCCAATACACTGAATTTCTCCCAATACCCTGAATTTCTCCCAATACCCTGAATTTCTCCCAATACCCTGAATTTCACCCAATACACTGAATTTCCCCAACACCCAGATTTTCTCCAAACACCCTGAATTCCCCCCCTACCCCCCGGCATCCCCGCAGCCCCTGCCTTGCCCCGTGCCCCTCTGCCCGCTCCCCCCGGGCTCTGTGTGCGTTATTTCCCATCCAAGGTTCAGCCCCATTCCCGTCTCCCATCAAGCTGACAATGAACTCGGCCCCGATCCAGAGCTGTCACCGGAGCCGGGAGCTGTCAGCTGAGCCCGACTGCAGGAGCTGCAAAGGATAAACTGGAACCTCTTGTCATTTAGAAAAAAAAAAAAAAAAAAAAAAAAAGGAGAAAAAAAAAAAAAATCCCCCAAACGTTTCAAATGTTAAAATTAAAATGTAACATTTATGCCAATCGATCTGTGAAATTTTAGTGACAAAATTGGCAGCCTGCTCCGGCATAAAAACAGTTTGAGGCTTGTGTTCCACAAAGGGGGATGGGATTTTCCTCAAGAGAGGCTGTGCTGGTCCCTAAAGGGGATTTGTGCCCGTCCCTAAAGGGATTTGGGGTCAGCAGGACCCCAAATGAGCAGTTTGGGGTCTGGGCTGTTCCCCTTTTCAGGCTCTACAGGAGATTAAAGGGTTGGGACAATAATAATGGGATTTTCCTCAAGAGAGGCTGTGCTGGTCCCTAAAGGGGATTTGTCCCTGTCCCTAAAGGGGTCTGGGGTCAGCAGGACCCCCCGAGTGTGAGCAGGACCCCAAATGAGCAGTTTGGGGTCTGGGCTGTTCCCCTCTGCAGTCCAGGGCCACTCATGGTGCAGGAGATTGAGGGTTGGGACAATAATAATGGGATTTTCCCAGGAGAGGCTGTGCTGGTCCCTAAAGGGGATTTGTCCCCATCCCTAAAGGGGTTTGGATCAGCAGGACCCCCAAATGAGCAGTTTGGGGTCTGGGCTGTTCCCCTTTTCAGTCCCTGCAGGAGATTGAGGGGTTGGTGCAATAATAATGGGATTTCCAGGAGAGGCTGTGCTGGTCCCTAGAGGGGATTTGTCCCCATCCCAGAGGGATTTGGGGTCAGCAGGACCCCAAAAGCAGCAGTTTGGGGTCTGGGCTGTTCCCCTCTGCAGTCCCTGCAGGAGATTGAGGGGTTGGGACAATAATAATGGGATTTTCCCAGGAGAGGCTGTGCTGGTCCCTAAAGGGGATTGGTGCCCGTCCCTAAAGGGGTTTGGGGTCAGCAGGACCCCAAATGAGCAGTTTGGGGTCTGGGCTGTTCCCCTTTTCAGGCTCTACAGGAGATTAAAGGGTTGGGACAATAATAATGGGATTTTCCTCAAGAGAGGCTGTGCTGGTCCCTAAAGGGGATTTGTCCCTGTCCCTAAAGGGGTCTGGGGTCAGCAGGACCCCCCGAGTGTGAGCAGGACCCCAAATGAGCAGTTTGGGGTCTGGGCTGTTCCCCTCTGCAGTCCAGGGCCACTCATGGTGCAGGAGATTGAGGGGTTGGGACAATAATAATGGGATTTTCCCAGGAGAGGCTGTGCTGGTCCCTAGAGGGGATTTGTCCCCATCCCCAGAGGGATTTGGGGTCAACAAGACCCCAAATGAGCAGTTTGGGGTCTGGGCTGTTCCCCTTTTCAGTCCCTGCAGGAGATTGAGGGGTTGGGACAATAATAATGGGATTTTCCCAGGAGAGGCTGTGCTGGTCCCTAAAGGGGATTGGTGCCCGTCCCTAAAGGGGTTTGGGGTCAGCAGGACCCCAAATGAGCAGTTTGGGGTCTGGGCTGTTCCCCTTTTCAGTCCCTGCAGGAGATTGAGGGGTTGGTGCAATAATAATGGGATTTTCCCAGGAGAGGCTGTGCTGGTCCCTAGAGGGGATTTGTCCCCATCCCCAGAGGGATTTGGGGTCAGCAGGACCCCAAATGAGCAGTTTGGGGTCTGGGCTGTTCCCCTCTGCAGTCCCTGCAGGAGATTGAGGGATTGGGACAATAATAATGGGATTTTCCCTGGCCCCAAGCAGCCCCACTGACGCCCCCAGATCCCGGGAATGTCGGTTCTGCTCCAGCCTTTGGGGTTCGGGGCTGACCCCAAAAGCAGCAGAGAGGGGACGGGGTGAGGGTGAGTGTGCAGGGCTCGGCTGTGCCCTGGGTGCCCCTTCCCAGCCCCTGGAATTCTGGAATTCTCTCCCTGCAGGATGGGATGTGTCTGAGTGTGCAGGGTTTGGCTTTTCCCAATTCCCAGCCCCTGGAATTCTGGAATTCTCTCCCTGTAGCCATGGGATGTGTCTGAGTGTGCAGGGTTTGGCTTTTCCCAATTCCCAGCCCCTGGAATTCTGGAATTCTCTCCCTGCAGGATGGGATGTGTCTGGGTGTGCAGGGTTTGGCTTTTCCCAATTCCCAGCCCCTGGAATTCTGGAATTCTCTCCCTGCAGGATGGGATGTGTCTGGGTGTGCAGGGTTTGGCTTTTCCCAATTCCCAGTCCCTGGAATTCTGGAATTCTCTCCCTGCAGCCATGGGATGTGTCTGAGTGTGCAGGGTTTGGCTTTGCCCTTTTCCCCCATTCCCAGCCCCTGGAATTCTGGAATTCTTTCCCTGTAGGGCTGGGATGTGTCTGAGTGTGCAGGGTTTGGCTTTGCCCCCATTCCCATTCCCTGGAATTCTGGAATTCTCCCCCTGAAGGGCTGGGGTCTGTCTGAGTGTGCAGGGTTTGGATTTTTGCTCATGTCCAGCCCAGCAAGGAGAGGATCCAGTCCCTGGAATTCTGGAATTCTCTCCCTGCAGGATGGGATGTGTCTGGGTGTGCAGGGTTTGGCTTTTCCCAATTCCCAGCCCCTGGAATTCTGGAATTCTCTCCCTGCAGGATGGGATGTGTCTGGGTGTGCAGGGTTTGGCTTTTCCCAATTCCCAGCCCCTGGAATTCTGGAATTCTCTCCCTGCAGGATGGGATGTGTCTGGGTGTGCAGGGTTTGGCTTTTCCCAATTCCCAGCCCCTGGAATTCTGGAATTCTCTCCCTGCAGGATGGGATGTGTCTGGGTGTGCAGGGTTTGGCTTTTCCCAATTCCCAGCCCCTGGAATTCTGGAATTCTCTCCCTGCAGCCATGGGATGTGTCTGAGTGTGCAGGGCTTGGCTTTTCCCAATTCCCAGCCCCTGGAATTCTGGAATTCTCTCCCTGCAGCCATGGGATGTGTCTGGGTGTGCAGGGTTTGGCTTTTCCCTCTTTACCCCCTTTCCCATTCCCTGGAATTCTGGAATTCTCTCCCAGCAGGGTGGGATGTGTCTGGGTGTGCAGGGTTTGGCTTTTCCCCCATTCCCAGCCCCTGGAATTCTCTCCCAGCAGGCCGGGATGTCCAGGCCAGCTGCCGGGCTGCTGTTTCCAGCCCTGGGATTGAGATTCCTCCACATTTAGGGAATCCAGCTCAAACCCGGGATCGAGGACAGCTCTGAGCCCTCCCCCGCTTCCCCCAGGCACCTGAAATTTGGGATCCGGGTGGGGATTGCGGGAAGCTCGCTGCTTCCAGGTGGGGATTTGGGGCTGCAGGTGTCTGTCCCACCTCAGGCAGGCTTTGGGGTGTGAGCTGGAGCTGCCCGAGCTCCCCGGTGTCCCGGGAAGGCTCAGGGGGCACCCAGAGCCCTTCCCACCTCATCTCCAATTAAATTCAGCCGCCAGCATTTAGGAACAATTTTTTTTTTTTCCCTTTCCCCCCCACCCCCACTTTTTTTTTTTTTCTTTTTTTTCTTTTTTTTTTATATATTTTGTTTTCCTTCTTAGTTATTTTTTCCCCTGACAGTAATTAAAAGTGAAACTGTACATTTCTTGACAGACTCTCGCACATATGGAGAGTTTGCATTTAAACGTGCCTCTTTCAGTCATACAGATTTTGGGTGCTCTTTTTTTTTATTTATTTATTTTACTTTATTTTAATTTTTTTTTTTTTTTTATCTTCCCCGTCCCTTCCTCCTCCGGAATCTTCGCTCAGCTCCAGCCTCTGCTTCTCCCCCGGCCTCCCCACCCTGCTGGCCCTGGGGGCTCGAGGTAGCCAGGGGGCCAGCAGGGTCCAGGACCCTGGGCTTCGTTAGGGGCTGCGTTAATTAGCGCCGGGAGGGGGAAATGGAGCCGTGGATGAGTGGGAGCTGGCGCCAGCCCAGGGAACAAAGTCCCTGCAACTGCACGGGAGTGGGAGGGAAAGCGGGAGGAGGGAGAGGAGCTGGGAGGGAGCCGAGGCTGCCCAGGCACCGGCCCCTCTGGGGGTGCTGTGCACAACACGCCCTCCTCGCCCTGCTCTTCATCATCATCTTCATCATCTTCATCATCATCATTATCCTCCTCATCATTATCCTCATCCTCCTCATCCTCCTCCTCATCCTCCTCCTCATCATCCTCCTCCTCATCCTCCTCGTCCTCCTCATCCTCCTCATCCTCCTCCTCATCATCCTCCTCCTCATCCTCCTCCTCCTCATCCTCCTCATCATCCTCCTCGTCCTCCTCATCCTCCTCATCCTCCTCCTCATCATCCTCCTCGTCCTCCTCATCCTCCTCATCCTCCTCATCCTCCCTCTCATCCTCCTCATCTCCTCATCCATCCTCCTCACATCTCCTCCTCCATCCTCCTCCCCCCATCCTCCTCATTCCTCCTCATCTCCTCCTCCTCATTCCCTCTCTCCCCTCATCCTCCCTCCTCCTCATCCTCCTCTCATCATCCTCCTCGTCCCTCCTCATCCTCTCTCATCCTCCTCTCCTCATCTCCTCCTCTCCTCCATCCTCCCTCCTCTCCTCCATCCTCCTCATCATCCTCCTCGTCCTCCTCATCCTCCTCATCCTCCTCCTCATCATCCTCCTCGTCCTCCTCATCCTCTCCTCATCCATCATCTCATCATCCTCCTCCATCCTCATCCTATTCATCCTTATCTCCTCCTCATCATCCTCCTCCTCATCCTCCTCATCTCCTCCCCTCATCATCCTCATCTCATCCTCCATCCTCATCCTCTTCATCTATCCTCATCCTCCTCACCCTCCTTATCATCCTCTTCATCCTCATACTCCTCATCCATCTCATCCTCCTCATCCTCTTCATCTCCTCATCCTCCTCACCCTCCTTATCATCCTCTTCATCCTCATACTCCTCCATCCTCCTCTCATCCTCTCATCTCCTCACCTCTCACTCTATCACTCTTCCTCATACTCCTCATCCTCTTCATCCTCCTCATCTCTCATCTCCTCATCCTCTCACCTCCTCATCCTCATCCTCCTCTATCCTCTTCATCTCCTCATCTCATCCTCCTCATCATCCTCTCATCATCCTCATCTCTCATCCTCCTCATCCTCTTCATCTCATCTCCTCATCCTCCTATCCTCTTCATCTCCTCATCCTCCTCACCCCCCTCATCTCTCATCACTCTCATCTCTCCCTCCACTCCTCTCTCCTCCCTCTCATCTCCTCCTTCATCCTCCTCATCTCCCTTCTCCTCTCATCTTCTCTCTCTCTCCTCTCCTCCCTCATCCTCCTCCTCCTCCTCCTCCTTCCTCTCCTCCTCCTCTCTCCTCTCCCTGCAGAGCCCTCACCTTGGTGTTTTTTGCGTTTTTCCCGTTCTGGACCGTGACAAATGGAGCAGTGTGGGAGCTCCTGATCCATTCTGTGCCCATTTTGGGGTTTGAGCTGGGTGTTGCAGTAAAAACTGCCTTAAATCAGGAGAAATGACCCTAAAGCAAGAACAATGGCCCTAAAGCAGGAATCATGGCCCTAAAATAGGAAACAACGGCCCTAAAGCAGGAAAAATGGTCCTAAAACAAGAAAAATGTCCCTAAAACAAGAAAAACTGCCCTAAAGAAGGAAACGATGGCCCTAAAGCAGGGAAAATGGCCCTAAAATAGGAAACAATGGCCCTAAAGCAGGAAAAATGGCCCTAAAATAGGAAACAATGGCCCAACAGGAATCATGGCCCTAAAATAGGAAACAATGGCCTAAAAAGGAACAATGGCCCAAAATCAGGAAACAATGGCCCTAAACAGGAATCATGGCCCTAAAATAGGAAACAATGGCCCTAAAGGATCAGGAAATAAATGGCCCTAAAATAGGAAACAATGGCCCTAGACAGGAATCATGGCCCTAAAATAGGAGACAATGGCCCTAAATCAGGAATCATGGCCCTAAAATAGGAAACAATGGCCCTAATATCAGGAATCATGGCCCTAAAATAGGAAACAATGGCCCTAAATCAGGAATCATGGCCCTAAAATAGGAAACAATGGCCCTAAAGCAGGAATCATGGCCCTAAAATAGGAAACAATGGCCCAAATCAGGAATCATGGCCCTAAAATAGGAAACAATGGCCCTAAACAGGAAAATGGCCCTAAAATGGAAACAATGGCCTAGAAGGAATCATGGCCCAAAATAGGAACAATGGCCCTAAAAACAAGGCCAAAATCAGGAATCATGGCCCTAAAATAGGAAACAATGGCCCAAAATCAGGAATCATGGCCCTAAAATAGGAAACAATGGCCCTAAATCAGGAATCATGGCCCTAAAATAGGAAACAATGGCCCTAAAGCAGGAATCATGGCCCTAAAATAGGAAACAATGGCCCTAAATCAGGAATCATGGCCCTAAAATAGGAAACAATGGCCCTAAAGCAGGAAAAATGGCCCTAAAATAGGAAACAATGGCCCTAGACAGGAATCATGGCCCTAAAATAGGAAACAATGGCCCTAAAACAGGAAAAAATGGCCCTAAAATAGGAAACAATGGCCCTAAAGCAGGAATCGTGGCCCTAAAATAGGAAACAATGGCCCTAAAGCAGGAAAAATGGCCCTAAAATAGGAAACAATGGCCCAAAATCAGGAATCATGGCCCTAAAATTGGAAACAATGGCCATAAAATAGGAAACAATGGCCCAAAATCAGGAATCATGGCCCTAAATCAGGAATCATGGCCCTAAAATAGGAAACAATGGCCCAAAATCAGGAATCATGGCCCTAAAATAGGAAACAATGGCCCTAAATCAGGAATCATGGCCCTAAAATAGGAAACAATGGCCCTAAAGCAGGAAAAATGGCCCTAAAATAGGAAACAATGGCCCTAAATCAAGAAGCATGGCCCTAAAGCAAGTATTTTATGTTGAAATAGGAAATATGAGATTTGGGGTTCCCTCCAGAAAACCCGGGTTAGGGAATTGTGTGGATTTTACTGGGGCAGTGGGGATTTTCAGGGCATGCCCCAAGCAGGAATTCAAGGTGCTGAGCTTTTAAAAGCAGCCACATCAGCCAGCTCCACCCCTGGAAAAAAAAAATAAATAAAGGAGAGACAGGCGGCTGATAATGACTGGGATAAGAAAAAAAAAATTAAAAAAAAAATTTAAAAAAATGCCAGGAATGAAATAAAGCCAGGGCTGAGGAGGATTTATTCCTGATTTCCCAGGAAATCAGCTTGGCTGGAAAAGCAGGGCTGCTTCAATGATGAGAGAATCTCTGCTTTTGCAGGTCGTTGGTCTTCTGCTGCCCAACCAGACCCTGGCTTCCACGGTGTTCTGGCAGGTACTGCCCCCCGGGAGGGGTCGGTGGGCAGGGGGCTGCAGGGACGGGCTGGATGGGGTCAGGGAAAAGGCTGGAAAGAAATCCCAGCTCCCCTTTTCAGCCCCACACCTTCCTGTGGAGCAGGCCAGGAGGGAAAATTCAGCTTTTTTCGGAGCCAGTTTGTGCGGGTGTGAATGGCTCCTGCAGCGTGGTCATGAATTCCCCAGCTCTCTGGGAGCACGGGGAGCCGGGATTTTCCTGCGGGATGGATGCTGGAAGGGATCTGGGGGTGCTGGCAATCTCAATTCCCAGGAATTTTGGGAATAGGGGTGCGTGGCAAAGGCCAGGAGCAGCTCTCATTCAGCTTGCTGCAGGGTGGGGGGAATGATCCACGAGTGGGGAGATTTCCCAGGAAAATTCGGGGAATTGAGAGGAAGGGGAGGAAGCAGGCAGGGGAAGGAGAGCTCCGTAGTAAACACACCCGAGTGTGATTGCATTCCAGCTCAAACGAAGGCAGGAGTTATTTTCAGCTCCTTTTCCTGGTGGCAAATGTCTCTGCATTGTCTGGGTGTGAGCAGTGCCAGCACTGTGCAGGCAGGAAGGCTCCCAGCTCCTGGGGATTGGGCTGGGAATTGGGATTGGGAATTTGGGGCTGGGGATTTGGGGTTGGGAATTTGGGGTTGGGAATGGGGCCTGGGGATTGGGGGCTGGGGATTGGGGGCTGGGAATTGGGGCTGGGAATTGAGATTGGGAAATTGGGGTTGGGAATTTGGGGCTGGGAATTGGGGTGGGAGCAGTGCCAGGCTGGGAACTGGGGGCTGGGAATTGGGGCTGGGAATTTGGGGTTGGGAATTTGGGGCTGGGAATTGGGGTGGGAATTGGGGCTGGGAATTTGGGGTTGGGAATTTGGGGCTGGGAATTGGGGTGGGAATTGGGGTGGGAACTGGGGCTCGGAATTTGGGGTTGGGAATTTGGGGCTGGGAATTTGGGGCTGGGAAATTGGGGGCTGGGGATTTGGGCTGGGAATTTGGGGCTGGGAATGGGGGCTGGGGATTGGGGTGGGAATTGCCAGGCTGGGAATTGGGGCTGGGAATTGGGATGGGGAATTTGGGGTTGGGAATGGGGGCTGGGAGTTTGAGGCTGGGAATTGGGGCTGGGAATTTGTGGCTGGGAATTGGGATTGGGAATTTGTGGCTGGGAATTGGGGGCTGGGAATTTGGGGTTGGGAATTGGGGTTGGGAATTGGGGGCTGGGGATTGTGGCTGGGAATTGGGGCTGGGAATGGGGCTGGGGAATTGAGGCTGGGAATTGGGATTGGGAATTTGGGGCTGGGAATTGAGGGCTGGGGAATTGGGGCTGGGAATTGTGGCTGGGAATTGGGGCTGGGAATTGGGATTGGGAATTTGTGGCTGGGAATTGGGGCTGGGGATTGTGGCTGGGAATTGTGGCTGGGAATTGGGGCTGGGAATTGGGGCTGGGGATTGTGGCTGGGAATTGGGGCTGGGAATTGGGGCTGGGGATTGTGGCTGGGAATTGGGGCTGGGAATTGGGATTGGGAATTGGGATTGGGAATTGGGGCTGGGAATTGGGGGCTGGGAATTGGGGTTGGGAATTGGGGCTGGGAATTGGGGCTGGGGATTGGAGCTGGGAACTGGGGCTGGGAATTGGGGCTGGGAATTGGGGCTGGGGATTGTGGCTGGGAATTGGGGCTGGGAATTGGGGCTGGGAATTGGGGCTGGGAATTGGGATTGGGAATTGGGGCTGGGAATTGGGGCTGGAATTGGGGCTGGGAATTGGGGCTGGGGGCTGTCCCAGCTGGGAGAGGAGGAGCTGGGCACATCCTGAGCTGCTCAGGGCGTTGAAGGCAGCTCACCTGCCCGGTTTGGAGATGCCTGGGATGGAATCCCACACTGGTTTGGGTGGGAAGGGGCCTCCAATCCCACCCTGTTCCCCCCCAGGCGGGCAGGGACGGCTCCCACTGGCCTGGCACACTCCAGGGATTTGCTCCAGTGCCACCTCAATGCCATGGGTGTCCATCTGCCCATCCCTGCTCCTCAGAAGCCTCTGGAGCTCGGGAGGTGCCTGCTGGGATGGCACCTGGGCTCCCTGCTCCATCCTGCCTTTGGCCAGCCCCCCAGGAGGGATTTCCCCTCTCCCAGGGGGTGGGACACTGGCGGGGGCTGCCCAGGGGGGTGCCCACCCCGGAGCTCTCCAGGGAAGGTGTCCAGAGGGGGAAATCGGGCACCGCTGGGATTCGCTGACCCCGGGGGGATTTTCCGGTGATCCTGGGATTCTGGGAGGCTCCAACCCAGCAGCGCTGAGGGAGCTGGGCCAGGGGAGGGGGGAGCTGCCCCTCCAGCACCCAGGGAAGCAGAGCTGGCACCTTGGGCTGCCCATCCCTCCCTGTGGAAGGAGCAAACGCGAGCCCCAGCAGCAGCAGCAGCAGCAGCAGCAGCAGCAGCGAGCTGTGGGGCTGCGGAGACCCCCCTGCGCTGGGTGGGTTCGGGGTTTGGGGGGTCTCTGCTGACCCGTGCCTCCTGTGCCCCGCAGTGGTTGAACCAGAGCCACAACGCCTGTGTGAACTACGCAAACCGCAACGCGAGCAAGGTGAGCGCGGCCCGGCGAACCGGCCCCGGCCGGGAAACCTCGGCGGTGGCCACCGGGCCACCTCGGGGTGGCCACTGGACCCACCTCGGGGTGGCCACTGGACCCACCTCGGGGTGGTCACTGCCCCACCTCGGGGTGGCTACTGCCCCACCTCAGGGTGGCCACCTCGGGGTGGCCACTGGCCCCACCTCGGGGTGGTCACTGCCGCATCTCGGGGTGGCCACTGGACCCACCTCGGGGTGGCCACTGCCCCACCTCGGGGTGGTCACTGCCGCACCTCGGGGTGGCCACTGGACCCACCTCGGGGTGGCCACTGCCGCACCTCGGGGTGGTCACTGCCGCACCTCGGGGTGGCCACTGGCCCCGCCTCGGGGTGGCCACTGCCCCGCCTCGGGGTGGCCACTGCCCCGCCTCGGGGTGGTCACTGCCGCACCTCGGGTGGTCACTGCCGCACCTCGGGGTGGCCACTGGCCCCACTTCGGGGGGCCACTGGCCCCACCTCGGGGTGGCCACTGCCGCATCTCGGGGTGGCCACTGGCCCGTGTTTGAACGCGGAGTGAGCTGGGGAGGGGGCTCGGGGCTGCTCCGGGCAGCTCGGGGGGGGGTTGGGGTCTGAAGGAGCACGGAGCAGGACGGGCTGGGGGAGCGGGGGGACCCCCGGGAGCCCACCGGGCCGGGTGGTGTGTGCTGGGAGAACTGGGAACACTGGGAGAGCTGGGGAGAGGCTGGGAACACTGGGAGAGCTGGGAACACTGGGAGAGCTGGGAACACTGGGCTGGCACTGGGAAGAGCTGGGCTGGCACTGGGAAGTGCTGGGGCTGTTCCTTGGAGGTTCTGGGGCTGTTCCTGCTCCATTTCTGCTGGGGTTGTTCCTGGGAAGTTCTGGGGCTGTGCCTGGGAAGTTCTAGAGCTGCCCCTTCTCCATCCCTGGGCTGTTCCTGCTCCATCCCTGGGCTGTTCCTGCTCCATCCCTGGGCTCTCCCTGCTCCATCCCTGGGCTCTCCCTGCTCCATCCCTGGGCTGTTCCTGCTCCATCCCTGGGCTGTTCCTGCTCCATCCCTGGGCTGTTCCTGCTCCATCCCTGGGCTCTCCCTGCTCCATCCCTGGGCTCTCCCTGCTCCATCCCTGGGCTCTCCCTGCTCCATCCCTGGGCTCTCCCTGCTCCATCCCTGGGCTCTCCCTGCTCCATCCCTGGGCTCTCCCTGCTCCATCCCTGGGCTCTCCCTGCTCCATCCCTGGGCTCTCCCTGCTCCATCCCTGGGCTCTCCCTGCTCCATCCCTGGGCTGTTCCTGCTCCATCCCTGGGCTGTCCTGCTCCATCCCTGGGCTCTCCCTGCTCCATCCCTGGGCTTTCCTGCTCCATCCCTGGGCTCTCCCTGCTCCATCCCTGGGCTGTTCCTGCTCCATCCCTGGCTCTCCCTGCTCCATCCCTGGGCTTCCTGCTCCATCCCTGGGCTCTCCCTGCTCCATCCCTGGGCTTTCCTGCTCCATCCCTGGGCTCTCCCTGCTCCATCCCTGGGCTCTCCTGCTCCATCCCTGGGCTCTCCCTGCTCCATCCCTGGGCTCTCCCTGCTCCATCCCTGGGCTCTCCCTGCTCCATCCCTGGGCTCTTCCCTGCTCCATCCCTGGGCTTCTCCCTGCTCCATCCCTGGGCTCTCCCTGCTCCATCCCTGGGCTCTCCCTGCTCCATCCCTGGGCTCTCCTGCTCCATCCCTGGGCTCTCCCTGCTCCATCCCTGGGCTGTTCCTGCTCCATCCCTGGGCTGTTCCTGCTCCATCCCTGGGCTGTTCCTGCTCCATCCCTGGGCTCTCTCCCTGCTCCATCCCTGGGCTTCGTCCCTGCTCCATTCCCTGGGCTGTTCCTGCTCCATCCCTGGGCTTCTTCCCCTGGCCTTCCATCCCTGGGCTGTTCCTGCTCCATCCCTGGGCTCTCCCTGCTCCATCCCTGGGCTCTTCCCTGCTCCATCCCTGGGCTCTCCCTGCTCCATCCCTGGGCTCTCCCTGCTCCATCCCTGGCTCTCCCTGCTCCATCCCTGGGCTCTCCCTGCTCCATCCCTGAGCTCTCCCTGCTCCTTCCCTCCCTCCCCTCCCTCTGACCCCGTGTTGGGATGTGGGAAGCTGAGCTGGAATCCATCCAGCTCACTGAGAGGACGCTTCACAGACAAAATGTTGACTCTGGCGACTTTGGGGTTCATCACTCCAGGGTGGAAACGCTAATTTGGTTCCATTTGCTGACTTCCACTCACATCCTCTCCCTTTGAGCTGCTATTATTGTAATTTTCTGCTGCCAATTAATTTTCCATTCCCCGTAACCTTGCTCAGGAGGCCACGGTTCCCTCGCTCTTGCCTCTTGGGATGACAGACCATGTGTCACAGAACAATATGACAAAACTAAACCTGTCTCTGCTTCGAAACAAACACACCAAAAACAAAACAAACAAACAAAAAAAAAAAAGGGGGGGAAAAAAGGGTTGAATATTAATAACCAGAAGTTTGTTTATTGAAAATGTGTTTTGTTTTTCTTTCCAAAGCCTTCCCCGACGTCCAAGTTCATCCAGGGCTACTTGGGAGCTGTCATAAGTGCTGTCTCCATAGCAGTGGGTAACTCTTTGTGTCTCTGCATCTCGGGGTGGGGAGCTGCTGGGAGGGGTCTGGGGGATTGCTGAGCGTGTTTAGAGCTGTGAACTGACCCAGCCCCTGCGGGCAACCTGCGAATGCTGCCACGGGCCCGCCTGGGCCTGCATGGACCAGGACCAGGACCAGAATCAAAACCAGAACCAGGACCAGAATCAGAACGAGAATCAGAACCAGATCCAGAACCAGAATGAGAATCAGAACCAGAACAAGAATCAGAACCAGAATGAGAACCAGAACCAGCACCAGATCCAGAACAGAACCAGCACCAGATCCAGAATCAGAACCAGAACCAGAACCAGAATGAGAATGAGAATGAGAATGAAGAAACAGAAACAGAATGAGAATCCGAATCAGAATGAGAATCAGAATCAGAACCTGAACCAGAACCAGAATCAGAATCAGAACCAGATCCAGAACCAGAATCAGAACCAGAATCAGAATCAGAACCAGAACCAGAATCAGCATCAGAACCAGATCCAGAACCAGAATCAGAACCAAACCAGAATCAGAACCAGAACCAGAATCAGAATCAGAACCAGATCCAGAACCAGAACCAGAACCAGAACCAGAACCAGAACCAGAATCAGAATCAGAACCAGATCCAGAACAAATCAGAATCAGAATCAGAACCAGATCCAGAACCAGAATCAGAATCAGAATCAGAACCAGATCCAGAACCAGAATCAGAACCAGAATCAGAACCAGAACCAGCACCCAGCGCCGTGGCTTTGCTGCTCTGCGAGCTCCTCGTGCATTAATTGGGGTGCATTAATTAGCCAGGCTAAATCAGACACCTCGAGGCTGCAGGAGAGCCGAAGCAGAGTTCTGGAATGTTCTCCTGGGGATGGAATCACACCTTCCCCTGGGGTTTGGAGCTGGAGCTGGGTTCAGGGCACGGCGTGGAATCCTGGGATGGGTTGGGTGGGAAAGGACCCCAAATCCCACCCAGAGCCAGGGCAGGGACAATTCCCACTGTCCCAGGGGTATCCCAGTGGTCTGGGACACCCCAGGCATCCAGGGATTCTCTGGGAATTCCATGCCAGCCCCTGCCAGCCAGGAATTGCTGCCCCAGCTCCATGCCAAGCCATTGCCCAGCAGTGGAAGCCATTCCCTGGCTCCTGGCACTGCCATTGCCAAGGCAAATTCCCTGCCCAGCTTCCCTGTGGGCCTGGCTGCTCCAGGAGAAGCTGGAATTCCCTGGGCAGAGCGGGGGAGGTCGGTTCTTGCTGCTGGGGGGGACAGAGCTGGGGAGCAGCTGAGGCCTGGTGTTCCTGGAATGCTGGGATGGCTGGGATGGAAGGGACCTTCCAGGGCAGCTCCTGCCAGCCCCTGGCCAGCCAGGGACAATTCCCACTGTGCCAGGGCAGCCAGACTGGCCTGGCACATCCAGGGGGGTCAGAACAGTGCCCCAGGCACAGGCAGCAGCTTCCCGGGGGTCTGGAGGTGTTCCAGGGTGGAGAAGGGCAGAACCTTCAGGAGTTCTCCTTCCTGATGTTGGGAGCTTTTCCTCCATGTGGAATTTGAAGGGCAGCAGCCTTTAAAAGTTCTTCTCCTTCTGGATGTTGGCAGGTTTATCCTCAGGGATTCTTCTTCCATCCTGATATTTGGAAGTTTTCCTCCATGTGGAGCATGAAGGACAAAAACCTTCAGGGGTTTTTCTCCTTCCTGGTGTTTGGAGTTTTTCCTCCATGTGAAACATGAAGGGCAGCAGCTTTCAGGGATTCTTCTTCCATCCTGATTTTGGGAGGTTTTCCTCCACGTGACCTATGAAGGGCAGCAGCCTTTAGAAGTGTTTTTCCCTGATGTTGGAAAGAGTTTTTCCTCCACGTGGAGCATGGAGGGCAAAAATCTCCAGGGATTCTTCTCCCATCCTGATATTTGGAAGTTTTCCTCCATGTGGAGCATGGAGTGCAAAAACCTTCAAGGGTTTTTCTCCTTCCTGATGTTGGGAGTTTTTCCTCCATGTGAAATTTGAAGGGCAGCAGCCTTTAGAGGTTCTTCTCCATCTGGATGTTGGGAGTTTTTACTCCACACAGAGCACAGAGGGCAAAAACCTTCAGGGATTCTTCTCCCATCCTGATATTTGGAAGTTTTCCTCCATGTGGAGCATGGAGTGCAAAAACCTTCCGGGGTTCTTCTGATGTTGGGAGGTTTTTCCTCCACCTGAAATATGAAAAACCTTCAGGGGTTTTTCTCCTTCCTGATGTTGGGAGCTTTTCCTCCACATGAAATTTGAAGGGCAGCAGCTTTCAGGGATTCTTCTTTCATCCAGATTTTGGGAGCTTTTCCTGCACATGACCTATGAAGGGCAGCAGCATTTCAAAGTGTTTTTCCCTGATGTTGGAAAGAGTTTTTCCTCCACGTGGAGAATGAAGGGCAAAAACCTTCAGGGATTCTTCTTCCATCCTGATATTTGGAAGTTTTCCTCCACGTGGAGCATGGAGAGTAAAAACCTTCAGGGGTTTTTCTCCTTCCTGATGTTGGGAGCTTTTCCTCCCCTCAGAGCCTGAGGGCAGCAGCCTCTCCTCCTCTCTGCTGCTGGCATTCCAGCTGGGAACACTCCTTCCTGAGGAATGCTGCATTCCCTCAGGGTCCAGTGGGGATGGATGGGCCTGGGCTGCCTCTGGGAATCCAGCAATCCCATTCCTTCCCTTTCCAGCAATCCCACTCCTTCCCATTCCAGATATCCCTTTCCTTCCCACACCAGCAATCCCACTCCTTCCCATTCCAGATATCCCATTCCTTCATTTTCCAGCAATCCCACTCTTTCCTATTCCAGCAATCCTATTTGTTCCCTTTCCATCAATCCCATTCCTTTCCATCAATCTCATTCCTTTCCATAAATTCCATTCCTTCCCACACCAGCAATCCCACTCCTTTCCAATAATCCCACTCCTTCCCTTTCCATCAATCCAATTCCTTCCCTTTCCATCAATTCCATTCCTTCCCTTCCCTTTCCAGCAATCCCACTCTTTCCCATTCCAGCAATCCTATTTGTTCCCTTTCCATCAATCTCATTCCTTTCCATCAATCCAATTCCTTCCCTTCCCTTTCCAGATATCCCATTCCTTAATTTTCCAGCAATCCCATTCCAGCAATCCCACTCCTTTCCAGCAATCCCACTCTTTCCCATTCCAGCAATCCTATTTGTTCCCTTTCCATCAATCCCATTCCTTTCCATCAATTCCATTCCTTCCCTTTCCAGCAATCCCACTCTTTTCCAGCAATCCCAATCTTTCCCATTCCAGCGATCCCATTTGTTCCCTTTCCATCAATCCAATTCCTTCCCTTTCCATCAATCCAATTCCTTCCCTTTCCATCAATCCCATTCCTTTCCATCAATTCCATTCCTTCCCTTCCCTTTCCAGATATCCCATTCCTTAATTTTCCAGCAATCCCATTCCAGCAATCCCACTCCTTTCCAGCAATCCCACTCTTTCCCATTCCAGCAATCCTATTTGTTCCCTTTCCATCGATCCCATTCCTTTCCATCAATTCCATTCCTTCCCACACCAGCAATCCCACTCTTTTCCAGCAATCCCACTCTTTCCCATTCCAGCGATCCCATTTGTTCCTTTTCCATCAATCCAATTCCTTCCCTTTCCATCAATCCCATTCCTTCCCTTTCCATCAATCCCATTCCTTTCCATCAATTCCATTCCTTCCCTTTCCAGCAATCCCACTCTTTTCCAGCAATCCCACTCTTTCCCATTCCAGCAATCCCATTCCTTTCCACCAATTCCATTCCTTCCCTTCCCTTTCCAGCAATCCCACTCTTTCCCATTCCAGCGATCCCATTCCTCTGGGAATGCCCCAGTGCCCACCATCCTCCAGTCCCTGGAGTCAGGAGCTCCTGGCAGCAGCTGGGTGCTTCCCAGCCCATCCCAGCCTGGATGGGGCTGGAGCAGCCTGGGCTGGTGGGAGGGATCCCTGCCCTGGCAGGGGCGGGAGCAGATGATGCTCAAGGTTCCTCCCAAGCCTGCTCTGGGATCCTGTGCCTGTCCCCTCCCAAACTCCAGCATTTTCTCTCTGGTTTCACTGGGATGTCTCCCATTTCCAGCAGGTTCCTCATCCCTTCCTCTCCCTCTGCCCCAGCAGCGCTGCTGCCCTGGAGAGGATCCAGGGAAATCTGTTTTAGCGCGACACCCTCCTGCCTTGGGCAGGGCCCCTCACCCTCCTTTCCCCACCATCTCCCAAGCCAAGCTTGGCTCCTTCCCAGCACCAATCCCACTCTTCTCCAGCCTTACTCCATTGCCTTCCCCTGAGCCATCCAGCTGTGGGGCTGCTGTGGCCATCCCCCCTGGAATTGTCTTGGCAGGGAATGTTTGCTCCTTCCCTTACTCCTTTCCTTGCTCCTTCCCTTACTCCTCTCCAGCTTCCTTCCCCACTCGGATCCTTGCTGCTTTCAACTCCTCCATTCTGTTCTCCTTGCCTTGGGAAAGCTCCAGTTGGGAAGGAGCCCAGTTTTCCATCTCTCTGCCTCCATCTTCACCTCCCAGCCCTAATGAATGAGTTTTTTTCCTTCCTTCTCCTAATGCTCTTTTCTCCAGCTCGGCTGGATGGGACTCATCAGCTCCAATTAGTCCTAATCCAATCTGGTGCCTGGGGGACGAGGGACAACCTCCTCTGGAGCCAGTCCCTCTTCCCAAATTGACTTCCCAGCTCCAGCTGCTGCTCAGGGATCCCTTGAAGCAGAGGACATTTCTCCAGCACAGGGCAGCACGTCTGGAGAGCAGCTCAGCAGCGTTTGGGTGGTGCCAGCTACCAGCTAAATGCTCTCTGGACTCCTCAGATTCCTTTATTTTAGACAAATTCCCTCTCAGCATGAAGCAAAATCCGTCCTTGGATGGTTTTACTGCTCTAGGCTGGCTTTAAGAGGCGTGGGCTTGGTCATTCCATTCAAAACCATCTCTCAGGCTTCAAAAATCTTCGTGAAAAGGCGGAAAAAAAGCAGGGAATTTTTAAAAATTGCCACGGGTTTAGAATTGGTGTCTTGGTAGACGTGAGGTCAGAACTTGTTGAGACAAGAAGGAGAAGTGGTGGAGTCAGAAATGTTGGGCTCTGAGGGTGTCCCAAGTGTGGTGACAACACGAACGTTGTCCTCCTGCTGAGGGGACGTTGTGGGTGCTGGAAGCACAGTGGGAGCTGAAGCCATGGCAGGAATTCCTGGAGGAGGAGCAGAGGAGGAGGAGGAGGAGAGAGGAGGAGCAGGAGGAGCAGGAGGAGAGGAGGAGCGAGGAGGAGGAGAGGAGGAGGAGCAGGAGGAGCAGGAGGAGGAGGAGGAGCAGGAGGAGGAGGAGGAGGAGCAGGAGGAGGAGGAGGAGGAGCAGGAGAGGAGGAGGAGGACAGGAGGAGGAGGAGAGCAGGAGGAGCAGGGAGGAGGAGGAGCAGGAGGAGGAGAGCAGGAGGAGGAGCAGAGGAGCAGGAGGAGAGGAGCAGGAGGAGGAGGAGGAAGGGCAGAGTGCTGCCAGGAGAGCCCTGGGGGAGGCTCTCCCCACTGACCCTGCTGGATCCCAGCATTGTGGGATGGTAGCAAGTGTTGGTGTCACGTGTCCCTGGGTCCAGCCAGGTGTCCCTGGGTCCACTCAGGTGTCTCTGGGTCCACTCAGGTGTCCCTGGGTCCAGCCGGGTGTCCCTGTGTCCATTCCAATGTCCCTGGGTTCTCCCAGGTGTCCCAGTGTCTTCTCAGGTGTCCCTGGGTCCTCTCAGGTGTCCCTGTGTCCAGTCATCCCTCTCTGTGTCCAGTCACATGTCCCTCTGTCCTTTCAGGTGTCCCTGTGTCCTCTCAGGTGTCCCTGGGTCCAGCCAGGTGTCCCTGTGTCCTCTCAGGTGTCCCTGTGTCCACTCCAGTGTCCCTGGGTTCTCCCAGGTGTCCCTGTGTCACTCCTCTGTCCCTGTGTCCATTCAGGTGTCCCTGTGTCCAGTCATCCATCTCTGTGTCCAGTCACGTGTCCCTTTGTCCAGCCACATGTCCCTGTGTCCTCCCAAGTGTCCCTGTGTCCACTCCAGTGACCCTGTGTCCCTCCTGTGTCCCCGAGTCCCTCCTGTGTCCCTCTGTCCCTCCTGTGTCCCTCCTGTGTCCCTGTGTCCTTCCAGGTGTCCCTGTGTCCCTCCTGTGTCCTCTCAGGTGTCCCTCCTGTGTCCCTCCTGTGTCCCTCTGTGTCCCCGTGTCCCTCCCATGTCCCTCCTGTGTCCCTCTGTTCCTGTGTCCACTCCTGTGTCCCTGTGTCCCTCCTGTATCCCTCCTGTGTCCCTCTGTCCCTCCTGTGTCCCGTGTCCCTCCAGGTGTCCCTCTGTCCACTCCTGTGTCCCTCCTGTGTCCCTGTGTCCCTCCTGTGTCCCTCTGTCCCTCCTGTGTCCTCACAGTGTCCCCGTGTCCCTCCCGTGTCCCCATGTCCCTGTGTCCCCTGTGTCCCTCCCGTGTCCCTCCTGTGTCCCCGTGTCCCTGTGTCCCTCCTCTGTCCCTCCTGTGTCCCTGTGTCCTCTCAGGTGTCCCCGTGTCCCTCCATGTCCCCATGTCCCTGTGTCCCCATGTCCCTGTGTCCCAGTGTCCCTGTGTCCCTCCTGTGTCCCTCCTGTGTCCCCGGTCCCTCCTGTGTCCCTCCTGTGTCCCTCCTGTGTCCCTGTGTCCCTGTGTCCCTCCTGTGTCCCTGTGTCGCTCTGTCCCTCCTCTGTCCCTCCTGTGTCCCAGTGTCCCTGTGTCCCTTCTGTGTCTCTCTGTCCCTCCCGTGTCCCTGTGTCCCTCTGTCCCTCCTGTGTCCCTCCTGTGTCCCTGTGTCTCTGTGTCCCTGTGTCCCTCCCGTGTCCCTCCCGTGTCCCGATTTTCCCATGGAGCATCCCGAGGCTGTTCCCTCTCCTCCTCTCAGCTGCTGCCACCCCCAGTGCTGCTCCCTGACGGGATCATGGTCTCAGGAATAAACCCGGGCTTGTTTTTATTGCTGAATTTGCCTCCTTGGGCCAACCCCAAGTAATTAAACTCATTAACATCTCCTTGCTGGCCCTTTTTTTTTCGGTGACCTGAGGCTGAGCAGGTCCTGATCCCATCAAACTGTGCCCACTCCTTGTGCTGAGGATCTGGGATTTAAATCCCCAGCATCATTTCATTTCAGATTCCCAGTGGGGACTGCGTTCCTCACGTTAAATCTAAAAAATTAAAGTAAAAATGCTTTTCTTTCCCTGCCCTCACACTCTGGCTCTCCCAGAGGCAGCTTTTCTCCTCAGGAGCTGCTGCTCTTCCAAATCCTCCCTCGAAGCTCCAGGCAGGGGCTGGAATCCCAACAAAAATTGGTCATGGTCACAGATGGGGTGTTAACCAGGTCCAGACTAAATTCCCAGATCCAAGGGGCAGAGCAGCAGAGCCAGGTTAAAGCTGGCTGCTCTTGGAGCCACACACTGCACCCTGGGCTACAGTGTCCGGAGGAGCTCAGACTTTGGAAAAACTCATCCTGACAATGGGAAAATGGAAAATGAAAAATGTGCTGGGATGTGCTGGGATTAACTGGGATGTACTGGGATTTATTTACTGGGATGTGCTGGGATGTACTGGAATTTATTTACTGGGATGTGCTGGGATGTGCTGGGATGTACTGGGATTTACTGGATTAACTAGGATGTGCTGGATGTACTGGGATGTGCTGGGATGTACTGGGATGTACTGGGATGTGCTGGGATGCACTGGGATGTGCTGGGATGCACTGGGATGTGCCGGGATATGCTGGGATATGCTGGGATGTGCTGAGATGTGCTGGGATATGCTGGGATGTGCTGGGATGTGCTGAGATGTGCTGGGATGTGCTGGATGTACTGGGATGTACTGGATGTGCTGGGATGTACTGGATGTACTGGATGTACTGGATGTGCTGGGATGTGCTGGATGTGCTGAGATGTGCTGGGATGTGCTGGATGTACTGGGATGTACTGGGATGTGCTGAGATGTGCTGGATGTGCTGGGATGTACTGGGATGTGCTGGATGTACTGGATGTGCTGGGATGTGCTGGATTTACTGGGATGTACTGGGATGTACTGGGATGTGCTGGGATGTACTGGGATTTACTGGGATGTGCTGGGATGTGCTGGGATGTACTGGGATGTTCTGGGATGTATTGGGATATGCTGGGATGTGCTGGGATGTACTGGGATGTACTGGGATGTGCTGGGATGTGCTGGGATGTGCTGGGATTTACTGGGATGTGCTGGGATGTACTGGGATGTACTGGGATGTGCTGGGATGTACTGGGATGCACTGGGATTTACTGGGATGCACTGGGATTTACTGGGATATGCTGGGATGTACTGGGATTAACTGGGATGTGCTGGGATGTGCTGGGATTTACTGGGAATTACTGAGATTTACTGGGATGTGCTGGGATTTACTGGGATGTGCTGGGATGTACTGGGATGTACTGTGATGTGCTGGGATGTACTGGGATGCACTGGGATTTGCTGGGATGTGCTGGGATGTGCTGGGATTTACTGGATGTGCTGGGATGTGCTGGGATTTACTGGGATGTACTGGGATGTGCTGGGATGTGCTGGGATTTACTGGGATGTGCTGGGATGTACTGGGATGTACTGGGATGTGCTGGGATGTACTGGGATGTTCTGGGATGTACTGGGATATGCTGGGATGTGCTGGGATGTACTGGGATGTACTGGGATGTGCTGGGATGTGCTGGGATGTGCTGGGATTTACTGGGATGTGCTGGGATGTACTGGGATGTACTGGGATGTGCTGGGATGTACTGGGATGCACTGGGATTTACTGGGATGCACTGGGATTTACTGGGATATGCTGGGATGTACTGGGATTAACTGGGATGTGCTGGGATGTGCTGGGATTTACTGGGAATTACTGAGATTTACTGGATGTGCTGGGATTTACTGGGATATGCTGGGATGTACTGGGATTAACTGGGATGTGCTGGGATGTGCTGGGATTTACTGGGAATTACTGAGATTTACTGGGATGTGCTGGGATTTACTGGGATGTGCTGGGATGTACTGGATGTACTGTGATGTGCTGGGATGTACTGGGATGCACTGGGATTTGCTGGGATGTGCTGGGATGTGCTGGGATTTACTGGGATGTGCTGGGATGTGCTGGGATTTACTGGGATGTACTGGGATGTGCTGGGATGTGCTGGGATTTACTGGGATGTGCTGGGATGTGCTGGATGTACTGGGATTAACTGGGATGTACTGGGATGCACTGGGATGTACTGGGATGTACTGGGATGTACTGGGATGTGCTGGGATATACTGGGATGCACTGGGATGTGCTGGGATGCACTGGGATGTGCTGGGATTTACTGGGATGTGCTGGGATGTGCTGGGATGTGCATGTATGATGTAGCATCCTCCAAAATCTCTTCTCCCAGGTTTCACTTTGCTTTTTAAACCTCCTTCCCCCCCAAATTGCTGTTTTGTGGCAGCTTTTTGGGTTTGGCTGAATTCTTTATTTCTAAATTCTGCTGCGTTTTTGGGCTTTTGGCCACACATCGCTCAAGGCTGCCATTTCCAGCTGAAAGTTCCTGGGTTTCATTTGTGCATTTGGGGTTTTCTTAGGGGGCTGAAAAAGAGAAAATATTGTGAGGAAGAGTAATTTAAAGACATGGGAGTCATTCCCCATGAATGGATCTGGGTAATTTTTAACCCCACCTGGGCATGAAGCCAATTTTGATGGAAATTCTCCCAATTCTCAACGTTGATGTGAGCTCAGAGGCAGCAACTCCTCTGTCCCAACCACTCAGCTCCATGAAAAACCCTGGAGAGCTCTGCAGTATCCAAGGCTTGGAGGAGGCAACAAAAATAAATCCCTGGTTAAAATAAACTTTACAGCCCCAATGTTGGCACTGCATGGGGCTGTGTAGTCCAGACCCCTGCATTAATTATGGAATTAATCGTGTTGGGCACCCCCCAGCACTGAAATTTGGGGTTTTCCCAGCCAGTCCCAAGGATTTTGTGGTGGATGTGGAGAATGAACTGGGCAAGACTCCAGCCAAGGGCGTTTCCAGAAGGGCTGGGTGGTGGTGGAGAGGGTTGTGGCTTGGCTTTCAGCTGGGAAGGGTTAAACCCAAGAGCTGGGTCCAGTTCTCCATACAAACCCAGCAGCTGGATTCAAGTCCTGGGTAGGGTTTAAACCCAACAGCTGGGTCCAGTCTCTACAACCCAGCAGCTGGATTCAATCCTTGGTTAACCCAACATGCAGTCCCGACAAACCCCTGGATTCAATCCTTGGGTTAAACCCAGCAGCTGGATTCAATCCTTGGGTTAAACCAAGATCTGGGTCCAGCTCTCCATACAAACCCAGCAGCTGGATTCAATCCTTGGGTTAAACCAAGGGGATTCTTGGGTTCCAAGATTTCACTCCATACAAACCCATGCCAAGTCTGGTCAGTCCCCAGTCCAGCCATTGGGATCAACACTTTGTGCAAACCCAAGAGTTGGGTTCAGTCCTTAATTCAAACCCAGTGATGGGTTCAACCATTTAAACCCAGTGATGGGTTCAATCCTTCATTTAAACCCAAGAGTTGGTTCAATCCTTCATTTAAATCCAAGAGTTGGGTTCAATCCTTCATTTAAACGCAAGGGTTGGGTTCAATCCTTAATTCAAATCCAGTGATGGGTTCAGTCCTTCATTTAAACCCAAGGGTTGAGTCCAGTCCTGCATTTAAGCCCAAGAGTTGGGTTAAACTCTTCATTTAAACCCAAGATTTGGTTCAACTCTTCATTTAAACCCAATGGATGGGTTCAACCCTTCATTTAAACCTAAGATTTGGGTTCAGTCCTTCATTTAAACCCAAGATTTGGTTCAACCCTTCATTTAAACCCAGGAGTTGAGTTCAATCCTTCATTTAAACCCAAGATTTGGTTCAACCCTTCATTTAAACCCAAGATTGGGTTCAACCCTTCATTTAAACCCAAGATTGGGTTCAACCCTTCATTTAAACCCAGGAGTTGAGTTCAACCCTTCATTTAAACCCAAGATTTGGTTCAACCCTTCATTTAAACCCAAGATTGGGTTCAACCCTTCATTTAAACCCAAGATTGGGTTCCACCCTTCACTTAAGCCCCAAGGTTGGCTTCAACCCTTGTTTTAAACTGGATTTAACCCCGTCAAGCACAGGACTGAAGCCTGCATTGCCTGACTGAGCCCAGCCCAGCCAAACCCTGCAGCTGGGGGAGGTTCAGTCCTCCAACTCCTTGGTGGGCAGAGAGCCCAGAGTGCCCCTGCTCACCAACCCTGAGCCCTCTGCTTTGCCCCCTCCCCTCCCAGGTTGGCCTTAATGTCCTGATCCAGAGAGCAAACAAGTTCAGCCCTGCCACTCGCCTCCTGATCCAGAGGTTCGTGCCATTCCCTGCTGTGGGTAAGGAAAAATTCCTTTTCTTTCCCTTCCAAGTAGGGCTGCAAACCTGGGGGTGCCCAGGAAATTCTCCCCAGGGTGGGCTCAGCTCCTTCCTTGCTGCCCTGCCTGGGGCAGGAGGGGCAGAGACTCTGCAAAGCAGAATTTTGGCAGGAAAATGCTGCTGGGGGACTTTTCTGGGATCTGTTTTGGAGGGATTCAGCTTTCCTTGGGGTTTTATAACCAGAAGAGCACCAGGGATAAGTTCAAGGAGGGTTTGGGTCAGAGACCCCCAGGAAATCCTCCCCAGGGTGGGCTCAGCTCCTTCCTTGCTGCCCTCCTGGAGCTCCCTGAGCTGGGGCAGGGACTCTGCAAGGCAGAATTTTGGCAGGAAAATGCTGCTGGGGTCTTTTCTGGGATCTGTTTTGGAGGGATGCAGCTTTCCTTGGGTTTTCATCACCACCAGAGCACCAGGGATGAGTTCAAGGAGGGTTTGGGTCAGAGACCCCCAGGAAATCCTCCCCAGGGTGGATCTGTTTCCACCCCCAGGTGTTTGTGTTGTCATTGTTTGAGGACCCCTAATTAATTTTGTTTAGCCTGTAATTAATTCTCCAGCTAATGTTTTATTTGTTACAAGCCAGGACATCAGGGATCCTCCCACTAATTGCTGGTTTGTGGTTGGCAGGGCTGGACAAACCCTTAATTAATTAAGCTGTGTCTCCCAATTACTTCTGAGCCCCGGGCAGAGAGGCAGAAATTCTCCATTTCTACCTGAAAAACCAAACACTGTGGGGGAAGCTCTGGCTCCAAAACCCCTCAGGTTTGGTCCCCAGGATGGGGTTTAGTGGTGGCTCTGGCAGTGATGGACTTGATGACCTCAGAGGTCTTTTCCAGCCTTAGTAATTCCCTGATTGTGTGAAATCAGAGCTTTTTCCCCCTGTCAGGGAACGTTTTCAGAGCAGGGCTGGGTCAGACCCTGCCCTCCCCCTCCCCACAGGGGGATTCCCAGCAGCTGAAAATCCCAAATTGGCCAAAAAAAAAAAAAAAAAATCCCACCTAGGTGGAAGGGTTGGGTGCAGGAAACCAAGGCAGGGAGCAGCTCCTGGGGGTGGCCCCGCTGGAAAAGGGGTTTGGGGTGGGGAGGGGGCATCCCTGGGGTGGGGTCTCCATGGGAGGGCAGAGGGAAGGGTCTGGGGGGCTGAATCTGAGTGATCCCCCTGAGCCCAAGGGGTGGGTTCTGCCCCTCATTTAACCCAGGAGTTGGGTGCAACCCCATTTAAACCAAGAGGTGGGTACAATCCTTCATTTAAACCCAAGAGTTGGGTACAATCCTTTATTTAAAACAAAAGTTAGGTACAATCCTTCATTTAAACCCAAGAGTTGGGTTCAATCCTTCATTTAAACCCAAGAGTTGGGTACAATCTTTTATTTAAACCCAAAAGTTGGGTACAATCCTTTATTTAAACCAAGAGTTGAGTACAACCCTTCATTTAAACCCAAGAGTTGGGTTCAATCCTTCATTTAAAACAAAATATTTGGTTCAATTCTTCATTTAAACCCAAGAGTTGGGTACAATCTTTCATTTAAACTCAAGAGTTGGGTACAACCCTTCATTTAAAACAAAATATTTTGTTCAATCCTTTATTTAAACCCAAGAGTTGGGTACAATCCTTTATTTAAACCAAGAGTTGAGTACAACCCTTCATTTAAACCAAGAGCTGGGTACAATCCTTCATTTAAAACAAATTATTTGGTTCAATGCTTAATTTAAATCCATGAGTTGGGTTCAATCCTTAATTTAAACCCAAGAATTGGGTACAGTCCTTCATTTAAACCAAATTATTTGGTTCAATCCTTCATTTAAACCAAATGATTGGGTTCAATCCTTAATTTAAACCCATCAATTGGGTTCAATCCTTCATTTAAACCAAATTATTTCATTCAGTCCTTCATTTAAACCCAAGAGTTGGGTTCAACCCTTTATTTAAACCTGAGTTAGGTTCAATCCAATGGTTGGGTTCAATCCTTCATTTAAACCAAATTATTTGGTTCAATCCTTAATTTAAACCCATCAATTGGGTTCAAACCTTCATTTAAACCCAACTCTTGCCGCATCTGCTTTAAGCTGGAGATGTTCACAGCTAAAAAACCTCAGAAAAAACCCAAAAATTGCAATCCCAAAGCTGATCTGAAGGAAAGGAAAGCTGATAGAAGATCCTCACTGGAGAAAAAGGAGGATGAAGTAGGATTTCTGTTCCTTGGGAATTCTTTTGTGGTTTTTTGCTTCAAATTGTTGTGTTTAGGTGATGCCCAGGGGCAGATTTAGAGCTTGGACACCACCCTGAGCCAGAAAAAACACCCAGGAGAGGAATGATGAGACCCCAAACCAGTTTTGGGGCTTTAAACTGGAGATGTTCACAGCTAAAAAACCTCAGAAAAAAACCCAAAAATTGCAATCCCAAAGCTGATCTGAAGGAAATGAAAGCTGATAGAAGATCCTTATGGGAAAAAAGGGAGGATGAGGAAGGATTTCTGCTCCTTGGGAATTCTTTTGTGGTTTTTTGCTTCAAATTGTTGTGTTTAGGTGATGCCCAGGGGCAGATTTAGAGCTTGGACACCACCCTGAGCCAGAAGAAACACCCAGGAGAGGAATGATGAGACCCCAAACCAGTTTTGAGGCTTTAAACTGGAGATGTTCACAGCTAAAAAACCTCAGAAAAAACCCAAAAATTGCAATCCCAAAGCTGATCTGAAGGAAATGAAAGCTGATAGAAGATCCTTATGGGAAAAAAGGGAGGATGAGGAAGGATTTCTGCTCCTTGGGAATTCTTTTGTGGTTTTTTGCTTCAAATTATTGTGTTTAGGTGATGCCCAGGGGCAGATTTAGAGCTTGGACACCACCCTGAGCCAGAAGAAACACCCAGGAGAGGAATGATGAGACCCCAAACCACTTTTTGGGGCGCCCTCTCACAGCCACCCTTTCCACAATTCCTCCCCCAACCCCGCAGCTCCCTTTGCTGCACAAACATTGATTTTTTTTTTTTTTTTATTTTCCCTGCACTGGAGAGATCCCCGAGCTCCAATTTCCCCTCAAATCAGCACCGTGTGCTCGGCGAGCTCAGGCTGGGAGCGGCTTTTGGCTTTGGGGGCTGGCTCAAGGACTCCAGAATCCTTGGAAAAATCATCTTGGGAATGCCAGGTGTGGCCAGCCCAGCCTGAGTCTGTTGGGAGCTCCGTGCCAGGCTGGCCCTGGCCAAAGCAGCTCTGCAGTTTCATCTGCTCCCTCTGATTGACGGCGAGAAGGACGAGTGCTGAAAATTAAAAAAAAAAACTAAAAAAAAAATCACACAAAAAACCCCCCACCAAGGGCGAAACTTTCTTTAAATGAAAAGCCTTGTTTTGTTATTTTATTTTATTTTTTTTTCTGAAGGGTTGGGAACACAGATCTTTTGATAGATGGGAAGAGTGGTCTGGGAGCTGGAATATTAAAGAGAGAGACAGAGTGTGCGTGTGTGTGTGTGTTCCTCTCCCTCCCCGAGTGGAAGGAGCGTTTGTCACCACAAATCATCCTTGATTGCACGGAGCTGCCTTGGGAGAGGGCTCACCCACCCACCACCCTCAAAAAAAAAAAAAAATTAAAAATAAAAATAAAAAAAATCCCGACATTTGTTATATGACATGAATTGAGATTAATTAGCGAATATTAACCCGTCAGGCAGAGCAGGAACACATTTTTGGAAGGCGCTGGTGCTCGCAGCAGCCGTGGGTTTGTCTCAGCTCCCGGTGGAAAGTTTGCAGGAAAAGGGAGGGTGCTGGGAAATGCCACCGGAGCAGCCCCGAGGGTGTTTGTTTTTTGGGGGGGGAATGAGAAATTCGGGAATTCTGGAGAGGTTGGGAAGAGCCTGAGCCTCCCCCGGTGCTCGATCCCGGCCCCTGGGTAGAGGTGGGAGGGAGAATTTGGGAAAATCGAGGGAGCCACGGGCTGGGCAAGGAGGAGGGGTCGGGAAGGTGCTGGAGAGAGGAACGGGTTCTAAAAAACAAAAATGTGTGGAATGGTTTGGGCTGGAAAGGACCTAAAGGCACTGGACCCTCCTGCTGGCCTTTATTGCCCGGGGGAACAAGGGAAAATGGTGATTATTCTCCTTGGGAATCCCATGTATTCTCCTTGGGAATCCCATCTACTTTTGGGATCAGAGCTGAAGAATCCCGTATCTTTTTGAATCCCATCTTTTTTGGGGGGATCAGAGTTGAGGAATCCCATATTTCTTTGAATCCCATTTTTTTTGAGTATCAGCACTGAAGAATCCCATCTATTTTTGGGGGGATCAGAGCTGAAGAATCCCATCTTTTTTTGAATCCCATCTCTTTTTGGGGACCAGAGCCCAAGAATCCCATCTGTTTTTGGGATTAGAGCTGAAGAATCCCATCTTCTTTTGAATCCCATCTTTTTCTGGGATCAGAGCTGAAGAATCCCATCTTTTTGGGGGGACTAGAGCCAAAGATCACATCTATTTTAGGGGATCAGAGCTGAAGAATCCCATCTATTTTTGGGATCAGAGCTGAAGAATCCCATCTTCTTTTGAATCCCATCTTTTTCTGGGATCAGAGCTGAAGAATCCCATCTTTTCTTGGGGATCAGAGCTGAAGAATCCCATCTTTTTGGGGACCAGAGCCAAAGAATCCCATCTTTTCTGGGGGAATCAGAGCTGAAGAATCCCATCTTCTTTTGAATCACATCTATTTTTGGGTCAGAGCTGAAGAATCCCATCTTCTTTTGAATCCCATCTTTTTCTGGGATCAGAGCTGAAGAATCTCATCTTTTCTTGGGATCAGAGCCAAAGAATCCCATCTTTTTTGGGGGGGGGGACCAGAGCCAGAGAATCCCATTTATTTTTGGGATCAGAGCTGAAGAATCCCATCCTCTTTTGAATCCCATCTTTTTCTGGGATCAGAGCTGAAGAATCCCATCTTTTCTTGGGGATCAGAGCTGAAGAATCCCATCTTTTTGGGGACCAGAGCCAAAGAATCCCATCTTTTCTGGGGGAATCAGAGCTGAAGAATCCCATCTTCTTTTGAATCACATCTATTTTTGGGTCAGAGCTGAAGAATCCCATCTTCTTTTGAATCCCATCTTTTTCTGGGATCAGAGCTGAAGAATCTCATCTTTTCTTGGGGATCAGAGCCAAAGAATCCCATCTTTTTTGGGGGGGGACCAGAGCCAGAGAATCCCATTTATTTTTGGGATCAGAGCTGAAGAATCCCATCCTCTTTTGAATCCCATCTTTTTCTGGGATCAGAGCTGAAGAATCCCATCTTTTCTTGGGGATCAGAGCCAAAGATCACATCTGTTTTGGGGATCAGAGCCAAAGAATCCCATTTATTTTTAGGATCAGAGCTGAAGAATCCCATCTTTTGGGGGACTAGAGCCAAAGATCACATCTATTTGGGGGATCAGAGCCAAAGAATCCCATCTTTTTCTGGATCAGAGCTGAAGAATCCCATCTTTTTTGGGGACTAGAGCCAAAGATCACATCTATTTTAGGGGATCAGAGCTGAAGAATCCCATCTTCTTTTGAATCCCATCTTTTTCTGGGATCAGAGCTGAAGAATCCCATCTTTTTCTGGGATCAGAGCTGAAGAATCCCATCTTTTTGGGGGGACTAGAGCCAAAGATCCCATCTATTTTGGGGGGATCAGAGCTGAAAAATCCCATATTGTTTTGGGATCAGAGCTGAAGAATCCCATCCTTGTTGGGGAGATGAGAGCTGAAGAATCCCATCTAACTTTTGGGATCAGAGCTGAAGAATCCAATTTTTTGGGGGGGGATCAGAGCTGAAAAATTCATTTTTTTTGGTTTTTTTTTTTTGGTATCAGAGCTGAAGAATCCCATCTTGTTTTGGGTGATCAGAGCTGAAAAATCCCATATATTTTTTTTAATCCCATTTTTTTTTGGGGGGGATCACAGTTGAAAAATCCCATTTTTGGGGGGTGATCAGAACTGAAAAATCCAATTTTTTGGGGGGGGATCAGAACTAAAAAATCCAATTTTTGGGGGATGATCACAACTAAAAAGTCCCGTATTTTGGTGGTGATCACAACTGAAAAATCCAATTTTGGGGAGTGATCACAACTTCACAACTAAAAAATCCCATTTTCGGGGGATGATCAGAACTAAAAAATCCCATTTTTGGGGGGTGATCACAACTGAAAAATCCAAATTTTGGGGGGGCGATCAGAGCTAAAAAAATCCCATTTTTTTGGTGAGGATCAGAACTGAAAATCCAATTTTTCGGGGAGGATCAGAACTAAAAAATCCCATTTTCGGGGATGATCAGAACTGAAAAATCTAATTTTTTTGGGGGGGATCAGAACTGAAAGATCCCATTTGTTGGTGGTCATCACAACTAAAAAATCCCATTTTTGGGTGGTGATCACAACTAAAAAATCCCATTTTTGGGGGATGATCAGAACTAAAAAATCCCATTTTTGGGGGGTGATCACAACTAAAAAATCCCATTTTTGGGGGGTGATCACAACTAAAAAATCCCATTTTTGGGGGGTGAGCAGAACTAAAAAATCCAATTTTGGGGGGATGAGCAGAACTAAAAAATCCAGTTTTTCGGGTGGTGATCAGAACTAAAAAATCCAATTTTTTGGGGGGGATCAGAACTAAAAAATCCCATTTTTGGGGGGTGATCACAACTAAAAAATCCCATTTTTAGGCGGTGATCACAACTAAAAAATCCAATTTTCGGGGAGGGATCACAACTAAAAAATCCCAATTTTTCGGGGGATGATCAGAACTAAAAAATCCCGTTTTGGGGTGATCAGAACTAAAAAATCCAGTTTTTCGGGTGGTGATCAGAACTAAAAAATCCAATTTTCGAGGAAGATCAGAACTAAGAAATCCCAATTTTTCGGGGGATGGTCAGAACTAAAAAATCCCATTTTGGGGGGTGATCACAACTAAAAAATCCCATTTTTCGGGGCTGATCAGAACTAAAAAATCCAATTTTTTGGTGAGGATCAGAACTAAAAAATCCAATTTTTCGGGGGATGAGCAGAACTAAAAACTCCCATTTTGGGGGGGGATCAGAACTAAAAAATCCCATATTTTGGTGGGGATCAGAGCTGAAAAATCCCATTTTTTTTTTAATCCCATTTTTTTTTCGGGGGGATCAGAGTTGAAAAATCCCATTTTTTTTCGGGGGGATCAGAGTTGAAAAATCCAATTTTTCGGGGAGGGATCACAACTAAAAAGTCCAGTTTTTCGGGGGATGATCACAACTAAAAAATCCCATTTTTCGGGGAGGGATCAGAACTAAAAAATCCAATTTTCGGGGGATGAGCAGAACTAAAAAATCCAGTTTTTTGGGGGATGATCACAACTAAAAAATCCCATTTTGGGGTGATCAGCGCAGTTCCCCCGCGGGGCTCGGGGGGCGCTGACCCCGCCGCTTTTCCCGCGCCCAGCCAGCGCCAACATCTGCAACGTGGTGCTGATGAGACACGCGGAGCTCGAGGAGGGCATCGACGTGCTGGACAGCAACGGCAACATCGTGGGCTCCTCGCGGGTGGCGGCCAAGCACGTGAGTGCCGGGCGGCTGGGAATTCCCGAATTACCCCGGAATTACCCCGGGATTATCCCGGAATTATGCCGGAATTATGCCGGAATTATGCCGGAATTATGCCAGAATTATGCCGGAATTATGCCGGAATTATCCCAGAATTATCCCGGAATTATCACGGAATTATTACGGAATTATTATGGAATTATTACGGAATTATTCTGGAATTATTCCGGAATTATTCCTGAATTATCCCTGATTTTTTTTCTAGAATTATTCCTGAATTATTCCTGAATTATTCCGGAATAATTCTAGAATTATTCCTGAATAAGTCCTGAATTATTCTAGAATTATTCCAGAATTATCCCGGAATAATTCTAGAATTATTTCGGAATTATTCCAGAATTATCCCGGAATTATTCTGGAACTATTCCTGGAATTATTCTAGAATTATTCTGGACTTATTCTAGAATTATTCCAGAATTATCCCGGAATAATTCTGGAATTATTTCGGAATTATTCCAGAATTATCCCGGAATTACTCTGGAATTATTCCGGAATTATTCCTGGAATTATTCTAGAATTATTCCGGAATCATTCCAGAATTATCCCGGAATAATTCTGGAATTATCCCGGAATTATTCCGGAATTATTCTGGAATTATTCCTGAATTATTCCTGAATTATTCCAGAATTATTCCAGAATTATTCCGGAATTGCAGAATGCCAGAGCCGTTGGAATCCAGGGCTGGGAGTGGGAGCTGGGGAAATTGTGTCCTGCAGGGAAATTTGGGGATGAAATTTTATCCTGAAGGGAAATCTGGGGATGAAATTGTGTCCTGCAGGGAAATTTGGGGGATGAAATTGTGTGCTAAAGGGAAATTTGGGGGGATGAAATTATGTCCTTCAAGGAAATTTGGGGGCTGAAATTAAGTCCTGCAGGAAACTAGGGGATGAAATTTTGTCCTGTAGGGAAATTTGGGGAGTGAAATTTTGTCCTAAGGGAAATTTGGGGATGAAATTTTGTCCTGCAGGGAAATTTGGGGGCTGCAATCGAGTCCTGCAGGGAAATTTGGGGGCTGCAATCGAGTCCTGCAGGGAAATTTGGGGTGCTGATGGTTTGGGAGGGCACAGATTGGGAAGATGCTGTACCTGCTGCTCACCCAGAAATTCCTTTGGAATTCCAGAGACCCCTCCCCCCTTTTCCTCTGAGCTCTTTCCCACCCTTCCCCGCCCAGCCTGGTGCCAAACTCCCTCCGCAAAGCTCCTCCAGATGTTTCACCCCTGGCTAACACCCGGTTGGCTTTGCCTGGAACCCACCCTGCGCCATCCATCCGCCCGCGATCCCACTCCCCAATTCCCCGTGCATCCCTCGGAGCGCGCTCCTGAGCATCCCCCCGAGCTGCTGCTGTCTCCGAGTGGGCTCTCCGCACACGCCCAGGCACGGGAGTTAATAATATCCTATTTGGCATTTCCCTCCCTCCTTCTGTCCAAGGCGCTCCCGAGACAGCAATTCATGGAGAGCTGCAAAGCTCCAGTCCTGCCCGAGCTGGGGGATTAAAAAATTGTGCCGGAGGGCTCGGTTAGAGCTCCTTGCATCCACTTTGCCTCTCGGCCACCAGCCGGCTCCGGGACCCGCTGTTCCCCCTCCATCCTGGCGGCTGGAAGGGAAAAGAAAAGGTTAAAAGCGAAGGTGTTGGGGGAAGAGGTGGAGGTGGCGCTCCCGTGGGAGATTTGGGAGCTCAGCCGCCGTCCCATGGCAGCACTGCTTGCTGGAGAGGGCGATGCTGTCCGGGGAGAAGTGGCAGGGTTGGGATGATTTTTGTCCCGTGGCACGCGGCAGATGCTCGGCGTGGGAGGGTGGGGTGGGAGGGAAAATACTGGAATGGCTTGGGGTGCAAGGCACCTTAAATCCCATTCCCATCCAGGGCAGGACCCCTCCCGCTGCCCCAGGGGGATCCCGGTGGTCTGGGACACCACAGGCATCCAGGGATTCTCTGGGAATTCCATGCCAGCCCCTGCCAGCCAGGAATTGCTGCCCCAGCTCCATGCCAAGCCATTCCCCAGCAGTGGAAGCCATTCCCTGGCTCCTGGCACTGCCACTGCCAAGGCAAATTCCCTGCCCAGCTTCCCTGTGGGCCTGGCTGCTCCAGGAGAAGCTGGAATTCCCTGGGCAGAGCGGGGGGAGGTCGGTTCTTGCTGCTGGGGGGGACAGAGCTGGGGAGCAGCTGGGGCCTGGTGTTCCTGGAATGCTGGGATGGCTGGGATGGAAGGGACCTTCCAGGGCAGCTCCTGCCAGCCCCTGGCCAGCCAGGGACAATTCCCACTGTGCCAGGGCAGCCAGCCTGGCCTGGCACACTGCAGGGATCCTCTGGGAATTCCATGCCAGCCCCAGCCAGCAATTCCTGCCCCACATCCCAGCCCAGCTCCCCTTTCCCACTGCAGCCATTCCCTGTGTGCTCTCCCTCCATTCCTTGGCCCCAGCCCCTCTCCAGCTCTCCTGGAGCCCTGCAGGCACTCGCAGCATTCCCGGGAATTCTCCCTGCTCCAGGGGAACATTCCCAGCTCTCCCAGAGCACAGGGGCTCCACAATCCTGGAATGGCTTGGATTTGGAGAAACCTTCAATCCCAACTGGATCCAACTCAAGGGACACCTCCCACTGTCCCAGGTGGATCCAGCCTGGCCTGGGATAATCCAGGGATTCTCTGGGAATTCCATGGCAGCCCCTGCCCACCCTCCCAGCCAGCAATTCCTGCCCCACATCCCAGCCCAGCTCCCCTTTCCCACTGCAGCCATTCCCTGTGTGCTCTCCCTCCATTCCTTGGCCCCAGCCCCTCTCCAGCTCTCCTGCAGCCCCTCCAGGGAGATCCTTGGCTTCCAGCAATCCCAATCCCGCTCCTGCTGCTGCTGCTGGCCGGGCAGGGTCTCTGGCTGTGGCTCCAGGGTTGGGTTTTCCTGGGGGAGGGGATCCACCAACCCCCAGGGAATGAAGGGTGAGGGATGGGAAACGTTCCTGGGGCAGCAGGAGGGGCTGCAGTGCCCAGCACGGAGCGGGAGCCAAAACTCAGCGCAGGGAGGGAGGGCTCAGAGGGATGCTCAGCCCATGGTGGGGTGTTTCCCCTACAGCATTCCCCTACAGCATTTCCCTGAATTTCCCTTACAGCATTTCCCTACAGCATTTCCCTACAGCATTTCCCTACAGCATTCCCCTACAGCATTTCCCACATTCCCCTACAGCATTTCCTGAATTTCCCTTACAGCATTCCCCTACAGCATTCCCCTACAGCATTTCCCTAATTTCCCCTACAGCATTCCCCTACAGCATTTCCCTGAATTTCCCCTACAGCATTTCCCTACAGCATTCCCTACAGCATTTCCCTACAGCATTCCCTACAGCATTTCCCTACAGCATTTCCCTACAGCATTTCCCTGAAGATTTTCCCTTACAGCATTTCCCTACAGCATTTCCCTACAGCATTCCCCTACAGCATTTCCCTACAGCATTTCCCTGATTTTCCCTTACAGCATTTCCCTACAGCATTCCCCTACAGCATTTCCCTGAATTTCCCTTACAGCATTCCCTACAGCATTTCCCTAAATTTCCCCTACAGCATTCCCCTACAGCATTTCCCTGAATTTCCCCTACAGCATTCCCCTACAGCATTTCCCTACTGCATTCCCCCTATATTCCCCCACATTTCCCCCAACATTTCCTTCACATTTCCCCTCTACAATTTTCCAACATCCCCCCACATTCCACCACGTTCCCCCTATATTCCATCCAACATTCCCCTTATATTCCCCCCACATTCCCCCAACATTTCCTTCACATTTCCTCCAACATTCCTCCAAATTTCCTCCAACATTCCCCCATATTTCCCCACATTCCCCCACATTTCCCCCTATATTCCCCCATATTCCCCCCACATTTCCCCCTATATCCCCCCACATTTCCCCCACATCCCCCACATTTCCCCCTATATCCCCCACATTTCCCCCTATATTCCCTCACATTCCCCCACATTCCCCCTATATTCCCCCCACATTTCCCCCTATATTCCCCCTATATCCCCCCACATTCCCCCTATATTCCCCCCACATTCCCCCTATATTCCCCCCACATTTCCCCCTATATTCCCCCTATACCCCCCCACATTTCCCCCTATATCCCCCCACATTTCCCCCTATATTCCCCCATATTCCCAACATTTCCCCCTATATCCCCCCACATTTCCCCCTATATCCCCCCACATTTCCCCCTATATTCCCCCCACATTTCCCCCTATATTCCCCCACATTCCCCCACATTTTCCCCTATATCCCCCCACATTTTCCCCTATATCCCCCCACATTTCCCCCTATATTCCCCCACATTCCCCCACATTTTCCCCTATATCCCCCCACATTTTCCCCTATATCCCCCCACATTTCCCCCTATATTCCCCCCAACATTTCCCTGTGTTTTCTCTCCCCAGGCCCTGCTGGAGACAGCCCTGACCAGGGTGGTTCTTCCCATGCCCATCCTGGTTCCCCTCCCATCATCATGTCCTTGCTGGAGAAGTGAGTCTGCTCAGGGCGGATCCTGGGATTTATATCAAAATGTGGATATTTTATGGCCATCATGGGGTGGGATGGGGTGGTTGTGGCAGGGTCACCCAGCACTTCCCCCTGTCCCCAAGTGCCCCCTCCCCAGGGCAGCTCGTGGAGGTTTTCTATCCATGAGATTATTTTAATTCATCCCTGACCCCCCAGCAGTTTGGATAACCCATCCTGGCAGCTCAGAGTGGGACAAACCCCTCGGAATCAGGGAAAAACTGCCCAGGATTTCCAGTTCTCCACTCAGCAAACATTTGAGATTAAAGGGCTTGGCTGGTGTCCATAACTTTTTGCCTTTTTGCTTTTTGAATTTTGAATTTTTGACCAATGTCCAGCTCGTGGAAGTTTTATATGGATGTGATTATTTTAATTTATCCCTGACCCCCCAGCAGTTTGGAAAACCCATCCTGGCAGCTCAGAGTGGGACAAACCCCTCGGAATTCAGGGAAAAACTGCCCAGGATTTCCAGTTCTCCACTCAGCAAACATTTGAGATTAAAGGGGCTTGGCTGGTGTCCATAACTTTTTGCCTTTTTGCTTTTTGAATTTGAATTTTTGACCAATGTCCAGCTCGTGGAAGTTTTATATGGATGTGATTATTTAATTTATCCCTGACCCCCCAGCAGTTTGGAAAACCCATCCTGGCAGCTCAGAGTGGGACAAACCCCTCGGAATTCAGGGAAAAACTGCCCAGGATTTCCAGTTCTCCACTCAGCAAACATTTGAGATTAAAGGGGCTTGGCTGGTGTCCATAACTTTTTGCCTTTTTGCTTTTTGAATTTTGAATTTTTGACCAATGTCCAGCTCGTGGAAGTTTTATATGGATGTGATTATTTTAATTTATCCCTGACCCCCCAGCAGTTTGGAAAACCCATCCTGGCAGCTCAGAGTGGGACAAACCCCTCGGAATTCAGGGAAAAACTGCCCAGGATTTCCAGTTCTCCACTCAGCAAACATGCAAAGGGCCTGGCTGGTGTCCAGAAGGGATTCTCCTGGGGGCTGGTGTCACTGTGGAATTGTTTGGGTGGGAAGAGACCTTAAAGACCATTTAATTCCAATGAGGAGCAGATTCCACCCCACCCTGATTTCGTACAATATAAATTTTGATTTTTCTTTCATTCTCCTTCTGCCCCAAACCCTGCTCCAGGTCCCTCTGTCAGCCCAAGGTGCCCAAGCCAGGATTTACCTGCAGGGAATGTGCCTGGGATTCCTCCAGAGTTCCTCCCTCTGGAGTAATTTATTCTGGAGTAATTTACTCAGGGTTTACTCCATGGGTGGGAACTGAGGCTTTGCACTGAGGTGGTTTTGTGTGTTCCCACTGGTTTAACTGGTTCCCATTTAACCATCCAAAAAAAAACCCCAAAAAAATCAACACCCAGGACAAATGGATTTATTGCTTCAAAGGACCTTTGCTGGGCCTCCACAGATAAAATCCTTCAGGTGCAAAAAAAACCCGGGAGAAATTAAAAAAAAAATTAGAAAATTCCTCTCTAAATTAATAAATTACTGTCACCAGCAGGTCCCACCCACCCTGGGCCACCCCCGAGCTCAAATAAACCTGACAGTGAAACTGGGTTGGCACCTGGGGTGGAAATAAATCTGGAGGTGAAATTTGCTCCATCCTTTTTAGCAAAACAAATCCAACAAATCCTTTCTTTGCCCTCGGGGGCCTCGTAAATCCTGGGGCTGGGGGGAGTTTTGGTGGCTGCACCCGTGCTCGGGGCAAGCCTTGCTAAAGCTGGGTGTATCTGTGAACTCCCAGGAGATCACCCCCCAGAAATTCCTCGTTTTCGTTCACATCTGGGAGGGGAAAATCTGTAAAAAATACCCAGGCTCTGCTTTTGGCTGCCTGGATCCTCCCAGAGCTCTGCTCCTGCTTCCTGCTCCACCGGAGAGCCCTGGGATCCTGGAGCTGGGACAGAGTGGGATGGACGGGGATGGACTGGGAGGGACTGGGATGGACTGGGATGGACTGGGATGGACTGGGATGGACTGGGAGGGACTGGGAGGGACTGGGATGGACTGGGATGGACTGGGACTGACTGGGACTGACTGGGATGGACTGGGATGGACTGGGATGGACTGGGATGGACTGGGATGGACTGGGATGGACTGGGACGGACTGGGACTGACTGGGAGGGACTGGGATAGACTGGGACTGATGGGATAGACTGGGATAGACTGGGACAGACTGGGATAGACTGGAACAGAGTGGGACAGACTGGGACAGAGTGGGACAGACAGGGATAGACTGGGACAGAGTGGGATAGACTGGGATTGACTGGGATAGACTGGGACAGACTGGGACAGACTGGGATAGACTGGGAGGGACTGGGACAGACTGGGACTGACTGGGACAGACTGGGAGTGACTGGGATAGACTGGGACAGACTGGGATAGACTGGGACAGAGTGGGATAGACTGGGACAGACTGGGATAGACTGGGACAGACAGGGATAGACCGGGACACACTGGAATACCCAGGGACACACTGGGACACCTCTAGGACATTCAGGGACACTCTGGGACACCCCTGGGACACACAGGGACATCCCTAGACACCCCTGGACCCCCCTGGACACCTCTAGGACACAGTGGGACCCCCTGGGACCCCCTGGGACACTCAGGGACCCCTGGGACACTCTGGGACACCCAGGGACCCCCTGGGAGTGTCCCTGGCCGTGTCTGCGGGGGCTGAGGCCACCTCACAGGTTGGAAAGTGGTGCCTAAAGGGCTCAGGCAGAGCTGAAAGCTCATTTTGGGGAAAAAAACCCCACTTTGGAGCATTTGTGGAGCAGTGCAGCTTTCCCAATTGGTGGGATTGGAGTTTGAGGAGGAGTTTCAATGGGTGGGAGCAGGCAGTGCCCGTGGGTTTCTGGGAATCCCCACAGGGGCTCTGGGGAGGGTGGAGGGGTCACTGAGCATCTGGGAATGTGGGAAGTAGGGGATGATTCCTCCAGGTTTGAATTTGGGATTGTGGGGAAGGAGGGAAAGATTCCTTTAATGGATTGGAATTTGGGATTGTGGGAAAGAGAGCAGTGATTCCTCCAAAGGATTGGAATTTGGGATAGGGGAAAGGGAGCAGTGATTCCTCCAAGGGATTGGAATTTGGGATTGGGGGAAAGACAGCAGTGATTCCTCCAAGGGATTGGAATTTGGGATTGTGGGGAAAGACAGCAGTGATTCCTCTAAAGGATTGGAATTTGGGATTGTGGGGAAGAGAGCAGTGATTCCTCCACTGGATTTGGATTTGGGATTGTGGGAAGGAGGGGATTATTCCTCCACTGGATTTGCATTTGGGAATGTGGGAAAAGAGAGCAGTGGTTCCTCTAAGGGATTTGCATTTGGGATTGTGGGGAAGAGAGCAGGAATTCCTCCAATGGATTTGCATTTGGGAATGTGGGAAGAAGTAGGGGATGATTCCTCCATTGGATTTGAATTTGGGATTGGGGGAAGGAGGGAATAATTCCTACATTGGATTTACATTTGGGATTGTGGGGAAAGACAGCAGTGATTCCTCCAAGGGATTTGAATTTGGGATTGTGGGGAAGGGAGCAGTGATTCCTCCATTGGATTTACATTTGGGATTGTGGGGAAAGAGAGCAGCAATTCCTCCAAGGGATTGGAATTTGGGATTGGGGGAAATAGGGGATGATTCCTCCAATGGATTTGCATTTAGGACTGGGGGAAGGGAGCAGTGATTCCTCCAAGGGATTTGAATTTAGGGTTGTGGGAAGGAGGGGATGATTCCTCCAAATGGTTTCAAATTGGGATTAGGGGAAGGAAGGGAACAATTCCTACAATGGATTTGCTTTTGGGATTGTGGGGAAAGAGAGCAGTGTTTCCTCCAATGGATTTGGATTTGGGATTGTGGGAAGGAGGGGATGATTCCTTTAATGGATTTGCATTTGGCAATGTGGGGAAGGAAGGGATGATTCCTCCTTTGGATTTGCATTTGGACCCCTCCAGGCCCATCCCCTGCTCCCTGCACCCCCAGGTGGGACCACCACCCCTCCAGGTGTGACCCTGCTCCCATCACCCACCCAGGTGGGACCACCACCCTCCAGAGCCCATCCCAGCTCCCAGAACTCACCTAGGTGAGCTCCCACCCATCCCCAGCTCCCAACACCTACCCAGGTGAGTCTCCCCTGCTCCAGAACCCATCACCAGCTCCCAGCATCCACCCAGGTGGGACCACCACCCCTCCAGAGCCTGACCCTGCTCCCAGCACCCACTCAGGTGTGACTCCCACCCCTCCAGGTTCCCAGCACCCACCCAGGTGGGCTCCCACCCCTCCAAGCCCATCCCCAGCTCCCTGCACCCACCCAGGTGAGATCCCACCCATCCCCAGCTCCCTGCACCCACCCAGGTGAGCTCCCACCCACCCCCAGCTCCCAGCACCCACTCAGGTGAGCTCCCACCCACCCCCAGCTCCCAGCACCCACTCAGGTGAGCTCCCACCCACCCCAGCTCCCAGCACCCACTCAGGTGAGCTCCCACCCACCCCCAGCTCCCATCATCCACTCAGGTGAGCTCCCACCCATCCCCAGCTCCCATCATCCACCCAGGTGAGCTCCCACCCCTCCCAGAGCTCCCATCATCCACCCAGGTGAGCTCCCACCCCTCCAGAGCTCCCATCATCCACCCAGGTGAGCTCCCACCCACCCCCAGCTCCCATCACCCACCCAGGTGAGCTCCCACCCACCCCCAGCTCCCATCACCCACCCAGGTGAGCTCCCACCCACCTCCAGCTCCCAGCACCCACTCAGGTGAGCTCCCACCCACCCCCAGCTCCAAGCACCCACTCAGGTGAGCTCCCCCACCCCCAGCTCCCAGCACCCACTCAGGTGAGCTCCCACCATCCCCAGCTCCCATCATCCACCCAGGTGAGCTCCCACCCCTCCAGAGCTCCCAGCACCCACCCAGGTGAGCTCCCACCACTCCAGGCTCCCAGCACCCACCCAGGTGAGTCTCCCCCCCTCCAGCGCCCACCCCCAGCTCCTCTCAGACCCCAGCCATCCCCCCTGCCCCTGGCTGCTGCCCGGTTTATTTTCAGTGGCCGGTTCCCTCCCGCCGTCTCCGCTCGCATCCAGGTCTTTCCTCTCTCCCAGCCATCTCTCCATCTGCATGTTTTAACTCCCCCAGCTGCCTCGCTCGTCTCTGGTGCCATTTTTTTCAGCTCTCTTGGCTCCTCTCGTCTCTTTGCCTGCTGTGTATTTTAACTCCCGGGGCCGCCTTCTCTGCTCTCCAAGTGATTCCACGTTCCCTCCCACTTCCCCCATTCTTCCCCATGTTTCATGCATTTCCTGCTGCTTGGACGCTCTGTCGGAGCAGGGAACATATAGAATCAATGTTTATTTTCAGCCTGCATATGCCACGCCGGGAACACGGTGTCAGTTAGTCCCTGCAGATGTATTCTCATTGAGGTTTTTATAAATGATATCCGTGCTGGAAATAATCGGAGCTTTGGGGGGGTGAGGGTGACCCTGCCCTGGCCTGGGCATGGCAGGGGGGAGTTCTGTGCTGTCACTGCAGGAAACTGGGCTCTTCATCCCTTTATTCCATTTATCCCCTTTATCCCCTTTATTCCCGTTATTCCGCGCATCCTTTGTTCGGTTGTTGGTGAAATTTGGGAAGTGGAGCTGCAGTTGGGGGGCTCAGGCCAGCCCTGAGTGCAGCCCCAGTCCGAGCTCTGTGCTGGGACAGCCCCAGTTTTAGGCTCCTGTGGTCTGGGTGAGAGTTGGAGAAGCTCAGTCCACCCAAAGTGGGGGCACTTTTGGGGGGTCTCTGAGGGGAGGGGCAAGAACCCGAGCTCTTCTTATCCTGAAGCTCCTCAGAGAAGCCTTTCTGAGGGTCTGGAGCACAGAGCAGGGCTGGGAATGTTCCAAGAGCTCAGGAATGGTCTTGGAGAAAGTCTTGGAGGTGGCTGAGAATGTTCCAGGAGCTCAGGAATGGTTCTGGAGAAAGGCTTGGAGCTTGGGCTGAGAAGCTTTTCTGAGGGTCTGGAGCACAGAGCAGGGCTGGGAATGTTCCAAGAGCTCAGGAATGGTTTTGGAGAAAGCCTTGGAGGTGGCTGAGAACATTCCAGGAGCTCAGGAATGGCAGGATGCTCTGGAGAAGGCTTGGAGCTTGGGCTGAGAAGCCTTTCTGAGGATCTGGAGCACAGAGCAGGGCTGAGAAGGTTCCAGGAGCTCAGGAATGGTTCTGGAGAAGGCTTGGAGGTGGCTGAGAACATTCCAGGAGCTCAGGAATGGTTCTGGAGAAGGCTTGGAGGTGGCTGAGAAGGTTCCAGGAGCTCAGGAATGGCAGGATGCTCTGGAGAAGGCTTGGAGCTGGCTGGGCAGAGAAGCCTTTCCAAGGGTCTGGAGCACAGAGCAGGCTGAGAACATTCCAGGAGCTCAGGAATTATTCTGGAGAAAGCCTTGGAGGTGGCTGAGAACATTCCAGGAGCTCAGGAATTATTCTGGAGAAAGCCTTGGAGGTGGCTGAGAACATTCCAGGAGCTCAGGAATTATTCTGGAGAAAGCCTTGGAGGTGGCTGAGAACATTCCAGGAGCTCAGGAATTATTCTGGAGAAAGCCTTGGAGGTGGCTGAGAACATTCCAGGAGCTCAGGAATTATTCTGGAGAAAGCCTTGGAGGTGGCTGAGAACATTCCAGGAGCTCAGGAATGGTTCTGGAGAAGCCTTGGAGCTTGGGCTGAGAAGGTTCCAAGGGCTCAGGAATGGTTCTGGAGAAGGCTTGGAGGTGGCAGAGAAAGTTCCAAGGGCTCAGGAATGGCAGGATGCTCTGGAGAAAGCCTTGGAGCTTGGGCTGAGAAGCTTGTCTGAGGGTCTGGAGCACAGAGTGGGTCTGGGAATGTTCCAGGAGCTCAGGAATGGTCTTGGAGAAAGCCTTGGAGCTGCTGAGAAGGTTCCAGGAGCTCAGGAATGACCCTGGAGAAGGCTTGGAGCTGGGGCAGTGTCAGGAGCTGAGGGACAAGTGGCAGCAGAACCGTTCTATCCACAGACCTGGATCTTTCTGCTCTTCCTCACCTCCAAATCCTCCTCGCACTCCCCAGGGCAGTTTTCCTGCAGACCCCAGAAAATCAGGATGCTGCCAGGCTGGAGCAGAGCTGCTCTGGCTGAGCTGGCTCGGTGGCACCAGGGAAAAGGGATTTTCCTGGAGCTGGCCAGTGCTTGGCGATGCTGGCAGGGCGTTTTCCTCTGCCTGGGCACTGCTGCCCTGGTGCAGGGATTTTCCTGGGAATATTTCACTCCCAGGGGCTTTTTTTCTTCCCCCTCGGTGCAGTTTGTGCTCAGCAGCTGCCAGCAGGGACCCCTGGGGCTGTTCCCGGATTAGTGGGGTCACTCAGACCCCAAACCCCCCAGCCCCCTCGGCTGAGCCCCCTGCAGGGGCTCGGGGCAGGGGGGGGCTGGCGGGGGGAGCAGAGCTCCCAAAATGACCCCAAAGGAGTGGGGGGCAGAGCAGAGACCCCTGCGGGGCTCCTGGCAGAACGGGGAGTTGGGGACCCCAAAGGGGATCAGGGGAGTTGGGGACCCCAAAGGGGATCAGAGGGGTTTGGGATCCCAAAGGAGATCAGAGGGGTTTGGGACCCCAAAGGGGATCAGAGGGGTGTCCTGAGGGGTTTGGGACCCCCAAGGGGATCAGAGGGGTGTCCTGAGGGGTTTGGGACCCCCAAGGGGATCAGAGGGGTGTCCTGAGGGGTTTGGGACCCCCAAGGGGATCAGAGGGGTGTCCTGAGGGGTTTGGGACCCCCAAGGGGATCAGAGGGGTGTCCTGAGGGGTTTGGGCCCCCCGGGTCCCCCCGGCTCTGGCCGTGCCCGCGCTGTTCCCGGCGCTGCCTGTGCCCGTTTGCCCAGAGCCCATCGCCCCCGGGACCCCCGGGACCCTCGGGACCCTCGGGACCCTCGCTGCTGTCGTGTTTAGGGTCTCGCCCGACGCCCCCTCCCCTCCCAGCCCGCCCCGGGGCGGCGCCCCCGACTCCCGGCTGGAATAACGTGCAGCCCCTCCTGGAAAACGCCAGCTGCCAAAGGATTTGAAATGTAGAGCACTGATGAAGGCAGCGAGGAGGGCTCGGCCGGGGGGCTCAGACCCCAGGGGGTGTGTGTCCCTGTGTCCCTCCCTGAGCATTCCCAGCTCCTCCTGCTCTCCAGGGGCTTCCCAGCCAGAGCTGTGGAGGGAAATCGCAGGGGGAAAAGGTGCTGGGGGGGTTGGAGGGTGAAGGAGCAAAGCTTGGAGGAAAAGAGGCAGAGGAGGAGGGAAGAGCTGGGAAAATTTCCTGGGGTTTGGCAGCCAAAGGTCAGGGGAGTTTGTTCCCGTGGATAAATCAGGGATGGGGTTTGTGTAAATCAGGGATGGGGTTTGCTCCTGTGAGGAAATCAGGGATGGGGTTTGTGTAAATTTGGGATGGGGTTTGCTCCTGTGGATAAATCAGGGATGGGGTTTGCTCCCATGGATAAATCAGGGATGGGGTTTGTGTAAATTTGGGATGGGGTTTGCTCCTGGGATAAATCAGGGATGGGGTTTGTGTAAATTTGGGATGGGGTTTGCTCCTGTGGATAAATCAGGGATGGGTTTGTGTAAATTTGGGATGGGGTTTGCTCCTGTGGATAAATCAGGGATGGGGTTTGCTCCTGTGAGGAAATCTGGGATGGGGTTTGCTCCCGTGGATAAATCAGGGCTGGGGTTTGCTCCTGTGAGGAAATCAGGGATGGGGTTTGTGTAAATCAGGGATGGGGTTTGCTCCTGTGGATAAATCAGGGATGGGGTTTGCTCCTGTGGATAAATCAGGGATGGGGTTTGCTCCTGGTGATAAATCAGGGATGGAGTTTGCTCCTGTGGATAAATCTGGGATGGGGTTTGTGTAAATTTGGGATGGGGTTTGCTCCCGTGGATAAATCTGGGATGGAGTTTGTGTAAATCTGGGATGGAGTTTGCTTCTGTGAGTAAATCAGGGATGGGGTTTGTGTAAATTTGGGATGGGGTTTGCTCCTGTGGATAAATCAGGCATGGGGTTTGCTCCCATGGATAAATCAGGGATGGGGTTTGCTCCTGCGGGTAAATCAGGGATGGTAAATAAATCTGGGATGGAGTTTGCTCCTGTGGATAAATCTGGGATGGGGTTTGCTCCTGTGGATAAATCAGGGATGGGGTTTGCTCCTGTGGATAAATCTGGGATGGGGTTTGCTCCCGTGGATAAATCTGGGATGGAGTTTGCTCCCGTGGATAAATCTGGGATGGGGTTTGCTCCCGTGGATAAATCTGGGATGGGGTTTGCTCCCGTGGATAAATCTGGGATGGGGTTTGCTCCTGTGGATAAATCTGGGATGGGGTTTGCTCCTGTGGATAAATCAGGGATGGGGTTTGCTCCTGTGGATAAATCTGGGATGGGGTTTGCTCTCGTGGATAAATCTGGGATGGAGTTTGCTCCCGTGGATAAATCTGGGATGGGGTTTGCTCCCGTGGATAAATCTGGGATGGGGTTTGCTCCCGTGGATAAATCTGGGATGGGGTTTGCTCCTGTGGATAAATCTGGGATGGGGTTTGCTCCCATGGATAAATCAGGGATGGGGTTTGCTCCTGCGGGTAAATCAGGGATGGGTAAATAAATCTGGGATGGAGTTTGCTCCCATGGATAAATCAGGGATGGGGTTTGCTCCTGCGGGTAAATCAGGATGGGTAAATAAATCTGGGATGGAGTTTGCTCCCGTGGATAAATCAGGGATGGGGTTTGCTCCTGCGGGTAAATCAGGATGGGTAAATAAATCTGGGATGGAGTTTGCTCCCGTGGATAAATCAGGGATGGGGTTTGCTCCTGCGGGTAATTCAGGCTCCTTCCCCTGCCTTTGGAGCGCCTCTGGAGATGGTCAGCAATTCGATTTTTCGTCTCTTTTCCGAGTCTCTCTTGAGATGCCCCAATCCCACCTGGACACCACCCTGAATTCTGTGCCCCTGCCTGGGCAGGGGATGGACTGGGTGAGCCCTTCCCACCTTTCCCACCCTGGGCTGCTTTCGGCTCCACGAGCTGCCAGGGTTGGGCTCCCAGGGCTCTCTCCCCCATTCCCTGACCCTTGGCAGGGCAGTGGTGTGAACGGAACCCCAAAGGACACCGCCAAAAGCACGTGAATCCCATTTATTCCCACTCGGTGCTGATCTCTGCAGCGAATCCCTCTGGGAGCTGCTCCTCACATCCCTTCCCCGGGGGGGCTCCTGGTTTTGCAGAGCAGCTGACAGCCCCCCAAAATGCAATATTTAACACGGGCTGGCTGCCGGGAGCAGGGATCCAGGGACAGCAGGACGCTGGACCTCTCGGCTAATTAGGAGCCATTTATTGTGAACCGCACAAATTCGCCGATCTGAAGCCCAATTAAGACATTACACTGCACGTGTTAATTAGTTCGCTCTCCTTTCTAAATCAAGCCATAACTCTTCCTAATTAGGAGGTCGGCCCTCATAATTCGCACTGGCCTGAGTGGGAGGCACCCCTGGAAGTCACACCTGGGCTGGACCCGGGATGGTTTTAAATTGGTTGAGGCTTTTCGGGGGTGATTATCAGGTCCCCGACAGGGCGCTAATTACAGCGGGGGCGGCTCCAAATGTCCGGGGTGGTGCCCGGGCTCTGAGCTGAGCTCGGGGATGCTCAGGGATGCTCAGAGATCAGGAGGATGCTCGGGGATGCTCAGGATGCTCAGGGACATTCGGGGATGCTCGGGGATGCTCAGGGATGCTCAGGGATGTTCGGGGATGCTCAGGGACATTCGGGGATGCTCGGAGATGCTCAGGGATGTTCAGGGATGCGCAGGGATGCTCAAGGATGTTCAGGGATGCTCGGAGATGCTCAGGGATGTTCAAGGATTCTCAGGGATGCACAGGGATGTTCAGAGATGTTCAGGGATGCTCAGGGATGTTCAGGGATGTTCAGGAATGCTCAAGGATGCTCAGGGATGTTCAGGGATGTTCAGGGATGCTCAGGGATGTTCAGGGATGTTCAGGGATGCTCAGGGATGCTCAAGGATGCTCAGGGATGTTCAGGGATGCTCAGGGATGCTCAGGGATGCTCAGGGATGTTCAGGGATGTTCAGGGATGCTCAGGGATGCTCAAGGATGCTCAGGGATGCTCAGGGATGTTCAGGGATGCTCAGGGATGTTCAGGGATGTTCAGGGATGCTCAGGGATGTTCAGAGATGTTCAGGGACGCTCAGGGATGCGCAGGGATGTTCAGGGATGCTCAAAGATGCTCAGGGATGCTCAGGGATGTTCAGGGATGTTCAGGGATGCTCGGGGATGCTCAGGGATGTTCAGGGATGTTCAGGGATGCTCAGGGATGCTCAGGGATGCTCAGCAATGTTCAGGGATGCTCGGGATGCTCAGGGATGTTCGGGGATGTTCAGGATGTTCAGGGATGCTCAGGGATGCTCAGGGATGCTCAGGGATGCTCAGGGATGTTCAGGGATGCTCAGGGATGTTCAGAGATGTTCAGGGATGTTCAGGGATGCTCAGGGATGTTCAGGGATGTTCAGGGACGCTCAGGGATGCTCAGGGATATTCAGGGATGCTCAGGGATGCTCAGGGATGCTCAGGGATGTTCAGGGATGCTCAGGGATGCTCAGGGATGTTCAGGGATGTTCAGGGATGCTCGGGATGCTCAGGGATGTTCAGGGATGTTCAGGGATGCTCAGGGATGTTCAGGGATGTTCAGGGATGCTCGGGGATGTTCAGGGATGCTCAGGGATGTTCAGGGATGTTCGGGGATGCTCGGGGATGCTCGGGGATGCTCGGGGATGCTCAGGGATGTTCGGGATGTTCAGGGATGCTCAGGGATGCTCAGGGATGCTCAGGGATGCTCAGGGATGTTCAGGGATGCTCAGGGATGTTCAGAGATGTTCAGGGATGTTCAGGGATGCTCAGGGATGTTCAGGGATGTTCAGGGACGCTCAGGGATGCTCAGGGATATTCAGGGATGCTCAGGGATGCTCAGGGATGCTCAGGGATGTTCAGGGATGCTCAGGGATGCTCAGCAATGTTCAGGGATGCTCAGGGATGTTCAGGGATGCTCGGGGATGCTCAGGGATGTTCAGGGATGCTCAGGGATGCTCAGGGATGCTCGGGGATGCTCAGGGATGTTCAGGGATGTTCAGGGATGCTCAGGGATGCTCAGGGATGCTCAGGGATGCTCAGGGATGTTCAGGGATGCTCAGGGATGCTCAGCAATGTTCAGGGATGCTCAGGGATGCTCAGGGATGCTCAGGGATGTTCAGGGATGCTCAGGGATGCTCAGGGATGCTCGGGGATGCTCAGGGATGTTCAGGGATGTTCAGGGATGCTCAGGGATGCTCAGGGATGCTGCTCCTGGCCTGTCCTGGCAGCTGCAGCTCGGAGAGCTCCAGGAGCGACCCCTGGGCCAGCCAGGGTCACCACGGCTGGAATGGGGCAGCTCACAGGGCTGGGGCAGCTCACCTGTGCTCCTGAGAGGACAGCTCACCTGTGCTCCTGAGGGGACCTTTGCTCCTGGCACAGGTCACCTTTCCTGAAGCACGAGGGCAGAGAAATCTCCAAAAGCACAGGACACACAAAACGGGTTTGCCCAGGGCAGGAGAATTTCCCACTGCAGAAAAAACCAGAAACTCGAGTGTGGAGCTGGGAATGTTCTGTGTCACTGAGGGGGATTGGCCAGGGCCAGGAATAATAATAATAATAATAATAATAATAATAATAATAATAATAATAATAATAATAATAATAATAATAATAATAATAATAATAATAATAATAATAATAATAATAATAATAATAATAATAATAATAATAATATTTTATTGTCCATTCATGGGATGGGGTGTTTTGATTATTCCCAAAATAACCTGGGAGTGTCAGCAGGATGGGGAAGGAATGGGAAGGGATGGGGGGAGATAGTCAGGGAATAAAATATGGAATAGATAACAAAATATAGAATAGATAATTAAATATAAAATAGATAATAAAACATAGAATAGATAATAAAATATAGAATAGATAATATATAATACATAAATATAGAATAGATAATGAAATATAGACTAGATAAAATACAGAATAAATAATATAGAATAAAATATATAATACATAAGAAAATAAATAATAGATAATAATATAATAAAATATAGAATAAATAATAAAATTTATAATCGATAATGAAACATTGAATAGATAATGAAATACAGAATATATAAATAAAATATGGAATAGATAATAAAATATATAATAAAAATACATAATGCACTGTAACCAGCCCAGAGGTGACCCAGGCACTCCTCAGGCTGCAGCTGGCACATTTTAGACCAGTAAATATCAATTTATAAATAAATATCAATATCAATATCAATATATCAATCTCTAATGCAGTGTAACCAGCCCAGAGGTTACACCTGAGACTGCAGCTGGCAGATTTTAGACCAGTAAATATCAATATATAAATAAAATCAATGTAAATATAAATATAAATATAATATAAATATAAATATAAATATAAATATAAATATAAATATAAATATAAAGTATCACAATCCAGTGCAGTGTCACCAGCTCCTGGTGACCCAGGCACACCTCAGGCTGCAGCTGGCAGATTTTAAACCAGTAAATATCAATTTAGAAATAAATACAGATATAGATATAGATATAAATATAAATGTAAATATCAATATCAATATCACAATCCAATGCAGTGTCACCAGCTCCTGGTGACCCAGGCTCACCTCAGGCTGCAGCTGGCACATTTTACACCAGTAACTATCAATATATAAATAAATATCAATATCAATATCACAATCCAATGCAGTGTCACCAGCTCCTGGTGACCCAGGCTCACCTCAGGCTGCAGCTGGCACATTTTACACCAGTAACTATCAATATATAAATAAATATCAATATCAATATCAATCTCTAGTGCAGTGTCACCAGCTCCTGGTGACCCAGGCTCACCTCAGGCTGCACCTGGCACATTTTACACCAGTAAATATCAATATATAAATAAATATCAATATCAATCTCTAAAGCAGTGTCACCAGCTCCTGGTGACCCAGGCTCACCTCAGGCTGCACCTGGCACATTTTACACCAGTAAATATCAATTTATAAATAAATATCAATATCAATATCACAATCCAATGCAGTGTCACCAGCTCCTGGTGACCCAGGCTCACCTCAGGCTGCACCTGGCACATTTTACACCAGTAAATATCAATTTATAAATAAATATCAATATCAATATCACAATCCAGTGCAGTGTCACCAGCTCCTGGTGACCCAGGCTCACCTCAGGCTGCACCTGGCACATTTTACACCAGTAACTATCAATATATAAATAAATATCAATATCACAATCCAATGCAGTGTCACCAGCTCCTGGTGACCCAGGCTCACCTCAGGCTGCACCTGGCACATTTTACACCAGTAACTATCAATATATAAACATTTCCACCCTGGCTTTACGCACAGCCCGACCCTGCCGCGCCTTTTCCCTGCCGTGCCCCCGTTCCGGGCCGTGCCTGGGCTGAGCCGAGCCGCGCTGCCGTGCCGGCACTGAGGGGGGGTCCCGGCGCGCCCCCCGCCCGCTCTGACCCTGCCCTTGCCTTGCAGGACGGCGCTGCTGCGCTGCCGGCCCCGCATGCTGCTGCCGCTGCAGAGCCTCGTGTGCCTGGCGGCTTTCGGGCTGGCGCTGCCGCTGGCCATCAGCCTCTTCCCGCAGATCGCCGAGGTCAGTGCGGCTCGGGGGGGGGGGTGTAGAGTACGGACCCCCGCTCTCCCGGCACCCCCTGGTATTCCTGGGTATCCCCTGGGTACCCTCTGCCCCTCCTGGGTACACTCTGGCACCCCCTGCCCTCCTGGGTACCCCCCCGGTCTTCCTGGTATCCCCTGGGTACCCTCTGCCCCTCCTGGGTACCCCCCACCCTCCTGAGCACCCTCCTGGGTACCCCCTGCCCTCCTGGGTACACTCTGGGTACCCCCTGCCCTCCTGGTACCCCCCGGTCTTCCTGGGTATCCCCTGGGTACCCCTGGGCATCCCCCTGGGCACCCCCTGCCCTGCTGGGTACCCCCCACCCCTCCTGAGCACCCTCCTGGGCACCTCCTGCCCTCCTGGGTATCCCCTGCCCCTCCTGGGTACCCCCCTGGGCACCCCCCGGTCTTCCTGGGCATCCCCCTGGGTACCCTCTGCCCCTCCTGGGCACCCCCTGCCCTCCTGGGTACACTCTGGGCACCCCCTGCCTTCCTGGGTACCCCCAGGCACCCCCTGTCCTCCTGGGAACACTCTGGGCACCCCCTGCCCCCCTGGGTATCCCCAAGGCACCCTCTGCCACCCTGGCTACCCCCCTGAGTACCCCCTGCCCCCCCGGGCACCCCCGGTCTTCCTGGGCATCCCCCTGGGCACCCCCTGCCCTCCTGGGCACCCCTGGGTACCCCCTGCCCCTCCTGGGCACCCCCCACCCTCCTGGGCATCCCCCACCCCTCCTGGGCACCCCCCTGGGTACCCCCTGCCCCTCCTGGGCACCCCCCACCCTCCTGGGCATCCCCCACCCCTCCTGGGCACCCCCCTGGGTACCCCCTGCCCCCCTGGGCACCCCCCACCCTCCTGGGCACCCCCCACCCCTCCTGGGCTCCCTCCTGGGTACCCCCTGCCCCTCCTGGGCACCCCCCGGTCCTCCTGGGCACCCCCGGTCCTCCTGGGCATCCCCAATCATTTCTCAGTAATTTTCCCCCTCTCCCTTTGAACCTGGAGTTTAAATATTGAATCTGAACTCTGTCCATGGGGACAAGAGCTTGGAGCACCATTTGAGAGGGAAATTCTTCCTCAGAGCTGAACAAATTGCTCGGGTGGGTTCATTTCTAAGTCATTATTGTATTTATTTCTAAGTCATTTTGCCCCTCTCCCTTTGAACCTGGAGTTTAAATATTGAATCCCAGCTCTGTCCGTGGTGCCAAGAGCTTGGAGCACCTGGAGCTTCTCTGAGGGTTTCTGCTCTTCCATCTCCAGGCAGACCCAGCCTGGGGAGAGCAAAGGAAAAGCAGGGAATGATCAGTGCAGTCACTCAGACCAGTTAGCTGAACAAATGGCATGGGTGGGCTCATTTCTAAGTCATTAATTTCGGGGATTTGGAGCTTTTCCTGGTTGTAAATCTGTGTTTCCAGAGAAGGTCTCCATTCCTAGGGGAGCAAACCTCTCTCAAACAAGGACTCTCTCACAAGGTTCTTTCTGTGTCAGCTGGAGGAGCTGCCCAGGAATTTGTATCACTGCCTGCAGGTTAATTCCTGGGGTTTTTTTTTCAGTCTGCATGGGTTTATCCACGACTTCCAGCCAGGGAATCTTGCTGCACACTTGTGTGCTGCCTGACAAACACGTTGGGAATTCTCTGTTGTCCTTCTTGCTGTCTCCAGGCTGAGAGAAAACTGTCCCTTCCCTCTAAGAACCTGAATTTAGCTCAAGCTTGGAGCCTCTTGCTAAAAGACGTGTTTGCTGAAGCTTTAATGATTCATATGGCTCTTCCTTAAACTTTTTCTAATTAGTCAACACGGTTTTTTGGAGCCCTTCCAGCGGGAGCAGACCCAGCCTTGCAGTCGGGAGCTGCACCAGCCCCAGTTGCGGCAGCGATGTGATTTCCCTGCTGATTTTTCCTGCCTTTCCCGGGCTCCGGAGCTGCTGGCAGGAGCCCAGCCTCACCCCCCGGCCTGGGCTCGGGCTCTGCTCCCCAGCTCGCCTCCCGGGCTCAGCCTGGGGGAGGCTGGCGAGCCCTGCCAGCTCCGGCCCCTGCTCCAGGTGGAGCCTGGAGCGCTCCCAAGCCGCCCGTGGGCAGGAGGCTGGGGCACGCAGCAGCCCTTCTGCTGCAATTCCTGGGAATCCGAGCGCTCTGAAGGCTGGAAAAGCCCTCTGAGCTCAGCCAGCCCGTCTGTTCCCCAGCGCTGCTCGTGTCCCCAGGGGTCGCATCCGCAGAAATCCCCCCCAGGGATGGGCGCTCCAGCTCTCCCCGGGCAGCCCCTTCCAGTGCTCCAGTGCCTGAGCGCTCTTTCCAGGAGGAATTCCTTCCCAATACCCGGCTTAAGCCTCCCCCTGTGCGGTTTTCCGGGAAATTTCCCATTTCCTCCCTGTTTCCAGGCAGAATCTTGCAGGATAATCAGGGAAGCAGGACCGCAGCGGGGACCACCAACCTCATTTACCCCAAAGGTGGCGTTGCCACCGTTCCTCCAAAAACCTGGAATTTTAAGACGGTTTGGATCGGGAGGACCTTAAAGACACCAAGAATGGGGGAGCTCTTTCAGAGTCCCTCTGGAACTGTGACAGATCCTTCTCCTCAGATCATAGCTCAGCTCCTTTCTGGGTGACAGCTCATTTCTGGGTGGCAGATCCTTTCTCCTGCGATATTCCAGCGGGGAGAATCTCGTGCCTTCGAGCGGCTGAATGAATTCTAACGCGCAGGGGGAATTCGGGAGTGCTTTTTTTCCCTCGGGAACACGGGGATTTCGGGCGGCGGGCAGCGCTGGGAGCGGCACGTTGCGAGGAGTGACCTCTCCTGCAGGCAGCTCGCAGCCCCGCGAACGTGACTCAGCTGCTCGGGATCAGGGGATGACGCGCGCTGCCCACGCTCCCTGCCAGGGAGAAGGAGCCTCCCTTCCCCAGCCTGCCGGGGCTCTGCCTGCTGGGATCCAGCTCTGCATCCCCTGGGGTAACCCCCCCTGCACAGCTGGATCCACAGCTGGATCCACGGCTGCTCCCCCCGGCGCTCCACGGGCGGCAGGGGCTGAGCAGGCACGGTTTGGATCAGGAGGGACCCGAAATTCCATCCCATTCCCAGCCCATCCAGGGCAGGGACCCCTCCCGCTGTGCCAGGGGGATCCCAGTGGTCTGGGACACTGCAGGGATTCTCTGGGAATTCCACGCCAGCCCCTGCCAGCCAGGAATTGCTGCCCCAGCTCCATGCCATTCCCCAGCAGTGGAAGCCATTCCCTGGCTCCTGGCACTGCCATTGCCAAGGCAAATGCCCTGCCCAGCTTCCCTGTGGGCCTGGCTGCTCCAGGAGAAGCTGGAATTCCCTGGGCAGAGCGGGGGGAGGTCGGTTCTTGCTGCTGGGGGGGACAGAGCTGGGGAGCAGCTGGGGCCTGGTGTTCCTGGAATGCTGGGATGGCTGGGATGGAAGGGACCTTCCAGGGCAGCTCCTGCCAGCCCCTGGCCAGCCAGGGACAATTCCCACTGTGCCAGGGCAGCCAGCCTGGTCTGGCACACTGCAGGGATCCTCTGGGAATTCCATGCCAGCCCCTGCCCACCCTCCCAGCCAGCAATTCCTGCCCCACATCCCATCCCAAAGATCCTCTTGGCCACTTGCAAACCATTCCCTGGCTCCTGCCATTCCAGCCCCTCTCCAGCTCTCCTGCAGCCCCTGCAGGGGCTCTGAGCATTCCCTGGAGCTTTCCCTTCTCCAGGGGAACATTCCCAGCTCTCCCAGCCTATTTCCCACTATGTGTGCCTTTTCTATAGGTGTGAGTGTGTACAAAGGACTCTCCTCCTGTTCTCCAGAATCTCTCTGGAGGTTTCTGTGGGGATGCTCGAGGCAGCAAAGCCAGTGCTTTACCTGGAACCACCTGGATCCAGTTCTGGATGGGAAATCCAAGGCAGGGAGGGTGAATTTCTGGGCACTCCTCACCAGACCTGACCCTCACTGGCTGGGCTCCGTGACCTTGGAGTCTTTTCCCGAACGATCCCACGGTTCCGTCGTGTCAGAGAGGGAATTCAGAGGGGTTTAACCCTGATCTCTGTGCAGCTGGGAATGTCTTTGCCTCCCCCATGGCCCCGTTGTACCGAGCAAATCCGCAGCCAGGCGAGAGAGGCGTGCTCTGCTCCAAACCCACGGCTGTGGGGTGAGCAGGAGCTGGGGCAGAGCCAAACCCTGCCCTAAACCCCAGGCTCACAGCCTTTCCCAAGCCAGGGAGCAAACCCGGGGGCTGAGGAGGCTCCGAGTGCTTGTTCTGTTTGTGTGGCCACCTCTGAGCCTCACGGGGCTCAAACCCACTCTTGGTTTTCCAGCAGGACTGCAGCCTTGCACCAGGTTTAATAAATGTGCTGGATGAATGCAGCCACCCTGTCCCATCAGCTGCTCCTGTGTTACTCCAGTGAAATCACAGCTCTGGCTGCAGACAGAGGCACCAGGGACAGGGAATTCTGGAGCTGCTGGGAAGGTTAATGCACCCTGAGCCTTTTTTTTTTTTTGGGTCGACATCCAGCCTCGCAAAGCTCTGGGTTTTGTAGGGATGAAATGCCACTCGGATTTCTGCAGCAGTCTCCAGAATCCCAGCTCGTTTCTAGATATTATGGCTTTAAAGAGAACATTATAAAAATAAACCCCTCGTATCAGCCCCGAAACCATGGATCCTTGGGAATACTCACGCTGGAGCTGCCGAGAAACGTTCTTGTCATGCCAGGCTGGTGTTAACTGCGGTACCTAAAGCCATCAACACGCACTGAGTAATTCGCTGCTGGTAACTTTAGGAGAAACGCGTCGTTAATGCATTGAAGCCCACAACCTCCAACTGCCTCCCATGCCCCCCGGGGAATCTCTTGCCTCTCCCAATCCCGCAGCATCCCCACTGACAAAACTCCTACTCAGCTATGCACTGCCAATGGAAACAGCTGTGACAGCTCCGAACCGAAAATGGGGCTGGTGCAAATGAAATTCAGTGTAGCGGCAGAAGAAAGAACCGCGGGGCTGCTCCGCTGCTTTTGGGCCCCCCGGCATTATCCAGAGGAGCTCCGGGGAGCTGGGGGTGAAGGTGGGCAGGGGCTGGGGGGGAAAAATGGAGAAACGGAGCTGGGGAAGAGCAGAGAAACCTCCCAGCACCTCAGCGCTCCTGCTGGGAGAAGCTCAGAGGGCATTTTCTGGGAGATGCTCGACGCAAAGCTCCCGGAATGAGGTTGGTTTCAGCCTCGCCTTTAAAAATAATCTTCCTTTTGGATCTCCAGGACAAGGGGAATAAACAGCCTAAAATCCGAGGCTGAGCTATTGTTTTCCAATCTGTTTTAGCCTTCATCTTGTGGCAGGCTGCTTCAGAAAAGCAAAAGGTTAATGAGCCAATGTGCAGTGGGATTATTGCAGTAAAGATGACAGTGAACCAGTAATTACTAATTAGATGCAGTTTAACAGGAGGAACAAGTGAAATCTCCTCTTCACCAACTGTCAATAATTAGCAGATTTGGTGAGGTTGAAATGTGTCCACAGTTAAAAGGCTGATTTTTTAATGAAATGGCACTTGACAAAAGAGCTGTGTGGAGGTCACAGCCGCAGCCCCCGAGACGCTTCCCCGTTCCATACTTAGGAGAAAAATCAGATGCAATCCAGCAGGGGTCCCGGTGGAACCATCCCTCCCTTGGGAGAGCTCGGCACGGCAGGGAGGGGAGCGGGAGGGATTCTCTGCAGCAATTTGGTCCAAGTTGGATGAGAAGCCAGGGAAGGGATTTGCCAGCTGCCATGGGGGAAAAATGTTTGAGAAGTGAGAAGTTCTGCTTTGCTTCTGGGGCTGGGGAACGGTTTTCCTGGGAGGCTGGGAGCCCTCGGGATGGAGGCTGGGCTTGGAAGGAGCTGCTCTCAGCGAGGAAGTGGCACGGGGTCCTGGAGGGCTGGCAGGAGCCGGGAGCGCGGTGGGAAGTGTCTCCCCAAGAGTGCAGAGGATCCAAGCTGTGCCTCGGAGATCCGCTCCTCCTGCGGCGCCCGAGGCTTCGGGAGCAGCGCGGGTTCATCTGAGGTTCCTCTGCCGAGTGCTGACCCGGGTTATCTGCTGGGTTATCTCCAGGGTTATCTGCTGGTTATCTCCAGGGTTATCTGTTGGGTTATCTGCTGGGTTATCTGTTGGGTTATTTCAAGGGTTATCTGATGGGTTATCTGCTGGGTTAACTGCTGGGTTATCTCCAGGGTTATCTGCTGGGTTATCTCCAGGGTTATCTGCTGGGTTATCTCCAGGGTTATCTCCTGCCTCATCTCCAGGGTTATCTGCTGGGTTATCTCCAGGGTTATCTCCTGTCTCATCTCCAGGGTTATCTCCTGCCTCATCTCCAGGGTTATCTGCTGGGTTATCTCCAGGGTTATCTCCTGCCTCATCTCCAGGGTTATCTGCTGGGTTATCTCCAGGGTTAACTGCTGGGTTATCTGCTGGGTTATCTTCTGCCTTATCTCCTGGGTTATCTTCAGCCTTATCTTCTGGATCGTCTTCTGATTTATCTCCTGCCTCATCTGCTGGGTTATCTCCTGATTTATCTCCTGGGTTATCTTCTGATTTATCTCCTGATTTATCTCTTGGGTTATCTCCTGGGTCATCTCCTTTCTCATCTTCTGGTTATCTCCTGGGTTATCTTCTGCCTTTTTATCCGATTTATCTCCCGGGTTATCTTCTGGTTTATCTTCAGCCTTATCTTCTGGGTTATCTCCTGCCTTTTCTTCTGATTTATCTTCTGCCTCATCGTCTGATTTATCTCCTGCCTTGTCTTCTGGTTTATCTCCTGCCTCATCTTCTGGTTTATCTTCTTGCCTTGTCTTCTGGTTTATCTTCAGCCTTATCTTCTGCCTTTTGTTCTGATTTATCTCCTGCCTTTTCTTTTGATTTATCTCCTGCCTTTTCTCCTGGTTTACCTCCTGGTTCATCTCCTGCCTTTTCTCCTGTCTCACCTCCTGGTTCATCTCCTGCCTTTTCTCCTGCCTCACCTCCTGGTTCATCTCCTGCCTTTTCTCCTGCCTTTTCTCCTGGTTTACCTCCTGGTTCATCTCCTGCCTTTTCTCCTGTCTCACCTCCTGGTTCCTCTCCTGCCTTTTCTCCTGCCTCTTCTCCTGGTTTATCTCCTGCCTTTTCTCCTGCCTCACCTCCTGGTTCATCTCCTGCCTTTTCTCCTGCCTCTTCTCCTGGTTTATCTCCTGCCTTTTCTCCTGCCTCACCTCCTGGTTCATCTCCTGCCTTTTCTCCTGCCTCACCTCCTGGTTCATCTCCTGCCTTTTCTCCTGCCTCACCTCCTGGTTTATCTCCTGCCTTTTCTCCTGGTTTACCTCCTGGTTCATCTCCTCCCTTTTCTCCTGTCTCACCTCCTGGTTTATCTCCTGCCTTTTCTCCTGCCTCACCTCCTGGTTCATCTCCTGCCTTTTCTCCTGCCTTTTCTCCTGGTTTACCTCCTGGTTCATCTCCTGCCTTTTCTCCTGTCTCACCTCCTGGTTCCTCTCCTGCCTTTTCTCCTGGTTTACCTCCTGGTTCATCTCCTGCCTTTTCTCCTGGTTTACCTCCTGGTTTATCTCCTGCCTTTTCTCCTGCCTTTTCTCCTGGTTTATCTCCTGCCTTTTCTCCTGCCTCACCTCCTGGTTCCTCTCCTGCCTGTCCCTGCTGACAGAGGCAGGAGCACCTTTGCTCTCCACGTGTCCCTCCGATGAGGAGCTGCTCTGGGGGCTGCTCTGATGCCCACCAAAGGATTGATTTGAGCAGGACCCCCAGGACGTCCAGGATAGTGGGTGGCTGAGCACTGGCACAGCTCAAGCAGGGCCTGGGGGGAAACCTGAGGAGTTTGGGAAGGAGCTGGGGTCTCCCAGTGAGGCATGGAGGTGCTCCATGAGGTTCCTGAGCCAGGATGGACTCGTTCCTGCAGTGAGGGACTGTAACAAGCGACACAAATTCCTCCTTAGATCATCATCTGACTCCAGTTTATCCCAACAATTTTATATCTTTTTGGACAGGCCACTCTCGTTGGTAGGGAGAGCACCAGAACTCTTCACCCCAAAAGACACAGAGAAAACCCATCCCACAGAAAAGAATCCAAAAAAATCACACTCGTGACAAAAACCCTGCACTGTTCCTGTCAAGCCTGTGAGAACCAGGCTTTTCTAAACCAAAACATCTCCAAGAAACTGAGCTTAGAAACTCAGAAACTTCAGACCCAGGAGCCCCAGCCTACCAGGGCCCCTCGCAGAGCAGGGTGGAGGAGAGGAGGTGACATTTGGGGACAGCAGGGTGGTGCTGCCCTGGCTGCACAGAGCTCTGGTGGAATTCCCAGCCCAAGGAAGCCCCCAGCTCCATCTGTCCCTCCAAGCCCACTGGCCATGGCTGGAGGATTGTCCCCATCCTGCCCAGGCAGTTTGGGCTTCCCATGGTGCCTACAAGTGATGATATTAATTTTAAAATCGTCTAGTAGATGGTAATTTATGTCCTTAATGCTTTTGGTTACTAATTTTTTTTTTTTTTTTTTTTTTTTTTTTTTTTTTTGCAAATTCAGGAGTTATTTGATGGGAATGTGCTCTCAGTGGAAAAGATTATTGCCATCAGCCCGAAGTGTGAGTTAGGATACACTGATTTAATGTCCTGCTGCTGGCATCAATCTGTGTTTTCCATAAGATGTGTAAATAGAGCAGTTTGAAAGCTGAGGTTTCCTTCTGCAAGTTGAGGTTTCCTTCTGCAAGTTGAGGTTTCCTTGTGAAAGTTGAGGTTTTCTTTTGGAAGTTGAGGTTTCCTTCAGAAAGTTGGGGTTTCCTTCTGCAAGCTGAGGTTTCCTTCTGCAAGCTGAGTTTCCTTCTGCAAGCTGAGGTTTCCATTTGAAAGCTGAGGTTTCCTTGTGAAAGTTGAGGTTTCCTTGTGAAAGTTGAGGTTTCCTTTTGGAAGCTGAGGTTTCCATTTGAAAGCTGAGGTTTCCTTGTAAAAGTTGAGGTTTCCATTTGAAAGCTGGGGTTTCCATTTGAAAACTGAGGTTTCCTTCTGCAAGTTGAGGTTTCCTTCTGCAAGTTGAGGTTTCCTTCTGAAAGTTGAGGTTTCCATTTGAAAGTTGAGGTTTCCTTTTGGAAGTTGAGGTTTCCTTTTGGAAGCTGAGGTTTCCTTCTGAAAGCTGAGGTTTCCTTGTGAAAGTTGAGGTTTCCTTTTGCAAGTTGAGATTTCCATTTGAAAACTGAGGTTTTCTTCTGCAAGTTGAGGTTTCCTTGTGAAAGTTGAGGTTTCCTGGTGAAAGCTGAGGTTTTCTTTTGGAAGTTGAGGTTTCCTTCTGCAAGTTGAGGTTTCCTTCTGGAAGTTGAGGTTTCCTTTTGGAAGCTGAGGTTTCCTTCTGAAAATTGAGGTTTCCTTCTGAAAGCTGAGGTTTCCTTTTGCAAGTTGAGGTTTCCTTTCACAAAGTGACCCAGCTTGTGATTGGGGTTTGACCCTTCCTGCAGGAAACCGTGCTGGAGTGGAACTTTGCTACGATGGGTAGATTTTGACTGAGTAAAATATTTTATTTTCTGGTATTCTGGTTTCTCAGGATGCCCAATTCTTCTGGTTATGTGACAGGAAGTCTCTGTTTTTGGGCAGGAAGGGTGGGCACAGGCTGGGGTCCCAGGCTCCTGCACAGCTCCTGGAGCTGTGCTGGGGTGGTTTCTCCTGGGTTCCTCGTGGTGGGATCAGTCTGAGCTGGGATCTGACCTGAGAGGAGCAGAATTCCCCCCTGGAGGGAGCCGGGTGTGCCTGCTGCAGGACAGGACTCAGGTGAGCCTGGGGGGCACAGGAGCTCCTCAGGCTTTGCTGGCAGAGCCCCCCGGGCAGGGCTGGGACCCCGGGGGGCTGCTGGGACTGCTGGGACATGGGGCTGATGGAACACGGTTCTGTGAACCTGCTGGAACCTGCTGGAACTGCTGGGACAGGGTTCTGATGGAACAGGGTTCTGATGGAACCTGCTGGAACTGCTGGGACAGGGTTCTGATGGAACAGGGTTCTGATGGAACCTGCTGGAACTGCTGGGACAGGGTTCTGATGGAACAGGGTTCTGATGGAACCTGCTGGAACTGCTGGGACAGGGTTCTGATGGAACAGGGTTCTGCTGGAACCTGCTGGAACATGGGGCTGTGGAACCTGCTGGAACATGGGGCTGTGGAACCTGCTGGAACAGGGTTCTGCTGGAACCTGCTGGAACAGGGTTCTGTGGAACCTGCTGGAACATGGGGCTGTGGAACCTGCTGGAACAGGTTCTGTGGAACCTGCTGGAACAGGGTTCTGTGGAACCTGCTGGAACATGGGCTGTGGAACCTGCTGGAACAGGGTTCTGTGGAACCTGCTGGAACAGGGTTCTGCTGGAACCTGCTGGAACAGGGTTCTGCTGGAACCTGCTGGAACAGGGTTCTGTGGAACCTGCTGGAACATGGGCTGTGGAACCTGCTGGAACAGGGTTCTGTGGAACCTGCTGGAACAGGGTTCTGCTGGAACCTGCTGGAACAGGGTTCTGTGGAACCTGCTGGAACATGGGCTGTGGAACCTGCTGGAACAGGGTTCTGATGGAACCTGCTGGAACAGGGTTCTGATGGAACCTGAGCATCATGTGGTGCTGTGGAACCTGCTGGAACATGGTGCTGTGGAACCTGCTGGAACAGGGTTCTGTGGAACCTGCTCTCACAGGGCCTGGGCATCACATGGTTCTGTGGAACCTGCTGGAACCTGCCCTCACAGGGTTCTGTGGAACCTGCTGGAACCTGCTGGAACATGGGTCTGCTGGAACCTGCCCTCACAGGGTTCTGCTGGAACCTGCTGGAACCTGCCCTCACAGGGTTCTGCTGGAACCTGCTGGAACATGGGTCTGCTGGAACCTGCCCTCACAGGGTTCTGCTGGAACCTGCCCTCACAGGGTTCTGTGGAACCTGCTGGAACATGGGTCTGCTGGAACCTGCCCTCACAGGGTTCTGATGGAACCTGCCCTCACAGGGTTCTGCTGGAACCTGCCGCTACAAGGTTCTGCTGGAACCTGCCCTCACATGGTTCTGTGGAACCTGCTGGAACCTGCCCTCACAGGTTCTGCTAGAACCTGGAACCTGCCCTCACATGGTTCTGCTGGAACCTGCTGGAACCTGTTGGAACATGGGTCTGATGGAACCTGCTGGAACCTCCCTCACAGGGTTCTGCTGGAACCTGCTGGAACATGGGGCTGATGGAACCTGCCCTCACAGGGTTCTGCTGGAGCCTGCTGGAACCTTCTGGAACCTGCCCTCACAGGGTTCTGCTGGAGCCTGGGCATCAGGGGCTCTGGGCTGCAGGGCTCTGCCCCTGCTCCTGCTCCCACCTGGAGCTTCTCTCTCTCTGCCATCATCTCCACCAACAGCAGGAGATCTGCAGCTGGGTTTGCTTTAGACCTTGGTCAGGCCACCCTCCGAGGGATGAACTCCAGCTCAGGGTGACAGCAGAGCTTTGGGGAGCTCAGGAGAATCCGAGAGCTTTTTGGGATCTCAGGAGCATCCAAGAGGTTTTTGGGAGCTCAGGTGCACTCAGGGCAAGGACAGAGGCAGGTTCAGGTACATTTGAGAACTTTTTGGGGAGCTCAGGTGCATCCAAGGGCTTTTTTGGGAGCTCAGGGGCCTCCAGGAGCTTTTTGGGGAGCTCAGGTGCATCCAAGAGCTATTTTGGGATCTCAGGTGCACTCAGGGCAAGGACAGAGGCAGGTTCAGGTACATTTGAGAACTTTTTTGGGAACTCAGGTGCATCCAAGAGCTTTTTGGGGATCTCAGGAGCCTTCAGGAGCTTTTTGGGGAGCTCAGGTGCATCCAAGGGCTTTTTTTGGGAGCTCAGGGGCCTCCAGGAGCTTTTTGGGGAGCTCAGGTGCCTCCAGGAGCTTTTTTGGGAGCTCAGGTTCCTCCAGGAGCTTTTTGGGAGCTCAGGTGCCTCCAAGAGCTTTTTTGGGAGCTCAGGTGCACTCAGGACAAGCCCAGAGGAGGGTTCAGGTTCTGGCACGTTCCACTCAGGAAAACCCCCACGCTCCCCTCGTTCCCACCCTGTGATGCTCTCTGGTTCTCCAGGGAGAAGTTCTTTAGGAAAATCCCGGGATTGTGGGATGGCTGGAGTGGGGAGTGACTGCAAACCCCCTCCAGTTCCAGCCCATCCCTGGGCAGGGACCCCTGCCAGTGTCCCAGGCTGCTCCCAGCCCCATCCAGCCTGGGCTGGGACACTGCCAGGGATCCCGGCGAGATTCCCAGGGGAAGGGGAAAAGGAGGAGGAGGAGGAGGAAGGCTCTGTCCTTCAGGAACTCCATTATAGTGCTTAGGAGCCCCTGGGCCACCTCAGCCTGGTGAAATCCCCTTTTCTCCTCCTCTTTGGGTGATTTTTGGGCTGGAAATTTCCTCAGGAATTTAACTCAGGCTGGTGAAATCCCCCCTGCTCCTCCCGTTTGGGTGATTTTTGGGCTGATTTAATCCCCTTTTCTCCTCCCATTTGAGTGATTTTTGGGCTGATTTTCACCTCAGGCTGATGAAATCCCCCCTGCTCCTCCCGTTTGGATGATTTTTGGTTGGGTGCCACCTCAGGCTGGTGAAATCCCCTTTTCTCCTCCTGTTTGGGTGAATTTTGGGCTGATTTAATCCCCTTTTCTCCTCCCATTTGAGTGATTTTTGGGCTGATTTAATCCCCTTTTCTCCTCCGGTTTGTGTGATTTTTGGGCTGGTTTAATCCCCTTTTCTCCTCCCGTTTGGGTGATTTTTGGGCTGATTTAATCCCCTTTTCTCCTCCGGTTTGTGTGATTTTTTGGGCTGATTTTCACCTCAGCCTGGTGAAATCCCCTTTTCCTCCTCCGTTTGGGTCATTTTTGGTGGTTCATTTTTTTTGGGATCTTGATTTTGCCACCTCAGCCTGGTGAAAATCCCCTTTTCTCCTCCGTTTGGTGATTTTTGGGCTGATTTTCACCTCAGCCTGGTGAAATCCCCTTTCTCCTCCCGTTTGGGTGATTTTTTGGGTCATTTTGGGCTGATTTTCACCTCAGCCTGGTGAAATCCCCTTTTCTCCTCCGGTTTGGGTGATTTTTTTGTGTCATTTTGGCTGATTTTCACCTCAGCCTGGTGAAATCCCCTTTTCTCCTCCGTTTGGGATTTTTGGCTGATTTTCACCTCAGCCTGGTGAAATCCCCTTTCTCCTCCGGTTGGGTGATTTTTTGGGCTGATTTTCACCTCAGCCTGGTGAAATCCCCTTTTCTCCTCCGTTTGGTATTTTTGTGTCACTTTTTGGCTGGTTTTCACCTCAGCCTGGTGAAATCCCCTTTTCTCCTCCGTTTGGGTGATTTTTTGTGTCACTTTTGGGCTGATTTTCACCTCAGCCTGGTGAAATCCCCTTTCTCTCCCTTTGGTGTTTGTGTCTTTTGGCTATTCACCCACCTGGTGAAATCCCCTTTCCTCCTCCAGTTTGGGTGATTTTTTGGGCTGATTTTCACCTCAGCCTGGTGAAATCCCCTTTTCTCCTCCGGTTTGGGTGATTTTTGTGTCATTTTGGGCTGATTTTCACCTCAGCCTGGTGAAATCCCCTTTTCCTCCTCCGTTTGGGTGATTTTTTGTGTCATTTTAGGCTGATTTTCACCTCAGCCTGGTGAAATCCTTCTCCCCCATTTGGACATCCCTATTCCCTTTCTCCTCCGGTTTGGGTGATTTTTTGTGTCACTTTTGGGCTGATTTTCACCTCAGCCTGGTGAAATCCCCTTTTCTCCTCCGGTTTGGGTGATTTTTTGTGTCATTTTTAGGCTGATTTTCACCTCAGCCTGGTGAAATCCTCCTTTTCCTCCTCCCTCTGGGTGATTTGTTGTGCTGCTTTTCACCCGAGGGCCAGGTGAGCACTCTGCAGCGAGCCCCGCCAGCTTCGGGGGCCGTGCCTTTGATTTGTGACCCCGCCGCATTCCTTTGTCCCCCCCATCGGGGTGCCGAGCATCCCCGGGCAGAGCCGCTCTCCGCGACCACCGGCAGGGTGGGAGATGGAGCCGGGACCCCTCGGCAGCGCCCAGGGGCCGTTCCAGGCAGGATCTGGTTTCATTCTTTACAACCCCTGGCCCTGGGAGACAGGTTCAAGTATGTAAACTATCCCCCTGCTCGCAGGTTGTGGGTGCTGGTGGGCATGGAAAAAAAAACATTCCTGACACCAGCTCCTTTGAGGAATCCTCACCTCCTGATGGCCATAAGCCATTAGGAGTCAAAAGAAAGGGCTGACATCCGACAGCGCCGGATAAACAGCTAAACATTAACCCTTGGAGTGGCCCGAAAAACAGACTTAAAAGGCTTTTTGTGGAAAGAAGCCTTTTTCTTTTTTTTTCTTTTTTTTTTCCTGGTGGGGCTGTTAATTGCTGTCTTTCTTCGGGACACCTTTCAGCAGCACCTGCTGTAAACAGAGGGGCTCCTGCCCAGCATTCCCGCCGGGATTGCTGCCTGCAGGGGCCACTGCTGATTCCTCCTGGCGCTGCAATCCAAGTGCCAGCGAGCCTGAGCACCCCTGAGCTGGGAATGCTGCAATTCCCTGAGCTGGAGATGCAGGGGTGGTGATGCACCAGGATCACCCCACACAGGAATCAAGAAATCAGAAAATTCATTGTAAAGATTCTCAAACTATCCAGCTCAGCCATTCTTGGTCAGGGGTTTCTTTTCCAGCTCTCCCCTGCCCATTTCCTGCCTTTCCCCTCTCTGGGCACACAGAATTTGTGGGTTTTTTGGGGTTTTTTTGGGTTTCTTTGGCTCCTCTGGAGCAGCTCTGACTCCTGGAATTCCTGAGCTGCAGGGATGGATGATGCACCAGGATCACCCCACACAGCAATCAAGAAATCAGAAAATTCACTTTAAATCCCTTCAGTGCCATTTAGCTCAGCCATTCTTGGTCAGGGGTTTCTTTTCCAGCTCTCTCCTGCCTTTCCCCTCTCTGGGCACACAGGATTTGTTCTTTTTGGGTATTTTGGGGTTGTTTTGGCTCACTGGAGCAGCTCTGACTCCTGGAATTCCCTGAGCTGCAGGGATGGATGATCCACCAGGATCACCCCACACAGCAATCAAGAAATCAGAAAATTCACTTTAAATCCCTTCAGTGCCATTTAGCTCAGCCATTCCTGGTCAGGGGTTTCTTTTCCAGCTCCCTCCTGACCCACAGGAAAATTCCGGGGTCGATGCCTTCAGCAGAGAGCAACAAATCCCTTCTTCCTCGGCAGAGGAATTCCTGCTGGAATTCCTGAGAGCCCCTTTTCATCCAAAGGGAGTTTTTTAACAAAAGCAGGAGGTTTTTTTCTCCCAAGAAAGGAGAAACTCGGAGTGTCCGTGTAGGTGCTTTCATTGCAGCCAGGAACCAGAACCAAAAAAATATACAAAAAAGGAGGAGAGTTGGAATATTTGGTTGTCCTGGAATATTTGTCCATTCTGGAATATTTGTCCGTTCTGGAATATTTGTCCATTCTGGAATATTTGGTTATCCTGCAATATTTGGCTGTCAAATATTCCAGGACAGAAAAATATTCCAGGACAAAAAACCTCCCGAACTTATTAACTCTCAAAAACCAAACCAACCAAATATTCCAGGACACCCAAATATTCCAGAATATACAAATATTCCAGAACAACTATTCCAGAATATCCAACTATTCCAGAACACCCAACTATTCCAGAACAGCCAAATATTCCAGAGTAGCCAAATATTCCAGAACACCCAAATTCCAGAATATCCAAATATTCCAGAAAAAATATTCCAGAATATCCAAATATTCCAGAACACCCAAATATTCCAAAACACACCCAAATATTCCAGAATATCCAAATATTCCAGAACAAATATTTCAGAATATCCAAATATTCCAGAACGGCCAAATATTCCAAAACACCCAAATATTCCAGAACTGCCAAATATTCTAGAATATCCAAATATTCCAGAACAAATATTCCAGAGTAGCCAAATATTCCAGAACAAACAAATATTCCAGAACAGCCAAATACTCCAGAATAGCCAAATATTCCAAAACACCCAAATATTCCAGAATATCAAAGTATTCCAGAATATCCAAATATTCCAGAACAAATAATCCAGAATATCCAAATATTCCAGAGTAGCCAAATATTCCAAAACACCCAAGTTTTCCAGAACTGCCAAATATTCCAGAATATCCAAATATTCCAAAACACCCAAATATTCCATGACAGCCAAATCTTCCAAAATATCCAAATATTCCTGAATATCCATATATTCCAGAACACCCAAACATTCCAGAATATCCAAAGATTCCAGGACAGCCAAATCTTCAAATTTCCCTCCATTTTCAGTTTGCTTCAGGGTAACTTTAATTTTCAATTAATTTTCACTCAATTTTCAGTTCCCCTTGTGTGTGCCCAGCGTGCTGCCCATGGCTCCTGGCACAAACAAAATTTTCCATTTGTTCTCCCTCCTCTGGAAAGGAGCAAATTTGGGATATTTGGCTGTTTGGCTCCTGGGATTTATCTATTCCAGATTTTTCTGGTTTCTCTTTGCCCACCAGCACCCAGCTGCTGCAGGGCAGGGAGAAAGGAGAGGATTTTTTAATTTTTTTTTAAGGTCCCTTCCAGCCCAAACCATTCCAGGATTCCATGGTTCTGCTCCTGAGCTGACAGGAGACTCCCCATGGTTTTGTGAAGAACATTTGGACTGAATACAAATTTTTCAGTATGAAAATTGAACGTTTCTTTCAAAGACAGAGGTCAGAAAGATTTGAGAGAAACTTAAAGCAAAGAGAACCGTACCGGTCACCTCTTCAATTCAAATTTTGTTATTAATTTGATTGGAAACGTCACAAAATTCAGGTTTCTCTCCAAAGTGCTTCCCCCCAACTCCATGATTTGGGCAGAGAGCTGAACCCCAATCCCCCACGAGCGATTAATTTGAATTTCAGTCATGAGAACTTCTCTCCACCAGCGTGTCCAGGATTGCAGCTGGGAAAAAAAAATCCAAAAACTGGGAAATGGTCAGCAAAGAGCTTCACCCCAACATTCCAGACAACGGGAAATCCTGGGGGGTTTTGTGGGTTTTAACAAAGCTGAGCATCCTTGGACACTGCTTGGGCAGGACAGAGCTCCTGTGCAGGCTGGGTTTCCTAGGTCTGAAATTTCTAATTTCGATTTCTTGGTGGTGTTTTGGTTTAGAAAAGCCTGGTTCTCACAGGGTTTGACAGGAACAGTGCAGGGTTTTTGTCACGAGTGTGATTTTTTTGGATTCTTTTCTGTGGGATGGATTTTCTCTGTGTCTTTTGGGGTGAAGAGTTCTGGCGCTCTCCCTGCCAGCGAGAGTGGCCTGTCCAAAAAGATGTAAAATTGTTGGGATAAACTGGAGTCAGATCATGATCTAAGGAGGAATTTGTGTTGTTACTCGCCACAGCGACATCTGGAAATGGAAAGACACGGAGAAAATCCATCCCACAGGAAAGAATCCAAAACATCCTGACAAAACCCCTGGAATGTTCCTGTCAAACCCTGTGAGAACCAGGCCTGCCTACACCAAAACATCACAAAAATTGAACTCAGACCCTCGGAAGCAGCAGGGCTAGGAAAGCCAGGCTGCATTCCTGAGGGCGGGAAGGGAGCAGCGAGGAGCTGGGAGTGTGGATTTGGGAAGAGCCAGCCCTGGGTGGTGAGCTTTGGAGCAGGACACGGGAAGGGAGCTGGGCAGCTTCTGGAGAATGTTTCCTGGGATCTAACCAGGAGGGCTTGGAGTGTTCCCCGAGTTCTGTCACCCTCTGCTGTGGGTCTGCAGCAATCCCTGGAGCAGCTCCTGAGCCAGCGCTGCTGTCCTCATCCCATTCCTCAGGGAGCCAGCCCTGGGGGAACTGAAAAACAACCAATTCCACCCTGTGCCGAGGGCAGGGACACCTTCCATGGACAGGGACACCTTCCATGGACAGCTTCCATGGACAGGGACAGCTTCCATAGACAGCTTCCACAGACAGGGACAGCTTCCATGGACAGAAACACCTTCCATGGACAGAAACACCTTCCATGTGCACCTTCCTCTAGGCCAGGTGCTCCAAGCTCCCTGAGGAGCTGGGCAGGGAATGGAGAATCCCTGAGGAGCTGGGCAGGGAATGGAGAATCCCTGAGGGAGCTGGGCAGGGAATGGAGAATCCCTGAGGAGCTGGGAATGGATGGAGAATCCCTGAGGGAGATGGGAATGGATGGAGAATCCCTGAGGAGCTGGGAATGGATGGAGAATCCCTGAGGAGCTGGGAATGGATGGAGAATCCCTGAGGAGCTGGGCAGGAATGGAGAATCCCTGAGGAGCTGGGAATGGATGGAGAATCCCTGAGGAGCTGGGCAGGGCTCAGCTGGAGCACAGGAGGCTCAGGGGCCCCTGTGGCTCCTGCCAGGGGAATTTGGGATCTGATCCCAGGCACAGGAGGAGAGGGAACGGCCCCAGGGCAGGCTCAGGGTGGGCACCAGCAGGAATTTCCCCATGGAAAGGGCGCTCAGGAGCTGGGATTGCCCGGGGAGGGTCGGAGCTCCCATCCCTGAAGATTTCAGCTGGAGGTGGCCCTGGGCACACGGGCAGTGCTGGCCTGGTTGGGCTCGGTGGTCTCCCAGCCCCTCTCCCACCTGGAGCGTTCCAGGTCCCGCTGTGCTTTCCCCACCCGGCCGAGCTGCCCCGGGCTCTGCCCCGGTGGCCACGGGCTGCCTGGAGGTGGCCCCTTCCCATCCACCACCACCTCCGCAGCCTCAGTGCCCAGCCCGGCCCTCCCTTCCCCCAATCCCCGTGACCCTCCCCCTCCCCAAATTGGCTGCTTTCTCCCTTCTCCCCCCCTCTTTTTTTTTTTTTTTTTTCCTTTTTTTTTTTTTTTTAATTTTTTTTTTTTTTTTGGCTGAGTGATGAGCTGTATGCCAAATCCATCTGCTCCTGTCTCCCCTAGCTGCCTTCCAGATCGTTCCAGGCTCCCTGGCAGCCAGCCTAGACCGATCTCTCTCCCTGCACTCTCCGGAGCACATTCCTTTCTACACCTTTTCCCGAGCTGGGATAGAAATGAGTATCAACCCCAAACAAAAAGCATCTGCTTTCTGCCTGCTGCTGCCTCACCGGCCGCGCCGGCACGTTCCTCCCGTGTCAGCAGCCATGCAAAACACGCCGAGCCCCCCGCCCGCTCCCTGTCGGCAGCGCTGTCGCGATTCGGGGCGCCCGGAGCTCCCCCGCGCCCGCTCCCGCGCCGGCTCCGCAGCACCAGCTGTGACCACCGCACCATTTGTTCCTCCAGCCCACGCCAGCACTCGGAGCCAGTTCTTTATCACCCCAATTAGCCTTGTCTGAGCTGATGAGAGGAGAGAGGCTTCCACTGCAAGGCAGGGATGGGGGGAAGAGAGCCGGAGAGGCGCGGGTACCCGGCGGGCGATTCCCGGCTTTGTTCGCCGCCGGGGATGGAGCTGCTGGGGTTGGACCCTCAAAAGCTGCTTAAGAAGGGTCGGGGCACGGAGTTTTGGGGGGTTTTTTTCCGCCTTTTTCCGTCGTGGTCTTGGTTGTTTGCCAGAGGGAAAGGAGCATCCTCAGGGTTCACCTGCTCCCAGGATGGGGTGGGCTGCTTTCCTGGGTGAGGTGGGGGTGCACCCTGCTCCCAGGATGGACTGGGATGGGCTGTGGTTCCTTCCTGGGAGAGCTGGGGGTGCACCCTGCTCCCAGGATGGGCTGTGCTTCATCCCAGCCACATTTCTGGGAGAGCTGAGGGTGCACCCTGCTCCCAGGATGGGCTGTGCTTCATCCCAGCCACATTTCTGGGAGAGCTGAGGGTGCACCCTGCTCCCAGGATGGGCTGTGCTTCATCCCAGCCACATTTCTGGGAGAGCTGGGGGTGCACCCTGCTCCCAGGATGGGCTGGGATGGGCTGTGGTTCCTTCCTGGGGGAGCTGGGAGGTGCTCCCTGCACCCAGGATGGGCTGGGATAGGCTGTGATTCATCCCAGGCACATTTCTGGGAGAGCTGGGGGTGCACCCTGCTCCCAGGATGGGCTGGGATGGGCTGTGGTTCCTTCCTGGGGGAGCTGGGAGGTGCTCCCTGCACCCAGGATGGGCTGGGATAGGCTGTGATTCATCCCAGGCACATTTCTGGGAGAGCTGGGGGTGCACCCTGCTCCCAGGATGGGCTGTGGTTCCTTCCTGGGAGAGCTGGGGTGCACCCTGCTCCCAGGATGGACTAGGCTTCATCCCAGGCACATTTCTGGGAGAGCTGGGGGTGCACCCTGCTCCCAGGATGGGCTGTGGTTCCTTCCTGGGAGAGCTGGGGGTGCACCCTGCTCCCAGGATGGACTGGGCTTCATCCCAGCCACATTTCTGGGAGAGCTGGGGGTGCACCCTGCTCCCAGGATGGGCTGGGATGGGCTGTGGTTCCTTTCTGGGGGAGCTGGGAGGTGCACACTGCTCTCAGGATAGGCTGTGCTTCATCCCCACCATGGCTCTGGGATAAACTGGGAGGTGTTCCCTGCTCCCAGGTTGGGCTGTGCTTCATCCCAGCCACATTTCTGGGATGAATTGGGAGGTTTATCCCAGAGACATGCCCCCAGGATGGGCTGTGCTTCCTCCCAGCCACTTTCTGGGAGAGCTGGGGGTTCCCCAGTGAGGATCTCCCTGGATCCATGGCAGAGCCCCCAGCAGCCTTGCAGGGCACTGAAGGAATTCCCGTTTCTCCCACGGCCTCATTGCAGTTTCCCGAGTTGGACACCAAGCTGTCCGTGTGGCCATCAGCCCCAAATCCCGGGATTTGCCCCAAACAGCCTCCTCCTAGCTGTGTCTGGGGCTGGAGCTCCCCACCCTGGGTCCCTCAGAGCTGCTGGGAGCTTCTGTCCCTCCTGGGCTTCAGCTGGATCCATCGGTGAGGGCAATTCCTGGAAACCCCTGGTGCCATCATCCCAAAGCCAGGAAGGGGATCCCTCCTTTGCCTGGCACAGACTGCACTGGGAGGAAGAGGATGGATGGGATCTGAGCCCAGTCCCGTGGTGGGCACTTGGTTGGAGGGGACAAAGTCCCCTGAGTGGGTTCAGGTCCCACCAGGGTCCCAAGCTGCTCCTCCAAGGCACAGGAGGGTTCCCAGCAGGGCCCTGACCCCATCGGGGTCATCCTGGCAGCTGAGACCCCAAAACCTCACCGAGGAGCTCTGCTCCCCACATCTGTCCTGCTTCCCTGGCCCGTGCAAGGTTGGCTGAGCAGGTCCAGGATTCTGGACAGCTGGAACAGCAGCCAGCCCCCAAATGAGGGAAATTACACTTTGCAACAAAACCCACCACCCAGGGAGTCCAAGATGCTGTGGGGCACCCCAGGGTTGTGGTTTAAAGTTGTCTTGGTACCTGCACCCCACCACCATCTCTGCTCTTCTCTGCCTGATTTCCAAGTGGGTTCCTCCTGATGGATTCCTGAGCAGCTTCCCCAAAATCCTGTGCATTTTCCCTCGGTGCAGATGCACCCCTTGGAGCTCCTGAGGCTCTAGAGCAGGTTTTAACCCCTTCTTGATTAAAGTCAGCCAGGAGGAGACCTGCAGAGGAGGCTCCAGCTCGACCACTCACCCCCAAGTCTCTCCAGCATCTTCCCAGGCTCTGGGAAGGGGCCTGAGTTGGTGTCACACGGCTCCAAACCAGTGCCTGGTGCAGTCACAGAGGCCCCTGCTGGGGTCCCATCCCGCTCCAGAGCCATGGAATGGGTGACATGGAGACTCCCTCAGAGTCCATCCAGCCCCAGCACTGCCAAGGCCACCGCTGCCCACGGCCCCGGGTGCCACAGCCCTGGGGGCTTTGAGCGCTTCCACCTTAGGTGCGAGCTCCCAGATCCCTCTGCTCAGCCACCAGAGCCACCCCCTCCTCCCTGAGCCCACCCCAGACCCTCCTGGCAGCCCTGCCAGGGCTGGGGAGCTCATCCCCCACCTGAACAAAGGAGCTGCTCCCCCCTGGACCAGGGGATGGAAGCTGGAAGGATCTACAAACAATTATCTCATCCCTTCCTTCCACCGAGCCAGCCTCAGCTCTGCCTAAACTGTTCTTGATGGGTTCCCTGCAATTTGTGCTGAGAACTTCCCACCACAGACGCCCCACACCTTCCCCGAGCAGTCGGCTGCGATATTTTGCTCTTCCCACCAGGATCCTCTTCCTGCTGTTCAGCTTGGATTGTGCTCACTGCTTCTTGAATTGTGTCCCAAGAGAGAGAGTGTGAGCCCAGCACTGCTCCTTCCTTCCTTCCTTTTCTTCCTTCCTTTCCTTCTTTCCTTTCCTTTCCTTTCCTTTCCTTTCCTTTCCTTTCCTTTCCTTTCCTTTCCTTTCCTTTCCTTTCCTTTCCTATCACTCAGAGCTCCCTCAGCCCAGGGTGAGCTGTCCTTGGAGCTCTCCCTGGCTCTCCCCCAGCCCAGCCTTGCTCTCCCAGCTCTCCCCATCATTCCAGAGGTTGGGATGGGTCCCTCTCCGGGAACAGCCTGCCTTTGACCCTCCCCATTTCCCGAACCCTACAAAGGACACTCACCTCTGACCCACCCAGCTCCAGCTGCAACTCACTTCAAAGCCCCCAAAATCCCAACATCACCAGGCTGGAAAAACCCTCCAAAATTCCCCACATCCCTGACTCCCCCCCCCCCCCCCCCCAGCCTGGCCACTCCAACTCCCCACCTGCATATATTTATTTTCCTCCCTGGGGCTTGAACCCAGGCAACCCCAAAACCTCGGCGCTTTCCTGGCGGCGAAATCCCCCCCCGGCTGGGAGGAAAAGCCGCGTCAGAGGCAGGCAGAGCAGAATTAACCCTCCCTCGGCAGGGCTGCCTGGGCTCCGGGGCTCCTGCACCTTTCCCGGTGCTCTCCCGGCACAATGCTTCCCGTGCTGCTGCAGCACCGAGAGGCATGGTGAAGTTGCTAATAATGGCACTAAAAGAAAATATGCTACATCTGTTATGGATAGCAGTACAAAATTAGCTGATCACACCTCTGACACCCAAGATGTCTTCACTTAAAATACTCGTTGGCTTTACTTTACATAATTTGCTGATTATATTTAAAAGAAATACAATTTTGCAATTACTGTTCTTTCTGGTGCGCTATCTATGCATCATTTTCTTTTTATGTTTATATATTTCTCCTTCATTAGTGCAGTCTGAAGGGTGATTAGATCCCTTCAAACATTTTACAGAGGTTAAACGTTGATTAAGATTTAATTATTACTGTAAATAGCTTGGAATGACATATGGTGCAAAAACCTGACATATGTGCATTTGAATAAATGAAGTGCTATTTCCCATGATGCTTCAGTAGCTGTTTAACAGCTTTGCTGAAGGGTTATGTTGCACCTCATGTTAAGATTGCTTTGATGTTATATTTTGTTGGGTTTTTGCAGCTGAAAGCTAAGAACAGTTTTTCCAGTTTTTAAAAACATTGAATATTTTAAATACCTAAATTGTTTTGCACAAATTTTTGCTAATTTGTCTAACTAGGTTAAACATTTTTCAAAAGCATCTCGATTTTTAACGTGGGTTCCTCGCATTGTGTCGGCACCAGCGGGGGTTCGATGTATAGGATTTCGAAAATCCCAGGTTTTCCGCCGGGTCCTGTCCCGGCTGGGAGCGGGGATTTGCTGCCACGGAGCCCTCCGGGGGATGCAGAGATTCCCAGCCATTCCGGGGCGAGGCAAAGCTGCAGGAGAAGCCGGGAAAAAAAAAAAAAAAAAAAAAAAATTAGGGAAAGGGCCGGAGATTTCGTGGAGCTGGAGGAAGGGGCGAGCGGAGCCGAGCGAGGCGCTTCCCTCGGGGGAGCTCTGCCGGGATCTCCCCCCAGCTCCAGCCGGGCTTTGCCAGGTCCAGCTCTGGGCAGGGAGCGGTTCAGAGGTGCCAGAGGCAGGGTTGGGGTGGGATGAGCCTCAGCCACCCCAAAATCCATCGAGCAGCGCCAGGCAGCGTGAGCGGCGCTCCGAGTGCCGCGCACCCAGCTCGGCGGGGCCGGAGCGCAGGAAACCCCGGGGGAAAGGCGTGATCCATGTGGAATTATCCCCCTGTGCCCCCTCCCCGAGGTGCCCGGTGGATCCTTAGGGCTGCCCCGGCGCTGATCCCGCTCCTCTTTGCCCCCGCAGATCGAGACGTCGCGGCTGGAGCCGGAGATCGCCAGGGCCACCAGCAGCAAGACCGTGGTCTACAACAAAGGCTTGTGAGGGGAACAGGAGCAGCCCGGCCCCGCAGGGCACAGGGGAAGCTCCAGACCCCGCCTGGGAGGAAGAGAACGACCCCGAGAAGATGAAATAATAGAGCTCAGAGGTAGGAGCTGCTGCCGGCAGCCCGGGAGTGAATTAACACCTGCCGAGAACTGACACCTCACACCACTCGACAAGATTAACGCTCAAAGTTCTAACTTAGCAACGGGAGCAGCGACTACGACAAATAAAAAATCACCTTGACACACTTTAGGACTTAGCCGAGGGAGCTCGGAGTTACTGGCAGTGCACGGAGGGAGCTCAGGGGCGAGCCCGGGTGCTCGGGGCTGAGCCGGCACATCCTTGTGCGTGTGTGTCCGAGAGCTGGGGCTGCACTGGTGCTGCACTGGTGCTGCAGCGCACTGACTGCAGAGCCCGAGGGCTGTGCGCCGCATTGATCGGGGGATCGGGAATGCCCGCTGTTGAATTCCACCCCGGCGCTGAAGAGGAGTTCCCACCTCCGAGTGCCCAGCGAAGGGCTCGGCTGTGCCCCCTCCATCCTTCCTCCTCCTCCTCCTGCTGCTGCAGACGCTGCTGCCTTCGCTGCCAGCCTGGCTGGCCCTGGATCGCACCACCTGGAATTCCACGGGGCCCTTCTGCCTGCATTTCAAGCCCCTGGAAAGCCGAGGTGCCCACGCGTGGAGTGGTGGAGCAGAAGTGGGCTGGAGCCGCTGTGCAGAGCCCTGCGGGGGTCTGTCTCCCCCGGCACAGACCCTCTGGCAGGGATGCTGCTCGTCTGGGGGGCTTGGCTAAGCCAGGCTTTGCTGAGCTGGTGGCGAAGGACACGATGTGGTTTAAGCTTGGATCAATCCCCAGCTGGGCACGCAGTTGGACAAGAATCATTGCAGACCTCTTCCAACTGGAATTTCCTCTCCTTCTCCCTCTCCCTCTCCTCCTTCTCCCTCTCCCTCTCCTCCTTCTCCCTCTCCCTCTCCTCCTTCTCCCTCTCCTCTTCTCCTCCTCCCTCTCCTCCTTCTTCTCCTCTCCCTCTCCTCTTCTCCTCTCCCCCTCCTCTTCTCCTTCTCCATCTCCCTGTCCCTCTCCTTCTTCTCCCTCTCCTTCTCCTTCTCCTCTCATTTTTTTTCCCAGCCTCTCCACCCAGCAAAGCCGACTCTGCCCGAGGCCAGTCAAGGACCCAAAGCCGGGGTCCCTCTGTCCCTCTGTCCGTCCCTCTGTCCCTCTGTGTCCCTCTGTCTGTCCCTCTGTCTGTCCGTCCGTCCCTCCCAGCGCTGCCCTCCCCGGCTTTGGGGTCACATTCGGCTTTCTGGGATCTCACCCCCCAAAATTCACCCCTGAGGGGCTCCTCGGCTTCCTGTGGAGCATTCCAGGGGCACGGCATTCCAAGGATAGAGCATTCCAGGGATAGAGCATTCCAGGGGCACAGCATTCCAGGGGCACGGCATTCCAGGGGCACGGCATTCCAGGGCACGGCATTCCAGGGGGCACGGCATTCCAGGGGGCACGGCATTCCAGGGGCACGGCATTCCAGGGGCACGGCGTTCCAGGGATAGAGCATTCCAGGGATAGAGCATTCCAGGAGCAAATCAGGAATAATTGTCCAGAAGGGATAAATCTGGAATAGTTGCCCAGAAGGGGTAAATCAGGAATAATTGCCCAGGAGGGGTAAATCAGGAATAATTGCCCAGGAGGGGTAAATCTGGAATAATTGCCCAGGAGGGATAAATCTGGAATAGTTTCCCAGAAGGGATAAATCAGGAACAGTTTTCCAGAAGGAGTAAATCTGGGATAATTGCCCAGGAGGGGTACATCTGGAATCATTTCCCAGGAGGGATAAATCAGGAATAGTTTCCCAGGGGGGATTGGTGCTGTGGATTTATCCCTGGGGACAGGGGCAGCTCCAGGCTGCTCACAGCCGCTGTTCCTGGGGCAGCTCCAGCCCCAAACCCTGCTGGGACCCAGGGGGGGCTCAGCTCCCCCCGGCCTGGATTTACCCCAGGACTGTGGGATTTGGCCCAGGGAGTCCCGTGGCTGCCCGGGGCGAGAGGAATGAGGAATGTCACCTGGCAGAGGGTGGGGACAGCCCGGCTGCGGAGCGGGCAGGGAGGGGACAGCGGCCCTGGGGACACCCCGGGGCCATCGGAGCTCCTGGAGCACCCCGGGAGAGGGAAGAGGAGAGGAGAGGTGATAGGGAAAGGGGAGCCCAGGGAGGGAGAGAGGGGATGGGAAAAGGGGATGGGGAGAGGGGATGGGAGAGGGGAGAGGGGAGCCCAGGGAGGGGAGAGGGGATGGAGAGAGGGGAGCCCAGGGATGGGGAGAGGAGATGCTGGCTGTGCCCAAGGATGGGGAGAGGGGAGAGAGGGGATGAGAGAGGGGGTGCTGGCAGTGCCCAGGGATGGGAGAGGGGATGGGGAGAGGGGAGAGAGGGAAGGAGAAAAGAGAGAGGGGATGGGGAGAGGGAGAGAGGGAATGAGAGAAGAGAGAGGGGATGGGGAGAGGGGAGAGAGGGAATGAGAGAAGAGAGCCCAGGAATGAGAAGGGATGCTGGCAGTGCCCAGGGATGGAGAGAGGGAATGAGAGAAAAGAGAGGGGATGGGGAGAGGGGAGCCCAGGAATGAGGAGAAGGGATGCTGGCAGTGCCCAAGGATGGGGAGAGGGGAGCACAGGGAGGGAAGAGGGGATGGGGAGAAAGGAGAGAGGGAATGAGAGAGGGGATGAGAGAGGGGATGCTGGCAGTGCCCAGGGATGGGGAGAGGGAATAGGGAGAGGGGATGGGCAGAGGGACCCAGGATGGGGAGAATGGATGCCGCAGTGCCCAGGGATGGGGAGAAGGAGATGCTGGCAGTGCCAGGGATGGGGAGAAGGAGATGCTGGCAGTGCCAGGGATGGGAGAGGGGAGCCAGGAATAAGGACAAGGGAAGCTGGCAGTGCCAGGGATGAGGAGAGGGGAGCCCAGGAATGAGGAGAAGGGATGCTGGCAGTGCCCAGGGATGGGGAGAAGGGATGCTGGCAGTGCCCAGGGATGGAGAGAGGGGATGGGGAGAGGAGATGCTGGCAGTGCCAGTCCTGGGAGAAGCAGTCAGGCTGAGCTGTGAGCCTGGAGCAGGCCCTTCCCACGGTGGCTGTGGGGTGCTGGGGGTGCAGGTCCCCCCAGCTCCACATCCACGGGGGTGCGTGGAGCAGGGAGAAGCTCCCCTGAGGCTGAAATTCCCGTGGGGGCTGAGGCAGGAGCAGCTCCGGGTGCTGCCGGGAGAAGGTTCCTGGCCCGGGGACTGTCCGGGGGCAGCCTCCCCCCTTCCCCTTGAACCTTCTGCCTCAAGGCTTCCTCACCCCAGGCGTTTGTTCGGAGGAGGGGGAAGGAGGAAGGGACGGGGGCTGAGCTTTGCCGTGAGATTCCGGAGAGCTGGAGCAGGAAGGGAGCGGCGCTTTGGCTTCGGGGCGCTCACAGATCCGGGCTGTTGAGCTGGGCTCACCTGCTGGCTCCAAGCAGGCGATTTCCAGGGATTGAAAGGAGGCCGGGCTTTGCTGCCTGTGCCTCTTCGGGAGACACCCGAGAAAAAAACCAGGGGTTGATCAAGTTTTGCCCTCGGGGAAGGTTTTCCCCGAGAAAGGAGATTTTGGGCTCCCGGTTTTCCCCGCGATGGATGAGGATGCTTCCCCTGCACCCGCTTCACCTGCAGGACGGGGATGGATCAGCGGGGAATCATCCCGTTAATCATCAACAGGGGCTGAGTTTGGAGACGGGAGCGGGGGTTTATCAAAGGCAGGGAATGCAGAGGGCCTGATCCTGCGGGAGGGGCCGGCACCAGCTTGGGGGATGTCGGAGGAGCTGTGCTGTGAGCGTGCCTCGGCTCAAAGGCAGCTGCTCCGTCAAACAAGTGACAATCAAAGGGCCTAAATGAGTCTGGGTTTGTCGTCTGCCCGCACAAACCCCGTCAGACTTGTTTGGCTTTGTGTGGCAGCGAAATGGGACTCAGGCAGCTCGGCAGGGTTTGTGCAGGGGATGGAGCATCCCGGCCCCAGGCAGGCATTCCCGAGCTCCACAGTTCAGGGTTATGCTGGAGGATGGAACATCCCGGCCCCAGGCAGGCATTCCCAGAGCTCCACAGCTCAGGGTTTGTGTCGGGGGATGGAACATCCCGGCCCCAGGGCTCACCTCCAGCCACGGCTCGGGGTTTGTGTCGGGGATGGAACATCCCGGCCCCAGGCAGGCATTCCCGGAGCTCCACAGCTCGGGGTTTGTGCAGGAGGATGGAGCATCCCGGCCCCAGGCAGGCATTCCCGGAGCTCCACAGTTCAGGGTTTATGCTGGAGGATGGAACATCCCGGCTCCAGGCAGGCATTCCCAGAGCTCCACAGCTCAGGGTTTGTGTCGGGGGATGGAACATCCCGGCCCCAGGCAGGCATTCCCGGAGCTCCACAGCTCGGGGTTTGTGCAGGAGGATGGAGCATCCCGGCCCCAGGCAGGCATTCCCGGAGCTCCACGGCTCGGGGTTTGTGTCGGGGGATGGAACATCCCGGCTCCAGGGCTCACCTCCAGCCACAGTTTGTGCTGAGGGATGGAACATCCCGGCCCCAGGCAGGCATTCCCGGAGCTCCACAGTTCAGGGTTTATGCTGGAGGATGGAACATCCCGGCCCCAGGCAAGCATTCCCGGAGCTCCACAGTTCGGGGTTTATGCTGAGGGATGGAACATCCCGGCTCCAGGGCTCACCTCCAGCCACAGTTCTTGCTCCCACGTTCTTGGTGTCCCAATGCCCCTCCAAATGTCGAAGCCCCTGCCCAAAAGCTCCTGCTGGGAGCTGGGAACAGCCACCACCTCCTGGGCTCGGTTCCCTTCTCCAGCCTCCTCTGGGAGCACGGGATCACGGAATGGTTTGGGCTGGAAGGGCTCTGGAATCTCCTCCCATTCCAAACCCCTGCCAGGGGGGTCTCCCCCCACCCCAGGGTGCTCCAGGCCCCATCCACAGTCCCTGCAGGTCTGGGTGGGCAGGTGGCCCTGCAGTCGCTGGGATTTGTCCCCAGGATTTGTCCCCAGCATCAGGGGACCCTCAGGACGCTGCAGGTCCCTCTCTGTGCCCTGCCCCGGCTTGGGGACGAGCAGGAGCAGGGCTCTGCACGAGGAGCGCGCTGTGGTGGCCCCGTGGGCCCAAACCCTTGGGCAACCAAGAGCCCTGGGGTGTCCCAGCGTGGGGACACCACAGGGACACCACGGGGACACCACGACGTCCCAAACGCTGCGGTTCCAGCATCCCGACGGCGGCTGGGGTTGAATTTCAGCGGGAAGCGGCCGAAATTTGAATCCGAGCAGGATGGGAGCGGAGCAGCCCAGCAGACCCCCAAGCCCAGAGGGATCTCCAGGGGCGGTTTCTCCTTGGTTGGGCTCCTGGCGCCGCGGTGGGAGCCACGGCGAGCCCGGCAGTGGGCGAACGGCCCCGGGAGCGCTCCGCGGCACGGCTAACGACGTTCTGCACGCTCATTAATCGCTAATTAATCTCCTAACGCGCGGGACGGAGCCCGAGCGTTCGCGGATGCTGTAGCGGGCAGCGCGGAACCCGCGGCTCGCCCCGAGCCCTTCACCTCGGCACGGAATAATCATGAGATGATCGTCTCCCGGAGTATTTAATTAGAAACGTCGCCGTTAATTGATTTCTTGGCTCCGTTAATTAAGGGATAATGAGGAGCAGGTTGCGGCGAAAGGTGCCAGCGAGGAGTCTGGAGGTTTTCCTGGAGGTTTTCCTGGAGGTTTTCCTGGAGGATGGGTGTGTGGGGTGCTCCCTGAGCTGGGGACAAGCCCCGGGCTGGTGGCGCCCGTGTCGCGACCCCCGCGCTGCTCCGGATCCCCTTCCCCATCCCGGGCTGGGCAGGGGGTCCCGGCTGGCACGGGTCCGCTCCTCCCGGGGTGGGGGGCGCACGGCGGGCTGGGCAGGGCCCGTGGCCGTGCCCGGCTCGGGGGGTCCCCACGGCTCTTTAGGGACCCCCGGTCCCGGCTGTGCCCTGAGGGGTCCCGGGTCCTGCCAGCCCCGGCGGCTCCTGCCGGGCTCCGGACCCCGGGGGATGGGGACAGCGGGGGGGGACAATGGGGGGACAATGGGGGAGACAATGGGGGGACAATGGGGTGGGAAATGGGGGGACAATGGGGGGACAATGGGGGAGACAATGGGGGGACAATGGGGGGACAACGGGAAGGGGAAAATGGTGGGACAGTGGGGGACAGTGGGGGACAATAGGGAGACAATGGGGGGAACAATGGGGGGACAATGGGGGGACAGTGGGAGAGTGACAATGAAGGGACAATGGGGAGGGGAAAATGGGAGGAAAATGGGGGGACAGTGGGGGACAGGGGACAATGGGGAGGGGGAAATGGGGGGACAATGGGGGAGACAATGGGGGGACAGTGGGGGACAATGGGAGAGTGACAATGAGGGACAATGGGGTGGGAAATGGGGGGACAATGGGGTGGAAATGGGGGACAATGGGGGAGACAATGGGGGGACAATGGGGGGACAATGGGGGGACAACGGGAAGGGGAAAATGGTGGGACAGTGGGGGGACAGTGGGGGGACAATAGGGGGACAATGGGAGAGACAATGGGGGGAAATGGGGGAGACAATGGGGGGACAGTGGGGGACAATGGGAGAGTGACAATGAGGGGACAATGGGGGGACAATGGGAGAGTGACAATGAGGGGACAATGGGGGGATGGGGACAATGGGGGGACAATGGGGAAATGGGGGGATGGTGACAATGGGGGGACAATGGGGGGAAATGGGGGGGATGGGGACAATGGGGGGACAATGGGGGGGACAGTGGCAATGTTGGGGGAATGGTGACAATGGGGAGACGGTGACAGTGGGGGGGACAATGGGGGGACGGTGACAGCACCGTGGGGACAGTGACAGCACCGGCGTCTGTCTGGGGAGGGCTTCCCGGACACCCCCGGGACATCCCCAGATGTCCTCGGAACATCCCAGAACAGCCCGGGACATCCCGGGACAACGTGGGACACCCCGGGACGTTCCGGGACACCCCAGGAACAGCCCGGAACAGCCCGGGACACCCCGGGACATGCCGGGACACCCCCGGAACATCCCAGGACGTCACTGGGACATCGCAGGACACCCCCGGACCCCCTTGGGATACCTCTGGAAACCCCCAGAACATCTCCAGGACCCCCTGGGATCATCCCGGGACCCCCCCGGCCCCTTAGGACCCCCTGGACCATTCTGAGACCCCCCTGGACCCCTTAGGACTCCCCTGAACCATTCCGGGACCCCCCTGGACCCCTTAGGACACCCCTGGACCCCTTGGGACCCTCCTGGACCATTCTGGGACCCCCCTTGGGACCCCCCTGGACACCTTGGGACCCCCTTGGACCATCCCTGAACCTCTTGGGACCCCCTGGACCATTCCGGGACCCCCCTGAACCCCTTAGGACCCCTTGGGATCCCCCTGGACCATCCCTGAACCCCTTGGGACCCCCTAGACCATTCTGAGACCCCCCTGGACTCCCTTAGGACCCCCCTGGACCCCTTGGGACCCCCTGGACTCCCTTAGGACCCCCCTGGACCCCTTAGGACCCCCCTGGACCCCTTGGGACCCCCTGGACCCCTTAGGACCCCCCTGGACCCCCTTAGGACCCCCCCTGGACCCCCCTGAACCCCTTGGGACCCCCTGGACCATCCCTGGACACCCCTGAACCCCTTGGAACCCCCCGGACACCTTAGGACCCCCTGAACCATCCCGGGACCTCCCTGGACCCCTTGGGACCCCCTGGACCCCTTAGGACCCCCCTGGACCCCCCTGAACCCCTCGGGACCATCCCGGGACCCTCCTGGACCCTTTGGGATCCCCCTGGACCATCCCTGGACACCCCTGGACCCCTTAGGACCCTCCTGAACCATTCCGGGACCCCCCTGGACCCCTTAGGACCCCCTGAACCATCCCGGGACCTCCCTGGACCCCTTGGGACCCCCCTGGACCATTCCGGGCCCCCCCTGGACCCCTTAGGACCCTCCTGAACCCCTTAGGACACTCCTGGACCATTTTGAGACCCCCCTGGACCCCCTTGGGACCCCCCTGAACCCCCTGGACCCCTTAGGACCCTCCTGAACCATTCAGGGACCTCCCTGGACCCCTGAGGACACCCCTGAACCCCTCGGGACCCCCTGAACCCGCCCTTAGGACCCCCTGAACCCCTCGGGACCCCCCTGAACCCCTTGGAACCCCCCTGAACCCCTCGGGACCCCTTAGGACCCCCTGGACCATTTTGAGACCCCCCTGGACCCCTCGGGACCCCCCCTGAACCCGCCCTTAGGACCCCTCGGGACCCCCCTGGACCCGCTCTTAGGACCCCCCTGGACCCCTCGGGACCCCTGAACCCACCCTTAGGACCCCCCTGGACCCCTCGGGACCCCCTGAACCCGCCCTTAGGACCCCTCGGGACCCCCCTGGACCCCTCGGGACCCCCTGAACCCGCCCTTAGGACCCCCCTGGACCCCCCTGAACCCCTCGGGACTCCCCTGGACCCCTCGGGACCCCCCCTGAACCCGCCCTTAGGACCCCTCGGGACCCCCCTGGACCCGCTCTTAGGACCCCCCTGGACCCCTCGGGACCCCCCTGAACCCCTCGGGACCCCCTGAACCCACCCTTAGGACCCCCCTGGACCCCTGGGACCCCCTGAACCCGCCCTTAGGACCCCTGGGGACCCCCCTGGACCCCTCGGGACCCCCCTGAACCCGCCCTTAGGACCCCCCTGGACCCCCCTGGACCCCTCGGGACCCCCTGAACCCGCCCTTAGGACCCCCCTGGACCCCTGGGACCCCCTGAACCCACCCTTAGGACCCCCTGGGACCCCCCTGAACCCCTCGGGACCCCCCTGGAACCCCTGGACCCCCCTGGACCCCTCGACCCCCTGACCCCCCTTAGGACCCCTGGGACCCCCCTGAACCCCGGACCCCTGGACCCCTGGGACCCCCCTGGACCCCTCGGACCCCTAACCCACCTAGGACCCCTCGGGACCCCCCTGAACCCCTCGGGACCCCCTGGACCCCTGGACCCCCCTGGACCCCTCGGGACCCCCTGAACCCGCCCTTAGGACCCCTGGGACCCCCCTGGACCCGCTCTTAGGACCCCCCTGGACCCCTCGGACCCCCCTGAACCCCCCTTGGACCCCTCGGGACCCCCCTGGACCCGCCTTAGGACCCCCCTGGACCCCTCGGGACCCCCTGAACCCGCCCTTAGGACCCCTCGGACCCCCCTGGACCCGCTCTAGGACCCCCCTGAACCCCCCTCGGACCCCCCTGAACCCACCCTTAGGACCCCTCGGGACCCCCCTGGACCCCTCTTAGGACCCCCCTGGCCCTCGGACCCCCCTGAACCCACCCTTAGGAGCCTGGGGACCCCCCTGGACCCCCCTGGACCCCCCGTTTCCCGGCGGGGCTGTGCCGAGGGCAGGGCCGCTGAGTTCCGTGCGTTCAATCATTAATTACACCCGGTAATTAGCGAATGTGCGCGCGGCCGGGACGGAACCCGGGACAAACCACAGGGAATGATCCTCGGGAGCGTGGAATAAAAGAGAGGAGCAGGAGGGATGGTGGGGAATATGAAAATAAAAATATGAAATGAGAAATTGTTGTGGGAAATGTAGACCTGAGAGAGCGCAGTCTGCATTTTATATTTATTTGTAATTTATGTTTTAGGTATTTGTAATGCAGGCGCTGTGCCTGGCTAATGAATATGTATGAAAGGGAAATAAAGAGAGATAAAATGTGAATAAATTTATATTAAAATAGAAATATATAGATATAAAATGTGAATAATATATATTAAAATAGAAATAAATAGATATAAAATAGAAATAGATATAAAATATAAATATAATAAAAAATAAATAAATTTATAAAATAAATAAGTAAATATATATTAAAATATAAATAAATATATATTAAAATTTAAATAAGTATATATATAAATATAAATAAATATATATATAAATATATAAATAAATATATATATAAAATATAAATATATATATAAATAATAAATATATATAAAATATAAATAAATAAATATAAAATATAAATAAATAAATATTAAAATCTAAATAAATGTATATAAAATCTAAATAAATATCTATAAAATATAAATAAATATCTATAAAATATAAATAAATATATATAAAAATCTAAATAAATAATATAAAATTAAAAATTATAAAATCTAAATAAATATATATAAAATCTAAATAAATATATAAAAAATCTAAATAAATATATAAAACTATAAATAAATATATATAAAATATAAATAAATATATATAAAATCTAAATAAATAAATATTAAAATCTAAATAAATGTATAAAAATCTAAATAAATATATATAAAATATGAATGATAAAATATAATAGACAGTTCTGTATGTATGTGTAGGCGTATGATTTATTCGTGTGTTTATATGTGCTGTGTTGGATGTATAATTATTTTATATGAATAAAAATTATAATATAATTATATAGATTATATATATAATTTATAAGATTATAAATATAATTTATATATAAGTATATATAAAAATTATATTTATAACTGAAATATAATTATAATATAATATAATTATAATTATATAATTATAATATAATATAATTTATATAAGTATATTTATTTATGTATAAATAACATAATTATGTGTAATTTATATAGCTAAAATTATATATAATATATAAAATATATAATTATATCTATATAAATTATATATAAATTAAGTATATAACTAAAAAGATAATTATAATCTATAATAAATATATTTACTTATATATATAAATAATATAATTATATATATAACTATGTGTAATTTATATATAAAATTATATATAATATATTAAATATATAATTATATCTATATAAATTATAGATATAATTATATATATTATGCATTTTATATATAATATATATTATATAAAAATAAATATAATTATATATAATAATGTATAAATTTATATGTATATATAAAATTATATATAATTATATATAATTTATATATAATTTTATATATAAAAGTATACATAATTTATTTATATATATAATTTATATGTAAAATTATAAATAATTTATATATATATACTTTATATATAAAATTATAAAAATTAATTTATATATATAATTATATCTGTAATGCTCTATAATTTATTTTATATATATATATAATGTGTGTATAAAATTCCATAGATAATTCTGTATAATTGATTTCTATTATTTATTTATAATATCAGTATCATCCTGGGGTTTCCCCGAATTCCCGGCGATCCTGGGCAGGATTCCCGCCCTTGGCCCGAGCCCCCCTCGTGCCCGGGGGGACCCCCAGCCCTCGGGGACATTCCCCGGGGAGAGCCCCCCGAAATTCGGGTCCTGGCTGGGGGGAGAGGGGCTGGGACACCTGGGGGACCCCGGGGACACCTGGGACACCTGGGGGACATGGGACACCTGGGGGACCCCCTGAGGGACACCCCTGAGACGCCTGAGGGACCCCCGAGACCCCTGGGACACCTGGGGGACCCCCGAGACCCCTGGACACCTGGGGGACCACCGGGACAGCTGAGACACCTGGGACACCCAGGGGACCACCGGGGACCCCCGAGACACCTGGGGGACCTGAGGGACCCCCTTAGGGACACCCCTCGGACACCTGAGGGACCCCCGGGGACCCCCTGAGGGACCCCCGACATCCCTGTGACACCTGTGGGACCTTAGGGACACCCCCAGGGACACCCCCCACACCTGTCCCACCTGGGGACCCCCGGGGACACCCCGAGGGACCCCCGACATCCCTGGGACACCTGAGGGACCCCCAGGGACACCCCAATACCTGTGACACCTGCGGGACCTTAGGGACACCCCCGGGACACCCCCACACCTGTCACCCCTGGGGGACACCCCCAGGGACCCCCGACACCGCTGTGACACCTGGGGACCCTCAGGGACCCCCCACCCCTGTGTCACCTGCGGGACCCCCGTGCACGCCCCTGTCCTCCCCCAGCGCCATGGAGACACCGAACTCAGCTTACCCCTCCCCCCCAGTGTCCCCCAGTGTCCCCCAGTGTCCCCCAGTGTCCCCCAGGACCTCCCAGTGCCACCCAGTGCCCCCCAGTGCCCCCAGTGTCCCCCAGTGTCCCCCAGTGTCCCCCAGTGCCACCCAGTGTCCCCCAGTGCCACCCCAGTGTCCCCCAGACTTCCCAGTGTCCCCCAGTGTCCCCCAGTGTCCCCCAGTTCCTCCCAGTTCCTCCCAGTGCTCCCAGTTCCTCCCAGTGCCCCCGAGTTCCTCCCAGTGTCCCCCAGTGTCCCCCAGTGCCTCCCATGCCTCCCAGTGCCCCCCAGTGCCCCCCGTGCCTCCCAGTTCCTCCCAGTTCCTCCCAGTTCCTCCCAGTGCCCCCCAGTTCCTCCCAGTGCCCCCCAGTGCCCCCAGTGCCACCCAGTACCTCCCAGTGTCCCCCAGTGTCCCCCAGTTCCTCCCAGTTCCTCCCAGTGCCACCCAGTACCTCCCAGTGCCCCCCAGTGCCCCCCAGTTCCTCCCAGTTCCTCCCAGTGCCCCCCAGTTTCTCCCAGTGTCTCCCAGTTACTCCCAGTTATTCCCACTACCTCCCAGTTCCTCCCAGTTCCTCCCAGTGCCCCAGGCACCCCACTGCCCCCTCCCCGCCCCAGGTGCGTCCATCCAGGTGAGCTCCCGCGGCTCCGCCGTTTACTTATTCCCAGTTCTTCCCACTTACTCCCAGTGCCCCCCAGTGCCTCCCAGTGCCCCCCAGTTCCTCCCAGTGCCCCAGGCACCCCACTGTCCCCCCGCCCCAGTGCATCCATCCAGTGAGCTCCCGGCGGCTCCGCCGTTTACTTATTCCCAGTTCCTCCCAGTGCCCCCCAGTTCCTCCCAGTTCTTCCCAGTGCCCCCCAGTTACTCCCAGTGCCCCCCCAGTGCCCCCCAGTGCCCCCCAGTTCCCCAGGCACACCACTGCCCCTCTCCCCCAGGTGCGTCCATCCAGGTGAGCTCCCGCGGCTCCGCCGTTTACTTATTCCCAGTGCCCCCCAGTGCCTCCCAGTTCCTCCCAGTGCCCCCCAGTTCCTCCCAGTGCCCCCCAGTTCCTCCCAGTGCCCCAGGCACCCCACTGCCCCCCCCCCCCGCCCCCAGGTGCGTCCATCCAGGTGGGCTCCCGGCGGCTCCGCCGTTTACTTATTCCCAGTTCTTCCCACTTACTCCCAGTGCCCCCAGTGCCTCCCAGTTCCCCCAGTGCCCCCCGTGCCCCCCAGTTCCTCCCATGCCCCCAGTTCCTCCCAGTGCCTCCCAGTTCCTCCCAGTGTCCCCCAGTTCCTCCCAGTGTCCCCCAGTTCCTCCCAGTGCCTCCCAGTTCCTCCCAGTTCCTCCCAGTGTCCCCAGTTCCTCCCAGTGCCTCCCAGTTCCTCCCAGTGCCCCCCAGTTCCTCCCATGCCTCCCAGTTCCTCCCAGTGCCCCCCAGTTTCTCCCAGTTCCTCCAGTGCCCCCCAGTGCCTCCCAGTTCCTCCCAGTGCCCCCCAGTTTCTCCCAGTTCCTCCCAGTGCCCCCCAGTGCCTCCCAGTTCCTCCCAGTGCCCCCCAGTGCCTCCCAGTTCCTCCCAGTTCCTCCCAGTGCCCCCCAGTTCCTCCCAGTTCCTCCCAGTGCCTCCCAGTTCCTCCCAGTGCCTCCCAGTTCCTCCCAGTGCCCCCCAGTTCCTCCCAGTGCCCCCCAGTTCCTCCCAGTTCCTCCCAGTTCCTCCAGTTCCTCCCAGTGCCCCCCAGTTCCTCCCAGTTCCTCCCAGTGCCCCCAGTTCCTCCCAGTTCCTCCCAGTTCCTCCCAGTGCCCCAGGCACCCCACTGCCCCCCCCCCCCCCGCCCCCAGGTGCGTCCATCCAGGTGGGCTCCCGGCGGCTCCGCCGTTTACTTATTCCCAGTTCTTCCCACTTACTCCCAGTGCCCCCCAGTGCCTCCCAGTTCCCCCCAGTGCCCCCCCGTGCCCCCCAGTTCCTCCCAGTGCCTCCCAGTGCCCCAGGCACCCCACTGCCCCCCCCCCCCCCGCCCCCAGGTGCGTCCATCCAGGTGAGCTCCCGGCGGCTCCGCCGTTTTATTTCCACGCGTGACATCACTACAGCCGCTGCTACGGGGAGAGGGGAACGCACGCACACGGGCACGGGGATCAGAATAAATTAAAACCAAACCGTCCTAAATTAAAAAAAAAAACCAAAAAAAACCCCCAAAAATCCAGCGGATGAACCACCGGAGAGAACGAGGGGGAGGAGAAAAGGGGGAAAAACTGGGGGAGAGGATGAGAAGGAAAAGGCCAGCGCAGAAAAAGGGGGCACGTTGAGCTGGCGGCGGGACGCGTCCGTGGCGCCCCCCGGGCTCCAGCGCCGGCCGTGCCGGGGCCGCCCTGGCTGCTGCTGCTGCTCTCCCTGCCGGGCTCGGCGGCAGCGCCCCCCAAAAAAACCCCCTCCGGGGGGCACGGGCACGGGTGGGACCCCGGCCGGGCCGCGCCCCGAGGAAAGCGAGCGGCGGCGGCTCGGGCCACGGCTCAGAGTGCGGGGGCTGCGTGCCCCGGCCGTGCGCCCGCTGCGAGCCCCGGCCGTCTCGCCATGGTGGCCGCTCCTGCAGCCTGTCCCTGCCTTAGTCGTTGGAGGTGACGTCGATGTCTTCTCCGCTCGACTGCTTGGTGGCCAGGCGCCATCGGTTGATGTGGTGCGAGCCTTTCTTCTTCTGCTCCGAGTCGGGGCCCTCCTCCTCCAGCTTCTGCCGTTTGTATTTCGTCCGCCGGTTCTGGAACCACACCTTCACCTGCGACACGGGGACAGCGGCTGTGGGGCTCGGCGCGGCTCGGCACGGCTCGGCATGGCACGGCTCGGCTCGGCTCGGGTCAGCACGGCTGGCACGGCACGGCTCGGCACGGCTGGCACGGCTCGGCATGGCTCAGCATGGCTGGCACGGCACGGCTCGGCACGGCTGGCACGCTCGCCGGCTGGCTCAGCATGGCATGGCACGGCACGGCTCGGCACGGCTGGCACGGCTCGGCATGGCTCAGCATGGCTGGCACGGCACGGTTCGGCACGGCTCGGCATGGCTCGGCACGGCACGGTTCGGCACGGCTCGGCATGGCTCGGCACGGCACGGTTCGGCACACGGCTGCCCGGCATGGCTCGGCACGGCGACGGTTCGGCACGGCTCGGCATGGCTGGCACGGCACGGTTCGGCACCGGCTCGGCATGGCTCAGCATGGCTGGCACGGCACAGCTCGGCACGGCTGGCATGGCTCGGCATGGCGGGAAGCTCGGGTGTCCCTGGAGGGTGGCCGACCTGTCCCTGTCCCCATTTCTGTCCCTGTCCCTGTCCTTTTCCCCAATCTGTCCCCTGTTCCTGTCCTTTTCCCTGTCCCTCTGTTCCTGTTCTTGTCCTTGTTCCTGTCCCTGTTCCTCCCTGTTCCTGTCCCTGTTCTTGTCCTTGCCCCTGCTCCTGCTTCTGTCCCTGTTCCTGTCCCTGTTCCTGTTCTTTGTCCTTGTTCCTGTCCCTTTCTAGCTTCCCTGTCCCTTCTTCCCTGTTCCTGCCGTCCGTCTGTCCTTTTCTGTCCCTGTCCTATCCCTGTCCCTGTTCCCTGTTCCTGTCCTTGTCCTTCCTTGTCCTGTCCCTGTCCCTGTCCCTGTCCCTGTTCCTGTCTTTTCCCCCATTCCTGACCCTGTTCCTGTCCTTTTCCCGGTTCCTCCCTGTCCCCGTTCCCATACCTGTTCCCATCCCCATTCCTGTCCCTGTCCCCATCCCTGTCCTTTTCCCTGTTCGTCCCTGTCCCCATCCCTGCCAGTCCACCTCCTCCAGGAGCGCTCCCACAGCCACCCGGCCCTGCCTCAGTTTCCCAGGGCAAGCTGGGACACGGGGGACAAAGGTGGTGGCTGCGACCTCAGAACCCTGGAGAAACACGGGGGGGACTGGGGACATGGGGGACACTGAGAGTGTCACAGCCCGGGCAGGGGGGCACTGAGGGACCACTGAGAGTGGCACAGGGGACACTGGGGACACTGAGAGTGTCACAGCAGCACATGGGACACTGGGGGACATGAGAGTGTCACAGCAGCACAGGGGACACTGGGGGACACTGAAGTGCACAGCAGGGGAAGGGAGCACAGGGGGACACTGAGAAGTGCACAGGGGGGACACTGGGGGACACTGAGAGTGTCACAGCAGCACAGGGGACACTGGGGGACACTGAGAGTGTCACAGCAGCACAGGGGACACTGAGAGTGTCACAGCAGGGGAGGGGTCACTGGGGGACACTGAGAGTGTCACAGGGGACACTGGGGGACATGAGAGTGTCACAGCAGCACAGGGGACACTGGGGGACACTGGGAGACATCTGAGAGTGTCACAGCAGGGCAAGGGACACTGGGGGACAGTGAGAGTGTCACAGCAGCGCAGGGGACACTGGGGGACACTGAGAGTGCACAGCAGGGGACTGGGGACAGGACACTGGGGGACACTGAGAGTGGTCACAGAGACACTGGGACACTGGGGGACACTGAGAGTGTCACAGCAGCACAGGGGACACTGAGAGTGTCACAGCAGGGAGGGGACACTGGGGGACACTGAGAGTGTCACAGGGGACACTGGGGGACATGAGAGTGTCACAGAGCAGCACAGGACACTGGGAGGGACACTGGGAGACACTGAGAGTGTCACAGCAGGCAAGGGACACTGGGGGACACTGAGAGTGTCACAGCAGCACAGGGGACACTGGGGGACACTGAGAGTGCACAGGGGACACTGGGGGACCCTGAGAGTGGCACAGGGGACACTGGGGGACACTGAGAGTGTCACAGCAGACACTGGGAACACTGGGGGACACTGAGAGTGTCACAGCAGGGCAGGGGACACTGGGGGTACACTGCAAGGGACACAGGGGACACTGGGGGACAGTGAGAGTGTCACAGCAGGGCAGGGGACACTGAGAATGTCACAGCAGGGGAGGGGACACTGGGGGACACTGAGAGTGTCACAGGGGACACTGGGTGACAGTGAGAGTGTTTACACAGCACAAGGGACACCGGGGACACTGGGAGACATCTAGTGTCACCTGCAGGGCAAGACCTGGGGGACACTGAGAGGAGTCACGGGGGACACCGGGGACAGTGAGGGACCACAGCGTCAGCACAGGGGACTGGGGGACACTGGGAGACATCTGGAGTGTCACAGCAGGCAAGGGACACTGGGGGACATGAGAGTGTCACAGAGCACAGGGGACACTGGGGGGACACGAGAGTGGACAGGGGACACTGGGGGCCTGGAGTGGCACAGGGGACAGTTGGGTGGACACTGAGAGTGTCACAGCAGACACTGGGAACACTGGGGGACACTGAGAGTGTCACAGCAGCACAGGGGACACTGGGGGACACTGCAAGTGGCACAGGGGACACTGGGGGACAGTGAGAGTGTCACAGCAGGGCAGGGGACACTGAGAATGTCACAGCAGGGGAGGGGACACTTGGGGACACTGAGAGTGTCACAGCAGCACAGGGGACACTGGGGGACACTGAGAGTGGCACAGGGGACACTGGGGGACACTGAGAGTGTCACAGCAGACACTGGGAACACTGGGGGACACTGAGAGTGTCACAGCAGCACAGGGGACACTGGGGGACACTGGGGACACTGAGAGTGTCACAGCAGGGGAGGGACACTGGGGGACACTGAGAGTGTCACAGGGGACACTGGGGGACACTGGGGGCACTGGGTGACACTGGGGTGACACTGGGTGACAGCGGGAGCCAGGACTGTAATCACGATCACAATTACCCATCATTAATTAACCACCCGGCGGTTTCCGCAGACCTTTCCCACCGTGCCGGCTCCAAACCCCGCCGGGGAGCCCGGGCAGGCAGCGGAGCCTCCACGGCCGGGGATTCGCCCTCCACCCCCGCCTGGGACCCCAAAATCCCGGCCCGACCCCACAGACCTGGGCTGCAGCACTGGGAGCTGGGCTGGGGAGGGCACGGACAGGGGCAGTTTGGGGTGGGAGGGCACGGACAGGGGCAGTGTGGGGTGGGAGGGCACGGACAGGGGCAGTTTGGGGTGGGAGGGCACGGACAGGGGCAGTTTGGGGTGGGAGGGCACGGACAGGGGCAGTTTGGGGTGGGAGGGCACGGACAGGGGGCAGTTTGGGGTGGGAGGGCACGGACAGGGGCAGTTTGGGGTGGGAGAGCACGGACAGGGGGCAGTTTGGGGTGGGAGGGCACGGACAGGGGCAGTTTGGGGTGGGAGGCACGGACAGGGGCAGTTTGGGGTGGGAGGGCACGGACAGGGGCAGTTTGGGGTGGACGGGCACGGACAGGGGGCAGTTTGGGGTGGGAGGGCACGGACAGGGGCCATGGATGCACTAAGGGATGCAGGGGCAGAGATGCACTGAGGGATGCATTGAGGGATGCAGGGATGCACCGAGGGATGCATTGAGGGATGCAGGGATGCACTGAGGGATGCATTGAGGGATGCAGGGATGCACTGAGGGATGCATTGAGGGATGCAGGGATGCACTGAGGGATGCATTGAGGGATGCAGGGATGCACCGAGGGATGCATTGAGGGATGCAGGGATGCACTGAGGGATGCAGGGTGCTGCAGCCAGTGAGGAGGGAGGGATGCTGGTGACAGCAGTGGTGGATGCAGGGTGCTCAGGAAGCAGCACGGATGGGGTAAGGGATGTGGGAATGCTGCAGGCAGGGCTATGGGATGTGGGAATGCTGCAGGCAGGCTATGGGATGTGGGAATGCTGCAGGCAGGCTATGGGATGTGGGAATGCTGCAGACAGGGGTGCAGGATGCCCCAGGCAGGGTGAGGACCCTGCGTGACCCAACCCAGCCCAGCTCAGCCCGGCTCAGCCCAGCCCAGCCCAGTTCAGCCCAGCCCAGTTCAGCCCAGTTCAGCCCAGTTCAGCCCAGCCCAGTTCAGCCCAGCCCAGCCAGTTCAGCCCAGCCCAGCCCAGCTCAGCCCGCTCAGCCCAGTTCAGCCCAGCCCGGCCAGTTCAGCCCAGCCCAGTTCAGCCCAGTTCAGCCCAGTTCAGCCCAGCCCAGTTCAGCCCAGTTCAGCCCAGCCCAGCCCAGTTCAGCCCAGCCCCAGCCCAGTTCAGCCCAGTTCAGCCCAGTTCAGCCCAGTTCAGCCCAGCCCGGCCCAGTTCAGCCCAGCCCAGTTCAGCCCAGTTCAGCCCAGTTCAGCCCAGCCCAGTTCAGCCCAGTTCAGCCCAGCCCAGCCCAGTTCAGCCCAGCCCAGCCCAGTTCAGCCCAGTTCAGCCCAGCCCGGCCCAGTTCAGCCCAGCCCAGTTCAGCCCAGTTCAGCCCAGTTCAGCCCAGTTCAGCCCAGCCCAGTTCAGCCCAGTTCAGCCCAGCCCAGCCCAGTTCAGCCCAGCCCAGGCCGAGCCTGCCCCGCTGTGCCGGACCCTCAGCCCCGCTCGGCTGCAGCTGACCCGGGACCACCGGCCCCGCTCCCCGTCCTTCGGCACCAACCACCAGCACCGCCTGCTCCCTGCGCCGGGGCCTTCCCGGGACGGCATTCCCATCCTGGACCAGCATTCCCAGCCCGGGCCGGCATCCCCATCCCAGTCTGACATTCCCATCCCAGTCTGACATTCCCATCCCAGTCCGACATCCCCATCCCAGTCCAACATTCCCAGCCCGGTCCAACATTCCCAGCCCAGTCCGACATTCCCACCCCAGTCCGACATTCCCATCCCAGCCTGACATTCCCAGCCCGGTCCAACATTCCCAGCCCAGTCCGACATTCCCATCCCGGTCCGACACTCCCAACCCAGTCCGACACTCCCATCCCGGTCCAACATTCCCATCCCGGTCCGACATTCCCATCCCAGTCCGACATTCCCATTCCAGTCCGACATTCCCATTCCAGTCTGACATTCCCAGCCCAGTCCCACATTCCCAGTCCCACATTCCCATCCCAGTCCTGCATCCCCCGGCGCCTCAGCCAGTCCAGCCCAGCCCGGAGCTGCCCCGGGCCGTGCGCTGACCCTGCCGGACACGGCCCGCTGCCTTTCCTACCCGCGGGGCTCTCCCTCCATCCCAGCGCCGCTCTTTGCCAGCTTCCATTAAAGCTCGCCGCCCTCCGGGAGCGGGGCGGTTCTCCTAGCCCGAAATTACGGAAGGGCAAGCGAGGCATGAAGCGATTTAAACCTGCCTGAGCGCGGCTGTGCCCGGGCAGGGCGGGAGAGCAGCGGCTCTGCCCGGACCGGCCCGGCTCGGCTCGGCTCGGATCCCGCGGGATGAGGTCCCCGGCGGTGCCGGTGCGGGATGGGGATGTTCCTGGGATGAGGGACAGGGATGTTCCCTGGATGAGGGATGGAGATGTTCCCCAGGTGAGGGACAGGGAGGTTCCCGGGTGAGGGACGGGGAGTTCCTGGTGAGGGATGAGGGTTCCACTTGCGGATGTCCAGCTGTAGGACGGGATGTTCCTGGCTGAGGGATGGGATGTTCCCGGCTATAGGACCGGGATGTTCCCAGCTGTAGGACAGGGATGTTCCTGGCTGAGGGATGGGGATGTTCCCGCTATAGGACCGGGATGTTCCCAGCTGTAGGACAGGGATGTTCCTGGCTGAGGGATGGGATGTTCCCGGCTATAGGACCGGATGTTCCCAGCTGTAGGACAGGGATGTTCCCTGGCTGAGGGACAGGGATGTTCCCGGCTATAGGACCGGGATGTTCCCAGCTATAGGACCGGGATGTTCCCAGCTGTAGAAGGGACCCTACGGGATGTTCCGCTGTAGGACCGGATGTTCCCTGCTGAGGGACAGGATGTTCCTGGCTGTAGGACCAGGATGTTCCACTGTAGGACGGATGTTCCCAGCTGTAGGACAGGGATGTTCCCAGCTGTTAGGACAGGGATGTTCCGCTGAGGACAGGGATGTTCCCGCTTAGGACCGGGATGTTCCTGGCTGAGGGACGGGGATATTCCCGGCTGTAGGACAGGGATGTTCCCTGGCTGAGGGACAGGGATGTTCCCGGCTATAGGACCGGGATGTTCCTGGCTGAGGGACGGGGATATTCCCGCCTATAGGACCGGGATGTTCCTGGCTGAGGGACAGGGATGTTCCCGGCTATAGGACCGGGATGTTCCTGGCTGAGGGACGGGGATATTCCCGGCTGTAGGACCGGGATGTTCCCTGACCGTGGGACGAGGATGTTCCCGGCTATAGGACCGGGATGTTCCCAGCTCTGGGAGCTCCCCGGCCCTCCCAGACCGCAGCCTCAACTGGAAAAGCGTGGGGGGCTCCCAGTGGGCACTGGGATAAATCCCCCCCTCAACGCTTCCTCCGCTCTGGGAGTGAGGGGTTTAAACCCCCAAGCTCGGGGTTTATCCCTTCCCTAATTACACATTCTCATGCCTTTGGTTGTGCATCCCAAGGTTCCCATTCCAGGGTCTGTCCCTGTCCCCCAGGGTGGGGATGGTCCCGGGATGGCTCCTGAATCCCAGTCCTGTCCCCAAGCCCCACTCCCGGCGGCATTCCCTGCACGTTCCCACCCCGAGGGTCACCACGGGCACCAGGACAGAGCGGGAACGGCGGGGACACCCGGGGACACTGCCACCAGCATGGTGACACTGCCACCAGCACGGTGACACTGCCACCAGAACAGTGACACTGCCACCAGCACAGTGACACTGCCACCAGCAGTGAACTGCACACAGACACACCCACAAGAACAGTGACACTGCCACCAGCACAGTGACACTGCCACCAGCACGGTGACACTGCCACCAGACATGGACACTAGCCACCAGCACAGTGACACTGCACAGCAGGTGACACAGCCACAAGAACGTGACACTGCCACCAGCACGGTGACACTGCCACCAGCATGTGACACGCACAGAACATGACACTGCTGTCCCCAGCACAGTGACACTGCCACCAGCACAGTGACACTGCCACCAGAACGGTGACACTGCCACCAGCATGGTGACACAGCCGCAAGAACAGTGACACTGCCACCACCAGGACACTGCCACAGCGTGACACTGCCACCAGCATGGTGACATTGCCACCAGCATGGTGACACAGCCCAGCAAGACAGTGACACTGCCACCAGCACTGGTGACACTGCCACCAGCATGGTGACACAGCCGCAAGAACAGTGACACTGCCACCAGCACGGTGACACTGCCACCAGCATGGTGACACAGCCACAAGAACAGTGACACTGCCACCAGCACGGTGACACTGCCACCAGCACGGTGACACTGCAGCACCAAGAACAGTGACACTGCCACCAGCACGGTGACACTGCCACCAGCATGGTGACACAGCCACCAGAACAGTGACACTGCCACCAGCACAGTGACACTGCCACCAGCATGGTGACACAGCCACAAGAACAGTGACACTGCCACCAGCACAGTGACACTGCCACCAGCATGGTGACACAACCACAAGAACAGTGACACTGCCACCAGCACAGTGACACTGCCACCAGCATGGTGACACGCCACCAGAACAGTGACACTGCCACCAGCACGGTGACACTGCCACCAGCATGGTGACACTGCCACCAGAACAGTGACACTGCCACCAGCACAGTGACACTGCCACAGCAGATGACACAGCCACAGGACAGACACTGCCACCAGCATGTGACACTGCCACCAGCATGGTGACACTGCACCAGACATGACACTGCCACCAGCACAGTGGCACTGCCACCAGCATGGTGACACAGCCACAAGAACAGTGACACTGCCACCAGCACGGTGACACTGCCACCAGCACAGTGACACTGCACTAGCATGGTGACACAGCCACAGGAACAGTGACACTGCCACCAGCATGGTGACACTGTCACCAGCACAGTGACACTGCCACCAGAACAGTGACACTGCCATCCCCACGGGTGACACTGCCATCCCTACAGGTGACACTGCCACCAGAACAGTGACACTGCCATCCCCACGGGTGACACTGCCACCAGCACAGTGACACTGCCATCCCTGCAGGTGACATTGCCACCAGCATGATGACGCTGCTGTCCCCAGCACAGTGACACTGCCACCAGCACAGTGACACTGCCATCCCCACGGGTGACACTGCCACCAGCACAGTGACAATTAAATTCTGGTGGCTCGATTTGGAGCCTCCCTGGAGATGGGACAGAGGGGACAGAAAGGGACAGAGAGGGACAGAGGGACAGAGGACAAAGGGACAGAGAGGGATAGAGGGACAGAAAGGGACAGAGAGGGGACAGGGAGGGGACAGGAGGGGACAGGGAGGGGACAGAGAGGACAGAAAGGGACAGAGAGGACAGAAAGGGACAGGGAGGGACAGAAAGGGGACAGAGAGGACAGAGAGGGACAGAGGGGACAGAGGGGACAGAGAGGGACAGAAGGGACAGGGGGACAGAAAGGGACAGGGAGGGACAGAAAGGGGACAGAGAGGGACAGAGAGGGGACAGAGGGGACAGAGGGGACAGAGAGGGACAGGCCCCGCTGTGGCACCCGAAGTTCCCCCGGAAACCCCCCCAAAGTTCTGTGCTTTGGTTTCGGGGACAGTTCTGGGGGGAGGGGACAGCTGCCAGCCCCGGGGCCACCCCGGCGTTATCTGGGCATCTTTCTCCTCCTGTGAGTCCCAGGCATTCGCTCCCTTAATTGTTCATTGTTAATTATTAATTATTAGTTATTAATTACAGAGCAGCAGCGATTCCCAGCCAGCCCTGAGCCCTGGGCTGGGCTGATCCGACAATCCCGGGATCCCACAGTGACCCCAGAGCTGTGAGGGGACACCGGGATATCCGGGATCCCACAGTGACCCCGGAGCTGTGAGGGGACACCGGGATATCCCGGGATCCCACAGTGACCCCAGAGCCAGGAGGGGACACCGGGATATCCGGGGATCCCACAGTGACCCCAGAGCTGTGAGGGGACACCGGGATATCCCGGGATCCCACAGTGACCCCAGAGCTGTGAGGGGACACCGGGATATCCGGGGATCCCACAGTGACCCCAGAGCTGTGAGGGGACACCGGATATCCAGAGATCCCACAGTGACCCAGAGCTGTGAGGGACACCGGGATATCCGGGGATCCCACAGTGACCCCAGAGCCAGGAGGGGACACCGGGATATCCAGGGATTCCACAGTGACCCCAGAGCTGTGAGGGACACCGGGATATCCGGGATCCACAGTGACCCGGAGCTGTGAGGGGACACCGGGATATCCGGGGATCCCACAGTGACCCCGGAGCTGTGAGGGGACACCGGGATATCCGGGATCCCACAGTGACCCAGAGCTGTGAGGGGACACCGGGATATCCCGGGATCCCACAGTGACCCCAAAGCTGTGAGGGGACACCGGGATATCCGGGATCCCACAGTGACCCCAGAGCTGTGAGGGGACACCGGGATATCCCGGGATCCCACAGTGACCCCAAAGCTGTGAGGGGACACTGGGATATCCGGGGATCCCACAGTGACCCCAAAGCTGTGAGGGGACACCGGGATATCCGGGGATCCCACAGTGACCCCAGAGCTGTGAGGGGACACCGGGATATCCGGAAATCCCCACAACCACTCCGAAACTCCCCTGGCAGGATCCAGGGTGAGCTTTGGGATCAGCTTTGGGACCGAGCAGGGTTTGCACTGGCTCCCTCGTGCCAGGGGGTCCCGACCCCACAGGGTGCAGGGAGGGGACCCCTGTTCATCCCATTCCCAGCACACTTTTGAAGATCCCAGCCCAGCACGCCAGATCCCAAAGATCCTGGGATCCCTGCTGATCCCACAGTCCTGTGATCCCTGCTCAACCTGGTGTCCCCACAGGAACTGGGATCCCTGCTGATCCCACAGGAACTGGGATCCCTGCTGATCCCACAGTCCCAGGATCCCTGTTGATCCCCTTGTCCCCTCAGGATCTGGGATCCCTGCTGGTCCCACAGGAACTGGGATCCCTGCTGATCCCTTAGGGACTGGGATCCCTGCTGACCCTGGTGTCACCACAGTCCCATGATCCCCGCTGACCCTGGTGTCCCCACAGGATCTGGGATCCCTGCTGATCCCACAGTCCCAGGATCCCTGCAGATCCCAGTGTCCCCACAGTCTCGGGATCCCTGCTGATCCCAGTGTCCCCACAGGATCTGGGATCCCTGCTGATCCCAGTGTCCCCCTCCTATCCCGCTCCCCACACCCTCCCAGCTCGATGTGCCCGCGCCCCCCCCGTGTCCCCATCACTGCAGACCCCGCACGGCTCCTCCCGCCCCGATCACCCCCCTGCCCCTCACCCCACAGCCCCCCGATCACCCCACAGCCCCCCGGGGTCTCCCCCTGTCCCGATCACCCCCCTGCTACCCGACCTCACCCCCCTGCCGGTCCGATCACCCCACAGCCCCCCGGGATCCCCCTGTCCCGATCACCCCACAGCCCCCGGGGTCCCCCTGTCCCGATCACCCCACAGTCCCGATCACCCCCCTGCCCCGATCACCCCACAGCCCCGATCACCCCCCTGCCCCCCAAGGTCCCCCTGCTCCGATCACCCCACAGCCCCCCGGGGTCCCCCTGTCCCGATCACCCCCCTGCTCCGATCACCCCACAGCCCCCCGGGTCCCCCTGCTCCGATCACCCCACAGCCCCACGCTCCATCACCCACAGCCCGGGTCCCCCTGTCCGTCACCCTGCCGATCACCCCACAGCCCCTCGGGGTCCCCTGCTCCGATCCCCACAGCCCTCGGGGTCCCCTGCCCATCACCCACAGCCCTCGGGGTCCCCTGCCCGATCACCCACAGCCCCCCGGGGTCCCCCTGCCCAATCACCCACAGCCCCGGGGTCCCCCTGCCCCAATCACCCCACAGCCTCTCGGGGTCCCCCTGCCCCTCACCCGACCCCACCCCCGAGCACCGGGACCCTCTCGGCACCCCGCGTTCCGCGCCCCCGGCCCCGCTGCGGCCGCTGCTCCGGCAGGAGAGCGGCTGCGAAGGGGTTAAAGCCCCGCGCCCTCGCCACCCCGCAGCCCCGGGCGTTTCCCTGGGTGCTCAGGCTGCACCTGAGCCCTTCTCACCTTCCCGGGGCTGCTCCAGGTGTTGCTCCCTGCCCGGGGGGACCCGGAGCTGGCACAGCCCTAAGGGCGAAATTCCCTTTTCCCGCGGGAAAAGCAGCTGGGGAATGGGACCGGAGAATTGTTAAAGCCCGCCTGGGAATTGTTAAATCCGTGAAAATAAAATTATAAACCCGCCCCAAACTGTGGGGTCGGGTGTGGGGCCTCGGGTGGAGGCACAACTGAGTCACAGCGGGATGGGAGTCGTGGGTAAAGCGGGTTGTTTTTCCATGGGAATATGATGCCGTGCAGGATTTATCACCGAATATTTAATTAATAATAATAATTATACTAATATCATCCCGGGTTTGGCACAGCACTCCTCCATCCCAACACCCGGGGCGATCCCAGCCCTCGGCACACTGGGATTATTTCCCTCCAGGTAATTAAAACAGATTTTAAATTTTTTTTAAAATATTTTTCCAAAGCTACAAACAGAAGGGAAAAATATTTCCCTGCTGCCTTTGCCCCCGTCCCAGATGGATCCGCGGGAAGGACGGGAGCCGCTCCCGGCCCCGCCGCTGCCAAACCCGTGCGAACGCTGGGCTGCAGCACCCACAAAAACGAAAATTAAAAAAAAATATCTCCGTGCCCGAAATCTCGCCGGGGTTCGGGTTCGGCGATTCCCGGTAAATGGAATTTTTACCTTCAGGCTGCGCCGGGAAAGGCCGGGAGCGGCGGAGCTGCCCCGGGGCAGCCCAGAGCTCCTTCCCCACCCCGAGGAATCCCGGGCTCTTCTCCGACCTTTGGGATTTGTCCATTTTTTTTCCCCGTTTTTAATCCGCTCCGGCTCGTGGAGGTGACGGGAGCAGCGGGAAGGGCCCCGAGCCGGTGTCGGCGCTGAGGGGACAGTGTCACCCTCGGATGGAGAATATCCTTGGGATGAGAACACCCTCGGGATGAGAAAATCCTTGGGATCAAACACCTTCGGGATTGAACACCCTCGGGATGTGAACATCTTTGGGATGAGAATATCCTTGGGACGTGAACATCCTGGGGATGTGAACACTTTCGGGATAGAACATCCTTGGGATCAAACACCCTCGGGATTGAACACCCTCGGGATGAGAAAATCCTTGGGATGGAACACTATCCTGTGGAATCATAACATCTGATCACACCGGGATTGAACACCCTCGGATAAATTTGGAACATCCTTCATGGGATTGCACGAATTATCCTTGGGATGAGAATACCTGTAAATCCTTGGAGTGTTCACGTCCTTGGGATGTGAACATCCTCGGGATGTGAACACCTTCGGGATGGAATATCCTTGGGATGTGAACACCCTCGGGATCAAACACCCTCGGGATCCGAGCACCCTCGGGATGAGAACATCCTCGGGATGAGAACACCATCGGGATGTGAACATCCTCGGGATCGAACATCCTTGGGATGAGAACACTCTCGGCATCCCAACACCCTCGGGATCAAACACCCTCAGGATGAGAACACCCTCGGATGAGAACACCCTCGGGATCAAACACCCTCGGGATGAGAACACCCTCGGGATCAAACACCCTCAGGATGAAACACCCTCGGGATCAAACACCTCGGGATCAACCCTCGGGATAAACACTCGGATAAACACCCTCGGAGAGAAGATGAGAACACCCTCGGGATCCGAGCACCCTGGGGATGCGAGCACCCTCGGGATTGGGGGCTCGGCCCCTGCTCCCCCACAGCCACAGCTGCTCCTCCCGCCGTCCCCGTGCCGGTGACATTTTCCTCCCAGGGATTTCCTGCTGCCAGGGATGGATCCGGAGGTTTTGTTTGGCAGAGCCTGGGCAAGGATGAGCCAGGCGGGTGCTGGGAACACCCACGGCTCCAGCTTTATTTCCCAATTAAATTTCAGCTTAAAAATTCAATTAATTCAGCGCATAGGCCCAACCACCTCACCAGAATTTGGGGAAAACTTTCTCCCTCCTCTCAGTCGCTGAATATCCCGGGAAAAAACGCTCCAGCCCCTGGAGCGTTTGGGAACAGCCGCTCACCAGGACACCCAGACGTGCTCAGCCCCAACTCCCTCATTTTCCCCCAGCTCTGCCCACTTTTCCTTTCATCCTTGTGCTTCTCCTGGACCCCCTGACATCCAGATTCCTGGGAAATGTCTGTCCTGATCCCAGAAAGTCTCAGCCCGAACCGGCGCCCTTCGGCAGCGCCGTCTCCACACCTGCACTGCGGGCGCTGCTGCCCAGCCCCGGAGCCGCTCGGCTCGGCCACGCTTTTCCAGCTTCCCAGCGGAGCCTTCAGGCTGCGGCTCCTTTCCTCACCGCCTTTTTAAACCCCTAAATCGCTCCAGGGGAAAACATCCCGCACCAGCGAGAAACAACCCGGGGCAAAGCGCTCCGGCGAGCGGGACGAGCCAGAGCTGCATGGCCAGCCCCGAGCCCGCCCCGGAACCCCAAATGCTGCCACCCCGAAACCCAAATGGTGCCACCCCGAAACCCCAAATGCGGCCACCCCAAATGCTGCCACCCCGAAACCCCAAATGCGGCCACCCCAAATGCTGCCACCCCGAAACCCCAAATGCTGCCACCCCAAATGCTGCCACCCCGAAACCCCAAATGCTGCCATCCCAAATGCTGCCACCCCAAAACCCCAAATGCTGCCACCCCGAAACCCCAAATGCTGCCATCCCAAAACCCCAAATGCTGCCATCCCAAATGCTGCCACCCCGAAACCCCAAATGCTGCCATCCCAAATGCTGCCACCCCAAAACCCCAAATGCTGCCATCCTAAAACCCCAAATGCTGCCACCCAAAACCCCAAATGCTGCCACCCAAAACCCCAAATGCTGCCATCCCAAAACCCCAAATGCTGCCATCCCAAACCCCAAATGCTGCCATCCTAAAACCCCAAATGCTGCCATCCCAAAACCCCAAATGCTGCCACCCCAAAACCCCAAATGCTGCCACCCCAAAACCCCAAATGAACCCCGAGGAGCCCAGGAAGAGCCGCGGGGCCGGGAGCTCCTGGGCTGTCCCAGCTGGGAGCGCAGGGCTCGAAGGGATGCGGAGGGGCTGGGACGAGCTGGGATGAGCCGGGATGAGCTGGGACGAGCCGGGACACGCTGGGACAGGTGAGGCGGCACTACCTGTGTCTCGGAGAGGCTGAGGCTGCTGGCCAGCTGCTTGCGCTCGGCGCCCACCACGTAGTGGTTCTTCTCGAAGGCCCTCTCCAGGCGCAGCAGCTGCGACGGGGAAAAGGCCGTGCGAATGCGCTTGGGCTTGCGGGCGAAGGGGCCGTGCAGCAGGAGGCTCTCCTGGGACACCTCGCTCCCTGCGGGCACACACCGCGTCAGGCCAGCCCCAGCCCCGCCGGTTCCCCCTCTGCCCGGCGGCGCTGGGCTGATTTCCTCGCCCTGTGACACGGGAAGGGCATAAAAAAATGGGAATTGAGGGGTGGTTTTTTTTTTTGGGGAGGTTTTCCCAGCTCAGAATTGCGACGTTTGTGCCCCGTTCTGCCTCTCGGCTGCTGTGAGCCCCGCGCTGGGGTTGGGCACGGGGAGGGAGAGAGAGAGGAAGGATGAGAAAAAGGAGAGGGAGAAGGGATGGACGGGGAGAGCAGCGGGAAGAGGAAAGGGAAGGTGGGAGGCAGAGGGGAAACGGAGAGAGAGGGGAATAGAAATTATAAAATCGGAGGAAGACTCAGAAAGCGACAGGGAAAAATAGGAAAGGAAAACTAAGAAAGGAAAAAGTGGAGGGAGAAAGAAAGAGGGAAGGGGACAAGGAAAGAGAGGAGAAAAGTGGGAAAGCAATAAAAAAAGGGAGGGAAAGAAAGAGAAAAGAAAAGAAGAAGGAAAAGAAAGTGAAAGGAGAAGGAAAGAAAGGGACAATAAGTGGGAAAGCAAAAAAAGAAAAAAAAGACGGGAAGAAGCAAATAAAAACGAACGAGAGAAGAAAAGCTGTAAAGCAAGCGAGCGAAACAAGGGAGAAAGAAGCGAAAGCAAGGGAAGAAAAAGAAAATTCAAGGCGGAGAGAGGAGGCAGGAGACAGGGACGGCTCGGGCGAGCGGCGGGCCGGGCCCGGGGGGATCCGGAGCCGCTGCCGGGGCCGAGGGGCCGGGCCGGAGCCCCGGGCGCCGCCGGCAGCGGCCGCGATCCCCGGCGGAGCCCCGGGGACGAGCGAGGGGTCGGTGCCGAGCAGATAAAACTAATCCGGGCTCGGGACCCCCCGGCACCGCGGCGGGACAGAGGGGACGGCGGCGGAGGGGAAACGGAGAGGAGAAAAAGAGAAAGAAAAAATGAGAAAAAAAAAAAAAAACCAGAGAAAAAAAATAGGGGGGAAAAGGGAAAGAAAAGAATAGGGATAAAGAAGGGAAAAGGAAAGGATAGAGGATAGGAAGGAATGGAAAGGAAGGAAATAAAAAAGAAATAGAGGCAGAATCAGAAAATTAAGAGAAGGAAAGAAAGAACGAAAGAACGAAAGAAGCGAAACAAGAAAGTGAAGAAAAGGAAGAGAAGGAAAGAAAGAAAAGGAATCGGGAGAAAATCTATAGAACCAAACAACATCTCTCTGCGCAGCCGAGATCCACCGCGCCGAAATCCTGCCCTCCGTTCCCGGGAAGGAGAAAACCAAATTCCGGGCTCGGCTGCGCACGGCGGCGGCGGCGGCGCCGGTCCCGCACCCCGGAGCTGCGCGGGGCTCGGCCGGGCTCTGCGGGGGCTCCGCGGCTCTGCCCGGCCACGGCCCCGGGGCTGCGGGGGCTCCGGCCGCGGGTGCGCGACGGCACCGGCACCGGGGGCTCGGAGACACCGGGGGCTCGGAGACACCGGGAGCTCGGAGACACCGGGAGCTCGGAGACACCGGGGGCTCGGAGACACCGGGGCTCGGAGACACCGGGGGCTCGGAGACACCGGGAACTCGGAGACACCGGGGGCTCGGAGACACCGGGAGCTCGGAGACACCGGGAGCTCGGACACGAGAACCTGGAGCTCGGAACACCGGGGCTCGGAACACCGGGAGCTCGGAGACACCGGGAGCTCGGAGACATCGGGTTCGAGACACCGGAGTGGACCGGCTGCTCGAGAAACCGGGGCTCGGAGACACCGGAGTTCGGAGGGCACCGGGTACTCGGAAACGGTACGGGGCTCGGAGACACCGGGCGACTCGGAGTCGCCGGGGTTCGGAGGACCCGGAGCTCGGAGATACCGAGAGCTCGGAGAATACCGAGAGCTCGGAGATCCGGGGCTGGGACACGGTAAACCGGGAATTGGAGACACCGGGGCTCGGAGACCGGGAGCTCGGAGCACCGGGAGCTCGGAGTACCGGGAGCTCGGATCGTACCGGTGCTCGGATACGGTACCGGGTGTTCGGATACGACTCGGGCACCGGGAGCTCGGAGCCAAACGGGCTGTCGACGGTACCGGTGCTAGACCCGAGTTCAGCTACGCACCGGGTAGCTCGGATACGGTACGGGTGCTCGGAGACCCGGGCGACCGGAGTGCCGGTGTTCGCTACGGTACCGGCAGCTCGGAGATACCGGAGCTCGGAGATACCGAGAGCTCGGAGATTCCGGTGTTGGCACGGTACGGTAGAGGCACCGGGTGCTCGGAGGTACCGGGAGCTCGGAGCACCGGGTGCTCGGAGGTACCGGTGCTCGGATTCAGCACCGGCGTGCTCGGAGCGCCCGCGGCCCCGGCCGTCTTGCGGGCACGGCAGCACAGTCCCGGCCCGCCGCGAGCCCCCCGACCCCGGCCAGGAGCCCCCCGACCCCCGGCCAGGAGCCCCGCGGCCCCGGAGCCGCCGCCGGCCCTCGCCCCCCGCAGCCCCCGCTCACCTTGGAAGCGGTGGCCGAAGAAGCGGTTCCGCAGCACCCAGGGGTAAAAGTTGAGCGGGTCGCGGTGCTGCGGCCCGAAGAAGGGGTGCGGGTGCGGCAGGGCCGAGCCCCCCAGCTGGGGGGGCCCGACGGGCAGCGCCGGGTGCCCCACGGCCTCGGGGAAGACGAGCTCGGCGCTGCCGTACAGGGCCCGGCCGGCGGCTCCCTGGAAGCCGGGGGCGAAGGCGGCGGCGTCGGCGGCGGCGGCGGGGCCGGGGTAGGCGAGGGCGGCGGGGCGCGGGGGGTCCTCGGGGCCCAGGGGGGTGTCCTTGCCCACCAGGGACTCGATGGTGAAGCAGCGCTTCGCAGACGGCTGGAACATGGTGTGAGCCGGGAGCGGGCGGGGGGGGCCGGAGCGGGGCCGGTCCTGCGGGTGCGCGCGTGTGTGTGCGGTGTGTGTGTGTGTGTGCGTGTGCGAGAAACCTCCCCCTGGGCACGGCACACACACACACACACACACACACACACACACGGCCCGCGGCCCCGCACCCCTCCCTCCCTCCCTTCCCTCCGCCCCCGCCCCGCCGCCCACCCGCGGGAGCCCACGCAGCCCCGAAACCCCGGGGTGGGAGCGGCGGGGCCGGGCTGGGGCGGCCTCACCTGAGAGCCGCGGGAGAGCGGGGAGGGCAGGGAGGGTGGGCAGGGACGGGAAGGGACGGGTGGGGTGGGAGAGCAGGGCCGGGATGGGCAGGGAGGGGGTGGGATGGGGAGGGAAGGGGTGGGGAGGGCAGGGATGGGGTGGGATGGGGTGGGAGGAGAGGAGAGCAGGGATGGGATGGGAGAGGAGAGGTGGGATGGGAGAGGAGAGGAGAGGTGGGATGGGATGGGATGGGAGAGCAGGGGTGGGATGGGATGGGAGAACAGGGGTAGGGTGGCAGAGCAGCAGAGGCAGGGCCGGGGTGGAGAGAGAGACAGACAGAGCAGGGGAAAGTTGGGCTGGGCTGGGATAATGGGCTGGGATGAGATGGGCTGGGATAATGGGCTGGGATGGGCTGGGATAATGGGCTGGGATGAGCTGGGATAATGGGCTGGGGTGGGAGAGCAGGCGGCGGCAGCGCTGCGTTGGGATGGGATGGGGAGGGCAGCGCGAGGTAGAGGAGGCAGAGCGGGGTCAGGACGGACAGAGGAGGCGAAAGGAAACAGGAGGAGGCCGAGGGCAGCCGGGAAGAGTCGGCACGAGGAGGCCGGAGGAGGCACGGGAGGTAGAGACAGGCAGGGGAGGACAAGGAGAGGCCGGGGGGAGATGGGGCAGGCAGGGGAGGCAGGGACAGGCAGGGGAGGAAGGGGAGGCAGAGGAGGCAAAAGGACGCAGAGAGCGCCCGAAAAACTGGACTGGAGCCGCTCCCGCAGGCGCGCCGCGAACTTGTGGCAGAGGGGCTCCGGCTGAGGGGGAAGGATTTCCCTCCGTCTTTAAAAAAAAAATAATACAAACAATTTAAAAAAATCTTTAAAAATTCTTCAATTTTTCTTCTTTTTCGGTTTTCGTTCCCCCCCTTTTTTTTTTTTTTTTTTTTTTCTCTCTCTTTTTTTTTTTTTTTTTTTTTTTCTCTTTTTTTTTTTTTTTTTTTTTTTTGTTGTTTTCTCGCTCTTTAAGTCAATCACCCAGCCCTGCCCGGAGCTGCTCCGCGGCCCCGCGGAGGGAGAGGACAGGAGAAGCCAGCTCCGCTCCCCGCCGCGCGGAACCCCTTGGGCACGCAGGACCTTTCCCCCCCCCCCCTTTCCCAAACCTCTCCCCGCGGCTGCGATGCTGAGCCGGGAACGACCCCCCCAAAAAAATAACAATAAAATATAAAATCTCCGCGCTGCCGAGCAGCAGCAGCAGCGGCGGTGGGGGCCGCGGGCGGTGCGCGGGCGGTGCGCGGGCGCGCAGCCCCTGCGCGGGCCGCTCCCGAGTTCACTCCGCAGTTTGCCTCTGCTCGGAGTTGCGCTGCCCGCGGGGGCGGGGGCCAGCCCTCCCCTCCCGCACAAAGCGGGTTGAAAGTCTATTTTCCACTTGGCTGGCTCGGAATAACCCGCGCGGGATCCTTTCCCCCCGCGGAGAGCAGAGCGCGGCTCTGCGCGGCTCTGCGCGCTCCCGCAAGAGGAGGGGAGGAAAGGAAAAATTACACGAAATCCCAGAGGAGTGAAAGCCTAAAAATGGAGCGAGAGCGTCGGCAAAGCGTTTCGTATTTTTATTTTTCGTTTCCGCAAGAGAGGGGGAAAAAAAAAATAATCGACATTTAAAATATTTTATAAATAGATTTGAATATATCTATTTTTTTTTTTTTTTTTTTAATAGGACAAGTGGAAATAAAGAAGCGGAGTTGGGTGAGAGAGCTGGCGGAGAGGGCAGCGGGGAACACCCGCGGAGGGACGGGGATGGGAGAAGGGGAAGGGATGAGATCGGGAAGGGGGAAGGAAAAGGGAACACGGGGACAGCTCGGCTCCGTCGCGGAAAAGTGCCCGGCTCCGGACCGTTTGTGAGATTTCATTTAAATCAATTTAATCCAATTGAATTTCTTTTTTTTTTATTTTTTCTTTTTTTTTTTTTGTTTTTTTTGTTTGGGTTTTGGTGTTTTTTTTTTTTTTTTTTCGTTTTGTTTTGTTTTGGGGTTTTATTTTTGTTTTTTTTTTGTTTTTCCCCTCGACCTTTCCTCTGCCCCCGGGGCCGGCGCGGGGGGAGTCGCGGCCCCTCCGCCCCTGCCCTGCGGCAGCCGCGGGTGCGGAGCGGCCGCTGCGGGATCCGCGGCCGCGGAGGGCGGCGCGGGGCCGGGATTTCGTTTCGTGCGGATCTCCCGCGGTTTCAGCGTTTTCCGCGCCAGGAATAAACGGCAAAAGCGGCCGGGCTGCGCTGCTTCCCGTGGCATCCCCAGCGCCGGCATCGCCCCTCGGAGCCCCGCGGCGTTTTCCGGGAGGGAGCGGTTTCGGTTTGGGGGTGAATCGCCCGCTCGGGAATTTATAAATCGGAATAGAGAAACCTGATTTTGGGGTTTTTTTTCTCCCCCCAATTCGCCCCGCTGGTTTTCGGTCCCGGCTCAGTGTCCAGGCGAGGATGCTCCGAAGGGAAGCGGGGAGAAACCGATCGAGAACGCCAAATTTCTTTTTACGTTTCTTTTCCCCCCCTCTGCTCCCAGGCCTGCTCCCAGCTCCAGGATAACTCCAGCAGGATTTTTTTTTATCCCTTCGGGAATAATCGCCGAGCGGCAGACTTGCTGGGGCCGGAGGTGCCCCTGGTTCACGGAGAGGAAAAAACTTTATCCGCGGAATGCCGGGGAGAAGGGAGCCGGGGTGGATTCTTTCCCGCTGGATTCCGGCCGGGAGCAGCTCGGCGAAAGGGAAAAAGCCATTTTCCTTTGGAACGAAAGAACGGCCGGGCCGGGCAGGGGCGGCTGCAGCGGGATCGGGGGTGCCGGGGGGAAAGGGAAAATCCGACCGGGGGATTTGGAAAATCCAACCGGGGGAATCTGTAAAATCCAACCAGGGGGTTTGGAAAATCCAACCGGGGGGAAAGGGAAAATCCGACCGGGGGGAGGTTGGAAAATCCAACCGAGGGAATCTGCAAAATCCAACCAGGGGGTTTGGAAAATCCAACCGAGGGAATCTGCAAAATCCAACCAGGGGGTTTGGAAAATCCAGCCGGGGGGAAAGGGAAAATCTGACCGTGGGGTTTGGAAAATCCAACCAGGGGGTTTGGAAAATCCAACCGGGGGGGGGGTCTGTAAAATCCAGCTGAGTGGGTTGTAATATCCAGCCGGGGTGGTTTTGTAAAATCCAACCGGGAGGAAAGGGAAAATCCAGCTGGGGAGGCTGGAAAATCCAACTAGGGGGGATCTGTAAAATCTAACCGGGGGGAAAGGGAAAATCCAGCCGGGGAGTTTGTAAAATCCAACCGGGGGGAATGGAGGGGTCTGTAAAATCCAACCGGGGTGGTTTTGTAAAATCCAGCGGGGGGTTTGTAAAATCCAGCGAGGGGTTTGGAAAATCCAACCGGGAGGGTTGTAAATCCAGCGGGGGTTGAAAAATCCAACGGGAGGGTTGTAAAATCCAGAGGGGGGTTTGTAAAATCCAGAGGGGGGTTTGTAAAATCCAACGGGGTTTTGTAAAATCCAACCAGGGGTGTCCTGTAAAATCCAACCAGGGGGGTCCTGCAAGGAGCAAACGAACGCCGAGGGAAGGAGAGGGAAAGCTGGAAGGCACAGGACGGGCGGCCGCGGGTGGGGGCTCGGGGTCATTTTTGGGGTGCGTGGGGTGGCAGAGTGAGGTAATTTTCGGGATCCTTTCCTCCAGCTCCTGCTCCCCGGCCAGCCAGGAGGGGAAAAGGCACAATTCAGGGCTGGGAGGTCAAGGAGCAACTTTTCCCGCTGCCTTAGTTTGTATTTTATTATAATTTTTTAGTATTTTTTGGTTCGGGAATATTCTGGAGGGGAATGAATTGTCCCTGAAGGCAGCAGCTTCCAGCAGGTTCTTCCTGTCATCTCCCTCAGGATTGAGGATTTTATTAATTAAAAAGATTTATGAAGCTTTTGTCAACTGGTCCATGGATGGATCCATGGATGGATGGATGAATCCATGGAGGATGGATGGATGGATGGATGGATGATGGATGGATGGATGGATGGATGGTGGGTGGATGTGGATGGATGGATGATGATGGATGGATGGATGGATGGATGGATGTGGATGGAGATGGATGGATGATGATGGATGGATGGATGGATGGATGGATGGATGGGATGGATGGATGGATGGATGGATGGATGGATGGTGATGGATGGAAAGGATGGATGGATGGATGGATGGATGGATGATGGATGGATGATGGATGATGGATAGGATGGATGGATGGATGATGGATGGATGGGATGATGGATGGATGATCATGGATGGATGGATGGATGGATGGATGATGGATGGATGGATGGATGGTGGATGATGGATGATGGATGATGGATGGATGATGGATGGATGGATGAGATATGGGTGATTGGATGGATGGATGGATGGATGGATGGATGGATGGATGGATGATGGATGGTGATGGATGGATGGATGGATGGATGGAGATGGATGGATGGATGATGATGGATGGATGATGGATGGATGATGGATGGATGGTGGATGATGGATGGATGGATGGATGGATGGATGATGGATGGATGATGTGATGGATGGATGGATGTGGTGGTATGGATGATGGATGGTATGGATGGATGGATGGTGATGGATGTGATGGATGGATGGATGGATGGATGATGGATGATGGATGGATGTGATGGATGGATGGGATGGATGGATGATGGATGGATGGATGATGGATGGATGGATGGATGATGGATTGGATGGATGGATGATGGATGGAGATGGATGGATGGATGGATGGGATGGATGGATGGATGGATGGATGGATGGATGGATGGATGGATGGATGGATGGATGATATGGATGGATGGATGGATGATGATGGATGGATGGATCCATGGATGGATGGATCCATGGATGGATGGGTCCATGGATGGATGGATCCATGGATGGATGGGTCCATGGATGGATGGATCCATGGATGGATGGGTCCATGGATGGATGGATCCATGGGTGGATGGGTCCATGGATGGATGGATCCATGGATGGATGGATCCATGGATGGATGGGTCCATGGACGGATGGATCCATGGACGGATGGATCCATGGACGGATGGGTCCATGGATGGATGGATCCATGGATGGATGGATCCATGGATGGATGGGTCCATGGATGGATGGGTCCATGGATGGTTGGAGCTTACAGGATCAGGCTGACAGAGAGGATCCCACCCCATGTCTAGGAGCAGGCAGATCGCCCAGTTCCAGACTGGGAGAAGCCATTCCAGCAGGGAAGAGGCTGCTGGGCTCCCACCCTGGGCAGTGTGACAGGGACAGGGCTATGGCAGTGTCACATGGACATAGCCCTGAGACACTGCCATAGCCCTGTGACACTGCCCTGTCCCTGTCACACTGCCCTGTCCCTGTCACACTGCCATAGCCCTGTGACACTGCCCCGTCCCTGTGACACTGCCCTGTCCCTGTCACACTGCCATAGCCCTGTCACACTGCCCCGTCCCTGTGACACTGCCCCGTCCCTGTGACACTGCCCTGTCCCTGTGACACTGCCCTGTCCCTGTCACACTGCCATAGCCCTGTCACACTGCCCCGTCCCTGTGACACTGCCCTGTCCCTGTCACACTGCCATAGCCCTGTCACACTGCCCTGTCCCTGTGACACTGCCCTGTCCCTGTCACACTGCCATAGCCCTGTCACACTGCCCCGTCCCTGTCACACTGCCCCGTCCCTGTGACACTGCCCTGTCCCTGTGACACTGCCCTGTCCCTGTCACACTGCCATAGCCCTGTCACACTGCCCCGTCCCTGTGACACTGCCCTGTCCCTGTGACACTGCCCTGTCCCTGTCACACTGCCATAGCCCTGTGACACTGCCCTGTCCCTGTGACACTGCCATAGCCCTGTGACACTGCCATAGCCCTGTCACACTGCCCTGTCCCTGTGACACTGCCATAGCCCTGTCACACTGCCCTGTCCCTGTCACACTGCCATAGCCCTGTGACACTGCCCTGTCCCTGTAACACTGCCCTGTCCCTGTCACACTGCCATAGCCCTGTCACACTGCCCTGTCCCTGTCACACTGCCCTGTCCCTGTCACACTGCCATAGCCCTGTCACACTGCCCTGTCCCTGTCACACTGCCCTGTCCCTGTGACACTGCCCTGTCCCTGTGACACTGCCCCGTCCCTGTCACACTGCCCTGTCCCTGTGACACTGCCCCGTCCCTGTGACACTGCCCCGTCCCTGTGACACTGCCCTGTCCCTGTGACACTGCCCCGTCCCTGTGACACTGCCCTGTCCCTGTCACACTGCCCTGTCCCTGTCACACTGCCCTGTCCCTGTGACACTGCCCGTCCTGTCACCATGTGTGACACCATACCTGACCTGCCCCGTCCCTGTACACTGCCCTGTCCCTGTGACACTGCCCTGTCCCTGTCACACTGCCCTGTCCCTGTCACACTGCCCGTCCCTGTGACACTGCCATAGCCCTGTCACACTGCCCCGTCCCTGTGACACTGCCCTGTCCCTGTCACACTGCCTGCCCTGTCACACTGCCCTGTCCCTGTGCACACTGCCCTGTCCCTGTCACACTTGCCACGTCCCTGTGACACTGCCCTGTCCCTGTGACACTGCCATAGCCCTGTCACACTGCCCTGTCCCTGTACACTGCCTGTCCCTGTCACATTGCTCGTCCCTGTGACACTGCCTAGTCCCTGTGACACTGCCCGTCCCTGTGACACTGCCCTGTCCCTGTGACACTGCCTTGCCCTGTGCACACTGCCCTGTCCCTGTCACACTGCCATAGCCCTGTGACACTGCCCCGTCCCTGTGACACTGCCCTGTCCCTGTCACACTGCCCTGTCCCTGTCACACTGCCACGCCCTGTCACACTGCTAGTCCCTGTGACACTGCCCCGTCCCTGTGACACTGCCCTGTCCCTGTCACACTGCCCTGTCCCTGTCACACTGCCATAGCCCTGTCACACTGCCAAGCCCTGTCACACTGCCCTGTCCCTGTGACACTGCCTGCCCTGTCACACTGCCATACCCTGTCACACTGCCCTGTCCCTGTCACACTGCCCTGTCCCTGTGACACTGCCCGTCCCTGTCACACTGCCCTGCCCTGTCACACTGCCATAGCCCTGTCACACTGCCCTGTCCCTGTGACACTGCCCTGTCCCTGTCACACTGCCCTGTCCCTGTCACACTGCCCGTCCCTGTCACACTGCCACCGTCCCTGTGACACTGCCCTGTCCCTGTGACACTGCCCCTGTCCCTGTCACACTGCCCTGTCCCTGTCACACTGCCCGTCCCTGTCACATGCCTGTCCCTGTGACACTGCCCTCACTGCCCCTGTCACACTGCCCTGTCCCTGTGACACTGCCATATCCCTGTCACACTGCCTGTCCCTGTGACACTGCCCTTCCCTGTCACACTGCCCTGTCCCTGTGTCCCCTGTGCCATGCCTGGCTGGCACTCCCTCTCTCCTGCCCCTTTCCCCTCCCCGGGCACTCTGGCGCCCCTCCCCCCCCAATTCCTCAGCCCTAATTCCCGGGCTGCCTTCCTGGCTGATCCCCCTGACAGCCCCACGAGGATCTCAGTCACCGTTTTTGGGGTCACCCGGGGCTCCCCTGCCCTTTTGGGGTGTCCAGGTTCATTTCCCACCGCGGTCCCCGCTCCGTGGCTCTCCGGTGTCACCTCGGCCATGTGGGGTTGTCATCCCAGTAAAAATGTCCTGCTGGCTGAGCTGGGGGAATTTCCCCTCAGGAATTCACACACCCAGCCCCGGGCAGGCTCCAGGAGCTCCCCTGGCTGGCATCGGAGGGGAGACCCCCCAAAAAAACCCCAAAAACCTGAGGAGACCCCGCAGTGTCACATAGTGGGGATCAGCACCCCCGGCTGCCCCTTCCCCCAAAAAAATCCCATTAAATGATGCTGGAACACGGCAGCAGCCACCCACAAATGTCCCTCGATCACTCCAAGTGCCCTGCACGGCCAAGCACTGCCGGGAATTTTCCTGCTTTCCCCCCTCCCTTCCCAACGGGAGAATTGGGCACCTCCTACGGAACCCCCCGGGGCTGCTGGTCCTGTGGCACCCCGGAAAATCCACCTGGAAATCACTCGGGCTGTGATTTGGGGACACCCTGGGGACACCTCCGAGCAGGGGGGGCAAAGCCAGTCCTGGCATGGAGCAGAGGGGAAATCACACACAGAATCCCAGGATCCCAGAATCCCAGAATCACGGGATCACAGAATCCCAGGATCCCAGAATCCCAGAATCTCAGAATCCCAGAATCCCACAATCCCAGAATTCTAGAATTACAGAATTCCAGAATCTCAGAATCCCACAATCCCAGAATTCTAGAATTCCAGAATTCCAGAATCTCAGAATCCCAGAACCCCAGAATCCCACAATCCCACTATCCCAGGATCCCACAATCCCAGGATCCCAAAATCCCAGGATCCCACAATCCCGGGATCCCAGGATCCCAGGATCCCACAATCCCACAATCCCAGGATCCAGGATCCCACAATCCCAGGATCCCACACTCCCAGGATCCCACAATCCTGGGATCCCACACTCCCAGGATCCCACAATCCCGGGATCCCATGATCCCATGATCCCACAATCCCACAATCCCAGGATCCAGGATCCAGGATCCCACAATCCCAGGATCCCACGATCCCAGGATCCCACAATCCCAGGATCCCACAATCCCAGGATCCCACAATCCCACAATCCCACAATCCCACCATCCCAGGATCCCACAATCCCGGGATCCCACACTCCCAGGATCCCACAATCCCACGATCCCACAATCCCACCATCCCAGGATCCCACGATCCCGGGATCCCACACTCCCAGGATCCCACAATCCCAGGATCCCACAATCCTGGGATCCCACACTCCCAGGATCCCACAATCCCACGATCCCAGGATCCCACACTCCCAGGATCCCACAATCCCACACTCCCGGGATCCCACACTCCCAGGATCCCACACTCCCAGGATCCCACACTCCCAGGATCCCACAATCCCAGGATCCCACAATCCCACAACCCCACGATCCCACCATCCCAGGATCCCCCAATCCCCCGATCCCCCAATCCCAGGACTGTGGCTCCTGAGGAATCCCGTCCCTCTCCGCCGCCCCCGGCGCTCCCAATCCTCTCCTCTCCTCCCTCTTCCCTCGGGGAGCGGTCGGAGGGGGCCCCTGGCTGAGTCATTTATTTATTTTGCCGGTGCCATATGAAAGGCAGCCCCGGGTGTTTCCATACGAGGCGGCTAGGTGCTTCCAACACTGACATTCTCCAGGAGAAAAATAGGCAGGAAAGCTCCTGGCGCAGCAGTTTTATTGTGTTAATAAGTTTGGCGTCTATAAGCACCATATGTAAATGACTGCTATAGTGCCTTGCTGCCATTTAACATTATGTTGGGGAGGTGAGCGGGAGCCAAGTCTGCAGCATTTCCATTAATACGCCACGAGCTGCCAATTCCGGAGGGGTTTTTTCCCTCTTTTTTTATTTTTTTTTTTTATCTTCGTTTTTTTTAAAAAAAAAATGGGGAAGAGCCCGGCGCCAAAATGCTGCCTCGGACCCCTGGGTTGGGTGGGAAATGGGTAAATATTGTGTTCATTTAGCCCCGGAGGCAGCTCCAGTGCTTGGAGCAGCGCTGGGAAATCCCGGGTTTTGGGGTTTTTTTTTTTTGAGTATCCCGATCCTCGTGGTTGTGCTGGGGCAGAGGGATGGGCAGAGCCAAGGCGGCTGCGCCAGAGGTGCCAACATCTCCGCGTCCCGCCGACAAGCAGGAGAAAAATCCGGAAAAAAAAAAAAAAACAAAAGGAAAAAAAAAAAACCCCAAAAAAACCCTGGAAACATAAAGCGCCGCTAGTTTCTTCCTCCTTGCAGGAATTTTCATCGGCTTTCTGTTGAATCAATGGTTCGGAGCAGTCATATGGATGGCAGGCTCCCAGCCATTATTAGTGTAAACAGATTTGTGAGCAGTATATTTAGCTGTTCCATATTGCTTTTAGGAAATGCGCACATTTCCATGGCACACGCTCCCGGAGGGCCATACCCTGCCGCCGCTCCGCAGGTGGGGAGCCCCGCTCCCCCCGAACCCCCGGCGGGCTGGGGGCTCGCGCTGCCCCCCGTCCCCTCCCGGGGGGGCTCGCCTGGAGCGGCCCCTGCAGAGGGGATTTGGGGTGCTGGGGGTGAAGGGGAGGCTGGTCTGGACAGAGATCTGAGAGGGTGAGGGGACAGGCGGGAATGTCACTGGATCCAGGTGGCATGGACAGGCGGGAATGTCATTGGATCCAGGTGGCATGGACAGGCGGGAATGTCACTGGATCCGGGTGATACAGACAGGGATGTCACTGGATCCGGGTGATACAGACAGGGATGTCACTGGATCCAGGTGGCATGGACAGGCGGGAATGTCACTGGATCCAGGTGGCATGGACACGCGGGAATGTCACTGGATCCCGGTGATACAGACAGGGATGTCACTGGATCCAGGTGGCATGGACAGGCGGGAATGTCACTGGATCCAGGTGACATGGACAGGCGGGAATGTCATTGGATCCATGTGGCATGGACACGCGGGAATGTCACTGGATCCAGGTGACATGGACAGGCAGGAATGTCATTGGATCCGGGTGATACAGACAGGAATGTCACTGGATCCGGGTGATACAGACAGGGATGTCACTGGATCCAGGTGGCACGGACACGCGGGAATGTCACTGGATCCAGGTGGCATGGACACGTGGGAATGTCACTGGATCCAGGTGGCATGGACACGCGGGAATGTCATTGGATCCAGGTGACATGGACAGGGATGTCACTGGATCCAGGTGACATGGACAGGCGGGAATGTCACTGGATCCGGGTGATACAGACAGGAATGTCACTGGATCCGGGTGACACAGGCAGGAATGTCACTGGATCCAGGTGGCACGGACACGCGGGAATGTCATTGGATCCATGTGGCATGGACACGCGGGAATGTCATTGGATCCAGGTGGCATGGACAGGCGGGAATGTCACTGGATCCGGGTGATACAGACAGGGATGTCACTGGATCCAGGTGACATGGACAGGGATGTCACTGGATCCACGTGGCACGGACAGGGATGTCACTGGATCCAGGTGGCACGGACAGGGATGTCACTGGATCCAGGTGGCACGGACACTCAGGGATTGTGCCAGGCTCCAGGTGACACGGACAAGAATGTCACTGGATCCAAGTGACAGAGCCACCCAGGAATGTCACTGGATCCGGGTGATACAGACAGTGATGTCACTGGATCCAGGTGACACAGGCAGGAATGTCACTGGATCCAGGTGACATGGACAGGAATGTCACTGGATCCAGGTGGCACGGACAGGAATGTCACTGGATCCAGGTGACACGGACAGGAATGTCACTGGATCCAGGTGACACGGACAGGAATGTCACTGGAGCCAGGTGACACAGCCACCCAGGAATGCCACTGGAGCCAGGTGATACAAACAGGAATGTCACTGGATCCAGGTGACACAGCCACTCTGGGAACATTTTGGGATCCAGGTGACACAGCCGCCCTGGGAACACTTTGGGATCCAGGTGACACAGCCGCCCTGGGAACACTCTGGGATCCAGGTGACACAGCCGCCCTGGGAACACTCTGGGATCCAGGTGACACAGCCGCCCTGGAAACACTCTGGGATCCAGGTGACACACTCAGGGAACACTCTGGGATCCAGGTGACACACTCAGAGAACACTCTGGGATCCAGGTGACACAGCCACCCTGGGAACACTCTGGGATCCAGGTGACACACTCAGGGAACACTCTGGGATCCAGGTGACACACTCAGGGAACACTCTGGGATCCAGGTGACACACTCAGAGAACACTCTGGGATCCAGGTGACACAGCCGCCCTGGGAACACTCTGGGATCCAGGTGACACACTCAGGGAACACTCTGGGATCCAGGTGACACACTCAGAGAACACTCTGGGATCCAGGTGACACAGCCACCCTGGGAACACTCTGGGATCCAGGTGACACACTCAGAGAACACTCTGGGATCCAGGTGACACACTCAGGGAACACTCTGGGATCCAGGTGACACACTCAGAGAACACTCTGGGATCCAGGTGACACACTCAGGGAACACTCTGGGATCCAGGTGACACAGCCACCCTGGGAACACTCTGGGATCCAGGTGACACACTCAGGGAACACTCTGGGATCCAGGTGACACAGCCACACCGGGGTCCCTGTGTGACGCAGGGGACACATCCCCAGGCCCCGGGCCATGGTGACCCCTGTCCCCTGCAGCAGCCACATCCCGGCCGTGCCGGAGGGATCCCGCCCTTCCCTCCTGCTCCTCCCGAGCGCCGCATCCCGGGAGAGCTCCCGCGGGAATCCCGGGCCGGCCGGGGCCGAGCCCCAAAGGGGCCGAAAAGCGAGCGCAGCCCCCAGGGAAAGCGCTGTGGGATGGATCCATCCCCCCAAATCCTCCCACGAGCCCCATTCCCATGGAGGATCAGTGGGATCAGCTCCAGGGGAAAGCGCTGTGGGATGGATCCATCCCCCCAAATCCTCCCACGAGCCCCATTCCCATGGAGGATCAGTGGGATCAGCTCCAGGGGAAAGCCCTGTGGGATGGATCCATCCCCCCAAATCCTCCCACGAGCCCCATTCCCATGGAGGATCAGTGGGATCAGCTCCAGGGGAAAGCCCTGTGGGATGGATCCATCCCCCCAAATCCTCCCACGAGCCCCATTCCCATGGAGGATCAGTGGGATCAGCTCCAGGGGAAAGCCCTGTGGGATGGATCCCGGCCCCCCAAACCCTCCCACGAGCCCCATTCCCATGGAGGATCAGTGGGATCAGCTCCAGGGGAAAGCCCTGTGGGATGGATCCCGGCCCCCCAAACCCTCCCACGAGCCCCATTCCCATGGAGGATCAGTGGGATCATCCCCCCAGCCCTGTGGGATGGATGCATCCCCTCAAATCCTCCCACGAGCCCCATTCCCATAGAGGATCAGCGGGATCAGCCCCCCGAGTCCTGTGGGATGGATCCTGGCCCCCCAAATCCTCCCACGAGTCCCATTCCCACAGGGATCACCGGGATCAGCTCCAGGGGAAAGCCCTGTGGGATGGATCCATTCCCCCAAATCCTCCCACGAGCCCCATTCCCAAGGGGATCAGCGGGATCAGCCCCTTCCAGCCCCCTCCAGCCCCCCAGTCCTGTGGGATGGATCCATCCCCCCAAATCCCCCCCCGGGGATCAGCCCCCTCCAGCCCCCCAGTCCTGTGGGATGGATCCATCCCCCCAAATCCCCGGGGGATCAGCCCCGTCCAGCCCCCCAGTCCTGTGGGATGGATCCATCCCCCCAAATCCCCCCCGGGGATCAGCCCCCTCCAGCCCCCCAGTCCTGTGGGATGGATCCTGGCCCCCCAAATCCTCCCACGAGTCCCATTCCCACAGGGATCACCGGGATCAGCTCCAGGGGAAAGCCCTGTGGGATGGATCCATTCCCCCAAATCCCCCCGGGGATCAGCCCCCTCCATCCCCCCGCACCCCAGGACAGCGGGAGCGGGGGCGCATCCCCGGTGCCAGGCAGTGGGGGGTGGGCACCGAGCCTCCCCTTTGCTATTCCCCCCTCCCTTCGCCAGCCCGCATCCCGAAATAGCCCCGGGAGCGGCTGGCACGGCTGGCACGGAGCTCTCCATGGCTACCCAGCCCCGGCGGAGGCATCCGGGCTGCGGGGGGAGCTGCCGGCCCCTTTCATGCCGCACAGAGCCGCGACATCAGGGCTCTGTTGGTGGATGTCACCGTGTCCCCTCCCGGCGGCGTGAAGAATCAATTAGGAAGAATTAGCGCCGTGTCACCGGGGCTGCCGAGGGGACAATCGCGGGGCCACAACCGCACCTGGGGACGCGGCCCCGGAGGAGCTGGCCCGGTGGCACCGCTGCCCTGGCACCGCTCCAGCGCCGGCACCCGAATTCCTCGGGATGCGATTCCCAGGGAGCCCGGGGTGGCTCGGCTGGATCGCAGCCCCCGAAGCGGCAGCATCAGGGGCAGGGATGCAGTTCCCGCGGCTCCAGGTCTGGAATGGCTCTCTGGGAATGTAACTCGCCTCTTTTCCCTCCTCTTTCCATGTGCGTGTGTATATATATATATATATATATATATATAAATCAGACGTGGGGAAAAAAAAATAAAAAAAATCCCAAACTCTGATTAAAATCCTTTTTTTTTTATTCACCTGCCCATCTTTCCTGTCTGCATCTCCCCTTCTATCCAAACTCATAATTAATCGCTCAAGGCAAAAGTAATGAATGTTAATTGGCCATCTGTACAAAGACTAATTAAAATCTACCATGCTGGGGATTAAAACATACCTATAGCAACTGCCTGAATTGAGAATGAGACAGAGGAGAGATTGAGAAAACAGCTGAAAGGCTTGTGCAAAACGCAATCTCGCTTAGGTGTGAGATGAGTTGCAGCTCCGAGATCTGAGATGCTTTATTATTAAATTTTTAAAAAACACAAAAAAGCGGGGGGTGGTGGCGTGGGGGGGAGGGTGGGGAAGAAACTTCTGAGCTGGGAGCTGGTTTAATGGGAAAAAAAGGCCGCGGGGATTTCAAAGGAGGAGCGACCCCAACATTTCGCGTCGCGTTTGGAGGAAGATAAAAAACTGCCCGCTGCCCTCCCCGCCCGCAGCAAATATTCGGTGGCGTTTGTGGGGATTTTTTTTTTTTTTTTTTTTTTTTTTTTTTTTTTTTGGTGAGGGTTTGTGGGTTGTTTTTTTTTTTTTTTTTTTTTTTGAGGGTTTGTGGGGTTTTTTTTGAGGGTTTGTGGGGTTTTTTTGAGGGTTTGTGGGGGTTTTTTTGAGGGTTTTTTTGAGGTTTTTTTTTGAGGGTTTGTGGGGTTTTTTTGAGGTTTTTTTGAGGGTTTGTGGGGTTTTTTTGAGGTTGTGGGTTTTTTTGAGGGTTTGGGGTTTTTTTTTGAGGGTTTATGAGGTTTTTTCAGGGTTTGTGGCTGTGAATAAAGCGCGCCGGGGAGCGGCGGCGGGGCCGGCAGCACTCGGCGGGTTTGGGGCAGAGGGATGAGCAGGACTCGGGGCTGTGCCCGCCCTGCCCTCGGCAGCCCCCTGCCCTCCTTTGTCCCAAATCCGCCGCTTTTCAACCCCTTGGTTGGGAGCGTTTGGGACTCGGGGGAATATTCCCAAAGGGAGAAGCGGCGCTGATGATTCCCAGAGCTGCTGCTCCTCCTCGGGGCTGCGGGCCCCAAGACCCCCGGGCCCCTGTGCGACCCCCGGGCCCTCCCCGGGTATGGGGGCTCCTGCCGAGCCGGCTCCGTCTCACCTGGCCCAGGTAACCCCTCGGGCTCTGCCGGCACCGCTGGAGCGGCGGGAGCAGCGCAGGGGACCCCGGGGGATGCTCGGCGGTGACAAGGAGGGGATGGAGAAAGAAGCCGGACCCTCCATCCAAACAGCCCACCCCCCCCGGCTCAGGGCAGCTCCGGGATGTGCAAAACTCGTTTTTTAAACCCAGAACCAAGCGCTCCGGCCGCGGCTGCGTTTGTGCCGAAGCCCCCGAGCCGCGGCCCCGCCGCCCCGTGCCCCCGGCTCAGGGACGGCCCCTCCGCCCCCCGGACAACCCCTCTGGACCCCCCGATCTGCGGAGTCCCACCCCAGGGCTGCCGGGTACCCCCGGCACTGCCCCCCATCCCTGCCGGGGGGATTTTGGGGCGGGGATGCGGGGGCTCCGGGGAGGCGGGGGCAGCCTGGGCACCCCCGCCTTTCCCCCCCCGGGAGCTCGGGGCTCTGCAGCCGTGCCGGGAGCTCGGGGCTCTGCTCTTGTTTTCTCAGATTCGGCTGTGTTTACTCCCAACACGAGTGACCGCCGTGGCCCCATTACGGCGGCACTGACAGCTCGGCTGACAAGTGCGCTCGCGGCAGGAATGTGAATGCGGCTCCCGGCCCCGCCGCGCTGCTCGCCCGCCGCTCCCAGCAGCATCCCAGCGGCTGGGCACGGCCGGGGGAGCCGGCCCGGGGCGGGGAGCAGCCAGGGGGGCTCGCCCTTCCTGCCTCGGATCAGCGCTGGGATCCTCCAGAGGATGGGAATGACAGGGATTCACTGGGATCGTCCCGAGCTCGGGAGGGATGGGCACGGTTTGCTCGCCCTTCCAGCCTCGGATCAGCGCTGGGATCCTCCAGAGGATGGGAATGACAGGGATTCACTGGGATTGTGCCGGTCTCAGGAGGGATGGGAGCTTGGTCACCTTTTGTCTCTGAACTCAGAGCTGGGGTCCTCCAGAGGATGGGAATGACAGGGATTCACTGGGATTGTCCCGATCTCAGGAGGGATGGGCACGGTTTGCTCGCCCTTCCTGCCTCGGATCAGCGCTGGGATCCTCCAGAGGATGGGGATGACAGGGATTCACTGGGATTGTCCCGTGTTTGGGAGGGATGGGAGCTTGGTCACCCTTTGTGCCTGAACTCAGAGCTGGGATCCTCCAGAGCCTGCCGGGATCATATCAGGATGGGGATGACAGGGATTCACTGGGATTGTCCCGTGTTTGGGAGGGATGGGAGCTTGGTCACTCTTTGTGCCTGAACTCAGAGTTGGGATCCTCCAGAGCCTGCCGGGATCATATCAGGATGGGGATGGGAGGGATTCACTGGGATTGTGCCGGTCTCAGGAGGGATGGGCACGGTTTGCTTTCCCTTACGGCCTCGGATCAGCGCTGGGATCCTCCAGAGGATGGGAATGACAGGGATTCACTGGGATTGTCCCGATCTCAGGAGGGATGGGCACGGTTTGCTCGCCCTTCCTGCCTCGGATCAGCGCTGGGATCCTCCAGAGGATGGGAATGACAGGGATTCACTGGGATCGTCCCGATCTCAGGAGGGATGGGCACGGTTTGCTCGCCCTTCCTGCCTCGGATCAGCGCTGGGATCCTCCAGAGCCTGCCGGCTCCGCAGCAGGATGGGGAGCAGAGGGATTCTCTGGGATTATCTCGTGTTTGGGAGGGATGGGCACGGTTTTCTCACCCTTTGTGTCTGAACTCAGCGCTGGAATCCTCCAGAGCTTGTCGGGGTCGCAGCAGGATGGGGATGAGAGGGATTAGTTGGGATTATCCTGTACTCCAGGAAGGTCCTGGGCCAGCAGCATGGGAGGGGTGTGAGGGATGGGAGCTTGGTCACCCTTTGTGTCTGAACTCAGAGCTGGGATCTTCCAGAGCCTGTCGGGATCACCCCAGGATGGGAAGGAATAACAGGGATTCACTGGGATTATCCTGTGCTCGGGAAGAGCAGAGCTGTCAGCAGGGGAAGGTTTTGAGGGGGTGGAGGATGAGGAGGGAAGGTGAGGAATAGGACAGGAAGGTTTGAGGATGAGGAGTGCAGGTGAGGAACAGGACAGGAAGGTTTGAGGCAGGTTGAGGATGAGGAGGGAAGGTGAGGAACAGGACAGGAAGGTTTGAGGATGAGGAGTGCAGGTGAGGAACAGGACAGGAAGGTTTGAGAATGAGGAGTGCAGGTGAGGAACAGGACAGGAAGGTTTGAGGGTGTGGAGGATGAGGAGGAAGGTGAGGAACAGGACAGGAAGGTTGGAGGCAGGTTGAGGATGAGGAGGGAAGGTGAGGAACAGGACAGGAAGGTTTGAGGATGAGGAGTGCAGGTGAGGAACAGGACAGGAAGGTTTGAGAATGAGGAGTGCAGGTGAGGAACAGGACAGGAAGGTTTGAGGATGAGGAGTGCAGGTGAGGAACAGGACAGGAAGGTTTGAGAATGAGGAGTGCAGGTGAGGAACAGGACAGGAAGGTTTGAGGATGAGGAGGGCAGGTGAGGAACAGGACAGGAAGGTTTTGAGGGTGTGGAGGATGAGGAGGGAAGGTGAGGAACAGCTCAGGAAGGTTTGAGGGTTTGGAGGATGAGGAGGGAAGGTGTGGCACGGGATGGCAGCAGAGGAGGAGGATGGATGCGCCTGGCTGAACTGGTGGCTTGGAGGGAGGAAGGAGAGAGTGAGGAGGCAGTTTGGGGACAACACACTGTCCCCAAATCCTGGGGGAGCAGCTCAGCCACAGTCTGGCTTCAGCCTGGTGGGAGATTTCAACAGGAACTGTGGGGACAGCACAAGGAATGGTGGGCACAAATCAAAACAGCGGAAATTTGGGTCAGTCTTAGGAAGAAATTCCTCCTGTGAGGGGGTGAGATCTGTTGTCCAGGGAAGTTGTGGATTCCCCAGCCCCATCCAAGGCCAGGCTGGAGGAGGTCTGGAGCAACCTGGGACATTGGGAGGAGCTGCCCAGGGCTGGAACTGGAGGAGCTTCAGTGTCCATTCCACCCCAAACCATTCTGGGATTCCAGGATTCAGGGAAGGAGGCGTGGAAGGCGCAGAGTCTGGTTTAGGGGTGGTGCACAAAACAAGGGAAAGCCAATTTCTGGCAGCTTCTCTCCCACTGGGATGGGGGGAGCTGTCGGTCTGCAGAGCAACTCCAAGCCTGGTGGGTTTGGAAGCTCCAGGAGGGATGCCAAAGTCAGGATCCAGCCCTAAACCCAGCCCAGCCCAGCCCTAAACCCAGCCCAGCCCAGCCCTAAACCCAGCCCAGCTCCAGCCCTAAACCCAGCCCAGCTCAGCCCTAAACCCAGCTCAGCTCCAGCCCTAAACCCAGCCCAGCCCAGCCCTAAACCCAGCCCAGCCCAGCCCTAAACCCAGCCCAGCTCCAGCCCTAAACCCAGCCCAGCCCAGCCCTAAACCCAGCCCAGCCCCAGCCCTAAACCCAGCCCAGCCCAGCCCTAAACCCAGCCCAGCCCAGCCCTAAACCCAGCCCAGCTCCAGCCCTAAACCCAGCCAGCTCCAGCCCTAAACCCAGCCCAGCCCAGCCCTAAACCCAGCCCAGCCCAGCCCTAAACCCAGCCCAGCTCCAGCCCTAAACCCAGCCCAGCCCAGCCCTAAACCCAGCCCAGCTCCAGCCCTAAACCCAGCCCAGCTCAGCCCTAAACCCAGCTCAGCTCCAGCCCTAAACCCAGCTCAGCTCCAGCCCCAGCCCAGCCCAGCTCCAGCCCTAAACCCAGCCCAGCCCAGCCCTAAACCCAGCCCAGCTCCAGCCCTAAACCCAGCCCAGCTCCAGCCCTAAACCCAGCCCAGCTCCAGCCCTAAACCCAGCCCAGCTCCAGCCCTAAACCCAGCCCAGCTCAGCCCTAAACCCAGCTCAGCTCCAGCCCTAAACCCAGCTCAGCTCCAGCCCCAGCCCAGCCCAGCTCCAGCCCTAAACCCAGCCCAGCCCAGCCCTAAACCCAGCCAGCTCCAGCCCTAAACCCAGCTCAGCTCCAGCCCTAAACCCAGCTCAGCCCCAGCCCTAAACCCAGCCCAGCCCAGCCCTAAACCCAGCCCAGCCCAGCCCTAAACCCAGCCCAGCCCAGCCCTAAACCCAGCCCAGCCCAGCCCTAAACCCAGCCCAGCTCCAGCCCTAAACCCAGCCCAGCCCAGCCCTAAACCCAGCTCAGCTCCAGCCCTAAACCCAGCCCAGCTCAGCCCTAAACCCAGCTCAGCTCCAGCCCTAAACCCAGCCCAGCTCCAGCCCTAAACCCAGCTCAGCCCCAGCCCTAAACCCAGCTCAGCCCTAAACCCAGCCCAGCTCCAGCCCTAAACCCAGCTCAGCCCCAGCCCTAAACCCAGCTCAGCTCCAGCCCTAAACCCAGCCCAGCTCCAGCCCCAGCCCAGCCCAGCCCAGCCCTAAACCCAGCTCAGCCCTAAACCCAGCCCAGCCCCAGCCCTAAACCCAGCCCAGCTCAGCCCTAAACCCAGCCCAGCTCCAGCCCTAAACCCAGCTCAGCCCAGCCCTAAACCCAGCCCAGCCCAGCCCTAAACCCAGCTCAGCCCCAGCCCTAAACCCAGCTCAGCCCCAGCCCTAAACCCAGCTCAGCTCCAGCCCTAAACCCAGCCCAGCTCCAGCCCTAAACCCAGCTCAGCTCCAGCCCTAAACCCAGCCCAGCCCAGCCTAAACCCAGCCCAGCCCAGCCCTAAACCCAGCCCAGCCCAGCCCTAAACCCAGCTCAGCCCCAGCCCTAAACCCAGCCCAGCCCAGCCCTAAACCCAGCCCAGCTCCAGCCCTAAACCCAGCCCAGCCCAGCCCTAAACCCAGCTCAGCCCCAGCCCTAAACCCAGCCCAGCCCAGCCCTAAACCCAGCCCAGCTCCAGCCCTAAACCCAGCCCAGCCCTAAACCCAGCCCAGCTCCAGCCCCAGCCCCAGCCCAGCCCAGCCCTAAACCCAGCCCAGCTCCAGCCCTAAACCCAGCCCAGCTCCAGCCCTAAACCCAGCCCAGCCCAGCCCTAAACCCAGCCCAGCTCCAGCCCCAGCCCCAGCCCAGCCCCAGCCCTAAACCCAGCCCAGCCCCAGCCCTAAACCCAGCCCAGCCCAGCCCTAAACCCAGCCCAGCCCCAGCCCTAAACCCAGCCCAGCCCAGCCCTAAACCCAGCTCAGCCCCAGCCCTAAACCCAGCCCAGCCCCAGCCCTAAACCCAGCCCAGCTCCAGCCCTAAACCCAGCCCAGCCCAGCCCTAAACCCAGCTCAGCTCCAGCCCTAAACCCAGCCCAGCTCCAGCCCTAAACCCAGCCCAGCCCAGCCCTAAACCCAGCCCAGCCCAGCCCTAAACCCAGCCCAGCCCAGCCCTAAACCCAGCCCAGCCCAGCCCAGCCCTAAACCCAGCTCAGCCCCAGCCCTAAACCCAGCTCAGCCCCAGCCCTAAACCCAGCCCAGCCCAGCCCTAAACCCAGCCCAGCTCCAGCCCAGCTCAGCTCCAGCCCTAAACCCAGCCCAGCTCCAGCCCTAAACCCAGCCCAGCCCAGCCCTAAACCCAGCCCAGCCCAGCCCTAAACCCAGCTCAGCTCCAGCCCTAAACCCAGCCCAGCCCAGCCCTAAACCCAGCCCAGCCCAGCCCTAAACCCAGCCCAGCCCCAGCCCTAAACCCAGCTCAGCTCCAGCCCTAAACCCAGCCCAGCTCCAGCCCTAAACCCAGCCCAGCCCCAGCCCTAAACCCAGCCCAGCCCCAGCCCTAAACCCAGCTCAGCCCCAGCCCAGCCGTGCAGCTGCTGTGCCTGCAGCAGCTCAAGGTGGTTTAATTAATCACTAATCATTTCTGCAGTGCCTCCCCATCAAGCTCAACAGCAAACTAACTAATTACTCATTAAAGCAGGATGCTCTCGGGGCCAGGACTCTGAGCACAAAGCTCTGCTCCCTGCCTCGGCCTGGGTTAATCTGTGAGCTCCTCCAGGGCCCGCGGTACTCATTAACGGGCTCCTGACTCATCAAAGGCTTTGGGATGAGGGCACCTCGAGGATCGTCCAGAGCCATGGAAGGGGCCCCTCCCGCTGTGCCAGGGGGATCCCGGTGGTCTGGCACACCCCAGGAATTCTCTGGGAATTACATGCCAGCCCCTGCCAGCCAGGAATTGCTGCCCCAGCTCCATGCCAAGCCGTTGCCCAGCAGTGGAAGCCATTCCCTGGCTCCTGGCACTGCCATTGCCAAGGCAAATTCCCTGCCCAGCTTCCCTGTGGGCCTGGCTGCTCCAGGAGAAGCTGGAATTCCCTGGGCAGAGCGGGGGGAGGTCGGTTCTTGCTGCTGGGGGGGACAGAGCTGGGGAGCAGCTGGGGCCTGGTGTTCCTGGAATGCTGGGATGGCTGGGATGGAAGGGACCTTCCAGGGCAGCTCCTGCCAGCCCCTGGCCAGCCAGGGACAATTCCCACTGTGCCAGGGCAGCCAGCCTGGCCTGGCACACTGCAGGGATCCTCTGGGAATTCCATGGCAGCCCCTGCCCACCCTCCCAGACAGCAATTCCTGCCCCACATCCCACCCCAAACATCCTCTTGGCCCCTTGCAAACCATTCCCTGGCTCCTGCCATTCCAGGCCCTCTCCAGCTCTCCTGCAGCCCCTCCAGGCCCTGCCAGGGGCTCCCAGCTCTCCCGACACTTTTCCCTTCTCCAGGGGAACATTCCCAGCTCTGCCAGCCTGGCTCCATGGCACAGGGGCTCCACAATCCTGGAATGGTTTGGCTGGGAAGGGACCTTCAAGATCCCAATCCCACCCCAGCCATGGGCAGGGACAATTCCCACTGTGCCAGGTGGATCCAAGCCCCAATGTCCAGCCTGGCCTGGGACATTGCCAGGGCTCCAGGGATTCTCTGGGAATTCCATGCCAACCCCTGCCCACCCTCCCAGCCAGCAATTCCTGCCCCACATCCCAGCCCCAGCTCCCCTTTCCCACTGCAGCCATTCCCTGTGTGCTGCCCCTCCATTCCTTGGCCCCAGCCCCTCTCCAGCTCTCCTGGAGCCCCTGCAGCCACTCCCAGCATTCCCTGGAGTTTTCCCTTTTCCAGGGGAACATTCCCAGCTCTCCCAGCCTGGCTCCAGGGCAGAGGGGCTCCAGCCCTGCAGCAGCTCCGAGGGCTCCCCTGGGCTCTCCCAGCAGCTCCACATGCCCAGGATTTGGGCTGCAGGTGGGCTCTCACCTGGGGACACCCCCCCCCGTGCTCCCGCCCCTTCTCAGGGCCCCCCAGCCCGGGAGGGGACGTGGCTGAGAGCGGGGACAGACAGAGGGACAGGAGGGGGGCGTGCAGGGGGTTCAGCCCCCAGCAGGACGCTCTGTGCCCACCCTGCCAGCTCGGCAGGATGGTGTTTGTCCCTCCAACCCTCTCAGGCTCCGAGGGGCCCCCCAAAATCCCCTGGCTTGTGCCAGAGGGAGCCTTTGGGCAGTGGATGTGTCTCCAGGGGTGTCTCCAGGGCTGTGCAGGGTGGGGGTCCCTGCTGGGCACCCCCAGCCCTTTCCCCCCCTCGCTGGGGGAGCAGCTCCTTTACCTTTGGCCCTGGGCAAAGGCAGCTGCTGTTTGGCACTCGGTGTGCTGGTGGAACAGCCCAGCTCAGCAATTCTGCACCCTGAGACACCGAGGTCACCTTCCCGCCGTGCTGGGGAACCTTTCGGGGGGAGCAGAGGAGCTGCTGCTGAGCCAGGGCCAGCCCCGAGATCGGGGCAGGTCAGGGGGCGAGCTGCCTTTCATTTGGGCAGGATTTAGGGGCTCGACCCCGGGCTCTGCTCACACCCAGGGGAACAAATCCCAGCAGCGGTTTTGGCTCCTGCGTGACCCGGCTGAGCCCAGCCCAGCACGGGCACAAAGGGCACAGTGTGTCCCCAGCGTGGGGAGGGGGCTCAGGAGGGACCCCGGGCACCTCCTCACCTCTCTGGTCACCCCAAAGCATCGCACAGCCCCCTCCCCTCCTGCCCCAAGCTGCTCTCGAGGCCATCTCGGAGCTTTCCGTGGCGTTTTTTAGGGATTTCTCCCCAGGAGGCACCTGCACAGCTCCTGCTGTGGTTTATCTCCCTGTTCAGGGGGATAGAAAAGGGTAAAGACCCTACATAGGGTTTTTTTCTTTTTTGGCAGGGAGTTGTGGAATTTGGGGGGAAAAATCAGAACTGCCTGGAGGGAGGATTTTGGGGCTTGCAAGTCCCCTTGGTTCCCAGCGAGTCTTTGGGATGGAGGAAGGGGGGTGCAGTCTGAAACTCTTAGACCTGAAGTTTCTGAGTTTCTAGATTAAATTTTTTTATGATATTTTAGTTCAAGAAGACTTATTTTTTTACAAATTTGACATAAATATTACTCTCGTTACAACAACACTTGTAATGTTTATGCCCCGAGCTGCTCTCGAGGCCATCTCGGAGCTTTCCATGGTGTTTTTTAGGGATTTCTCCCCAGGAGGCACTTGCACAGCTCCTGCTGTGGATTTATCTCCCTGTTCAGGGGGATAGAAAAGGGTAAAGAACCCTACATAGGGTTTTTTTTTTTTGGCAGGGAGTTGTGGAATTTGGGGGGAAAAATCAGAACTGCCTGGAGGGAGGATTTTGGGGCATCCCGCGGTTTTCCAGCGGCATTCCCGGCTCCCCGCGCCTGCCGGGCTCCGTTCCCCGGTCTCGGCACGCCCTCACTTGGTGGCTGAAAATGTCGGGAAAGGGAAATAAAAGGTGCGGGGACATCTCGCCTTTGCACCGCGCAGCACCCACGGGGCTGGAAGGCCGGGAAGGGAACGCTGGAACTCAGGGAATGTTGGCACCCAGGGAATGCTGGCACCCAGAGAACCCTGGCACCGGAGTGATGCTGATATCCAGGGGATGCTGGTACCCAAAGATGTTGGTACCCAGGGAATTCTGGCACCAGCCGAGCTGGGAGAGCTGGGAATGTTCCCCTGGAGCAGGGAGAATTCCCGGGAATGCTGGGAGTGGCTGCAGGGGCTCCAGGAGAGCTGGAGAGGGGCTGGGGCCAAGGAATGGAGGGGCAGCACACAGGGAATGGCTGCAGTGGGAATGGGGAGCTGGGGCTGGGATGTGGGGCAGGAATTGCTGGCTGGGAGGGTGGGCAGGGGCTGCCATGGAATTCCCAGAGGATCCCTGCAGTGTGCCAGACCAGGCTGGCTGCCCTGGCACAGTGGGAATTGTCCCTGGCTGGCCAGGGGCTGGCAGGAGCTGCCCTGGAAGGTCCCTTCCATCCCAGCCATCCCAGCATTCCAGGAACACCAGGCCCCAGCTGCTCCCCAGCTCTGTCCCCCCCAGCAGCAAGAACCGACCTCCCCCCGCTCTGCCCAGGGAATTCCAGCTTCTCCTGGAGCAGCCAGGCCCACAGGGAAGCTGGGCAGGGAATTTGCCTTGGCAATGGCAGTGCCAGGAGCCAGGGAATGGCTTCCACTGCTGGGGAACGGCTTGGCATGGAGCTGGGGCAGCAATTCCTGGCTGGCAGGGGCTGGGATGGAATTCCCAGAGAATCCCTGGATGCCTGGGGTGTGCCAGACCACTGGGATCCCCCCGGGACAGTGGGAATTGTCCTTGGAATGGGGTAGGAACGGGATGGGATTTAAGGCTCCTTCCAACCCAAGCCATTCCAGGATTCCGGATCCCCTCAGCTCTGGGCGAGCTGGGAATGTTCCCCTGGAGCAGGGAGAATTCCCGGAATGCTGGGAGTGCCTGCAGGGGCTGCAGGAGAGCTGGAGAGGGGCTGGGGCCAGGGAATGGAGGGGCAGCACACAGGGAATGGCAGCGAGAGATGGGATCCTGGGAAGCTCTGAGGTTATTTTCTGCAGAGAGCCAGATCCCAAAGGAATATTCCTGCCCAAGAGGGGTGCAGGTGAGGAGAGGGGGGATATCTGAGCAGCTGCCCACCCCCCAGAACCCCCGGCTGGAATCCAATCCCAGGAGAACATTCCCAACGCCAGGGCTGGGAGCAGCACAGGGATTTTTGGCTAATGAAAGTTTCCCAGGCAGGGGGGGAAAGCTGAAACCAGGCAGCAGGGCAGCAGGGATTTAGGAGCTTGCCGGGATTAAATGAACAGAGAATTAATGAAAAGGACTCAGGGAGGGGAGGACACGACTCCAACAGGGAATTCTGGTGCTTTGCTGGGTGCTTAACCCAGGATCCTCCTCCCACCCCGCCAGGAATTCCCCCACCCTTAAAGACACATCAGAAAGCCCAGAGCAGACTTTAAAAATTAACGATTTTAATGATTTGGGAATTTTGAGTGGCTGGAGAGGCCACGGGGACAAAATCTGAGCTGCAGGGTTGGGGTGGAGGGGGCAGAGAGGAGCTCTGGGCATTTCCAGGGTGCACTGGGATTCAAAAGAAATTTTCTGTATCAGGTTTCCAGAAGAAAAGTCTCAGTGTGTCTGTGCCTGCTGGAATGTGACGGGAAAATTATTAAAAAAACCCCAGAAATAATTAAAAGGGAAGGGGTTAAAGTGCCAAAGCAAGGCTTGGACCCAAAGCCTGCAAGAGGAGCAGGGCAGGGGCTCAGGGCTGGGTCTTTGCTCTGTGATCCGGGTTTTGTGAGCTGGGTTCTGGGGGGTACATCACTCAGAATTTGGGGTTTAGGGGATTTATCACCCAGAATTTGGGTTCTGAGGTGGGTACATCACCCAGAATTTGGGTTTTAGGGGACACATCCCCCAGAATTTGGTCCCTTTGGGGACACATCCCCAGAATTTGGGTTTTAGGGGACACATCCCCCAGAATTTCAGTTTTGGGACACATCCCCCAGAATTTCAGTTTTGGGGACACATCCCCCAGAATTTGGCTCTAAGGAAGTTACATCATCCAGAATTTGGGTTTTGGGGGACACATCCCCCAGAATTTGCTCTCTTTGGGGACACATCCCCCAGAATTTCAGTTTTGGGGACACATCCCCCAGAATTTCAGTTTTGGGAACACATCCCCCAGAATTTCAGTTTTGGGGACACATCCCCCAGAATTTGCTCTCTTTGGGGACACATCCCCCAGAATTTGGGTTCTGAGGAGTACATCAACCAGAATTTGGGTTCTGAGGGGACACATCCACCCGAATTTCAGTTTTGGGGACACATCCTCCAGAATTTGGGTTTTAGGGGACACATTACCCAGAATTTGGGTTCTAAGTTGGGTACATCATCCAGAATTTGGTTCTCTGGGGGAGACATCCCCCAGAATTTGGGTTTTAGGGGACACATCCCCCAGAATTTCAGTTTTGGGGACACATCCCCCAGAATTTGGTCTCTCTGGGGACACATCCCCAGAATTTCAGTTTTGGGGACACATCCCCCAGAATTTGGTTCTAAGTTGGGTACATCATCCAGAATTTGGTCTCTCTGGGGAGACATCCCCCAGAATTTGGGTTCTGAGGGGACACATCCCCCAGAATTTGGTCCCTTTGGGGAGACATCCCCCAGAATTTGGTCTCTTTGGGGACACATCCCCCAGAATTTCAGTTTTGGGGACACATCCCCAGAATTTCAGTTTAGGGGACACATCCCCCAGAATTTGCTCTCTCTGGGGGACACCCCAGCCCAAATTCCGAGGGTCTCCTCAGGTCCTGCCCCTGTGGGACCAAGGGACATCCACAGGACACAGCGGGCTCTGCCCCCAGGGCTGAGGGATCCCAGCTCAAACCTCGCAGCACCAGGGGCTGTCCCACCCCAAAAACCGTTTATAAGGCACGCAGAGGGCTCTCCAAAGCTTCCCAAATCCCACATTTGAGCGAGGCGCTGCCGCAGACCCCGGGGGAAGGCTCAGCTGGAAGCAAAGCAGGAGGTGCGGGAGCTCAGATGTCGTAGAAATCCACGTGAGCTCCGGAGGGGAAGGAATCCTCCTGCAGGAGCTGGAGCAGCTTCTGGGCTGACAGGGAGCAGTCGAGGAGCTGCCCCTCGTCCCGCAGCCTCTGGAAGTGCTGGCGCAGCCCGGGGTCTGCAGTGCTGGTCCGGGCCAGCAGCTGCATGTCCGTGTCCAGAGGGCCTGGGGAAAAAACAGCCCAAAAAAATCACTTCGGGAGAAAGGAAAATCCTGAAAGGAAAATTCAAGGCTTATTTCCCCTCTGGGGACAGGCTGGGAGAGATGGGAATGTTCCCCTGGAGCAGGGAGAATTGCCAAGAATGCTGGGAGGGGCTGCAGGGGCTCCAGGAGAGCTGGAGAGGGGCTGGGAGAGATGGGAATGTTCCCCTGGAGCAGGGAGAATTCCCGGGAATGCTGGGAGTGCCTGCAGGGGCTCCAAGAGAGCTGGGGAGGGGCTGGGGCCAAGGAATGGAGGGGCAGCACACAGGGAATGGCTGCAGTGGGAAAGGGGAGCTGGGGCTGGGATGTGGGGCAGGAATTGGTGTCTGGGAGGGTGGGCAGGGGCTGGCATGGAATTCCAGAGAATCCCTGGGGTGTGCCAGGCCACTGGGATCCCCCTGGGGCAGTGGGAATTGTCCCTGGCTGTGGGTGGGAATGGGATCCACGGGATGGGATCTGGGATCCATGGGATGGGATGAGGGGTTGGGATCTAGGATGGGATCAGATCCATTGGATGGGATAATGGGGTAATGGGATAACAGGATGGGATCTGGAGCAGCAGGATCTCTGCAGGAGCAGCAGGATCTATGCAGCAGCTGCAGGATCAGCAGCAGGATCAGCAGGATCAGCAGGATCTCTGCAGGATCTCTGCAGGATCCCTGCAGGATCAGCAGGATCTCTGTAGGATCTGCAGGATCAGCAGGATCCCTGCAGGATCAGCAGGATCAGCAGGATCTCTGCAGGATCAGCAGGATCTCTGCAGGATGAGCAGGATGAGGAGGATCCCTACAGGATGAGCAGGATGAGCAGGATGAGCAGGATGAGCAGGATCCCTGCAGGATGAGCAGGATGAGCAGGATGAGCAGGATCCCTACAGGATGAGCAGGATGAGCAGGATGAGCAGGATGAGCAGGATGAGCAGGATGAGCAGGATCCCTGCAGAATGAGCAGGATGAGGAGGATCCCTGCAGAATGAGCAGGATTCCTGGAGCAGCAGCAGGATGAGCAGGATGAGGAGGATGAGCAGGATGAGCAGGATGAGCAGGATCCCTACAGGATGAGTGCAGGATTGAGGCAGGATGAGGACAGGATCCCTACAGGATGAGCAGGATGAGGCAGGATGAGCAGGATCCCTGCAGGATGAGCAGGATGAGCAGCATCCCCGGAGCAGCCTCCCTCCTCACCAGGAGCGTAGCTGAGCACCCGCAGGCCGGGCTCCTCCCGGGCCAGCACTCGGAACAGCATCTCCCGGGCAGCCTTGGCCGAGCAGTAGAGAGCCCAGCTCGGGAAGGGCTCCAGGGCACACAGGGATGAGATGTTCACCACGGTCCGGCTGCAGCCCGGCCGCGCCCCGAAGGCGCGCAGCGCCACGCCGGTCAGGCACAGCGCCGAGCTCAGGTTGAAGGAGAAGTAGGAGTTGACCTCCTGCAGGTCCGTGAGGTCCAGGAAGGACTTGGAGATGTCTCCCAAGGAGCCTGGGAATGATAAATGAGGATTGGGTTGGGTTGGATCAATAATATCCCAAGGAGCCCGCAAATGGTAAATGGGGAACGGTTTGGGTTGGATTTTCAAGAGGATCCCAAGGAGCCTGGGAATGATAAATGGGGAATGGCTTAGGTGGGATCCTCAAGAATGTCCCAAGGAGCCTGGGAATGATAAATGAGGAAGGGTTTGGGTTGGGTGGGATCCTCAAGAATGTCCCAGGGAGCCTGGAAATGATAAATGGGGAAGGGGTTGGGTTGGATCAATAATATCCCAAGGAGACTGGGAATGATAAATGGGGAAGGGGTTGGGTTGGATCAATAATATCCCAAGGAGACTGGGAATGATAAATGGGGAAGGGGTTGGGTTGGATCAATAATATCCCAAGGAGCCTGGAAATGATAAATGAGGAAGGGGTTGGGTTGGATCAATAATATCCAGGAGCCTGGAAATGATAAATGGGGAAGGGGTTGGGTGGGTTGGGTGGGATCAAGAATGTCCCAAGGAGCCTGGGAATGATAAATGAGGAAGGGTTTGGGTTGGATTTTCAAAGAGATCACAAGGAGCCTGGGAATGATAAATGGGGAATAGGGTTAGGTTGGATCTTCAAGAATGTCCCAAGGAGCCTGGGAATGATAAATGAAAATGGTTTAGGTTGGATCTTCAGCAAGGTCCCAGGGAGCCTGGAAATGATAAATGGGGAAGGGCTTGGGTTGGGTTGGATTTTCAAGAGGATCCCAAGGAGCCTGGGAATGATAAATGGAGAATGGGTTGGCTTGGGTGGGATCCTCAAGAATGTCCCAAGGGAGACTGGGAATGATAAATGAAAATGGTTTAGGTTGGATCTTCAGGAAGGTCACAAGGAGCCTGGGAATGATAAATGGGGAATGGCTTAGGTGGGATCCTCAAGAATGTCCCAAGGAGCCTGGGAATGACAAATGGGGAAGGGGTTGGGTTGGGTGGGATCCTCAAGAATGTCCCAGGGGGCCTGGAAATGATAAATGAAAATGGGTTAGGTTGGATTTTCAAGAGGATCCCAAGGAGCCTGGGAATGATAATTGAGGAAGGGGTTGGGTGGGACCTTCAGGAATGCCCATTTTTCACCCTGCTGTGGAAGGGACACCTTGCACTGTCCCAAGATGCTCCAAGCCTGGTTTTGGACACTTCCAGAAAGGTGGAAAATGAGGTAAGAGTATTTACAGAGGGCTTCAAGAGCAGCAGATCCCTTTGGCTCCCCCATCCCACACCCAGGATTTCCAGAGCTTTGGAGCCCAGCCCCTGGCAGGTCCCACAGCAGCCTGAGGGGCCCAGCCCAGCCCATTTCGGGTCACACTGACCCAGCAGGGACAGGGACCCGACACAAAACAGCTGCCAGCTCAATGTCCCCAAGGGCCACCACGGGCCCTCCTGCAGGCTCTACACCAGAGAAATCCTGGAGCACCCATTCCCTGCGGGAACCCACGGGAGATTTATGGCCATAACGGGAAAAAAGGGCACCAAAGGCAAGCAAGAACCCACGAGGTGGGGCTGGAACTTTCTCTCAAGATTCAGATTTGGGCAGCTCCTATAAGGAGGGGCAGGAGGGGAATTATTCCTGCGCCCCAGCAAAACCTGGCCATCAGCAGAGCACCCAATTAAATCCTTTAATAACCCTGAGATGCCCGCAGCTCCCTCGGGCTGTTTGGTGGCCCGGGCACATCAGAACCGAGCGGGGCTGGCCCGGGGGCGGAGGGCAGCGGCTCGGGGACGGTCGGGCTGTGGTTACCGGCGTTGTTGACCAGCAGCAGGCGGCCGAAGGACGAGTCCGGCAGCAGCTCCCGCAGGGCAGCGCCCGCCCTGCGCAGCCCCTCCTCGCAGCCCAGGTCAGCGGCCACGCACTGCACCCGCAGCTCGGGGCTGCCGGGGCCGGGGCCGGTACCGGTGTCAGTGCCGGTGCCGGTGTCAGTGCCGGTGCCGGTGTCAGTGCCGTGTCAGTGCCGGTACGTGCGGTCATGCCGGTGCCGGTGCCGGTGTCAGTGCCGGTGCCGGTGTCAGTGCCGGTGCGTGCCGGTGTCAGTGCCGGTACCGGTGCCGGTGTCAGTGCCGGTGTCAGTGCCGGTGCCGGTGTCAGTGCCGGTGTCAGTGCCGGTGCCGGTGTCAGTGCCGGTGTCAGTGCCGGTGCCGGTGCCGTGTCAGTGCCGGTGTCAGTGCCGGTGCCGGTGTCAGTGCCGGTGTCAGTGCCGGTGCCGGTGCCGGTGTCAGTGCCGTACCGGTGCCGGTGTCAGTGCCGGTGCCGGTGCCGGTGCCGGTGTCAGTGCCGGTTACCGGTGTCAGTGCCGGTGCCGGTGTCGGTGTCGGTACCGGTACCGGCGGTCCCGGAGCGCAGCTCTGCCGCCAGCTCGGCCAGCGCGGCCGCGTTGCGCGCCAGCAGCAGCAGCAGCGAGCCGGGCCCGAGCTGCGGGGCCAGCAGCAGAGCCAGGCTGCGGCCGAAGCCGCGGGACGCGCCGGTCACCACGCAGGCGGTGGCGGGCCAGCGGGCCGGCTTCCATCCAGACCGCGATCCCTGATCCAGACCCAGATCCAGACCCCGACCCCGCTCTCGGTGCCGTTCCCGCTCCCTCTCCCGCTCCCTGTGCCGTTCCCGTTCCCGCTCCCGCTCCCGCTCCCGGTGCCGGCTCCATCCCGGAACCCAGCGGAGGGGGCGTGGGAACGCGCGTGCTCACGTGACCCGCCCCATTCACGCCCCCGCCGCTTGGTGAATGGCCGCTCCGAGCGCGCGGGCACCGCCGCCGGCTCGGATTGGTCGGTTCCGGCATTGATTGGTCAGCGCCCGCTCTGATTGGTCGGTTCCGGCATTGATTGGTCAGCGCCGGCTCGGATTGGTCAGCGCCGGGGGGCGTGGTCGGAGCGGGCGCCCCCCTTGCGGCCGCTCTGAGGGGGAGCGGCGGGAATGGGAAAAGGAGCGGGAATGGGAAAAGGACCGGGAATGGGAAAAGGGAATGGGAAAAGGAGCGGGAATGCGAAAAGGGAATGGGAAAAGGGAATGGGAAAAGGAGCGGGAATGGGAAAAGGAGCGGGAATGGGAAAAGGAGCGGGAATGGGAAATGGGAATGGGAAAAAGGGAATGGGAAAAGGAGTGGGAATGGGAAAAGGAGCGGGAATGGGAAAAGGGCAGGAATGGGAAATGGGAATGGGAAAAGGGAATGGGAAAAGGAGCGGGAAAAGGACTGGGAAAAGGACCAGGAATGGGAAAAGGACTGGGAAAAGGACCGGGAATGGGAAAAGGACCGGGAAAAGGACTGGGAATGGGAAAAGGAATGGGAAAAGGAGCGGGAATGGGAAAAGGAGCGGGAATGGGAAAAGGAGCGGGAAGGAAAGGAGCGGAAAAGGACTGGGAATGGAAAAGGACTGGGAAAGGACCGGGAATGGGGAAAAACGGATGGGAAAAGGACCAAGAAAACGACCGGAATTTTTTTTTTTTTCAAGGCACCTTTCAATATATTTTCCAGATATTTTTAATCTTTTATAAAAATATTTGTTTTATTTTTTCCCCCCTCCCGCCCGGATGTAAATTCCCTTTTATTGTTCCCCCCTTCCCGCAAAGTTTTCCCTCCCCTTTTTTCCCCTCTATAATCCCAATTTTTGACACCCATCACCGGGGCTTAAAAACCTTAAAAATCTTACACATTCGGCGGAATTAACATGGAATGCTGGGATGAATGGGATGGGATGGAATGCTGGGATGGGATTGGATGGAATGCTGGGATGGGATTGGATGGAATGGGATTGGATGGAATGCCGGGATGGGATTGGATGGAATGGGATTGGATGGAATGCTGGGATGGGATTGGATGGAATGCTGGGATGGGATTGGATGGAATGCTGGAATGGGATTGGATGGAATGCTGGGATGGGATTGGATGGAATGCTGGGATGGGATGTGATGGAATGCTGGGATGGGATTGGATGGAATGCTGGGATGGGATTGGATGGAATGGGATTGGATGAAATGCCGGGATGGGATTGATGGATTGGATGGGATTGGATGGAAGCTGGAATGGATTGGATGGAATGCTGGATGGATTGGATGGAATGCTGGAATGGGATTGGATGGAATGCTGGGATGGGATTGGATGGAATGCTGGGATGGGATGTGATGGAATGCTGGGATGGGATTGGATGGAATGCTGGGATGGGATTGGATGGAATGGGATTGGATGGAATGCTGGGATGGGATTGGATGGAATGGGATTGGATGGAATGCTGGGATGGGTTTGGGATGGAATGGATTGGATGGAATGTGGATGGGATGGATGGAATGCTGGGATGGGATTGGATGGAATGCGATGGGATTGATGGAATTTGGATGGAAATGCTGGGATGGGATGGATGGAATGCTGGGATGGGATTGGATGGAATGCTGGGATGGGATTGGATGGAATGGGATGGGATGGGGGATGGATGGATGGAATGCTGGGATGGGATTGAAGGTCTCTCCCAACCTAAACCGTGCTCTGAGTCTCGGCACGAGGAAGGGTTTTTATTTTTCCTGCTAAAAATTAAAAATTAATTAAAAAAATATTTAAAAATATTTATTAAAAAAGATTTAAAAATATTTTAAAATTTATTTTAACGTATTTTAAAATATTTAAATATTTATTAAAATATTTTAAAATATCTAAATATTTATTAAAATTATATAAAATTTAAATATTCATTAAAAATATTTAAAAATTATAAAAAATATGAAATATTTATTAAAATATTTTAAAATATCTAAATATTTATTAAAATATTTTAAATTTATTAAAAATATTTAAAAATTCATTTTAACATATATTTAAATATTTATTAAAATTATATAAAATTTTAAATAGTTATTAAATTATTTTAAAATATTTAAACATCTATTAAAATATTAAAAATATTTAAAAATTCATTTTAACACATATTTAAATATTTATTAAAATGATATAAAATTTTAAATAGTTATTAAATTATTTAAAAACATTTAAATTTATTAAATTATAATTTATAAATTTATTAAAATATTAAAAATATTTTAAAATTATTAAAAATATTTTTAAAATATTTAAAAATTTATTAAAAAATATTTAAAAATATTTAAATATTTATTAAAAAAACATTTAAAAATCAGTGGGAAGGAGCTGGTGGAGCAAAGGAACCCGGAGCTGGAGAGCAGAGAAATGATCCTGAAATCCCTCTGGGGCTGGAGACTCCCTGGGAAACATGGAAAATCCCGCGGGATCTGAGGGCCCCAACCCCTCTGCGCTGTTTCAGGTAACACAGGACACGGACTCTGCGCTTCAGGAGGTTCAAAAATGACTTTTATTAGGGATTATTCCCATTTTTTGTACAATTTCACACCGACCAACGGGGTTGGTGAAAGAAAGGAGAATTTCTTTAATTCATTGGTCAAACCTGAGGAAATCCCTCCTTTTAGAAGGACTGAATAACTTAATTATTATTTTATTATTTATAAACATCCTGATGTGTTTATTATGCTTTTTTGTTTAGGCTTTGGGGTGCTGCTCCCTCTTTTGTAATCCCACCAGGAGAATATGCTTCTGGTTTCAGCGTTGCTCTTTTGATTTTCTGGTGTTGTTCCCCAAGGAAAGGCGACGGAATGTTTTTAATTTTAATGGGAATTAATTGATTTTAACGTAATGCTGTTTGTGTTTCTCGTTCCTTCTGGCAGGAGGGATTTCCTCTGGCCTGTGCCCTCCGGTGGGAGCAGTGTGAGTGAAGAGGTTTGCCTTGCTCTCACCAAAATCCCAAAATTCCCGCAGGTCTGTGACCCATCCCGAATAACGGAGGCGTTTCCAGCCCTCTGAAGCCACGGAGTGCGTGGTGCATTCCATGGAATGCTGATAAACTTGGAACCACACAAAGGACGACAAGCTGTGTGAGACCGTGCAGAAGTGATCTTTGTTCCTGCTTTTCCCTCATCCCAAGGGATCAGGATCCTGCGGGAGCACAGAGCCTGCTGCTCTCCGCCGTTCCTGGGATGTTCTCACCGCTCTGCTTTCCCAATTCCCCTCGCTGCTGGAGCTGCTGGGCTCGGCGGGATCCTCACAGCAGATCCAGTTCCTGAGATCCCCGTGGTGACGGCTCCGGGTGAGCCCTTGGCACTGAGCCTGCCGCTGGAATCGCTCACATCCCGAAATTAAACCCATCGCGGATCGATCCCGGCCGGGTTCAAACCCCGGGAAACATCCAGGGAGCTGGGAACGGATGGAGAATCCCTGAGGAGCTGGGAATGGATGGAGAATCCCTGAGGAGCTGGGCAGGGAATGGAGAATCCCTGGGGAGCTGGGCAGGGAATGGAGAATCCCTGAGGAGCTGGGCATGGATGGAGAATCCCTGAGGAGCTGGGAATGGATGGAGAATCCCTGAGGAGCTGGGCAGGGAATGGAGAATCCCTGAGGAGCTGGACAGGGAATGGAGAATCCCTGAGGAGCTGGGGATGGATGGAGAATCCCTGAGGAGCTGGGAATGGATGGAGAATCCCTGAGGAGCTGGGAATGGATGGAGAATCCCTGAGGAGCTGGGGATGGATGGAGAATCCCTGAGAGATCTGGGAATGGATGGAGAATCCCTGAGGGAGCTGGGAATGGCTGGAGAGTCCCTGAGGAACTGGGAATGGATGGAGAATCCCTGTGTGCCCGGGGCTGAGCTGGGCACCCAGACAGGAAAGAGCTGAGAGAAGGAACAACCAAACAACCTGGAGAGCATCAGCTGGAGACTCCTGACTCATTCTGGGACAGCTGGATTGGGAAAAGGGATTTTTACCCATCTGGGGCTCACCCTGCCCAAGGCAATCCCGAGGCTCCGGGGTGCCCGCTCCCGCCTTGCCGGGAGCAGCCGTGCCTGGAGCGGGACGAGCCCGGGTCAGCCCGGGGCGCCCGGCCGGGGCGGGGGGCGACCCGCGGGTCCCGGGGGGCGCAGGGCCCGGCGGGCTCGGCAGGAGCGCCTGGAGCAGCGGGAGTGCGGGCTGGAGCACGCCAGGAACATTCCCGGGGTTGGGATGGGGAACGGCTGCGGCGGCTGCACGGACAGACGGACTGACTGACAGACAGACAGACGGACTGCGGGGACAGAGAGACAGACTGACAGACAGACAGACGGACTGCGGGGACAGAGAGACTGACTGACTGACAGACAGACGGACTGACTGACTGCGGGGACAGACAGACTGACAGACAGACAGACGGACTGAATGACTGCGGGGACAGACAGATTGACTGACAGACAGACAGACTGACTGACAGACAGACAGACAGACTGACTGCGGGGACAGACAGACAGACTGACAGACAGACTGACTGACTGACTGACCTAGGAGGGACAGACAGACTGACAGACAGACAGACTGACAGATTGACAGACAGACTGACTGCGGGGACAGACAGACAGACTGACTGCGGGGACAGACAGACTGACTGACCTGGGAGGGACAGACAGACAGACTGACAGACAGACAGACTGACAGACTGACTGACTGCGGGGACAGACAGACAGACAGACAGACAGACAGACAGACTGACAGACAGACTGACTGACAGATTGACAGACAGACGGACTGACAGACTGACTGCGGGGACAGACAGGCTGACTGACTGCGGGGACAGACAGACGGACAGACAGACAGGAGGGAGCTCCAGAGCTCTGGGGTTCATTTCAAATCGAGCGTGTGAGGCAAAGTCCGGATAGGCAGACGGACAGACAGACGGACGGAGAGACAGGAGGGAGGGAGCTTCTGAAGCCTGGGCTTCATTCCAAAGCCATGGTTTGGGACAGAGCCCGGACAGACAGACAGACAGACAGACAGACAGACGGGAGGAGGGAGCTCCTGAACCCTGCGGAGTTCATTTCAAATGGAGGGAATGGGACAGAGCCTGGACAGACAGACGGACAGACAGACAGGAGGGAGCTCCTGAGACCCTGGGGTTCATTTCAAATCAATGGTTTGGGACGGAGCCCGGACAGACAGAGGGACAGACAGACGGACAGACAGACGGACAGAGGGACAGACAGACAGACAGGAGGGACAGACAGACGGACAGACAGACGGACAGGAGAGGGAGCTCCCGAAGCCCGGGGTTCATTTCACACCGCGGGTTCGTCACACGCCGGCTGCAGGCACGGGCGGAACTGCCGAGCCTGGGGGTGAAAAAGAGCGGGATGAGAGGAGGAGTTTGAAAGGATAAAAATGGAGGAGTTTGAAAGGAGAAAAGGAGGAGTTTGAAAGGATAAAATGGAGGAGTTTGAAAGGATAAAAATGGAGGAGTTTGAAAGGATAAAAATGGAGGAGTTTGAAAGGATAAAAATGGAGGAGTTTGAAAGGATAAAATGGAGGAGTTTGAAAGGATAAAAATGGAGGAGTTTGAAAGGAGAAAAATGGAGGAGTTTGAAAGGAGAAAAATGGAGGAGTTTAAGAGGATAAAGGGAAGAGTTTGAAAGGATAAAGGGAGGAGTTTAAAAGGATAAAAGGAGGAGTCTGAAAGGCTAAAGGGATTACTCTTGAGGGACCCAAGGAGTGACCATACAGAGCAGTTCCTGGAAAAGTGAATGTGCACGAGTCCATGCATGAGGAAAAGGCTCCAAAGGGGGGGTTCCAAGACCCCGGGGTGCTTTTGGCAGCGGCCAAGACACCCGGTCGCGACCGTATTTCTTTGCTCCATTTTTTCTCCTATTGTCTTTATTAAACATTTTTAAACTTCACCAGGAAAGGGAACCTCGTTTTTCACATCCCCAGCACGGGCGCCGTGCCCTGGGCTGTTGCCACTCACGGAGGTGCCCGAGCCACGGGGAGGGCGCGGGGCTCTGCGCCCTGCAGGGGTTCGGCACCAGCCCCACCCCCTGTCCCGCCGGCTGCGCCGCTCCCGGGGCCGCTCCTGCTCCATCCCTCCCTCCCTCCCTCCCTCCCTCCCTCCTTCCTTGGGTCTGGTTCTGCTCTCGCAACTACATCTCCCATGGTGCCACGCGGCCCGGCCACTTCCGGACTACATCTCCCATGGTGCCACGCGGCCCGGCCACTTCCGGACTACATCTCCCATGGTGCCACGCGGCCCGGCCACTTCCGGACTACATCTCCCATGGTGCCACGCGGCCCGGCCACTTCCGGACTACATCTCCCATGGTGCCACGCGGCCAGCCAACTTCCGGACTACATCTCCCATGGTGCCACGCGGCCAGCCAACTTCCGGACTACATCTCCCATGGTGCCACGCGGCCAGCCAACTTCCGGACTACATCTCCCATGGTGCCACGCGGCCCGGCCACTTCCGGACTACATCTCCCATGGTGCCACGCGGCCAGCCAACTTCCGGACTACATCTCCCATGGTGCCACGCGGCCCGGCCACTTCCGGACTACATCTCCCATGGTGCCACGCGGCCAGCCAACTTCCGGACTACATCTCCCATGGTGCCACGCGGCCAGCCAACTTCCGGACTACATCTCCCATGGTGCCACGCGGCCAGCCAACTTCCGGACTACATCTCCCATGGTGCCACGCGGCCCGGCCACTTCCGGACTACATCTCCCATGGTGCCACGCGGCCAGCCACTTCCGGACTACATCTCCCATGGTGCCACGCGGCCACGGCCACTTCCGGACTACATCTCCATGGTGCCACGCGGCCGCCACTTCCGGACTACATCTCCCATGGTGCCACGCGGCCAGCCACTTCCGGACTACATCTCCCATGGTGCCACGCGGCCAGCCAACTTCCGGACTACATCTCCCATGGTGCCACGCGGCCCGGCCACTTCCGGACTACATCTCCCATGGTGCCACGCGGCCCGGCCACTTCCGGACTACATCTCCCTGGTGCACGCGGCCCGGCCTTCCGACTCATCTCCGAGCCCGGTCCATGCCACTTCCGGATCATTCCCATGGTGTGGCGCTGCCCCTTTCCGGACTCCATCTCCCGTAGTTCCCGGTGTTGCCCGTTCTTTTCCGCACTCCATCTCCCCGTAGTTCCCGGTGTGGCCTTGCCCCTTTCCGGACCCCATCTCCCGTAGTTGCCGGTGTGGCCCTGCCCCTTTCCGGACTCCATCTCCCGTAGTTGCCGGTGTGGCGCTGCCCCTTTCCGGACTCCATCTCCCGTAGTTCCCGGTGTTGCCCGTTCTTTTCCGGACTCCATCTCCCGTAGTTGCCGGTGTGGCCCTGCCCCTTTCCGGACTCCATCTCCCAGAGTTCCCCGCGCGGCTCAGCGGGGCCCAGCAGCCCGGCGGTGCCGCTGCCGGGCCGGGCCGGGCGGGCCGCGCAGGTGGAGCGGCTCCGGCTCCGATCCCAGCTCCGATCCCAGCTGCAGCTCCAGCTCCGATCCCAGCTCCGGCTCCGATCCCAGCTGCAGCTCCAGCTCCGGCTCCATGGAGCGGCCGAAGATGGCGGAGCCGGAGAGCCTGGAGACGGCGGCGGAGCACGAGCGGATCCTGCGGGAGATCGAGAGCACGGACACGGCCTGCATCGGCCCACGCTCAGGTGAGAGCGGCGGGGCGAGCACAGCGGGCTGAGAGGGGCGAGTGCGGGCTGAGAGGGGCGAGCAGGGCTGAGAGGGGCGAGTGCGGGCTGAGAGGGGCGAGTGCGGGCTGAGAGGGGCGAGCACAGCGGGCTGAGAGGGGCGAGTGCGGGCTGAGAGGGGCGAGTGCGGGCTGAGAGGGGCGAGCAGGGCTGAGAGGGGCGAGCAGGGCTGAGAGGGGCGAGCGGGGCTGAGAGGGGCGAGCGGGCTGAGAGGGGCGAGAGGCGGGCTGAGAGGGGCGAGCACAGCGGGCTGAGAGGGGCGAGCACGGGCTGAGAGGGCGAGCACAGCGGCTGAGAGGGGCGAGTGCGGGCTGAGAGGGGCGAGCAGAGCGGGGCGAGCAGAGCTGGACCGGGCAGAGCCCGGGCAGAGCAGCACACACAGCTGAGTGTGAGTTATCCACAGGAGACACAGGTTGTCTGGTCTGTTCTCCCTGGCTAGCACAGGTGTGTCTGGTAGCCCATGGCTAGCACAGGTGTGTCTGGTAGCCCCTGGCTAGCACAGGTGTGTTCTGGTAGCCCCTGGCTAGCACAGGTGTGTCTGGTAGCCCCTGGCTAGCACAGGTGTGTCTGGTGCCCCTGGCTAGCACAGGTGTGTCTGTTCTCCCCTGGCTAGCACAGGTGTGTCTGGTAGCCCATGGCTAGCACAGGTGTGTCTGGTAGCCCCTGGCTAGCACAGGTGTGTCTGTTTCCCTGGCTAGCACAGGTGTGTCTGGTAGCCCATGGCTAGCACAGGTGTGTCTGTTCTCCCTGGCTAGCACAGGTGTTGTTCTGTTCTTTTTCCCCTGGCTAGCACAGGTGTGTCTGGTAGCCCTGGCTAGCACAGGTGTGTCTGTGCCCTGGCTAGCACAGGTGTGTCTGTTCTCCCCTGGCTAGCACAGGTGTGTCTGGTAGCCCCTGGCTAGCACAGGTGTGTCTGGTAGCCCTGGCTAGCACAGGTGTGTCTGTTCTCCTGGCTAGCACAGGTGTGTCTGGTCCCTGGCTAGCACAGGTGTGTCTGGTAGCCCTGGCTAGCACAGGTGTGTCTGTTCCCCTGGCTAGCACAGTGTGTGTCTGTTCTAGCCCCTGGCTAGCACAGGTGTGTCTGGTCCCCTGGCTAGCACAGGTGTGTCTGTTCCCCTGGCTAGCACAGGTGTGTCTGTAGCCCCTGGCTAGCACAGGTGTGTCTGTTCTCCCTGGCTAGCACAGGTGTGTCTGGTAGCCCTGGCTAGCACAGGTGTGTCTGGTGCCCTGCTAGCCAGTGTGTCTTTCCCTGGCTAGCACAGGTGTGTCTGTTTACCCCTGGCTAGCACAGGTGTGTCTGGTAGCCCCTGGCTAGCACAGGTGTGTCTGGTAGTCCCATGGCTAGCACAGGTGTGTCTGTTCCCCTGGCTAGCACAGGTGTGTCTGGTAGCCCTGGCTAGCACAGGTGTGTGCTCTGTGTTGCCCCTGGCTAGCACAGGTGTGTCTGGTCCCTGGCTAGCACAGGTGTGTCTGGTAGCCCATGGCTAGCACAGGTGTGTCCTGGTAGCCCCATGGCTAGCACAGGTGTGTCTTCTCTCCCTGGCTAGCACAGGTGTGTCTGGTAGCCCCTGGCTAGCACAGGTGTGTCTGGTAGCCCCTGGCTAGCACAGGTGTGTCTGGTAGCCCTGGCTAGCACAGGTGTGTCTGTTCTCCCCTGGCTAGCACAGGTGTGTCTGGTAGCCCTGGCTAGCACAGGTGTGTCTGGTAGCCCCTGGCTAGCACAGGTGTGTCTGGTAGCCCTGGCTAGCACAGGTGTGTCTGTTCGCCCATGGCTAGCACAGGTGTGTCTGGTAGCCCCTGGCTTAGCACAGGTGTGTCTGTATCCCCTGGCTAGCACAGGTGTGTCTGGTAGCCCTGGCTAGCACAGGTGTGTCTGGTAGCCCCTGGCTAGCACAGTGTGTCTGTCCCTGCTAGCACAGGTGTGTCTGGTAGCCCATGGCTAGCACAGGTGTGTCTGTTCTCCCCTGGCTAGCACAGGTGTTCTGGTAGCCTGGCTAGCACAGGTTGTGTCTGTTACCCTGGCTAGCACAGGTGTGTCTGGTGCCTTAATGTGTCTGTCCCTGGCTAGCAAGGTGTGTCTGGTCCATGGCTAGCACAGGTGTGTCTGGTTTACCCTGGCTAGCACAGGTGTGTCTGTACCCTGGCTAGCACAGGTGTGTTGTAGCCTGGCTAGCACAGGTGTGCAGCTAGCAGTGTGTCTGTACCCCTGCTAGCACAGGTGTGTCTGGTAGCCCTGGCTTAGCATGGTTGTGTCTGGTATGCCCTGGCTAGCACAGGTTGTGTCTGGTAGCCCATGGCTAGCAAGGTTGTCTGTTTCCCTGGCTGCACGGTGTGTCTGGTTCCTGCTAGCAAGGTGTGGTGTGTAGCCTGGCTAGCAAGTGTGTCTGGTTTTACAGGTGGCGTTTTGGCTAGCACAGGTGTGTTGTAGCTGCTACCTTGTGTCTTACCCTGGCTAGCAAGGTGTGTTGTTTTGTAGAATGTTCTGGCTCAGCCCATGGCTACACATGTGTGTCTGTGTCCCCTGCTGGGATGCACAGGTGTGTCTGGTACATGCTGCCAGTTGTTGTATGCTAGCACAGGTGTGTCTGTTTTCCCTGGCTAGCACAGGTGTGTCTGGTTCTCTTGGGGCTTAGCACAGGTTGGTTGTACCTGGTAGCACATTGGTTGGTTAGCTCACTCTGGCTAGCACAGGTGTGTCTGTTTCCCATGGCTAGCACAGGTGTGTCTGTTCTCCCCTGGCTAGCACAGGTGTGTCTGGTACCCCTGGCTAGCACAGGTGTGTTTTGGTAGTGTGTCCCCTGGCTAGCACAGTGGTTTGTGCTGGTCAGTGTGTCTGTCACCCTGGCTAGCACAGGTGTGTCTGTTCTCCCCTGGCTAGCACAGGTGTGTCTGGTAGCCCTGGCTAGCACAGGTTGTTGTTCTGGCTAGCCATGGGCTTTGGCACAGGTGTTTGTTGGCAGGTGTGTCTTAGCCCTGGCTAGCACAGGTTATTGGTCGTGTGTTGTCTCCCTGGCTAGCACAGGTGTGCTGGTGCCCTGGCTAGCAATGTGTCTGTCCCTGGCTAGCACAGGTTGTCTGGTTCTCCCTGGCTAGCACAGGTGTGTCTGGTAGCCTGGCTAGCAGGTGTGTCTGTCCCCTGGCTAGCACAGGTGTGTTGGTGCTGGTTCATTCTTCCCCTGGCTAGCACAGGTGTGTCTGGTAGCCCCTGGCTAGCACAGGTGTGTCTGGTAGCCCATGGCTAGCACAGGTGTGTCTGGTAGCCCCTGGCTAGCACAGGTGTGTCTGTTTCCCTGGCTAGCACAGTGTGTTGGTAGCTGGGCTGAGGTGTGTCTAGCCCTGGCTAGCACAGGTGTGTCTGTTGCCCTGGCTAGCACAGGTGTGTCTGGTAGCCCCTGGCTAGCACAGGTGTGTTGGTTAGCCCTGGCTAGCACAGTGTGTCTGGTTGCTCCCTGGCTAGCAAGGTGTGTCTGGTTCCCATGGCTAGCACAGTGTGGTAGTGTCTGTCGTTCCCTGGCTAGCACATGGTGTGTTGGTAGCCCTGGCTAGACAGGTGTGTCTGGTGCCCTGCTAGCACAGGGTTGTCTGTTACTCCTGGCTTGCACGGTGTGATCTGATGTTGTGCCAGGTGTGTTGGTTGCCATGCTAGACAGGTGGTCTGGTAGCCCAGGATTACACAGTGTGTGATTGGTCCGGTTGGTGTTTGTACCTGGTGACAGGTTTGGTCTGATTTTGGTATGCCAGTTGGTTTGGGAGTTTGTTTGATTGATTTGGGATTTTCTGACTTGTGTCTGGTTTTGATGATGGTGATTTGGTATTTGTATTGATTTGGAGCTGCTATGGGATTTTAAATTGATTGTTTTGGTTAGCACTTGGAATTGGGTTTTTTTATGGCTGCAATTTGTTGGTTTCCTGGTATGATGTGTGATTTTGTTGATTGATTTGGGATTTATTGATTGATTGGTTGCAGGATTGTTTGTATGATTGGTGCAATTTGGGATTTTATTGATTGGTGTTTGGGTCTGGCTGGAATTGGGTTTTTTTGATTGTTTTGGTCTTGTAGATTGGATTTTATTGATTGGTTTGGTTATGTTGGTGAGTTGTTTGTTTCTGGGTTTAGTTGATTGGATTTGGGATTTTATTGATTGTTGGGTTTTGATTGGATGTATGGATTGTTGTTCTGCAGAATTGGATTTTTGATTGTTGTTTTCCTGGTATGCTACGAGATTGGATTTTATTGATTGTATGGTTTGTGATTTTATGATTGATTGTGGTTGTGTTATTGATTGGTGAATTGATTTGATTGTTTTGGTTCTAGATGTGATTTTTGGTGCTTGGAATGGTGTATTGTATTGTGGGCAGGTGTTGGGATTTTATTGGTAGATTGGTTTTTGGAATTGGGATTTTTTGATGATTTGGTTGATTTATTGGTGAGGTTGGGATTTTTTGAGGATTTGGGATTATTGATTGTTTGGGATTATGATGTGTTTGGGCTGCATTGGATATGGGGATTGTTTGATTGGGGTTGGTTTGATGATTGGGATTTATTGATGTGGTTGGATTTTATTGATTGATTTTGGCTGCCAGAATTGGGATTTTATTGATTGGCTTAGGTTGTGGAATTGGGATTTTATTGATTGCTTTGGTTTGTGGAATTGAGCATTTATTGGTACATTAATAAATAAATTATTTATTGGATTTTATTGATTCCTGGGGCTGCCAGAACTGGGATTTTATTGGGGCAGGATTGGGATTTTATTGGGCAGGATTGGGATTTTATTGGGCAGGATTGGGATTTTATTGGGGCAGGATTGGGATTTTATTGGGGCAGGATTGGGATTTTATTGGGCAGGATTGGGATTTTATTGGGCAGGATTGGGATTTTATTGGGCAGGATTGGGATTTTATTGGGCGGGATTGGGATTTTATTGGGGCGGGATTGGGATTTTATTTGGGGCAGGATTGGGATTTTATTGGGGCAGGATTGGGATTTTATTATTTCCCTGTGCTCAGCATTTCCAGGTGATTTTTTTTATTCCCTCCCTGATTTTGTGGTTTTTTTTTTTGTGTCCTCTTCCAACAATTCCCAGGGGATTCCTGGAATTCCCTGCCCTGCTTTGGTTGCCTGGGCTGTGTTTGTTTTCCAGGCTGTTCCTGCTGCTCCAGGTGGATTTATCAGCCCCACTGGAAAAGCAGGAATGTTCTCCCTCAGCTGGGAGTGGAGCTGGGGTTTTAAACAGGGGCTGGAATTCTGGAATTCTGAGCTGACAATGGAATTGTTGGTTTGGGGGGATCAGAGCTGACAATGGAATTGTGAGTTTGTGGGGAATCACGGCTGGGTTTTTATAGAGGATCCTGGGGATCTGGAATTCTGTAAATTGAAAATGGAATTGGGACTTTGGAGGGATCACAGCTGGATTTTTATATTGGATCCTGGAGATCTGGAATTCTGTGATTTGAAAATGGAATTGGGACTTTGGAGGGGTCAGAGCTGGCAATGGAATTTTGAGTTTCTGGGAATCACAGCTGGGTTTTTATATTGGATCCTGGGGATCTGGAATTCTGAGCTGACAATGGAATTGTTGGTTTGGGGGGATCACAGCTGACAATGGAATTTTGAGTTTCTGGGAATCACAGCTGGATTTTTATAGAGGATCCTGGGGCTCTGGAATTCTGTAAATTGAAAATGGAATTGTTGATTTGCAGGGATCAGAACTGGATTTTTATCCAGGCTGGATTTTAATACAGGATGTGTATTAAAAATTAATGGGGATCTGGAACTCTGAACTGACAATGGAATTGTTGGTTTGTGGGGATCAGAGCTGGGTTTTTATACAGGATCCTGGAGATCTGGAATTCTGTAAATTGAAAATGGAATTGTTGGTTTGCAGGGATCAGAGCTGACAATGGAATTTTGAGTTTCTGGGGAATCACAGCTGGTTTTATAGAGGATCCTGGAGATCTGGAATTCTGTGATTTGAAAATGGAATTGGGACTTTGGAGGGGTCAAGCTGACAATGGAATTTTGAGTTTCTGGGAAATCACAGCTGGGTTTTTATAGAGGATCCTGGGGCTCTGGAATTCTGTGATTTGAAAATGGAATTGGGACTTTGGAGGGATCAGAGCTGGCAATGGAATTTTGAGTTTGTGGGGAATCACAGCTGGATTTTTATAGAGGATCCTGGGGCTCTGGAATTCTGTAAATTGAAAATGGAATTGTTGATTTGCAGGGATCAGAACTGGATTTTTATCCAGGCTGGATTTTAATACAGGATGTGTATTAAAAATTAATGGGGATCTGGAACTCTGAACTGACAATGGAATTGTTGGTTTGCAGGGATCACAGCTGGGTTTTATATTGGATCCTGGGGATCTGGAACTCTGTGATTTGACAATGGAATTGTTGGTTTGTGGGGATCAGAGCTGGGTTTTTATACAGGATCCTGGAGATCTGGAATTCTGTAAATTGAAAATGGAATTGTTGGTTTGGGGGGATCAGAGCTGACAATGGAATTTTGAGTTTCTGGGGAATCACAGCTGGGTTTTATAGAGGATCCTGGAGATCTGGAATTCTGTGATTTGAAAATGGAATTGGGACTTTGGAGGGGTCAGAGCTGACAATGGAATTTTGAGTTTCTGGAAATCACAGCTGGGTTTTTATAGAGGATCCTGGGGCTCTGGAATTCTGTAAATTGAAAATGGAATTGTTGGTTTGCAGGGATCAGAGCTGCCAATGGAATTTTGAGTTTGTGGGGAATCACAGCTGGATTTTTATAGAGGATCCTGGGATCTGAAAATCTGAACTGACAATGGAATTGGGACTTCGTAGGGATCACAGCTGGGTTTTATAGAGGATCCTGGAGATCTGGAATTCTGTAAATTGAAAATGGAATTGTTGGTTTGTGGGATCAGAGTTGAAAATGGAATTTTGAGTTTCTGGGGAATGACAGCGGGATTTTTATAGAGGATCCTGGGGCTCTGGAATTCTGTAAATTGAAAATGGAATTGGGACTTTGGAGGGGTCAGAGCTGACAATGGAATTGTTGGTTTGCAAGGATCAGAGCTGGATTTTATAGAGGATCCTGGGGATCTGGAATTCTGAGCTGACAATGGAATTGTTGGTTTGCAGGGATCACAGCTGGGTGTTACATTGGCTCCTGGAGCTCTGGGACTCGGGAATGCCCCTGGAATTGTGACTGTGCAGGGATCAGGGCAGTGACAGGAGGCTGGGATCTGCTCCTGGGAATTAAACCTGGGATATTAAAGCTCCCAATTCCAATCTGAGTTCCTGGGATATTAAAGCTCCCAATTCCAATCTCAGTTCCTGGGAATTAAACCTGGGCTGGGATGAAGCTGAGCTCCCCAATTCCAGACCCAGCTCCTGGAATATTAAACCTGGGATATTAAAGCTCCCAATTCCAATCTCAGTTCCTGGGATATTAAAGCTCCCAATTCCAGGCTCAGCTCCTGGAATATTAAAATTCCCAATTCCAATCTCAACTCCTGGGATATTACACTGGAATATTAAAGTTCCCAATTCCAATCTCAACTCCTGGGATATTAAACCTGGATATTAAAGTTCTCAATTCCAGGCTCAGCTCCTGGGATATTACACCTGGAATATTAAAGTTCCCAAATTCCAATCTCAGCTCCTGGGATATTACACCTGGAATATTAAAGTTCCCAAATTCCAATCTCAGCTCCTGGGAATTAAACCTGGATATTAAAGCTCCCAAATTCCAGACTCAGTCCTGGGATATTAAAATTCCCAATTCCAATCTCAATTCCTGGGATATTCAAGCTGGAATATTAAAGCTCCCCCATTCCAATCTCAGCTCCTGGGATATTACACCTGGAATATTAAAGTTCCCAATTCCAATCTCAGTTCCTGGAATATTAAAGTTCCCATTTCCAATCTCAACTCCTGGGATATTAAACCTGGGATATTAAAGCTCCCAATTCCAGGCTCAGCTCCTGGGATATTAAAGCTGGAATATTAAAGTTCCCAATTCCAATCTCAGCTCCTGGGAATTCAACCTGGGATATTAAAGTTCCCAAATTCCAGACTCAGCTCCTGGAATATTAAAATTCCCAATTCCAATCTCAATTCCTGGGATATTAAAGTTCCCAATTCCAATCTCAATTCCTGGGATATTGAAGTTCCCAATTCCAATCTCAGCTCCTGGGAATTAAACCTGGAATATTAAAGTTCCCAAATTCCAATCTCAATTCCTGGAATATTAAAGCTCCCAATTCCAATCTCAGCTCCTGGAATATTAAAGTTCCCAATTCCAATCTCAATTCCTGGATATTAAAGCTCCCAATTCCAATCTCAATTCCTGGGATATTAAAGTTCCCAATTCCAATCTCAATTCCTGGGATATTAAAGCTCCCAATTCCAATCTCAATTCCTGGATATTAAAGTTCCCAATTCCAGACTCAGCTCCTGGAATATTAAAGCTCCCAAATTCCAATCTCAGTTCCTGGGATATTAAAATTCCCAATTCCAATCTCAGCTCCTGGAATATTAAAGCTCCCAATTAATGAAATTAATAAATTAATTTATTAATTATTAAAATTAAAAATAATTATTCCCCACAGGGAAAATAAAAATATAATTATTTTTATTTATAATAATAAATTATTAATTATTAAAAAATTAAAAATTTATTCCCCAGTGGGAAAATTAAAAAAAATAAAATAAAAATAACCACAGCCTGTGGAAAAGCAGGGAATTGTGCAGGGAATTTGTGTCCTCCAGTGCCAACCCCTGAGCTCGGGCCAGGAATTCCAGGAGCAGAGGGAAGCCAGATCAGGCAGGAATTGCTGCTCAGCCTGCAGGGATCTGCGATGGCAATTGGATGGGATGTGGAGGAATTGGGGGATTGGGAAATTGGGTGGAATGGGGTGGGAATGGGATGGAATTGGGGGAAATTGGGATGGAATTGGGGGAAATTGGGAAATTGGGTGGAATGGGGATGAAATTGGGTGGAATTGGGGAAATGGATGGATGGGGAAATTGGGATGGAATTGGGGATTGGGGAAATTGGGATGGGGAAATTGGGTGGAATTGGGATGGAATTGGGATTGGGGGAATTGGGGAAATTGGGGAATTGGATGGAATTGGGTGGAATAGGGATGGAATTGGGGGAAATTGGGTGGAATTGGGGGAATAGGGATGGAATTGGGGGAATAGGGATGGAATTGGGGGAAATTGGGATGGAATTGGGGAAATTGGGGGAAATTGGGTGAATTGGGATGGAATTGGGATGGAATTGGGACTGGGTGTATGATTTAGGGTCAGAGGAATTCTGTGTGTCCAGGGAATTGGGAGGAATTGGGTCTGCTCCATGAGCTGGCTAGGGATTTAGGGTCCAGGAATTCTGGTGTCCATGGAATTGGGATGGAATTGGGATCTGGCTCCATGAGGGGTTATGGATTTGGGTCAGAGGGAATTCTGTGTGTCCATGTGGATGATTGGGATTTGAGAATTGGGATATTGCTCCGTGAGCTGGCTCAGGGATTTAGGGTCACAGGGAATTCTGTGTGTCCATGGAATTGGGATGGAATTGGGATCTGCTCCATGAGCTGGGTTATGGATTTAGGGTCAAGGGAATTCTGTGTGTCCATGGAATTGGGATGGAATGGGATCTGCTCCGTGAGCTGGCTCAGGGGTTTCGGGTCACAGGGAATTCTGTATCCAGGGGATTGGTGGATCTGTTTCCCAAACCCTCTGATCCAGGGGTTCCCCCAATCCGCATCCCAAAGGCGCCTCAGCTCCGGGCACCTCGGGCGGGCACGCCCAGGGAATCCAGTAATCCTGTGGGATTTATCCCAGAAACTCTGACAGGGATTATCCCCCAACCACACCTACAGGGTTCATCCCAGAAACCAGCGGGATTTATATCCAGAAACCAGCGGGATTTATCCAGAAACCAGGGATTAATCCAGAAACCAGGGGATTTATCCCAGAAACCAGTGGGATTTATCCCAGAAACCAGAGGATTTATCCCAGAAACTGGGTTCATCCCAGAAACCAGTGGGATTTATCCCAGAAACCAGTGGGATTTATCCCAGAAACCAGTGGGATTCATCCCACAAATTCATCCCACAAACCAGTGGAATTCCTTCCCCATTCCTGAATGGAATTTCCCAAACCCATGGAATTCATTCCCCAATCCTATAGAATTCATTCCCTCAAGCCCCATTCCAGGTGGAGGGAATTCCCCAAACCCATGGAATTCATTTCCTGGATTGCTAACGAAGGGAATTCCCAAACCCGTGGAATTCCTTCCCAAATCCCAGATGGAGGGAATTCTGAAACCCGTGGAATTCATACCCTCGATCCCTCATTAAGGGAATTCCCTAAACCCATGGAATTCATTCCCCAAACCCATGGAATTCCTTCCCCATTCCTAATGAAGGAAATTCCCAAACCCTGGAATTCCTGCCATCCCAAGTGAAGGAATTCCCAACCCTGGAATTCCTGCCATCCCAAGTGAAGGGAATTCCCCAATCCAAGAATTCATTCCCATCCCAAGTGAAGGGAATTCCCAAACCTTGGAATTCCTCCCCAATCCGAGAATTCCTGCCTATCCCAAGTGAAGTAAATTCCCAAACCCTGAATTCCTGCCCATCCCAAGTGAAGGAATTCCTAAACCCCTGGAATTCCTGCCTATCCAAGCGAAGGGAATCCCCGATCCCTGGAATTCCTGCCCACCCCAAGTGAAGAGAATTCCCTAAACCCCTGGAATTCATTCCCGATCCCAAATGAAGGGAATTCCCAAACCCCTGGAATTCCTCCCCATCCCCAGCGAAGGGAATCCCGATCCCCTGGAATTCCTGCCCATCCCAAGTGAAGGGAATTCCCAAACCCCTGGAATTCATTCCCCATCCCAAGCGAAGGGAATCCCCGATCCCCTGAAATTCCTGCCCATCCCAAGCAAAGGGAATTCCCAAACCCCTGGAATTCCTGCCCATCCCACGCAAAGGGAATTCCCAAACCCCTGGAATTCCTGCCCATCCCACGCAAAGGGAATTCCCAAACCCCTGGAATTGCTGCCCATCCCAAGCGAAGGGAATCCCCGATCCCTTGGAATTCCTGCCCATCCCGGGAGGAGCTGCCGGACCCCAATCCCGATCCCATTCCCGGTGCCCTTGGCCGCAGCTCCGCTGTTTTTCCTGCGCGGGAAGAAAACATCCCGCGCGCTTTTCCTGCGTGGGCAAAGGGAAAAACACGGCACGCCGCCGCTCCCGGCTGGAAAAATCCCAGAGCGGCGGCGGCCGCCGGCGCAGGATGGGCAAAAATAGGATGTGGAAAAATAGGATGTGGAAAAATCGGATGTGCTGATAGGATCGGGACACGGCGCTTCCTGAGCGCCGCCCGCCTGCCGGGAATTGCTCGGGATCAGCCCGGCTTCTCCCCCCTGGATTCAGGCCCGCTGCCTTTAATCCCGTCTCCCGTCAAGCTCTTTTCCTTAAATCCTTTCCCTTTCCCTTTTTCCCTTTCCCTTCCTTTTTTCCCTTTCCCTTTTTCTTTCCCTTTCCCTTTCCCTTTTTCCCTTTCCCCTTTTCTTCTTTTCCCTTTCCCCTTTTTCCCTTCCCCTTTCCCTTTTTTTCCCTTCCCCTTTTTCCCTTCCCCTTTTTCCTTCCCTTTTTCCCTTTCCCCTTTTCCCTTTCCCTTTTTCCCTAAATCCCTTTTTCCCTAATTCCCTTTTTCTTAATCCCTTTTTCCTTAATCCCTTTTCCCTTTAATCCCTTTTCCCTTTAATCCCTTTTCCCTTAAATCCCTTTTCCCCTTTTCTCTTAAATCCTCTCCCCATTTCCCTTTAATCCCTTTCCCCCTTTTACTTAAATCCCTTCCCCTTTTCCCCTTAAATCCCTTCCTCTTTTTCCTTAAATCCTTTTTTCCCTTTTCCTTAAATTCCTTTCCCCTCTTCCTTGAATCCCTGCCCCCTTTTCCTTAAATCCCTGCCCAAATTCCCTTAAATCCCTTCCTCTTTTCCTTAAATCCGTGTCCCTTTTCCCTTTTTCCTTAAATCCCGTCCTCCTTTCCTTTAAATCCCTTTCCCTTTTCCCCTAAATCCCTTTCCCCTTTCCCCTAAATCCCTTTCCCCTTTCCCTTAAATCCCTTTCCCCTTTCCCCTAAATCCCTTTCCCCTTTCCTTAAATCCCTTTCCCTTTTCCCCTAAATCCCTTTCCCATTTCCCTTAAATCCCTTTCCCCTTTCCCCTAAATCCCTTTCCCCTTTCCCTTAAATCCCTTTCCCCTTTCCCCTAAATCCTTTCCCTTTCCCTAAATCCCTTTCCCCTTTCCCTTAAATCCCTTTTCCCCTAAATCCCTTTCCCCTTTCCTTAAATCCCTTTTCCCCTAAATCCTTTCCCCTTTCCCTTAAATCCCTTTTCCCCTAAATCCCTTTCCCTTTTCCTTAAATCCCTTTTCCCCTAAATCCCTTCCCCTTTCCCTTAAATCCCTTTTCCCCTAAATCCCTTTCCCCTTTCCCTTAAATCCCTTTTCCCCTAAATCCCTTCCCCTTTCCCTTAAATCCCTTTTCCCCTAAATCCCTTCCCCCTTTCCCTTAAATCCCTTTTCCCCTAAATCCCTTCCCCTTTCCCTTAAATCCCTTTTCTCCTAAATCCCTTTCCCCTTTCCCTTAAATCCCTTTTCCCCCAAATCCCTTCCCCCTTTCCCTTAAATCCCTTTTCCCCTAAATCCTTTAAATCCCTTTTCCCTTTCCCCTTAATCCCTTTAATCCCTTTCCCTTCCATTTCCCCCTGACAATCCCAATCCCAAATCCCCGCTCTCTTTTCCCCCTTCCTTGCCCCATTCCCGGGCAATCCCAATTCTCCCGGGCAGGGAATTCCCAGCTAAACCCTGGAAAAGAATCCAGAATCCCATAAAATCCCTCAGGGCTGGCTGTGCCGGGAGAAAATCCCCCAAATTTCATCCTGCAGCTCCAGGGGGATCAAATCCTCTCCTAAAAAAATAACAGGAGCAGGAAAAACCCCGCAGCTCTTGGAACCTGGCGACCCTAAAAAAACCCTGGAATTTTTTGGGTTTAAACTTCATTCCCAGATTTTATTTTTCATCCTGAATTTCCAGCAGCGCGAGTTAACGACCGAACGTTCTCTCCTGGGAAGGGAAATCTCATTTAATTCCTGCTTTGGAGGCTCCCTAAAAATAGAAATCCGTGCGGAATAAATAACCTTGGAATGAACTCGTGGGAGAATTCCCAAAGGGAATTCCCAGGCTCAGGAATTCGGTGCAGCTCCCTCCACCTGCTCGGGATATTTATATGTCTAGAAATATTCCACATTTTTACCGGTTATTATTATATATCGGAGCGACACAATTAAATAATTGTGGTTTTTAATTGTCCCGTTTTAGGAATGTGATCTTACCCTATAAAAATCTAAATATTGATGATCGTGATTCCCCCCAAATCAAAAAATATTTCACCCCCCCAAATAATAATTCCATCGTTTGGGTTTTCTTATTAATTTGATTAATTGTAACGTGTATAAATGCAGATTTAGTTTTGTCCTGGGTTTTGGATGAATTCCTGTTTGGGGAATGATTCCCTGGGTTTGTGGAATGAATTCCCTTGGGATTTGTTGGAATGATTCCCTGGGTTTTGGGAATGAATTCCCTGGGTTTGTGGATGAATTCCCTGGGTTTGGGGAATGAATTCCTGGGTTGGGTTATGAATGAATTTCCCCGGGTTTGGGAATGAATTCCCTGGGTTTTGGATGAATTCCTGGGTTTGGGAATGAATTCCCTGGGTTTGGGAATGATTCCCCGGGTTTGGGAATGAATTCCTGGGTTTGGGGAATGAATTCCTGGGTTTTGGGATTGAATTCCCTGGTTGGTGTTGGGAATGAATTCCCTGGGTTTGATGGAATGAATTCCCTGGGTTTGTGGAATGAATTCCTGGTTTGGGAATGAATTCCCTGGGTTTGGGAATGAATTCCGGGTTTGGGGAATTATTCTGGATTTCGGAATTCCTGGGGTTATGGAATATTCCCTGGGTTTATGGAATGAATTCCCTGGGTTTGGGAATGATTCCCTGGGTTTGGGAATGAGATTCCTGGGTTTTGGAATGGATTCCGGTTTTGGAATGAATTCCTGGGTTTATGGAATGAATTCCGTGGGTTTAGGAATGATTCCCTGGGTTTATGGAATTCCCTGGGTTTTGGAATGAATTCCTGGGTTTATGGAATGAATTCCCTGGGTTTATGGAATGAATTCCCTGGTTTGGGGAATTCCCTGGGTTTGGAATGAATTCCCGGGTTTGGGAATGAATTCCCGGGTTTGGGAATGAATTCCCTGGGTTATTGGGAATGAATGTTCCTGGGTTTTGGAATGAATTCCTGGGTTGGAATAATCCCTGGGTTTGGGAATGAATTCCCTGGGTTTGGGAATGATCCTGGGTTTGGGATGATTCCCTGGGTTTGGATGAATTCCCTGGGTTTGGGGAATGGATTCCCTGGGTTTGGGGATGAATTCCCTGGGTTTGGGGAATGAATTCCTGGGTTTGGGATGAATTCCTGGGTTTGGGAATGAATTCCCGGTTTGGGAATGAATTCCCTGGGTTTGGTAATCCTTATGGAGAATGTTGGGTGTGTTTGGGAATGATTCCCTGGTTTGGAATGAATTCCCTGGGTTTATGGAATAATTCCCTGGGTTAATGGAATGAATTCCCTGGGTTTGGGGAATGAATTCCCTGGGTTTATGGAATGATTCCCTGGGTTTGGAATGAATTCCCTGGGTTTTTGGGAATGAATTCCCTGGTTTGGGAATGATTCCTGGTTTGGAATAATCCTGGGTTTGGGAATAATCTGGGTTTTGGAATGAATTCCTGGGTTTGGAATGAATCCTGTTTGGATGATCTGGGTTTGGAAGAATTCCTGGGTTTATGGAATGAATTCCCTGGGATGGGGATGATTCTGGGTTTTGGAATGAATTCCCTGGTTTGGAATGATTCCCTGGTTTTGGAATAATTCCCTGGGTTTGGGAATGAATTCCCTGGGTTTGGGGAATGAATTCCTGGGTTTGGGGAATGAATTCCCGGGTTTGGAATGATTCCCTGGTTTATGGAATGAATTCCCTGGGATGGTCCTGGGTTTGAGAATGGATTCCCTGGGTTTGGGGAATGAATTCCCTGGGTTTGGGGAATGAATTCCTGGGTATTTGGGGAATGAATTCCCTGGGTTTGGGGAATGGATTCCATGGACTTTGGGGAATGAATTCCCTGGGTTTATGGAATGAATTCCCTGGTTTGGGAATGAATTCCCTGGGTTTTGGGAATGAATTCCCTGGGTTTGGGAATGAATTCCCTGGGTTTGGGAATGAATTCCTGGGTTTGGGGAATGAATTCCCTGGGTTTGGGGAATGAATTCCCTGGTTTATGGGATGAATTCCCTGGGTTTGGGGAATGAATTCCTGGTTTATGGAATGAATTCCCTGGGTTTGGGGAATACTTCCCTGGGTTTATGGGATGAATTTCCTGGGTTTGGAATGAATTCCTGGGTTTGTGGGAAGTGAATTCCCTGGGTTTGGAATGAATTCCCTGGTTTGGAATGAATTCCTGGGAGAATTCCCTGGGTTTGGGAATGAATTCCTGGGTTTGGAATGAATTCCCTGGGTTTTGGAATGAATTCCCTGGGTTTGGGAATGAATTCCCTGGGTTTGGGAATGAATTCCCTGGGTTTGGGAATGAATTCCCTGGGTTTTGGTGGATATGGAAATTCCCTGGGTTTATGGAATGAATTCCCTGGTTTGGGAATGAATCCTGGGTTTGATGATCCTGGTGGGTTGGTTGGAATGAATTCCTGGTTTTGGAATGATCCTGGTTTGGAATGAATTCCTGGTTGGGAATGAATTCCTGGGTTGGAATGAATTCCTGGTTTGGGGAATGATTCCTGGTTTGGGATGAATTCCCTGGGTTGGATAATTCCCTGGGTTTGGAATGACTGGTTGGAATGAATTCCTGGGTTTGGAATGATCCCGGTTGGATAATTCCTGGGTTGGATGATTCCCTGGGTTTGGGAATGATTCCCTGGGTTTTGGAATGAATTCCGGGTTGGGAATCCCTGGTTTGGGAATGATTCCCTGGTTTGATGAATTCCCTGGGTTTATGGAATTCCCTGGTTTGGGAATGAATTCCTGGTTTTGGATGAATTCCCGGTTTGGGAATGAATTCCCTGGGTTTGGAATGATTCCCTGGGTTTGGAATGAATTCCCTGGTTTGGAATGATCCCTGGTTGGGAGAATCCTGGTATGGAGTTCCTGGGTTGGGAATATTCCTGGGTTTGGAATGAATTCCCTGGGTTGGAATGAATCCCTGGTTTGGAATGATTCCCTGGGTTTGGAATGATTCCCTGGGTTTAGGAATGAATTCCCTGGTTTTGAATGAATTCCCTGGTTTTGGAATGATTCCCTGGGTTTGGAATGATTCCTGGTTTGGAATTCCTGGTTTGGGAATGAATTCCTGGTTTAGGAATGAATTCCCTGGGTTTGGAAGGATTCCTGTTTGGAATGAATTCCTGGTTGGAAATTCCCTGGTTGGGAATGAATTCCCTGGTTTTGGAATGAATCCCTGGTTTGGAATGAATTCCCTGGTTTGGGAATGAATCCTGGTTGGAATGATTCCCTGGTTTGGAATGATTCCCTGGTTTGGATGAATTCCCGGTTTGGGAATGAATCCCTGGGTTTGGAATGAATTCCCGGTGGAATAATTCTGTGGATGATTCCCTGGTTTGGATGATTCCCTGGGTTTGGAATGAATTCCTGGTTTGGAATGATTCCTGGTTTAGAATGAATTCCCTGGGTTTGGAATGAATTCCCTGGGTTTGGAATGATTCCTGGTTTGGATGAATTCCTGGTTGATGCGGTGGATATCCTGGGTTTGGAATGAATTCCCGGTTGGAATATTTGGTAAATGATTCCCTGGTTTAATGAATTCCCTGTTTGGATAATTCCTGGTTTATGAATTCCCTGGTTTATGGATAATTCCTGGGTTTTGAAATTCCTGGGTTGGGAATGATTCCCGGTTTGGAATGAATTCCTGTTTGGGAATGATTCCCTGGGTTTGGAATGAATTCCCGGGTTTGGATGATTCCTGGGTTTGGGATGAATTCCCGGTTTGATGAATTCCTGGTTTGGAATGAATCCTGGGTTGGAATAATTCCCTGGTTTGGATGATTCCCGGTTTTGGAATGATTCCCTGGTTGGAATGATCCCTGGTTGGAATATTCCCGGTTTGGGAATGAATTCCCTGGTTGGAATGAATTCCCTGGGTTGGATGATTCCCTGGTTTGGGATGATTCCCTGGTTTGGGGAATGAATTCCCTGGGTTTGGAATGATTCCCTGGTTTGATGAATTCCCTGGTTGGAAGAATTCCTGTTTGGAATGAATTCCTGGTTGGGATGAATTCCCTGGGTTTGGAATGAATTCCTGGTTGGAATGAATCCTGGGTTTGAAAATTCCGGTTTGGAATGATCCCTGGGTTGGAATGAATTCCCTGGTTTGATGAATCCGGTTGGAATGAATCCTGTTGGAGATTCCCGGTTATGTGAATCCGGTTGGAATGATTCTGTTTTGGAATGAATCCTGTTTGGGAATGATCCGGTTGGATGATTCCTTTGGAAATTCTGGTTTGGATATCCCTGGGTTAATATTCCCTGGTTTGGAATATCCTGGTTTGGAATGAATTCCCTGGGTTTGTGGAATGAATTCCCTGGGTTTGGGGAATGAATTCCTGGGTTTTGGGAATGAATTCCCTGGGTTTATGGAATGAATTCCCTGGGTTTGGGGAATGAATTCCCTGGGAGTTTTGGGATGGAATTCCCTGGGTTTGGGAATGAATTCCCTGGGTATGGAATGAATTCCCTGGGTTTGATGGAGATGAATTCCTGGGTTTATGACGGGTTGGAATGAATTCCCTGGTTTTGGAATGAATTCCGGTTATGGAATGAATTCCCTGGGTTTGTGGAATGAATTCCCTGGGTTTGGGAATGAATTCCCTGGGTTTAGTGGAATGAATTCCCTGGTTTGGGAATGAATTCCTGGTTATGGAATGAATTCCCTGGGTTTGGGGAATGAATTCCCTGGGTTTGGGATGAATTCCCTGGGTTTGGGGAATGAATTCCCTGGGTTTTGTGGAATGAATTCCCTGGGTTTTATGGAATGAATTCCCTGGTTTGGGAATGAATTCCCTGGGTTTGGAATGAATTCCCTGGGTTTGGGAATGAATTACCTGGGTTTATGGAATGAATTCCCTGGGTTTTGGAATGAATTCCCTGGGTTTGGGGAATGAATTCCCTGGGTTTGGGAATGAATTCCCTGGGTTTTGGAATGAATTCCCTGGGTTTGGGGAATGAATTCCCTGGGTTTGTGGAATGAATTCCCTGGGTTTGGGGAATGAATTCCCTGGGTTTGGGGAATGAATTCCCTGGGTTTGGGGAAGGGATTCCCTGGGTTTGGGGAATGAATTCCCTGGGTTTATGGAATGAATTCCCTGGGTTTGGGGAATGGATTCCCTGGGTTTTGGAATGAATTCCCTGGGTTTGGGGAATGAATTCCCTGGGTTTGGGATGGGAATTCCCTGGGTTTGGGGAATGGATTCCCTGGGTTTATGGAATGAATTCCCTGGGTTTGGGAATGATTCCCTGGGTTTAGGGATGAATTCCCTGGGTTTATGGGATGAATTCCCCCGGTTTGTGCAGTTGTGCCCGAGGGTCCCGAGCCCCCCACCCTGCAGGGCAGCCTTGGAGCCCTGGGAACACCCTCTGGAATGTCTCTGGGCTCCTGCACCAGGGGGATTTTCCAAAGTGCATTGGATCCCAGGGAGGGGAGGAATTCCTTCCCTTTTCCATGGATTTATCAGGGGGAGCCAGCTCTGGGATTTTTGGGGTGTCCTGGCGCTGCTCCGGGTGCCTGAGGAGGATCGGGAGAATCTTCATTAACTCGGCTGCTTTTAATTGGATTGGGCTTGGGGAAGGGCTGGGATTGGGCTGGGATTGGGGTTGGATTGGGCTGGGATTGGGCTGGGATTGGGCTGGGATTGTGGTGGGATTGGGCTGGGATTGGGCTGGGATTGGGGTTGGATTGGGCTGGGATTGGGCTGGGATTGGGCTGGGATTGTGGTGGGATTGGACTGGGATTAGGCTGGGATTGGGTGGGATTGGGGTTGGATTGGGCTGGGATTGGGGTTGGATTGGACTGGGATTGGGCTGGGACTGGGGTTGGATTGGGTTGGGATTGGGGTTGGATTGGGTGGGGATTGGGGTTGGATTGGGCTGGGATTGGGGTTGGATTGAGATGGGGTTTGGCTGAGCAGGGCTGGGATTGGACTGGATTGGATTTGGATTTGGCTTGGATTGGGTTTGGATTGGATTTGGACTGGTTTAGGATTGGTCTTGGATTGGATTTGGGTTGGGTTAGGTTTGGATTGATTTTGGCTTGGACTTGGATTTGGTTTGGACTGGGTTTGGATTGAGTTTTGGATTGGTTTTGGAGTGGTCTTGGATTGGGTTTGGATTGATCCTGGACTGGGTTTGGATTGATTTTGGATTGGTCTTGGACTGGATTTGGGCTGGGTTTGGATTGATTGGTTGGATTGGGTTTGGAGTGATCCTAGATTGGGGTTGGATTTGGTTTGGATTGATTTTGGACTGGGTTTGAATTGGTTCTGGATTGAGCTTGGATTTTGGTTTGGACTGGGCTTGGATTGGGTTTGGATTTATCTTGGACTGGGTTTGGATTGTTTGGATTGGTTTGGATTGATCTTGGACTGGGTTTGGATGGTTTTGGATTGATCTGGATTGGTTTTGGATGGGTTTGGATTGATCTTGGACTGGGTTTGGATTGATCTTGGACTGGTTTGGACTGAGTTTGGATTGGTCTGGATTGGTTTTGGATGGGTTTGGATTGATCTTGGATTGGGTTTGGATGGGTTTGGATGGTTTGGATGGTTTTGTTTGGATTTGGACTGGTTTAGGATTGGTCTTGGACTGGGTTTGGGTTGGGGTTGGGTTAGGTTTGGATTGCGTTTGGATTTGACTTGGATTTGGATTTGGTTTGGATTGGTTTGGATTTGTTTGGAGTGGTCTTGGATTGGGTTTGGATGGTTTTGGATTGATTTTTGGATTGGATTTGTTTGGACTGGGTTTGGACTAGGTTTGGATTGGGTTTGGATTGAGTTTTGGATTGATCTTGGATTGGGTTTGGATTGATCTTGGATTGGGTTTGGACTGGTCTGGATCTCTCTGGGATCGCTCTGGGATCGCTCTGGGATCTCCCTGGGATCTCTCTGGGACCTCTCTGGGATCTCTCTGGGATCGCTCTGGGATCTCCCTGGGATCTCTCTGGGATCTCCCTGGGATCGCTCTGGGATCTCCCTGGGATCTCTCTTGGCCCTGTCCCAGCTCTGGGTTTCCCTGGAGCTCAGCCCTGCGCTGCCCCAGGCCCCTCCCCACCCATCCCGGATCCAGGCGGCTCCGGGATCCTGCCTTTGGGATCCTGCCTTTGGGATCCTGGCCCTTTGGGATCCTGGCTGTGGGATCCTGCCTTTGGGATCCTGCCTTTGGGATCCTGGCTGTGGGATCCTGCCTTTGGGATCCTGCCTTTGGGATCCTGGCTTTGGGATCCTGGCTGTGGGATCCTGGCTGTGGGATCCTGCCTTTGGGATCCTGCCTTTGGGATCCTGGCTTGGGATCCTGCCTTTGGGATCCTGCCTTTGGGATCCTGGCTTTGGGATCCTGCCTTTGGGATCCTGGCCTTTGGGATCCTGCCTTTGGGATCCTGCCTTTGGGATCCTGGCTTTGGGATCCTGCCTTTGGGATCCTGCCTTTGGGATCCTGCCTTTGGGATCCTGGCTGTGGGATCCTGCCTTTGGGATCCTGCCTTTGGGATCCTGGCTGTGGGATCTGCCTTTGGGATCCTGCCTTTGGGATCCTGCCTTTGGGATCCTGCCTTTGGGATCCTGCTTTGGGATCCTGCTTTGGGATCCTGCCTTTGGGATCCTGCCTTTGGGATCCTGCCTTTGGGATCCTTGGCCTGCTTGGGATCCTGCCTTTGGGATCCTGCCTTTGGGATCCTGCCTTTGGGATCCTGGATTTGGGATCCTGGCTTTGGGATCCTGCTTTGGGATCCTGCCTTTGGGATCCTGGATTTGGGATCCTGCCTTTGGGATCCTGGATTTAGGATCCCGGATTTGGGATCCTGCCTTTGGGATCCTGGATTTAGGATCCCGGATTTGGGATCCTGCCTTTGGGATCCTGCCTTTGGGATCCTGCCTTTGGGATCCTGGCTGTGGGATCCCGGATTTGGGATCCTGGCTTTGGGATCCTGCCTTTGGGATCCTGGATTTAGGATCCCGGATTTGGGATCCTGCCTTTGGGATCCTGCCTTTGGGATCCTGGCTGTGGGATCCTGGCTGTGGGATCCTGCCTTTGGGGTCGGTGCCATCACCATCCCGGGGGGGGATTTGGGATTTGGGATCCTGAATTTGGGATCAATGCTGTCTCCAGTGTTTTTGGGATTTTTTGAGGTGTTTTGGGGGGTTTTTTTTTGGGGTGTTTTTGGGATTTTTGGGAGTATTTTTTGATTTTTGTTTTTGGTTTTTTTTTTTTTTTTGGTGTTTTTGGTTTATTTTTTTGTTTGTTGGCTGTTTTTTTTTTTTTTTTTTTTTTTTTTTTGTTTTTTTTTTTTAGTTTTTTAGTTTCTTTGTTTTCTGTTTTTTTTTTCGGGCGGGCTCTCCCGGATTCCCGAGCCGGCGGCTTTTAGGATTTCTCTCCTTTGGTGCCATCCAGCGGCGCACGCCGGCACCGTGGGATGCGGGAATTTGGGAAAAACAAGGATTTGGGAGCGTTCAGCCATTCCCTGGGAATGGGAATATCGGGAATATCGGGAACAGCACGGATTGGATTCTTCCCCAAAAATCCCCTTTTCCCTTCCATTCCTGGCCTCACCCAAACCCGAAACTGATTTCCTCACTCAATTTTATTGTCTTGGTTTGCAATTAAAAATTAAAAATTAAAAATAATTAAAACTTAAAAACCCTAAACTGATTTTCTCACTCAATTTTATTACCTTGGTTTGCAATTAATCTACACGGTTTGCAATTAAATGCCAATAATTCATATTTTTCTTTACCTGGTTTACAGTTAATTGCCATTATTTAAAATTAATTTACCTGGTTTACAATTAATTTCCATGATTTACAATTAATTTACCTGGTTTACAATTAATTGCAACAATTTCCGAGTAATTACCATGATTTACAATTAATTGCCATGGTTTACAATTAATTGCCATGGTTTATAATTAATTTATGGAAAAAAAAAAGAAAAAAAAATGAAAAAAAAAAAAGAAAAAAATCTAAAAAAATAAAAAGAGAAAAAAAAAGAAAAAATTAAAAAAAGGGAAAAAAATGGGAAAAAAAGAAAAAAATATAAAAAAGTGGGAATAAAGAAAAAAATCAAAAAATGGGAAAAAAAAGAAGAAAAACAATGGAAAAAAAAAAAAGAAAAGGAAAAAGAAAAAAGGGAAAAAAGGAAAAAAAAAAGAAGAAAAATGGAAAAAAAGGAAAAAAGAAAAATGGGAAAAAAAAAAAATGGGAAAAAAAAAATGAAAAAATGGAAAAAAAAGACAAAAAAAATGGGAAAAAAGGGAAAAAAAAGAAAAAAAATGGCAAAAAATAGAGAAAAATTAAAAATGGAAAAAAATAAAAAAAAAGAAAAGACAAAAAGGGAAAAAGAGAAAAAATTGCAAAATAGAGAAAATAATTGGAAAATTAACAACCTCCACAGCCAGGGTTAATCGGTAGTGGCTTCTTGGGTTATGAGCTCGGTTAATTACCAATTTGGGGTACTTGGTGACCTGCCAGCCCAGGGTTCATTCCCAGTTTGTGGTTCTTGGTTCTCTCCAGCCCAGGGTTCATTCCCAGTTTGTGGTTCTTGGTTCTCTCCAGCCCAGGGTTCATTCCCAGTTTGTGGTTCTTGGTTCTCTCCAGCCCAGGGTTCATTCCCAGTTTGTGGTTCTTGGTTCTCTCCAGCCCAGGGTTCATTCCCAGTTTGTGGTTCTTGGTTCTCTCCAGCCCAGGGTTCATTCCCAGTTTGTGGTTCTTGGTTCTGCCCAGCCCAGGGTTCATTCCCAGTTTGTGGTTCTTGGTTCTCTCCAGCCCAGGGTTCATTCCCAGTTTGTGGTTCTTGGTTCTCTCCAGCCCAGGGTTCATTCCCAGTTTGTGGTTCTTGGTTCTGCCCAGCCCAGGGTTCATTCCCAGTTTGTGGTTCTTGGTTCTGCCCAGCCCAGGGTTCATTCCAGTTTGTGGTTCTTGGTTCTGCCCAGCCCAGGGTTCTTCCCAGTTTGTGGTTCTTGGTTCTCTCCAGCCCAGGGTTCATTCCCAGTTTGTGGTTCTTGGTTCTCTCCAGCCCAGGGTTCATTCCCAGTTTGTGGTTCTTGGTTCTGCCCAGCCCAGGGTTCATTCCCAGTTTTGTGGTTCTTGGTTCTTCTCCAGCCCAGGGTTCATTCCCAGTTTTGTGGTTCTTGGTTCTCTCCAGCCCAGGGTTCATTCCCAGTTTGTGGTTCTTGGTTCTCTCCAGCCCAGGGTTCATTCCCAGTTTGTGGTTCTTGGTTCTGCCCAGCCCAGGGTTCATTCCCAGTTTGTGGTTCTTGGTTCTGCCCAGCCCAGGGTTCTATTCCCAAGTTTGTGGTTCTTGGTTCTGCCCAGCCCAGGGTTCATTCCCAGTTTGTGGTTCTTGGTTCTCTCCAGCCCAGGGTTCATTCCCAGTTTTGTGGTTCTTGGTTCTGCCCAGCCCAGGGTTCATTCCCAGTTTGTGGTTCTTGGTTCTGCCCAGCCCAGGGTTCATTCCCAGTTTGTGGTTCTTGGTTCTCTCCAGCCCAGGGTTCATTCCCAGTTTGTGGTTCTTGGTTCTCTCCAGCCCAGGGTTCATTCCCAGTTTGTGGTTCTTGGTTCTCTCCAGCCCAGGGTTCATTCCCAGTTTGTGGTTCTTGGTTCTCTCCAGCCCAGGTTATTCCCAGTTTGTGGTTCTTGGTTCTCTCCACCCAGGGTTCATTCCCAGTTTGTGGTTCTTGGTTCTGTCCAGCCCAGGTTCATTCCCAGTTTGTGGTTCTTGGTTCTGCCAGCCAGGGTTCATTCCCAGTTTGTGGTTCTTGGTTCTCTCCAGCCCAGGGTTCATTCCCAGTTTGTGGTTCTTGGTTCTGCCCAGCCCAGGGTTCATTCCCAGTTTGTGGTTCTTGGTTCTCTCCAGCCCAGGGTTCATTCCAGTTTGTGGTTCTTGGTTCTGCCCAGCCCAGGGTTCATTCCCAGTTTGTGGTTCTTGGTTCTGCCCAGCCCAGGGTTCATTCCCAGTTTGTGGTTCTTGGTTCTGCCCAGCCCAGGGTTCATTCCCAGTTTGTGGTTCTTGGTTCTCTCCAGCCCAGGTTCATTCCAGTTTGTGGTTCTTGGTTCTCCCAGCCAGGGTTCATTCCCAGTTTGTGGTTCTGGTTCTGCCCAGCCCAGGGTTCATTCCAGTTTGTGGTTCTTGGTTTGCCAGCCCAGGGTTCATTCCAGTTTGTGGTTCTTGGTTCTGCCCAGCCCAGGTTCATTCCAGTTTGTGTTCTTGGTTCTGCCCAGCCAGGGTTCATTCCCAGTTTGTGGTTCTTGGTTCTCTCCAGCCCAGGTTCATTCCAGTTTGTGGTTCTTGTTCTCCCAGCCCAGGGTTCATTCCCAGTTTGTGGTTCTTGTTCTCCCAGCCAGGGTTCATTCCCAGTTTGTGGTTCTTGGTTCTCCCAGCCCAGGGTTCATTCCCAGTTTGTGGTTCTTGGTTCTCCCAGCCCAGGTTCATTCCCAGTTTGTGGTTCTTGTTCTCTCCAGCCCAGGTTCATTCCCAGTTTGTGGTTCTGGTTCTGCCCAGCCCAGGTTCATTCCCAGTTGTGGTTCTTGGTTCTCCCAGCCCGGGTTCATTCCCAGTTTGTGGTTCTTGGTTCTCCCAGCCCAGGGTTCATTCCAGTTTGTGGTTCTTGGTTCTGCCCAGCCCAGGTTCATTCCCAGTTTGTGGTTCTTGGTTCTCTCCAGCCCAGGTTCATTCCCAGTTTGTGGTTCTTGGTTCTCTCCAGCCCAGGGTTCATTCCAGTTTGTGGTTCTTGGTTCTCCAGCCCAGGGTTCATTCCCAGTTTGTGGTTCTTGGTTCTCTCCAGCCCAGGGTTCATTCCCAGTTTGTGTTCTTGGTTCTGCCAGCCAGGTTCATTCCAGTTTGTGGTTCTTGGTTCTCTCCAGCCCAGGGTTCATTCCCAGTTTGTGGTTCTTGGTTCTCTCCAGCCCAGGGTTCATTCCCAGTTTGTGGTTCTTGGTTCTCCAGCCCAGGGTTCATTCCCAGTTTGTGGTTCTTGGTTCTCCAGCCCAGGTTCATTCCCAGTTTGTGGTTCTTGGTTCTGCCCAGCCCAGGGTTCATTCCCAGTTTGTGGTTCTTGGTTCTCCCAGCCCAGGGTTCATTCCCAGTTTGTGGTTCTTGGTTCTCCCAGCCCAGGGTTCATTCCAGTTTGTGGTTCTTGGTTCTCCCAGCCCAGGGTTCATTCCCAGTTTGTGGTTCTTGGTTCTGCCCAGCCAGGGTTCATTCCCAGTTTGTGGTTCTTGGTTCTCTCCAGCCCAGGTTCATTCCCAGTTTGTGGTTCTTGGTTCTCCCAGCCCAGGGTTCATTCCCAGTTTGTGGTTCTTGGTTCTCCCAGCCAGGGTTCATTCCCAGTTTGTGGTTCTTGGTTCTGCCAGCCCAGGGTTCATTCCCAGTTTGTGGTTCTTGGTTCTCTCCAGCCAGGGTTCATTCCCAGTTTGTGGTTCTTGGTTCTGCCCAGCCCAGGGTTCATTCCCAGTTTGTGGTTCTTGGTTCTCTCCAGCCCAGGGTTCATTCCCAGTTGTGGTTCTTGGTTCTCCCAGCCCAGGGTTCATTCCCAGTTTGTGGTTCTTGGTTCTGCCCAGCCCAGGGTTCATTCCCAGTTTGTGGTTCTTGGTTCTGCCCAGCCCAGGGTTCATTCCCAGTTTGTGGTTCTTGGTTCTCTCCAGCCAGGGTTCATTCCCAGTTTGTGGTTCTTGGTTCTCTCCAGCCCAGGGTTCATTCCAGTTTGTGGTTCTTGGTTCTCCCAGCCCAGGGTTCATTCCCAGTTTGTGGTTTTGGTTCTCCCAGCCCAGGGTTCATTCCAGTTTGTGGTTCTTGGTTCTCCAGCCCAGGTTCATTCCCAGTTTGTGGTTCTTGGTTCTCCAGCCCAGGGTTCATTCCAGTTTGTGGTTCTTGGTTCTCCCAGCCCAGGGTTCATTCCCAGTTTGTGGTTCTTGTTCTCTCCAGCCCAGGGTTCATTCCCAGTTTGTGTTCTTGTTCTGCCCAGCCCAGGGTTCATTCCCAGTTTGTGGTTCTTGGTTCTCTCCAGCCAGGGTTCATTCCAGTTTGTGGTTCTTGGTTCTGCCAGCCAGGGTTCATTCCAGTTTGTGGTTCTTGGTTCTCCAGCCCAGGGTTCATTCCCAGTTTGTGGTTCTTGGTTCTGCGGTGGTTCTTGGTTCTGCCCAGCCCAGGGTTCATTCCAGTTTGTGGTTCTTGGTTCTGCCCAGCCCAGGGTTCATTCCAGTTTGTGGTTCTTGGTTCTGCCCAGCCAGGGTTCATTCCCAGTTTGTGGTTCTTGGTTCTCTCCAGCCAGGGTTCATTCCAGTTTGTGGTTCTTGGTTCTCCCAGCCCAGGTTCATTCCCAGTTTGTGGTTCTTGGTTCTCCCAGCCCAGGGTTCATTCCCAGTTTGTGGTTCTTGGTTTCTCCCGCCCAGGGTTCATTCCAGTTTGTGGTTCTTGGTTCTCCAGCCAGGGTTCATTCCCAGTTTGTGGTTCTTGGTTCTCTCCAGCCCAGGGTTCATTCCCAGTTTGTGGTTCTTGGTTCTCCAGCCAGGGTTCATTCCCAGTTTGTGGTTCTTGGTTCTGCCCAGCCCAGGGTTCATTCCCAGTTTGTGGTTCTTGGTTCTCCAGCCCAGGGTTCATTCCCAGTTTGTGGTTCTTGGTTCTTCCAGCCCAGGGTTCATTCCCAGTTTGTGGTTCTGGTTCTTCCAGCCCAGGGTTCATTCCCAGTTTGTGGTTTTGGTTCTCCAGCCCAGGGTCATTCCAGTTTGTGGTTCTTGGTTCTCCCAGCCAGGGTTCATTCCAGTTTGTGGTTCTTGGTTCTCCCAGCCCAGGGTTCATTCCCAGTTTGTGGTTCTTGGTTCTCCCAGCCCAGGGTTCATTCCCAGTTTGTGGTTCTTGGTTCTGCCCAGCCCAGGGTTCATTCCCAGTTTGTGGTTCTTGGTTCTCCCAGCCCAGGGTTCATTCCCAGTTTGTGGTTCTTGGTTCTCTCCAGCCCAGGTTCATTCCCAGTTTGTGGTTCTTGGTTCTCTCCAGCCCAGGGTTCATTCCCAGTTTGTGGTTCTTGGTTCTGCCCAGCCCAGGGTTCATTCCCAGTTTGTGGTTCTTGGTTCTCTCCAGCCCAGGGTTCATTCCCAGTTTGTGGTTCTTGGTTCTCTCCAGCCCAGGGTTCATTCCCAGTTTGTGGTTCTTGGTTCTGCCCAGCCCAGGGTTCATTCCCAGTTTGTGGTTCTTGGTTCTCCCAGCCCAGGGTTCATTCCCAGTTTGTGGTTCTTGGTTCTGCCCAGCCCAGGGTTCATTCCCAGTTTGTGGTTCTTGGTTCTCTCCAGCCCCCCCCCCCCCCTTTTTTTTTTTTTTTTTTTTTTTTTTGCCCAGCCCAGGGTTCATTCCCAGTTTGTGGTTCTTGGTTCTGCTCCAGCCAGGGTTCATTCCCAGTTTGTGGTTCTTGGTTCTCTCCAGCCCAGGGTTCATTCCCAGTTTTGTGGTTCTTGGTTCTCTCCAGCCCAGGGTTCATTCCCAGTTTGTGGTTCTTGGTTTCTCCAGCCCAGGGTTCATTCCCAGTTTGTGTTCTTGGTTTCTGCCCAGCCCAGGGTTCATTCCCAGTTTGTGGTTCTGGTTCTCCCAGCCCAGGGTTCATTCCCAGTTTGTGGTTCTTGGTTCTCTCCAGCCCAGGGTTCATTCCCAGTTTGTGGTTCTTGGTTCTCTCCAGCCCAGGGTTCATTCCCAGTTTGTGGTTCTTGGTTCTCTCCAGCCCAGGGTTCATTCCAGTTTGTGGTTCTTGTTCTCTCCAGCCCAGGGTTCATTCCCAGTTGTGGTTCTTGGTTCTGTTCTGTCCAGTTCTGGCTGGTTCTCAGCACAGCCAGGGTCATCCTTTTATTCTGTTTTAGATTTCATTCTGGTATTGGTCTTGTTTTCCTATCTTTATTCCATTTTGTTTGGTTCCTATTTATTGTTATTCTGTTATTATTGCATTTTTTATTCAGTTATTTTTCCTGTTTAGGTTATTCCAGTTTTTTTTTATTCCTATTCCTGGTGTCCATTGGTTATTGGATCGCCCAAGCTCCTTCAAGCTGTTATTCCTATTTTTTTTTCCTATTAATTTCTTCCATTTATCTATTCCATTCCCATTTATCTATCCATTCCCATTTTCTATGATCTTTTCCTATTGATTATTCTATTCCTAATTATATATTCATCTTTATTTATTCCTCTTTTTTATCCCTATTTTTATTTATTTATTCCTGTTCCTATTTTTTTTATTCCTGTTCCTATTTACCTGTTCCTATTTATCTATTCTTATTTATCTATTCCTATCCCTGTGTATTTATTTCTATCCCTATTTATTTATTCCTATTCTTATTTACTTATTCCTATTTGTTTTTTCCATGTTCCTATCCCTATTTATCTATTCCTATTTATCTATTCCTATTTATCTATTCCTGTTCTTATTTATTTATTCCTATTGTTATTTATTTATTTCTATTTCTATTTATTTATTCCTATTTATCTACTCCTATTCCTATTTATTCCTATTTATTTATTCCTACTCCTATTTATTTATTCCTACTCCTATTTATTTATTCCTATTCCTATTTATTTACTTCCCAGCTCCTCCAGGACCTGTTTTTTCCCATTTATTTATTCATTCATTCCCATTCCTGGGGTCCCTAAGGACACCCTGGGCTGGATTTGGGGTGCAGGGTTGGAATGTCTGGGGTGCAGGGCTGGGATATTTGGGACAATCCAGCCTGGACAAACTGGGGTCACTTCTGCCCCTGTGGGGCCATCCTGGGGCTGGGTTTTGGGGTGCAGGATTTTGGGATGCTGGATTTTGGGATGCGGAGGGCTGGGGGTGTGTGAGGACATCCTGGGGCTGGGTTTTGGGGTGCAGGATTTTGGGATGCTGGATTTGGGGTGCAGGGCTGGGGTGTGAGGACATCCTGGGGCTGGGTTTTGGGGTGCAGGGTTTGGGATGTAGGGCTGGGATGTTTGGGGTGCAGGGTTTGGGGTGTAGGAACATCCTGGGGCTGGGTTTGGGGTGCTGGGTTTTGGGGTGCTGGATTTTGGTGTGCAGGGCTGGATTTGGGGTGCATAGCTGGGATGTTTGGGACAATCCAGCTAGGACAAACCGGGGTCACTCCTGCTCCCCATGGGGCCATCCTGGGGCTGGGTTTTGGGGTGCTGGATTTTGGGGTGCAGAACTGGGGTGTTTGGGGTGCAGAGCTGGGGTGTAGGAACACCCTGGGTCTGGAATGTTTGGGGTGCATGGCTGGGATATTTGGGGCAATCCAGCCTGGACAAACTGGGGTCACTTCTGTCCCTGTGGGGCCATCCTGGGGCTGGGTTTGGGGATGCTGGATTTTGGGGTGGCCAGCAGGAGCAGGGGGTGATGGCCATGGATCAGGGATGGGGTGGCCAGCAGGAGCAGGGGGTGATGGCCATGGATCAGGGTGGGGTGGCCAGCAGGAGCAGGGAGTGATGGCCATGGATCAGGGGTGGGGTGGCCAGCAGGATGCAGGGGGGTTGATGGCCATGGATCAGGGATGGGGTGGCCAGCAGGAGCAGGGGGTGATGGCCATGGATCAGGGATGGGTGTGGCCAGCAGGAGCAGGGGGTGATGGCCATGGATCAGGGATGGGTGTGGCCAGCAGGAGCAGGGGGTGATGGCCTATGGATCAGGGAGGGTGATTTGTGGCCAGCAGGAGCAGGGGGTGATGGCCATGGATCAGGGATGGGTGTGGCCAGCAGGAGCAGGGGGTGATGGCCATGGATCAGGGGTGGGTGTGGCCAGCAGGAGCAGGGGGTGATGGCCATGGATCAGGGATGGGGTGGCCAGCAGGAGCAGGGGGTGATGGCCTGGATCAGGGATCAGGGATGTGTGGCCAGCAGGAGCAGGGGGTGATGGCCATGGATCAGGGATGGGTGGCCAGCAGGAGCAGGGGGTGATGGCCATGGATCAGGGATGGGTGGCCAGCAGGAGCAGGGGGGTGATAGGCATGGGATCAGGTCGGTGGGGGTGGCAGCAGGAACAGGGGATGATGGCCATGGATCAGGGATGGGGTGGCCAGCAGGAGCATGCAGGGGTGGGGTGGCCATGGAGCAGGGGGGATGCATGTGATGTGTGCCAGCAGGAGCAGGGGGTGATGGCCATGGATCAGGGTGGGGTGGCCAGCAGTGTGGGAGCAGGGGTGGGGTGGCCAGCAGGAGCTAGAATGATGTGGCAGCAGGAGCAGGGGCATCCCCAGGCTCTGTGCGTGTCCCCAGCCCCTTGCGTGTCCCCGGGCTGTGTCCCCATGCTCTGGGAATGTCCCGGGCTGTGTCCCCAGCCCTGTGCGTCTCCCCGGGCTGTGTCCCTGAGCTCCGCGCGTGTCCCTGTCCCCGGGCTGTGTCGCTGTCCCAGTGCGTGTCCCCAGCTCCGTGTCCCTGTCTCCGTGCGTGTCCCCAGCTCCGTGTCCCGTGTCCCCTCCTGTGGCGTGTTCCTGTCCCCGTGCGTGTCCCCGGCTCGTGCGTGTCCCGGGCGTGTCCCCAGCCTGTGCGTGTCCCGGGCTGTGTCCCTGTCCCGTGCGTGTCCCAGCTCCGTGTTCCCTGTCCCCGTGCGTGTCCCTGTCCCCGTGCGTGTCCCCAGCTCCGTGCGTGTCCCGGGCTGTGTTCCCAGCCCCGTGCGTGTCCCCAGCTCCGTGTCCCCAGCCCCGTGCGTGTCCCCAGCTCCGTGTCCCAGCCCCGTGCGTGTCCCCAGTCCTCGTGTCCCATGTCTCGTGTGGCGTGTCCCCAGCTCCTGCGTGTCCCGGGCCGTGTCCCGGGCCCGTGCGTGTCCCCCGGCTCGTGTCGCTGTTCCCGTGCGTGTCCCGGCTCGTTGTGTCCCTGTCCCGTGCGTGTCCCCAGCTCCGTGTCGCTGTCCGTGGTGTCCCCAGCTCCGTGTCCCCAGCCCCGTGCGTGTCCCCAGCTCCGTGTCCCTGTCCCCGTGCGTGTCCCGGTCTGTGTCCCTGTCCCCGTGCGTGTCCCCAGCTCCGTGTCCCGGCTCCCCGGCTGGCCCGGAGCCGCTGTTTACAGCATTTTCAGGATGATTCATCCCTGCCCTGATGTTCCCCAGCTTGGCCGCGCTGGAATTTCTCTCGCCGCCCCTCGGCGCGTTCCCTTCGCACACATGGCTCGAATCAAGTGTCCTTCCAGCTCGGGGGGTGACGCATGGCTTTTGTTCCCGGGAATTGTTTCCATTGTCCTCCCGAAGGGGGAGAGCAGCTGCGAGCTCCGCTCGTGGCCACCTCTCCCCATCCTCGCTCTTGGAGCTGCTCCTCCTGCCCTGCAGCGGGGTCGTGCCCTCCATTCCTGGCTCCTCTGGAAGCTGGATATGGATTTGTTCAAGCTCCCTCTGAAACGGCTCCGAGCATCCCGAATTCCTCCTTTAATTGGGTCGTTCCTTCTTATTGTCAATTAGGGGAATTATCCCTCATTTCCTCGGGCGTCTCGCCCGGCTTGGGGAGAGCTGGATCCCGTCCTTGCTTCCCCCCCAGCGAAACCCCGGCTCGGTTTAGGAACCTTTTGGCGAGCTGCTGCCGCGTCCCGAGTGGATAAACTTGGGAATGACGGGGTTTAGAGTTCCATCCTCCACCAGATCCCTGGCCCTTTTTTCTCGAAGCCGCCGCTCCCTTTGTGCCGTGCTCGGTAGTTAATTTGTTTATTGCGCAGATTAAACAAACTGCTCGCGCTTTTATGTCGCTTAATGAGAAGGAAATGTTTCGGAGGGACTCAAACCACTACAGAGGGTGGGAACGGGGGGAAAAGAATCCCCAGATTCGCAGGCGGCGGCAGACTCAGGAATGTGTTCCTGCCTTAATTGGAAACAAAGGCGCTCGTGTGGCGCCGCGCCCGCCCGTCCTGCCCGCCCTGGGCCCGGGCTGCCCGGCCCGGGATCCCGGGATCCCGGGATCCTGTTATCCCGGTATCCCGTTATCCCGGTATCCCGTTATCCCGTCATCCCGTTATCCCATCATCCTGTTATCCCGTCATCCCGTTATCCCGTTATCCCATCATCCCGTTATCCCGTTATCCCGTCCCGTTATCCCATCCCGTCCCGTTATCCTATCATCCCGTTATCCCATCATCCCGTTATCCCGTCATCCTGTTATCCCATCATCCCGTTATCCCATCATCCCGTTATCCCGTTATCCCGTCATCCCGTTATCCCGTATCCCATCCCGTTATCCCGTCCCGTTATCCCGTTATCCCGTCCCTTTATCCCATCCCGTCCCGTTATCCCGTCCTGTTATCCCGTTATCCCGTATCCCATCCCGTTATCCCGTCCCATTATCCCGTTATCCCGTCCCTTTATCCCATCCCGTCCCGTTATCCCGTCCTGTTATCCCGTCCCGTTATCCCATTATCCCGTCCCGTTATCCCGTTATCCCAGAGAGTTCCTGCTGGGTTTGGAGTGTCCCAGGGCTCCTCCATCCCATCCCATCCCATCCCATCCCATCCCATCCCATCCCATCCCATCCCATCCCATCCCATCCCATCCCATCCCATCCCATCCCGTTATCCCAGAGAGTTCCTGCTGGGTTTGGAGTGTCCCAGGGCTCCTCCATCCCGTTATCCCGTTATCCCGGGCAGTTCCTGCTGGGTTTGGGGTGTCCCAGGGCTCCTCCATCCCGTTATCCCGTTATCCCAGAGAGTTCCTGCAGGGTTTGGGGTGTCCCAGGGCTCCTCCATCCCGTTATCCCGTTATCCCGGGCAGTTCCTGCTGGGTTTGGGGTGTCCCAGGGCTCCTCCATCCCGTTATCCCGTTATCCCAGAGAGTTCCTGCAGGGTTTGGGGTGTCCCAGGGCTCCTCCATCCCGTTATCCCGTTATCCCGGGCAGTTCCTGCAGGGTTTGGGGTGTCCCAGGGCTCCTCCATCCCGTTATCCCGTTATCCCGGCGGTTCCTGCAGGGTTTGGGGTGTCCCAGGGCTCCTCCATCCCGTTATCCCGTTATCCTGGGCAGTTCCTGCTGGGTTTGGGGTGTCCCAGGGCTCCTCCATCCCGTTATCCCGTTATCCCGGCAGTTCCTGCTGGGTTTGGGGTGTCCCAGGGCTCCTCCATCCCGTTATCCCGTTATCCCAGAGAGTTCCTGCAGGGTTTGGGGTGTCCCAGGGCTCCTCCATCCCGTTATCCCGTTATCCCGGCGGTTCCTGCTGGGTTTGGGGTGTCCCAGGGCTCCTCCATCCCGTTATCCCGTTATCCTGGGCAGTTCCTGCAGGGTTTGGGGTGTCCCAGGGCTCCTCCATCCGTTATCCCGTTATCCCGGCGGTTCCTGCAGGGTTTGGGGTGTCCCAGGGCTCCTCCATCCCGTTATCCCGTTATCCCGGGCAGTTCCTGCAGGGTTTGGGGTGTCCCAGGGCTCCTCCATCCTGTTATCCCGTTATCCCGGGCAGTTCCTGCTGGGTTTGGGGTGTCCCAGGGCTCCTCCATCCCGTTATCCCGTTATCCCGGCGGTTCCTGCTGGGTTTGGGGTGTCCCAGGGCTCCTCCATCCCGTTATCCCGTTATCCCGGCGGTTCCTGCTGGGTTTGGGTGTCCCAGGGCTCCTCCATCCCGTTATCCCGTTATCCCGGCAGTTCCTGCTGGGTTTGGGGTGTCCCAGGGCTCCTCCATCCCGTTATCCCGTTATCCCGGCGGTTCCTGCTGGGTTTGGGGTGTCCCAGGGCTCCTCCATCCCGTTATCCCGTTATCCCGGCGGTTCCTGCTGGGTTTGGGGTGTCCCAGGGCTCCTCCATCCCGTTATCCCGTTATCCTGGGCAGTTCCTGCAGGGTTTGGGGTGTCCCAGGGCTCCTCCATCCCGTTATCCCGTTATCCCGGCGGTTCCTGCTGGCTTCCTGCAGTTCCAGCCCGATCTGCTCGATGGTGTCCGGGCAGGGTTTGGGAGCTCTGGGCCCTTCCAGTGCCACCGGCAGCGACCAGGGATGGTGGATCCATGGATCATGGATGGATCCATGGATGGATGGCTGGTTCCATGATGGATCCATGGATGGACCCATGGATCATGGATGGATGGCTGGTTCCATGATGGATCCATGGATGGACCCATGGATCATGGATGGATGGATGGTTCCATGATGGATCCATGGATGGATGGATGGTTCCATGATGGATCCATGGATGGACCCATGGATCATGGATGGATGGATGGTTCCATGGTGGATCCATGGATCCCTAGATGGTGGGTGATGAACCCATGGATCCATGGATGGATGGATGGTTCCATGATGGATCCATGGATGTTTCCATGATGCATCCATGGCTGGTTCCCTAATGGATCATGGATCCATGGCTGGTTCCCTGATTGATATGGATGGTTCCCTGATGGATCCATGGATGGATCATGGATCCCTGTCTGATCCTGGTGGTTCCCTGATGGATCCTGGCTGGTTCCCTGATGGATCCATGGATCCCTGTCTGATCCTGGCGGTTCCCTGATGGATCCCTGGATGGATCCCTGATGGATCCCTGGCCGATCCTGGCAGTTCCCTGATGGATCCCTGGATGGATCCCTGATGGATCCCTGGCTGATCCCGGCTGTTCCCTGATGGATCCCTGGCTGGTTCCCTGATGGATCCCTGATGGATCCCTGGCTGGATCCCTGGCTGGATCCCTGGATCCCTGGCCGATCCCGGCTGTTCCCTGATGGGTCCCTGGCTGGATCCCTGGATCCGTGGCCGATCCCGGCCGTTCCCTGCTGGATCCCTGCTGGATCCGTGGCCGATCCCGGCCGTTCCCTGATGGATCCCTGGATCCCTGGCTGGATCCCTGGCTGGATCCGTGGCCGATCCCGGCCGTTCCCTGCTGGATCCCTGCTGGATCCGTGGCCGATCCCGGCCGTTCCCTGATGGATCCCTGGATCCCTGGCTGGATCCCTGCTGGATCCGTGGCCGATCCCGGCCGTTCCCTGATGGATCCCTGGATCCCTGGCTGGATCCTGCCTGCGGGACTTCCGTGGCCGTGATCCGTGCACCGGCGTTCCCTGCTGGATCCCTGCTGGATCCGTGGCCGATCCCGGCCGTTCCCCGCTCTCTCGTGCCCCAGCCCAGCTCTCTGTGCCTCTCCCATTCCCGACCCGTTCTCCCTCCGCCCCAGCTCCGCTTTCCCCCGATTTTGGGAATGTCCTCTGGCAATGTCCCGCTGCTCCCGGCGCCTCCCGGCCCCGGCTGCCTCTCCCGGGAACGCTTCTCCCGCTTCGACCGCAGAAAAAAGGGGAAAAAACCCCAAAATTCCCAAAAAAAACCCAGAACGGAAAGGGATTTTAAACATTTGCTGGAATTGTGGAACTGCACATCCCAATCCATGGAATTCCAAACCCTTGAATTCTGTTCTTTTTTTTTTTTTTCCTTTTTAAATTTTTATTTATTTATTTATTTTTATTATTATTATTATTATTATTTTTTAAATTATTTTATTTTAAACCCCAAACGTGGCAGATCAGGGAAGGAATCTCTGGATTTATTTGGGATAAATGAATTTATTGGTTGATGGGATTTGGGAGAGCTTCTCAAAGGTTTTTCAATCCAAACCCTTTTTGGGGAGTGGATTTTCCTGACCAGAGATTATTTTATGGCAAAAAAAGAGGAAAAAAAAATAATTAAAAATGGAAATAATAAAATATTAAGAATTGAAATAATAAAATAATAAAGATTCAAATAATAAAAATTAAAATAATAATAATAAAAATTAAAGTAATAAAAATGAAAATGTTAAATAGTAAAAACTAAAAAATTTTAAAATAAAAATTAAAATAGCAAAACTTGAAATAATAAAAATTAAAAATTGAAATAATAAAAATTAAAATAATAATAATAAAAATTAAAATAATAAAAATGAAAATGTTAAACAGTAAAAATTAAAAAATTTTAAAATAAAAATTAAAATAGCAAAACTTGAAATAATAAAAATTAAAAATTGAAATAATAAAAATTAAAATAATAATGAAAATTAAAGTAATAAAAATGAAAATGTTAAATAGTCAAAATTAAAAAATTTAAAATAAAAATTAAAATAGCAAAAATTGAAATACTGAAAATTAAAAAAAATTTTAAAATTGAAATAATAAAAATTGAAATAATAAAAAATAAAAAGTAAAATAATAAAAAATAAAATATTTAATATTAAAAATTTTAAAATAAAAATAACTAAAATTAAAAAAAAATTAAATAATAAAAATAAAACATTAACATAAAAAATAAAATAGTAAAAATTAAAAATAAAAATAATAAAATTTAAAATAATAAAAAATTTAAAATAATACTAAAAATTAAAATAATAAAAAATTAAAAATCAGCCTCCAGGTTGGAATATCTGAGAGAAATTTGGGATCTTCAGGAGGATTTCCTGATCCCGGTGGAGCTGTGCCAGGATTTGGGATTTGGGATTTTCCAATCCCGGTGGAGCTGTACCAGGATTTGGGATTTGGGATTTCCCAATCCCAGTGGAGCTGTACCAGGATTTGGGATTTGGGATTTCCCGATCCCAGTGGACTGTACCAGGATTTGGGATTTGGGATTTCCGATCCCAGGAACTTCCAGGTGGAGGATCTAGGGTTACCAGGATTTGGGATTTGGGATTTGGGATTTCCGATCCCGGTGGAGCTGTACCAGGATTTGGGATTTGGGATTTGGGATTTTGGTTTTGGGGTGGATGTGATCCTGCAGCTCCAGAGGGAATCCAGGGCTGCAATTCCCTAAAAAAAAAATGGATCCTGGGGGAGCAGGAGAACTCCAGAGGGGATCCAGGGCTGGAATTCCCTAAAAAGGGATCCTGGAATGCCAGGAGAAGTCCGAGGGGATCCAGGGCTGGAATTCCCAGAGAGAATCTGGGGCTGGAATTCCCTAAAAAAGGATTCTGGGGGATCAGGAGAGAAATCCAGGGCTGGAATTCCCTAAAAAAGGATTCTGGGGGATCAGGAGAGAAATCCAGGGGTGGAATTCCCTAAAAAAGGATTCTGGAATTCCCAGAGAGAATCCAGGGCTGGAATTCCCTAAAAAGGGATCCTGGAATGGCAGGAGAGAATCCAGGGCTGGAATTCCCAAAAAAAAACCGGATCCTGGGGGATCAGGAGAGAAATCCGGGGCTGGAATTCCCTAAAAAAGGATTCTGGAATTCCCGGAGGAAATCCGGGGCTGGAATTCCCAAAAAAAACGGATCCTGGGGGATCAGGAGAGAATCCGGGGCTGGAATTCCAAAAAAAAAAAACGGATCCTGGGGAATCAGGAGATCTCTGGGATTTCCTTCCTGTCCGACCCCAAAATTTCATTTTTCCACCCCAAATTTTGGCTACCCCCCCCCCCAAAAAAAAAAAAAAATCGGATTTTCCAAATAACCCAATCCCTAAAGAAATTCAACATTCTAATAATAAATTCCTAAATAAAAAATTCCCAAATCAATCACACACAAAATAATTCTTTTACTCATCCGGGATTTATTCCTGAGCTTTGCCACCTCCAAAGGGAATTTTTTTTTTCCCGGGCATTGTCAGTAATTTTGGGATTTTTTTTTTTCCCGGACATTTTCAGTAATTTTGGGAATTTTTTTCCCGAGCATTTTCAGTAATTTTGGGAATTTTTTTCCCGGACATTTTCAGTAATTTTGGGAATTTTTTCCCACCGTAAATCCCAAATTTCCCTTTGATCTCCTTCCCGCCGTTACAACCGTGGGGATTTTATCATTCCCAGTTCTCCCGGAATTCCAACACAACTTTTCCACCTGGATTTTTTTTTTTTTTTCCCCTTGGAATTCTCCTCTTGGAGCCGGGAATTCTTCGGAGCGGCCGCGCGGCACTAGGTGGCACTGGCGCTCCAAAATTCCCATCCCGGCCGCCAAAATTCCCGGAAATTTGGAGGCAAATCCCGCAATTCCAGGAGTTTTCGTCCCGTTTTCCCAACTTTTCCAACCGGGAGGAGGCGTCTCCTCCCCACCCCCCGCTCGGGTTTAGATCGAAATTTAAATTAAATTTAAATGAGGATTTTAAAATTCGGGAATTTTTTTTGGTTTTCCCACTGAGAATCTTTTCCTGAACCTGCGGAATTCCAAGGGAAGTGACCCGATTAAAATTAAATCGATTTTTGGTGGATTTCAGCTCCGTCCTGGAATTTTTTTTTTTTTCCTGTTCCTGGGAGGTTGCAGGGCTGGGATTCTCCAAAAATCCCATTCCAGGAAAAAAAGAATTCCTGGAATCCCCGTGGATCGAGAATTCCAGAATAATCGATTCCCACGGCTTCATCAGCCCCGGCATTCCCAGTTTTCCCTCTGGTTCTTCCCATAGTTTAGCTCAGGTCATTCCCATTTTCCCACTCCTCATTCCCATTTTCCCTCTGCTCATTCCCATTTTTCCCTCTCCCCATTCCCATTTTCCCCTCTCCCCATTCCCATTTCCCCTCTCTGCTCATTCCCATTTTTTCCTCTCCCCATTCCCATTTTCCCCTCTCCCCATTCCCATTTTCCCTCTCTCCCCATTCCCATTTTTCCCTCTCCCCATTCCCATTTTCCCCTCTCTCCCCATTCCCATTTTTCCCTCTCCCCATTCCCATTTTTCCTCTCCCAATCCTCCCTCATTTTCCCTCATCCCTGCCTCCAGCTCCAATCCCAAACCCTGGCACTGGAGGGAATTCCAATTTAGGAGCCAAAACTTCCCGAGGGTGAAATTCCCAAAATCCATCCAAAATATCCCAATTCCCTCTAAAAACCGGGAAAACCTCCCTGGAATTCCCAGAGCGGGAGCTGCTCCCTCTCCTTCCCAGGGAGAGAAATTTGAGTTTAGGCTGGAGCTGGAAATTCCTGGAATTGGCTCCAAGGGAATCCTGGGCTCTCAGGGACACAAAAATCCTGGAAAAAGGGGAAAAAAAAATTGGAATGGGAACATTTTGGGCTTGGTTGGTCTCTCAGGGAACACCAAAATTGTGGAAAAATTAAAAATATAATTTGGGATAGAAACGTTTTGGGCTTGGTTTGGGTTCTGGTTCCTCAGGGAACAAAAAAAATGTGGAAAAATGGGGAAATAAAATTGGAATGGGAACATTTTGGGCTTGGTTGGTCTCTCAGGGAACAGAAATTGGTGGGAAAAGGGAAAAAAGGTTGGAATGGGAACATTTTTAATCGCAGTTTGGTTTATGAGCTCTGCCTTTGTGCCAGGAGGGAGAGTTCAGGGTGGGATTTGGGATATTCCTGGGAAATCCCTGGGGTCAGGAATGACCCCAGAGTGTTTTTGGGGTGGGATTTGGGATATTCCTGGGAAATCCCAGGGGTCAGGAATCACCCCAGAGTGTTTTTGGGGTGGGATTTGGGACATTCCTGGGAAATCCCTGGGGTCAGGAATGACCCGAGGGTGTTTTTGTGGTGGGATTTGGGATATTCCTGGGAAATCCCTGGGGTCAGGAATGACCCAGGGCGTTTTTGGGGTGGGATTTGGGTATTCCTGGGAAATCTCTGGGGTCAGGAGTGACCCCAGGAGATTTTGGGGTGGGATTTGGGATATTCCCGTGAATCTGGTGTTCAGGAATGCTGAGCTGTGTCCTGAGGGTGTTTTTGGAGTGGGATTTGGGATATTCCTGGGAAATCCCTGGGGTCAGGAATGACCCCAGAGTGTTTTTGGGGTGGGATCTGGGATATTCCTGGGAAATGCTGGTGGTCAGGAATGACCCCAGAGTGATTTGGGGTGGGATTTGGGATATTCCTGGGAATCCCTGGTGATCAGGAATGACCCCAGGGTGATTTTGGGGTGAGATTTGGGATATTCCTGATAAATCCTTGGGGTCAGAGCTGGGAATCCTGGGTTGGGCGTTTTTGTGGTGGGATTTGGGATATTCCTGGGAAATTCTGGTGGTCAGGAATGATCCCAGGACGTTTTTGGGGTGGGATTTGGGATATTCCTGGGAAATCCCTGGGGTCAGGAGTGCAGGTCTGGGTGTCCCCCGGCCGTTTTTGGGGTCAGATTTGTCCATTCCCGGTAACTCCCGGCGCTCAGGAATGATTTTGGGATCAGGAATGGTTTTGGGATCAGGAATGGTTTTGGGATCAGGAATGGTTTTGGGATCAGGCTGGTTTTGGGATCAGGAGTTGTTTTGGGATCAGGAGTTGTTTTGGGATCAGGAATGGTTTTGGGATCAGGAATTGTTTTGGAATCAAGAATGGTTTTGGGATGAAGCTGGTTTTTGGGATCAGGCTGTTTTTTGGGATCAGGCTGGTTTTTGGGATCAGGCTGGTTTTTGGGATCAGGCTGGTTTTGGGATCAGGAATGGTTTTGGGATCAGGAGTTGTTTTGGAATCAGGAATGGTTTTGGGATCAGGAGTTGTTTTGGGATCAGGAATGGGTTTGGGATCAGGAGTTGTTTTGGGATCAGGCTGTTTTTGGGATCAGGAATGGTTTTGGGATCAGGAATGGTTTTGGGATCAGGCTGTTTTTGGGATCAGGAATGGTTTTGGGATCAGGAATGGTTTTGGGATCAGGAGTTGTTTTGGGATAGGAATTGTTTTGGAATCAGGAATGGTTTTGGGATCAGGAATTGTTTTGGAATCAGGAATGGTTTTGGGATCAGGCTGGTTTTTGGGATCAGGCTGGTTTTTGGGATCAGGCTGGTTTTGGGATCAGGCTGGTTTTGGGATCAGGAGTTGTTTTGGAATCAGGAATGGTTTTGGGATCAGGCTGGTTTTTGGGATCAGGAATGATTTTGGGATCAGGGGTTGTTTTGGAATCAGGAATGGTTTTGGGATCAGGCTGGTTTTGGGATCAGGAGTTGTTTTGGGATAGGAATTGTTTTGGAATCAGGAATGGTTTTGGGATCAGGAATTGTTTTGGAATCAGGAATGGTTTTGGGATCAGGCTGGTTTTTGGGATCAGGCTGGTTTTTGGGATCAGGCTGGTTTTGGGATCAGGCTGGTTTTGGGATCAGGAGTTGTTTTGGAATCAGGAATGGTTTTGGGATCAGGCTGGTTTTTGGGATCAGGAATGATTTTGGGATCAGGGGTTGTTTTGGAATCAGGAATGGTTTTGGGATCAGGCTGGTTTTTGGGATCAGGAATGATTTTGGGATCAGGGGTTGTTTTGGAATCAGGAATGGTTTTGGGATCAGGCTGGTTTTGGGATCAGGCTGTTTTTGGGATCAGGAATGATTTTGGGATCAGGGGTTGTTTTGGAATCAGGCATGGTTTTGGGATCAGGCTGGTTTTGGGATCAGGCTGTTTTTGGGATCAGGAATGATTTTGGGATCAGGGGTTGTTTTGGAATCAGGCATGGTTTTGGGATCGGGCTGGTTTTGGGATCAGGCTGGTTTTGGGATCGGGCTGGTTTTGGGATCGGGCTGGTTTTGGGATCAGGCTGGTTTTGGGATCAGGCTGGTTTTGGGATCAGGCATGGTTTTGGGATCAGGCTGGTTTTGGGATCAGGCATGGTTTTGGGATCAGGCATGGTTTTGGGATCAGGCATGGTTTTGGGATCTCTCCCATCCCTCTCCAGGTCGGTGTACGACGGGCAGGAGCACGGGCGCTTCCTGACCCCAGGACATTTTTAGGATATATTTTAGGATATTTTTAGGATATTTTTAGGATATATTTTAGGATATTTTTAGGATATATTTTAGGATATTTCTAGGATATTTTTAGGATAATTTTTCCCTATTCCCATATCCCAAAGGTCGGTGTACGAAGGGCAGGAGCACGGGCGCTTCCTGACCCCAGGACATTTTTAGGATATATTTTAGGATATTTTTAGGATATATTTTAGGATATTTTTAGGATATTTTTTTGGATGTTTTAGGATATTTTAGGATCTCTCCCATATCCCAAAGGTCCCTGTACGACGGGCAGGAGCACGGGCGCTTCCTGACCCCAGGACATTTTTGGGATATATTTTAGGCTATTTTTTGGGATATTTTAGGATATTTTAGGATCCATCCCATCCCTCTCCAGGTCGGTGTACGACGGGCAGGAGCACGGGCGCTTCCTGACCCCAGGCTGTTTCTAGGATATATTTTAGGATATTTTTAGGACATTTTTAGGCTATTTTTAGGCTATTTTTTGGGATGCTTTAGGATATTTTAGGATCCATGCCATGCCTCTGCAGGTCGGTGTACGACGGGCAGGAGCACGGGCGCTTCCTGGCGCGCCTGGAGCTGCGGATCCGCGCGCACGACCGCGAGATCGAGAAGCTGTGCAGCTTCCACTGCCGCGGCTTCGTGGATTCGCTGGCCGAGCTGCTCAAGGTGCGCGCGCAGGCACACAAACTGAAGGTGAGCTCCCCTGGGAATGATCCACGGGGAATGACCACGGGGAATGATCCACGGGGAATGACCCACGGGGAATGACCCACGGGGAATAATCCACGGGGAATGACCACGGGGAATGACCCACGGGGAATAATCCATGGGGAATGAACCAGGGGAATAATCCACGGGGAAATCAGGAATGACCACGGGGAATAATCCACGGGGAATACCACGGGGAATGACCCACGGGGAATAATCCATGGGGAATGACCCACAGGGAATGACCCACGGGGAATGACCACGGGGAATATCCATGGGGAATGACCCACGGGGAATAATCCATGGGGAATGACCCACGGGGAATAATCCATGGGGAATGACCACGGGGAATAATCCATGGGGAATGACCCATCGGGGAATGACCCACGGGGAATAATCCATGGGGAATGACCCACGGGGAATGACCCACGGGGAATGACACACGGGGAATGACCCACGGGGAATGACCCACGGGGAATAATCCATGGGGAATACCATGGGGAATAATCCATGGGGAATGACCACGGGGAATGACCCACGGGGAATGACCCACGGGGAATGATCCACGGGGAATGACCCACGGGGAATGACCCACGGGGAATAATCCACGGGGAATGATCCACGGGGAATAATCCACGGGGAATGACCCACGGGGAATGACCCACGGGGAATGATCCACGGGGAATAATCCATGGGGAATGACCCACGGGGAATGACCACACGGGGAATGACCACGGGGAATGACCCACGGGGAATGACCCACGGGGAATGAATCCACGGGGAATGACCCACGGGGAATAATCCACGGGGAATGACCACGGGGAATGACCCACGGGGAATGACCCACGGGGAATGATCCACGGGGAATGACCCACGGGGAATGACCCACGGGGAATATCCACGGGGAATGATCCACGGGGAATAATCCACGGGGAAATGACCCACGGGGAATGACCCACGGGGAATGACACGGGGAATAATCCATGGGGAATGACCACGGGGAATGACCCACGGGGAATGACACCACGGGGAATGACCACGGGGAGAATGACCCACGGGGAATGATCCACGGGGAATGACACGGGGAATACCCAGGGAATGACCCACGGGGAATGACCCACGGGGAATAAACCATGGGGAATGACCACGGGGAATGATCCACGGGGAATGACCCACGGGGAATGACCCACGGGGAATGATCCACGGGGAATGACCCACGGGGAATGACCCACGGGGAATAATCCACGGGGAATGAAACCAGGGGAATGACCCACGGGGAATGACCCACGGGGAATGACCCACGGGAATAATCCACGGGGAATGACCACGGGGAATAATCCATGGGGAATGACCCACGGGGAATAATCCACGGGGAATAATCCATGGGGAATGACCCAGGGGAATGACCACGGGGAATAACCAGGGGAATGAACCACGGGGAATGACCCACGGGGAATAGATTCCATGGGGAATGACCCACGGGGAATGACCACGGGGAATAATCCATGGGGAATGACCACGGGGAATAATCCACGGGGAATGACCCACGGGGAATAATCCACGGGGAATAATCCAGGGGAATAATCCATGGGGAATAACCACGGGGAATAATCCAGGGGAATAACCACGGGGAATAACCACGGGGAATAACCACGGGGAATATCCACGGGGAATATCCATGGGGAATACCACGGGGAATAATCCAGGGGAATAATCCACGGGGAATATCCACGGGGAATGACCCACGGGGAATGACCCACGGGGAATGACCACGGGGAATAATCCATGGGAAGTAATGACCATGGAATAATCATGGGAAATAATCCACGGGAAATAACCATGGGGATAACCACGGGGAATGACCCACGGGGAATGACCACGGGGAATGATCCACGGGGAATAATCCACGGGGAATGACCCACGGGGAATGACCCACGGGGAATAATCCAGGGGAATACCCACGGGGAATAATCCATGGGGAATAATCCATGGGGAATGACCCACGGGGAATAATCCACGGGAAATAATCCATGGGGAATGACCCAGGGGAATAATCCATGGGGAATAATCCATGGGGAATGACCCACGGGAAATATCCAGGGAAATAATCCATGAAGTAACGCTGGGAATATTCCACGGGGAATAATCCACTGGGGAATAATCCACGGGAATAATCCATGGGGAATACCACGGGGAATACCACGGGGTAATGACCACGGGGAATAATCCAGGGGAATGACCCAGGGGAATGACACACGGGGAATAATCCACGGGGAATAACCACGGGGAATGACCCACGGGGAATGACCCACGGGGAATGACCACGGGGAATGACCCACGGGGAATGATCCACGGGGAATGAATCCACGGGGAATATCCAGGGGAATGACCCACGGGATAATGCCAGGGGAATAATCCATGGGGAATAACCCACGGGGAATAATCACGGGGAATAATCCATGGGGAATAATCCATGGGGAATAACCCACGGGGAATAATCCAGGGGAATAACCCACGGGGAATAATCCATGGGGAATAATCCATGGGGAATAACACACGGGGAATAATCCATGGGGAATAATCCACGGGGAATAATCCACGGGGAATGAACCCACGGGGAATGACCCACGGGGAATGACCACGGGGAATAATCCATGGGAAGTAATCCATGAGAAAATAATTCATAGGAAATAATCCACGGGAAATAACCATGGGGAATAACCCACGGGGAATGATCCACGGGGAATGACCACGGGGAATGACCACGGGGAATAATCCATGGGGAATAACCACGGGGAATAATCCATGCGGGAATAATCCATGGGGAATGACCCACGGGGAATAATCCATGGGGAATAATCCATGGGGAATGACCCACGGGGAATAATCCATGGGGAAATAATCCATGGGGAATGACCCACGGGGAATAATCCATGGGGAATAACACAGGGGAATAATCCAGGGGAATTGGAATCCATGGGGAATGACCCACGGGGAATAATCCATGGGGAATAACACACGGGGAATAATCCATGGGGAATAATCCATGGGGAATGACCACGGGGAATAACCCACGGGGAATAATCCATGGGGAATAATCCATGGGGAATAACCCACGGGGAATAATCCATGGGGAATAATCCATGGGGAATAACCACGGGAAATAATCCATGGGAAATAATGCACATGAAATAACGCATGGGAAATATTCACGGGGAATAATCCATGGGGAATAATCCACGGGAAATAATCCATGGGGAATAACCCACGGGGAATAATCCACGGGGAATGACCCACGGGGAATAATCCACGGGGAATGACCCACGGGGAATGACCCACGGGGAATAATCCACGGGGAAATGATCCACGGGGAATGACCCACGGGGAATGACACACGGGGAATAATCCATGGGGAATAACATGGAATACCATGGGGAATAAGCCATGGGAAATAATGCACGGGGAATAATCCACGGGGAATAACCCACGGGGAATGATCCACGGGGAATAATCCACGGGGAATAATCCATGGGGAATAAGCCATGGGAAATAATGCACGGGAAATAATCCATGGGAAAATAATCCAGGGGGAATAATCCACGGGGAATAACCCATGGGGAAAACCCACAGGGAATAATGCACGGGAAATTATCCATGGGAAATAATCCACAGGGAATAACCCACGGGGAATGACCCACGGGAATGACCCACGGGGAAGAATCCCCGGGAAATTCAGTTTATAAAATAAAAGAATTGGGTTCTTAGTGGGGTTTAAGGGAAATTTAAAAATTGGATGGTTTGGGGGTTTGGGGATTTTTTTTAGATTTTTTTTTAATGATTTTTTTAGGAAAAAATATTATTTTTTAAATTTTTTTAATAGTTTTTTTAAAAGATAATTAAGTGTGGTTGTTTATGTTAATTTTTAAAAAAATAATTAAATTAAATGTGGTTTTTTAATGTTAATTTTTAAAAAATAGTTCAGTTATAGGTGGTTTTTTAATGTTAATTTAAAAAATAATTACATTAAATGTGGTTTTATTAATGGTAATTAAAAAAAATTAAATTATATGTGGGTTTTTTATGTTAGTTTTTTAAAAAAAATTAAATGTGGGTTTTTAATACTAATTTAAAAAAAATAATTAAATTATATGTGGGTTTTTTAATGTTAATTTTTTTTTAAAAAAAATTAAATGTGGGTTTTTAATACTATTTTTATAAATAATTAAATTATATGTGGGTTTTTAATGTTAATTTAAAAAAATAATTAAATTATATATGGCTTTTAATGTTAATTTTTAAAGATAATTAAATTATATGCGATTTTTTAATGTTAATTTTTTTAAAAATAATTACATTAAATGTGTTTTTTTAATATTAATTAAAAAATAAATGATATGTGACTTTTTAATGTTAATTTTTAAAAAAATAATTTCATTAAATGTGGTTTTTTAATGTTATTTTTTTAAAAAAAATAAATTAAATGTTATTTTTTTAATGTTAATTTTTTTAAAAAAGTTAAATTAGATTTTTTTTAATGTTAATTTTTAAAGAGAATTAAATTATGTGCGATTTTTTAATGTTAATTTTCTAAAAATAATTAAGTTATTTGTGGGTTTTTAATGTTAATTCTCTTTTTTAATAATTTAATTATATGTGGTTTTTAATGTTAATTTTTAAAAAACTAATTAAATTAAATCGTTTTTTAAATCTTAATTCTTTTTTTTAATAATTAAATTAGATGTGGTTTTTTAACATCAATTTTTAAAAAATAATTCAGTTATATGTGGGTTTTTTAATGTTAATTTACAAAAAAATAATTGAATTAAATGTGGTTTTTAATGTTAATTTTAAAAAATAATTAAATTATATGTGGGGTTTTTAATGTTAATTTAAAAAGATAATTGAATTAAATGTGGTTTTTAATGTTAATTTAAAAAATAATTAAATTAAATGTGGTTTTTTAATGTTAATTTAAAAATAATTCAGTTATATGTGGGTTTTTTAATGTTAATTTAAAAAATAATTGAATTAAATATGTTTTTTAATGTTAATTTTTAAAAATAATTAAATTAAATGTGGTTTTTTAATGTTAATTTACAAAAAATAATTAAATTAAATGTGGTTTTTAATGTTAATTTACAAAAAATAATTAAATTAAATGTGGTTTTTTAATGCTAATTTTTTAAAAAAATAGTTCTGTAGTTTTTTGATGTTAAATTTAAAAAAAAAAAGATAATTATGTCTGGTTTTTAATGTAATTTTTAAAAAGTAGTTAAATTATAGATGTATTTTAATAATTTAAAAAAAAATTTAAATTATATGTGGGTTTTGATGTTGAAATTTAAATATTTAAATTATGTGTGTTTTTAATTTTTTTTTTAATAATTACATGTTTTTTTTATTGTTTAACTTTTTTTAAAAAAATTAATTATATGAATTTTTTAATGTTGAAATTTTTTTAAAAAAAATTAATATATAAATTTTTTAATGTTGAAATTTAAAAAAAATAATTATATGAATTTTTTAATGTTTAATTTTTTTAAAAAAATTAATATATAAATTTTTTGATGTTGAAATTTAAAAAAGATTTAATTATATGTATATTTTAATGTCGAAATTTAAAAAAATTAAATATATGTATTTTTTAATGTTTAAATTTTTTAAAAATTAATTATATAAATTTTTTAATGTTGAAATTTTTTAAAAAAATTAATTATATGAATTTTTGAATGCTGAATTTTTTTAAAAAAAAATTACATGTATTTTTAATGTTGAAATTTAAAAAAATTAATTATATGAATTTTTTAATGTTGAATTTTTTTTTTAAAATTAAATATAATATTTTTTGATGCTGAAATTTTTAAAAAATTAATTATATAAATTTTTTAATGCTGAAATTTTTTTAAAAAAATAATTATACGTATTTTTTAAATTGAAATTTAAAAAAAATAATTATATGTGGATTTATTGTTTTTTAAAAAATATTTTAACTCTGTGGGTTTTTTTTAATGGTTAAAACAATTAATATTTAATTAGATGTGGGTTTTAATGTTAAATTTAAAAAAATAATAATTTGTGTGTTTTTTAAAACCTGATCCCTGCACCCCAAAAAATCTGGGAGAATCCCAAACCCATCCCTGCACCCCAAAATCTGGGAGAATCCCAAACCATCCCTGCACCCCAAAATCTGGGACAATCCCAAATCCCTGCACCCCAAAAAATCTGGGATCCCTTGGAACAATCCCAAATCCCTGCACCCCAAAATCTGGGACAATCCCAAATCCATCCTGTACCCCAAAATCCGGGATCCCCAAGGTCAATCCCAATCCCCCTTTCCCGTGGGGCCGCTCTGATTTTTGGGATTTGTGTTTTTCCCAAATTCCCGCAGCTCCAAGTGACCGACACCAACCGGAAACTGCAGAACGAAGGGAAGGAGGTGAGTGCTGGAATTCCAGCTGGGATTATGGGGAGAATTCCAACCGGGAATGGGGGAGAATTCCATCCAGGAATGGGGAGAATTCCAGCTGGGAATGGGGGAGAATTCCAGCTGGGAATGGGGGAGAATTCCAGTCGGGAATGGGGAGAATTCCAGCCGGAAATGGGGAGAATTCCAGCCTGGAATGGGGAGAATTCCAGCTTGGAATGTGGGGCAGAATTCCAATCTGGAATGTGGGGACAATTCTAACCGGGAATATCGGCAGAATTCCAACTGGGAATATGGGGAGAATTCCAGCCGGGAATGGGGACAATTCCAACCTGGGATGGAGGAGAATTCCAGCCTGGAATGGGGCAGAATTCCAGCAGGGAATGGGGGGACAATTCCAGCCTGGCCAGGGATCCTTGGTTTCCCTGTCCCACATCCCAGGATTTCTCCTGGAATCTGAGCACTGAACAATCCCTGTTCCTTTTGGGATTGGAGAATTCCCTCCCTGTTTCCTTGGTTTCCCATTTTCCCATCCCAGGATTTTCCCTGGAGCTTCATCCCATAGAAATCCCTGTTACCTTTGGGATTGGAGAATTCCCTCCCTGTTTCCTTGTTTTCCCCTTGTCCACATCCCAGGATTTCTCCTGGAATCTGAGCACTGAATAATCCCTGTTCCTTTTGGGATGTGAGAATTCCCTCCCTGTTTCCTTGGTTTTCCCATTTTCCCATCCCCGATTTCCCTCGACCCTGCCTCATCCCATAAAAATCCCTGCTCCTTTTAGGATTTAAGCCCCAAATCCCTTGGGATACCTGCCCCAGACAGGGAAGGACGAATCCCATTTGGGAATCCATCCACTCCCATGAGTTCTGCCTCTCCCTGTGTCGAAATCCTGGGAATTTGGGGAATTCCTTTGGCTGTTCCTGGGCTCGGGGCGGGCTCTGTCCTTGGGGTTGGACACTGAGGACCCTCTGGAATTTTTCCCAGCTCCTCCTGGCTGTGGGATGGGATATTCTGGAGATCCTCCGGACCTTTTCCAGGTTCTCCTGGCTGTAGGATTGGATATTTTAGGGACCCTCAGGACCTTTTCCCATTTTTCCAGGTTCTCCTGGCTGTAGGATTGGACATTTTAGGGACCCTTTGGAATTTTCCCCTTTTCCAGGTTCTCCTGGCTGTAGGATTGGATATTTTAGGGACCCTCAGGACCTTTTCCCATTTTTCCAGGTTCTCCTGGCTGTAGGATTGGATATTTTAGGGACCCTCAGGACCTTTTCCCATTTTTCCAGGCTCTCCTGGCTGTAGGATTGGATATTTTAGGGACCCTTGGAATTTTCCCCTTTTCCAGGTTCTCCTGGCTGTAGGATTGGATATTTTAGGGACCCTTTGGAATTTTCCCCTTTTCCAGGTTCTCCTGGCTGTAGGATTGGATATTTTAGGGACCCTTTGGATTTTCCCCTTTTCCAGGTTCTCCTGGCTGTAGGATTGGATATTTTAGGGACCCTCAGGACCTTTTCCCCTTTTTCAAGTTCTCCTGGCTGTGGGGTGGAATATTCTGGAGACCCTCAGGCCCTTTCCCAGGTTCTCCTGGCTGTAGGGTTGGATATTTTCGGGACCCTCAGGCCCTTTTCCCATTTTCCCAAGCTGCTCCAGGCTGTGGGCTGGGATATTCTGGAGACCCTCAGGACCTTTTCCAGCTGCTGCTGGCTGTAGGGTTGGATATTTTAAGGACCCTCGGGACCTTTTCCAGGTTCTCCTGGCTGTAGGATTGGATATTTTAGGGACCCTCAGGCCCTTTTCCCATTTTTCCCAGGTTCTCCTGGCTGTAGGATTGGATATTTTAGGGACCCTCAGGCCCTTTTCCCATTTCCCAGGTTCTCCTGGTTGTGGGGTTGGATATTTTGGAGACCCTGAGGCCCTTTTCCCATTTCCCAGGTTCTCCTGGCTGTAGGGTGGGATATTCTGCAGATCCTCAGGCCCTTTCCCAGCTGTTCCTGGCTGTGGGATGGAATATTCTGGAGACCCTCAGGCCCTTTCCCAGGTTCTCCTGGCTATGGGGTTGGATATTTTGGGGACCCTCAGGCCCTTTCCCAGGTTCTCCTGGCTGTGGGCTGGGATATTCTGGAGACCCTCAGGTCCTTTTCCAGGTTCTCCTGGTTGTGGGGTTGGATATTTTGGAGACCCTGAGGCCCTTTTTCCCATTTCCCAGCTGTTCCTGGCTGTGGGGTTGGATATTCTGGAGACCCTCAGGACCTTTTCCCCTTTTTCAAGTTCTCCTGGCTGTAGGGTGGGATATTCTGGAGACCCTCTGGAATTTTTCCCATTTCCCAGGTTCTCCTGGCTGTAGGATTGGATATTTTGGGGACCCTCAGGCCCTTTTCCCATTTTCCCAGCTGTTCCTGGCTGTGGGATGGGATATTCTGGAGACCCTCAGGCCCTTTTCCAGGTTCTCCTGGCTGTAGGGTTGGATATTTTCGGGACCCTCAGGCCCTTTTCCCATTTTCCCAGCTGCTCCAGGCTGTGGGCTGGGATATTCTGGAGACCCTCAGGACCTTTTCCAGCTGCTGCTGGCTGTAGGGTTGGATATTTTAAGGACCCTCGGGACCTTTTCCAGGTTCTCCTGGCTGTGGGGTTGGATATTTTGGAGACCCTGAGGCCCTTTTCCCATTTCCCAGGTTCTCCTGGCTGTGGGGTTGGATATTTTGGAGACCCTCAGGCCCTTTTCCCATTTCCCAGGTTCTCCTGGCTGTGGGGTGGGATATTTTGGAGACCCTCAGGCCCTTTTCCCATTTCCCAGGTTCTCCTGGCTGTAGGATTGGATATTTTAGGGACCCTCAGGCCCTTTTCCCATTTCCCAGGTTCTCCTGGCTGTGGGGGGGATATTTTAGGGACCCTGAGGCCCTTTTCCCATTTCCCAGGTTCTCCTGGCTGTGGGGTGGGATATTTTAGGGACCCTGAGGCCCTTTTCCCGTTTTTTCCAGCTGCTGCTGGCCATGGAGGAGCTGCGCCGGTGCCGCCTGCAGCAGCGGAACATCTCAGCCACGGTGGACAAGCTCACGCTCTGCCTGCCTGGTCAGCGCCACCCCCTCCCTTTCCCAGGATTTTCTCCCACCTTTGTGCACCTCTTCCCTGGAATTCCCGATTTTTTCCCTCCTTTTTTTGATCTCTTTGCTGGAATTCCCAATTTCTTCCTTAATTTTCAACGATCTTTGCTTTCTTGCCCATTTTTTTCCTTCCTTTTTTTGATCTGTTTTTGCTGGAATTCCCAATTTTTTCCCTCCTTTTTTTGATCTCTTTGCTGGAATTCCCAATTTCTTCCTTAATTTTCAACGATCTTTGCTTTCTTGCCCATTTTTTTCCTTCCTTTTTTTGATCTGTTTTTGCTGGAATTCCCAATTTTTTCCCTCCTTTTTTTGATCTCTTTGCTGGAATTCCCAATTTTTTCCCTGCCTTTTTTGATCTCTTTGCTGAAATTCCCAATTTTTTCCTTCCTTTTCATCGCTCTTTCCTGGAATTCCCAGTTTTTCTTTCCTTTTTTATCTCTTTGTTTGAATTCCCAATCTTTCCCTCACTTTTTGGCACTCTTTGCATGGAATTCCCATTTTTTCCTTCCATTTTTGATCTCTTTTTGCTGGAATTCCCAATTTTTTCCTTCCTTTTCCTCTCTCTTAGCTGGAATTCCCATTTTTCCCTCTTGTTTGGATCTCTTTGCTGAAATTCCCAATTTTTTCCCTCCTTTTTTTGATCTCTTTGCTGAAATTCCCAATTTTTTCCCTCCTTTTTTTGATCTCTTTGCTGAAATTCCCAATTTTTCCCCTCCTTTTTTTTGATCTCTTCCCTGGAATTCCCAATTTTTTTCCCTCCTTTTTTTATCTCTTTGCTGGAATTCCCATTTTTCCCTCATTTTTTGATGTTTTTTGCTTGAATTCCCAATTTTTTCCCTCCTTTTTATGATCTCTTTGCTGGAATTCCCATTTTTCCCTCCTTTTCCTCCCTCTCAGCTGAAATTCCCAATTTTCCCCTCCTTTTTATTACGCTCTCAGCTGAAATTCCCATTTTCCCCCTCCTTTTTCCATCTCTTTGCCGTAATTCCCATTTTTCCCTCCTGGTTTTGATCTCTTTGCTGGAATTCCCAATTTTTCCCTCCCTTTTCATCACTCAGCTGAAATCCCCAATTTTTCTTTCCTTTTCATAATTCTCAGCTGAAATTCCCATTTTTCCCCTCCTTTTCCTCACTCTCAGCTGAAATTCCCAATTTTTCCCTCATTTTTATTTCGCTCTCAGCTGAAATTCCCATTTTCCCCTCTTTTTCCATCCCTTTCCCATAATTCCCATTTTCCCCTCCTTTTTTCCATTTTTTTCCCATAATTCCCATTTTCCCCTCCTTTTTCCATCCCTTTCCCATAATTCCCATTTTCCCCTCCTTTTTCCATTTTTTTCCCATAATTCCCATTTTCCCCTCCTTTTTCCATCCCTTTCCCATAATTCCCATTTTCCCCTCCTTTTTCCATCCCTTTCCCATAATTCCCATTTTCCCCTCCTTTTTCCATCCCTTTCCCATAATTCCCATTTTCCCCTCCTTTTTCCGTCCCTTTCCCGTAATTCCCGGGTTTCCCCTGCTCCCTCTCCTGGCATTCCCATGGTTTTCCCTGTGTATTCCCAGCTGTGTGCTCCTCTCAGCGCTCTCTTCCCTTCTCTCCCCAGTGCTGGAGATGTACAGCAAGCTGCGGGACCAGATGAAATCCAAGAGGTAAATTTAGGGAATTTTTATGGGGAAAAATCCCAGGATAATTTCAGACCCATCTCAGCCTTTCAATCCAGGTGAAATTCCCATTTTTTTGGGGAATGATGGTGGATATTCCTGGTTTTTTTGGCTTTTTTGTTGTTTTTTTTTTTTAATCCCAATATTGTTCACACAACCTCAATTTAATCACCACCTAAATTTTTATTAAAATTAAAATTTGATTTTTTTAACTCCAATTTTATTTATTTATTTATTTATTTATTTATATTTTTTTTTTTTTTGGTAAAATTTTAAAATCCATTCGGATTTTGTTCCAACGCCACCACCCAAATCTTAAGGAATCAACCTTGGGATGTTCCCAGGGGGTGGGAATTGGGGAGGAAATTCCTTTTTTTTTGGCTGCAGAAGGAATCCCTGAGCTCTTGGTGCCTGGGGAATCCCGGAATTCCGGGAATTCGGGAATTCTGTGACGCAGAGAGGGAATTTCTGGGCTGCTGTGGAGCCTGCAGTTGATTTTCCTCTCAGCCTCGTGCTCATAAACTTATAAACACTTATTTTTTAATTTATTAATTTATTAATTTATTTATCAACCAAGAATATTGATCAATGATTAATTGATTAAACCAATTTTTAACCCAAATAATCAGGAATTTTATTTTATGCATTTTTGCCGGGGTGTGGAATTTCTTAACCAACAATCTCACAGCACATTTTATTGTCTATATATTATTGTATTTATTATTGGAGATAGTATTAAATATTTTATTATATATTATTATATATATTATTATATATATTATTATATATTATTATATATATTGTTATATATATTATTATATATTATATTATTATAATATATATTATTATATATACTTATATATTATACATTATTATTTATTATTATATATAATTATATATTGTTATATATTTTATTGTATAGTATTATATATGTTATTGTATATAATTTTATTTATTATTATATATTATTAAATATTATTATATATTATTTAATATATCATTATATATATTATATATTGTTTTATATTATTATATATTATTATATTATTTTGTATATCATTATATATATTATATATGAATATATATTATTTTATATATTATTATACAAATTATTATATTTTATTGTATATAATATTATATATTATATATTATTATAATTATATATATTATATATTATATATTATTATATATAATTTGTATTATATATAATATTATATATTTTATATTATTATAATTTTACATATTATATATTATATATTATCATATATAATTTATAGGTTATATATTATTTTATATTATTATGTATTAATATATCATATATTATAAATAATTTTATATAATTTTATATAATTTTATATATTATATATTATATATTATTTTATATATTATTACACATTATTCTATATTATTATATATTATTATATCTATCTCTAAATATTATATATATTATTATATAAAACTTATTAAGCTCTTTCTAACAACCTCAATATCCTAAATCTGGAATTCTAACCTTTCTTACTCCACCCACAAATGGACAATTTTTCACTTTTAACATCAAATTTTTTAGATTTTATTTTTTTTTTCCCCCCAGTCCCTGGGGTTCAACTCCCAGATTTCCTTCCCTGGCGCTGTGCACGATGCGTTTGGAATGGGGAAAATCCGGAATTGAGCAATCGGGAATGTTCCCAATCCCAGGGCTGGAAAACCTGGGCTCTGGGCTGGGCTCCCTGTGCCTGGAGGGAGTTTGGAGCCCTGGGAATGTTCCAGGCTGGAAAAGCAATCCCAGCCCTGCCATTCCAGCCGCTGGCTCTTCCCAGGGCTCTCCCAAAATCCCTGCGATGTTTTTTAAGGTTGAGCTGCTGCCATCAGAGCTGATCCCTGGGAATTCCTGCAGGGAATCCTCAGGTTGATCCCTCTTCCTTTATTTTTTTTCCTCTCCTTCCTTGGGATTGGTTCATTTAGGAACAAATCCGTTTGAGGAATATTGGGGCTTTTTCCTGTTTTTTTTTTTTCGGGATTTGATGGCTCCATTCACCAGCCACAGCACAGGATATTCCAGTTTTTTATCTGCTCCAGGATCCTTTCAGGATGGGATGAGCAGCCAGGGGTGGTTCCTGACCCCGGGGTTGGATTTGGGATTTTTTTTTTGGTTTGTGTTTGGAGGAATGAACTCCCCAGACAGGAGGAATTTGGGAATGTTTCTAAACCAGCTCAGGCATTTCCCAGAGGGACATTCCAGGGAGCTGGAGCTGATCCCAGAGGGATGGTCAGGCTGGAGAGAGAGGATTTCTCTGCCATGGGTCAGAATTTAAGGAAGGGTCAGGAAAGCTTCTCTGCTGTGGCTGAGATGTGGGAAATGGTGGAAAACCCCCAAATTTCTGGGATGCTTCCTGGTGCTGCAGGGCTCTGCAGGGATCAGACTTTGGGATTCACCCCTGGCTCTGGGGGGTCTCCAAGCAGAGAGAAACGGACTCGTAAAATCCTGGAAAAGTTTGGGTTGGAGGAGACCCTAAAGATCCCAATTGCAAACTTTCCACATCCCAGAAATGTGAATGAATCCAGGATGGAGCCGAGGGGGCCCCGGGTCAGGAGCTCCCACACTTATTGATAATTCCTGGTCCATTTTGGGGTTAATTATCCAATTAATTGTCCAGCTCCAGGTCGTGCAGCTCCATCCTTGTGGTTTTTCTCTCCTCCCTTCACCGCTGGTTTTGCTCTTGGGGCTGGAATTTCTGTCCCTGGTATCCAACTGGAATTGTTTTGTGCCCCTGCCCTGTGAGCAGAGCTCAGCAACACTGAATACAAACCCCAAAATTCCACCCTAAACCAGCCCAGGATGGAGCCGAGGGGGCCCCGGGTCAGGAGCTCCCACACTTTGATAATTCCTGGTCCATTTTGGGGCTAATTATCCAATTAATTGTCCAATTCCAGCTCCAGGTTGTGCAGCTCCTCCCTCCTGGGTTTTTCTCTCCTCCCTTCACCACTGGTTTTGCTCTTGGGGCTGATTTTGTTCTGCTTGGTCCCAGCTGGAGCAGGAATTGTTTTAGGAGTCTCCCTGCTGCGAGCTCACCATGGAACCCAAACCCTCCCACTGAACCAACCCAGAACCGGCAAATCCCAAACCTGCGGCGTCAGCGGCGCGCTCCGGGGCCGGCATGGAAGGAGCTGCTCCTGACCTTGCCCTGCTCCCTCCCCAGGCACTACCCAGCCCTGAAAACCCTGGAGCACCTGGAGCACACCTTCCTGCCCCAGGTGAGCCACTACCGCTTCTGCAAGGTGATGGTGGACAACATCCCGCGGCTGCGCGAGGAGATCAAGGAGCTCTCCATGGGCGACCTCAAGGATTTCCTGGAGAGCATCCGCAAGCACTCGGCCAGGATCGGCGAGACCGCCATGAAGCAGGTGGGACTTGGGTGGGAATCTGGTGGGGAAGAGTCTGGAGGCTCAGCTGGGGTGGGAGTTGTGCTTCTCCAAGGTGGTGGAATGAGTTTGGAGTTCTGGTTTTGGGTGAGGAGTGGTCAGTCCCTCCCTGGTGGATCCAGGAATTTTATCTTGAGTTGTGGAGTGTTGAGATCTGAGAATCCGTTTTGTCCTTGGCTTCTGGAGGTTTCCTTGGCTTCTTGCCATGAAGCAGGTGGACTTGGTGGGAATCTGGTGGGGAAGAGCCTGGAGGCTCAGCTGGGGTGGGAGTTGTGCTTCTCCAAAGGTGGTGGAATGAGTTTGGAGTTCTGGTTTTGGGTGAGGAGTGGTCAGTCCCTCCCTGGTGGATCCAGGAATTTTATCTTGAGTTGTGGAGTGTTGAGATCTGAGAATCCGTTTTGTCCTTGGCTTCTGGAGTTTCCTTGGCTTCTTGCCATGAAGCAGGTGGGACTTGGGTGGGAATCTGGTGGGGAAGAGCCTGGAGCTCAGCTGGGTGGGAGTTGTGCTTCTCCAAGGTGGTGGAATGAGTTTGGAGTTCTGGTTTTGGGTGAGGAGTGGTCAGTCCCTCCCTGGTGGATCCAGGAATTTTATCTTGAGTTGTGGAGTGTTGAGATCTGAGAATCCGTTTTGTCCTTGGATTTGGAGGTTTCCTTGGCTTCTTGCCATGAAGCAGGTGGGACTTGGGTGGGAATCTGGTTGGGAAGAGCCTGGAGGCTCAGCTGGGGTGGGAGTTGTGCTTCTCCAAGGTGGTGGATGGAGTTTGGAGTTCTGGTTTTGGGTGAGGAGTGGTTGTTCCTTCCTGGTGGATCCAGGAATTTTATCTTGAGTTGTGGAGTGTTGAGATCTGAGAATCCATTTTGTCCTTGGATTTTGGAGGTTTCCTTGGCTTCTTGCCATGAAGCAGGTGGGACTTGGGTGGGAATCTGGTGGGGAAGAGCCTGGAGGCTCAGCTGGGGTGGGAGTTGTGCTTCTCCAAGGTGGTGGAATGAGTTTGGAGTTCTGGTTTTGGGTGAAGAATTGTTGGTACTTCCTTGGTGGATCCAGGAATTTTATCCTGAGTTTTAAGAGTGTTGATAGGAGAGGATCCGTGGTGTCCTTGGCTTCTGGAGGTTTCCTTGAGTTCTCACCATGAAGCAGGTGGGGTTTGGAGACCATTGGGTGGGAATCTGGTTGGGAAGAGCCTGGAGGCTCAGCTGGGGTGGGAGTTGTGCTTCTCCAAGGTGGTGGAATGAGTTTGGAGTTCTGGTTTTGGGTGAAGAATTGTTGGTACTTCCTTGGTGGATCCAGGAATTTTATCTTGAGTTGTGGAGTGTTGAGATCTGAGAATCCATTTTGTCCTTGGATTTTGGAGGTTTCCTTGGTTTCTTTCCATGAAGCAGGTGGGACTTGGGTGGGAATCTGGTTGGGAAGAGCCTGGAGGCTCAGCTGGGGTGGGAGTTGTGCTTCTCCAAGGTGGTGGATTGAGTTTGGAGTTCTGGTTTTGGATGAGGAGTGCTTGGTCCCTCCCTGGTGGCTCCTGAGTTTTAGAGTGTTGGGAAAAGAGGATCCGTGGTGTCCTTGGCTTCTGGAGGTGTCCTTGGTTTCCTGCCATGAAGCAGGAGGGATTTGGGGGTCTCGGGTTGGACTCCAGGTTGGAGTCTGCACTGGGGAGGGAGCTCTGGGTGCCAAATCCCCTGGGAAAAACTGACTTGGAGCTGGAACTGGGGCGATCCTGGAACTGGGGTGATCCTGGAACTGAAGTGATCCTGGAATTGGGGTGATCCTGGAACTGGGGCGATCCTGGAACTGGGGTGATCCTGGAACTGGGGTGATCCTGGAACTGAAGTGATCCTGGAATTGGGGTGATCCTGGAACTGAAGTGATCCTGGAATTGAGGTGATCCTGGAACTGGGGCGATCCTGGAACTGGGGCGATCCTGGAACTGGGGTGATCCTGGAAGTGGAGTTATTCTGGAATTGAGGTGATCCTGGAGTTGGGACCATCGTGGAACTGGGGCAGTTCTGGAACTGTGGCCATCCTGTAATTTGGGTGACCCTGGAAGTGGGGTGACCCTGGAAGTGGGGTGATCCTGGAAGTGGGGTGATCCTGGAACTGGAGCAACTCTGGAGTTGGGGTGATCCTGGAATTTGGATGCTCCTGGAACTGGGGCCATCCTGTAATTGGGGTGCTCCTGTAATTGGGGTGCTCCTATAATTGGGACAATCCTGGAAGGGGGGCCATCCTGTAATTTGGGTGATTCTAGAAGTGGGGTGCTCCTGGAACTGGGGCCATCCTGGAATTGGGGTGATCCTGTAATTGGGGTGATCCTGTAATTGGGGTGATCCTGGAATTTGGGTTGATCCTGGAATTGGGTTGATCCTGGAACTGGGACCATCCTGTCATTGGGGCGCTCCTGTCATCGGGGCGCTCCTGGAATTGGGGCGCTCCTGGAGCCAGGGCAGGCTGCTGTGCTGCTCCCGCAGCTCCCGGGATGTCGAGGAGGAGCCTCCGGAGCCCCCCGTGCCCCCAGGGCTCTCCCCGGGGTCGCCGGGTGCGGATCCAGCCCCTGGATCTGGGAAGCAGCGGGGCTGGCACGAGGCCTGGCCTGCGATTGGCAGCTCCCCACATTCGGTTTAAATTAGGATCATATAAATTCCTTGAAAATTGTTTGATTTCACCAGCGGGAGCCGGGGGGGAGGCCTGGCTGCAGCGGCAGGGAGGAAATGGGGTTTTGGTAGCATTACAAACGCTGACAGGGGCTGAACCTTTCATTTTGGGATCATCGGGAGGAGCTGGCCCTGCTCCCAGCCCCTCCTGGGATGCGCCCAGGGAGGCATTCCAGGGTCTTCCAGCAAAACCTCAGCGCTCCCCATCCCAATCCCAGCGAGGAGCTCCCCCTGCCCTCCTTCCCTGCCGGGGTTTATCCCAATCTGAGTTTTATTACCCAGATTCCGGGGGAATTCCAGATCTGGTTGTTAATTACGGGGCCTGGAGCGGATGAAAGGAGCTGAGCGCACTTGAACTCCACTTGGACTTTGGCCCTGTGAACCTGCGTGTGTGTTTGGGTTCTGGTGGTTTTTTTTTTTTTGTTTTTACGGGGCTCTGAGCTCCAGGCCTGAATTACATCCCATTAGCACGTGCTGATATCCGGGCCGGTCTTTATTATCCCTTTATTATCCCGCTCCCGGCTGGAATGTGCTGGCTGCTGGGCTGGAGGTGCTGGGAGTGAGGGAACAAGAGCAGCATTGGCAGCACTGCCTTTCCAGAGGGGCTGGGAAAGCTGGAGGGGATGGTGGGAAGCATTGGGATGTGGGGGCACAGGTGGATGGGTGGGGTTGGGGTTTGACAGGTGGGATTGGTTTGGACAGGTGGATTGGTTTGGACAGGTGGGTCTGGTTTTGGACAGGTGGGATTTGGGTTTTGGACAGGCAGGATCTGGGTTTGGACAGGCAGGATCTGGTTTTGGACAGGTGGGATTTGGGTTTTGGACAGGCAGGATCTGGGTTTGGACAGGTGGGATCTGGGTTTGGACAGGTGGGATTTGGGTTTGGACAGGCAGGATCTGGGTTTGGACAGGTGGGATTTGGGTTTTGGACAGGCAGGATCTGGGTTTGGACAGGTGGAGATCAGGGTTTGGACAGGTGGAAATCAGGGTTTGGACAGGTGGAAATCAGGGTTTGGACAGGCAGGATCTGGGTTTGGACAGGTGGGATCTGGGTTTGGATAGGTGGAAATCAGGGTTTGGACAGGTGGGATCTGGTTTGGACAGGTGGGATTGAGTTTGGACAGGTGGGATTGGGTTTGGACAGGCAGGATCTGGGTTTGGACAGGTGGGATCTGGGTTTGGATAGGTGGAAATCAGGGTTTGGACAGGTGGAATCAAGATTTGGATAGGTGGGATCAGGGTTCGGAGAGGTGGGATTTGAGTTTGGATAGGTGGGATCTGGGTTTGGATAGGTGGGGTCAAGGTTTGGACAGGTGGGATCAGGGTTTGGACAAGTGGGGTCGGGGTTTGGACAGGTAGGATCTGGGTTTGGACAGGTGGGATCTGGTTTTGGACAGGTGGGATCGGGGTTTGGAGAGGTGGGGTGAGGGTTTGGACAGGTGGGATGAGGGTTTGGAGAGGTGGGATGAGGGTTTGGACAGGTGGGATCTGGGTTTGGACAGGTGGGATCAAGATTTGAACAGGTGGGATCCAGTGGGAATTGGGACAAGTTGGTCCAGGAGGAGTTGGAATAGATTGATCCAGGATGAATTGGGAGAGGCTGATCCAGGAGGATTTGGGACAGGCTGATCCAGGAGGATTTGGGAGAGGCTGATCCAGGAGGGTTTGGGACAGGTTGATCCAGGATGAACTGGGACAGGCTGATCCAGGAGGGTTTGGGACAGGTTGATCCAGGAGGATTTGGGACAGGTTGATCCAGGATGAACTGGGACAGGCTGATCCAGCAGGAGCTGCCAGCACAGCTGGAATTCCAGCTGTGCTGGTGGGAGGGGAGGTCTCCTCCTCGTGCTGGGGGTGTTTGTGTCCCCTCTGGGCTGCCCCACCCGGGGCTGGGTCTGCTCACATTCCCTCCTTGGCAGCCAAAATCCACCTGGAATGTGAATGGGACCTTCAATCCCACCCCATCCGTGGCAGGGACAATTCCCAATATCCCAGGGGATCCATTCCCAGTGTCCAGCCTGGGGCAGCCCCAGCTGCTCTGGGGATCCCAAGGGGTTCCTGAGGGGTTTTCCAGCCTTCAGGAGTCTGGGATTCTGTCTGGGGAGCACAAGGGAAAAGCTGGAAGTCTGAGTTCAGGATGTTAAATCTGACATTGAGTGAGAAATCAAGAAGGGAATTAGAGGGGAAATCAGGAGAGTGTGCAGAGAAAGAGCAGAACTCAGGGAAAAGGGGAATAAGGGAGTAATGGGGTATTTGGGTGGGAAGGGAATTTAAAGATGATCCAGGGCAGGGAGAATTCCCACTGTGCCAGGGGGATCCAGCCTGGCCTTGGACATTGCCAGGGCTCCAGGGGCAGCCCCAGCTGCTCCAAGGTGCTGCTGGATTTGCTGGGAATGAGGTGGCTGGAGAGGAGGAGGAGGAGTGGGACAATCAGGACAAAGGGGGATGAGAGATCTGTGAGGCCAGGGCTTGGAAATTGTGGGTTATTGCAGAGGGCAGTTATTGTTATTATTGTTATTGTTATCATTGTTATTATTATTATTATTGCTATTATTGTTATTGTTATTATTGTTATTATTGTTTATTATTGTTATTGTTATTGTTATTGTTGGGTCAGTAGCTGCCAGCACAGCTCAGAGCAGCTTTGAAAGACAGAGAGGAAAGAAAGAGAGAGAGCAAAAGGGGAGAGAGAGCAAAAAGATGCCCAAAGTTCCCATTAAAATACCATAAATCTTTTTCTGTGCTGGATATTCTGATTCTCACTCCCCAGTCTAGTACAGGATACCAATCCTGCAGCATTTACACAGAGCCTGTGAGGATCATTCCCTTCCCACACCGTGTCCCATTTTAAACCCTACAAACTGCTCTCTGGCCCCCTGTGCCAGGCTGCTGGGCTCTGCTCTGCCCCTCGGAGCTGTCTGCGAGCAGAGGGCATTGTTCAATCACCAGGGGATTATCTTTACATGGCCACACCATTGTTTCCCAGTTGGTCAGTAACTGAGGTTTGCTATCTCAAAGCTTGCTTTCATTCCAATCTCCCTCACAGTTCCCATATCCTCAAAATCTTGTGCCAGGCAATCCTATCTTGAAGGTTTATAATCCTATCTTGAAGGTTGATAATCCTATTTAAAGGTTTATAATCCTATTTAGAAGCTTTTCCTGCTCCACCTTCCCCAGCACCCCTGAGCCAGCCATGCCCAGCTGAGGGACACCTGGAATTCTTGGGAATTCTGGGGTCCATGGGATGTGACCCGGAGTGATTCCAGCACTATTGGGAAATCCTGGCTCTGCCTGGCTTCAAACCACACCCCCCAATTCCAGAGGCAGCATTCCCAACACTCTGGGGGACACAGGGACACATCCTGATGGCCTGGAACAACATTCCCAAACCTCCCAATTCTCCTCCTCACTCATTTCTGGGATTTCTGGGACCGTCCCGGGGCCCTTTGGGGTCAGCAGGACCCCGGTGCCTCTCCCCTGCTGCATTCCCGGTTTTCCAGGGCTCACCAAGCCCTGGCTGGGATTTGTCCCCTGCACGTGGGCTCAGCAGGAGCCTCTGGAAGCTCCTGCTCAGGGGGGATTGGATTTTTCCTGCCCCAGCCCTTCCCAAGAGCTGAACTTCCCGCTGCCGTGCCGGGGGTTTGCCTTAACAAGGAAAAAGGAGGCTGGGTATTAAAAACTGGGAGTTTTCCAGGCTTGGAGAGCCTTTGGAAAGGTCTGGGAGGATTTCCCCAGCATAATGGGCTGGGGGTTTCTGCTCCTGGGCACGTTTGGGAAGCGGGAATTGGATTTTCCAGGCGAATTTAGCAACGAGACCTCCTTAATCTCCGCTCCTGCTGCTCGTCTGCTTGGGGTATTAAAGTCTTAGGGGAGGAAATGTTGAATCCTGGGGGCTGGAGACATGGGAAGGACCTGGGCTCCAGCATTTTGGGGAAGAGGCTCCCAAAATCCTGCTTGGGCCACTGGGGGAACGATGGATGGGAGAGGTGTCCTTGCTTCAGACACTCTCAGGATTTGGGAGCTGCTCTGGATTTGGAACTGTTCAGGATTTGGGATCCTCTCAGAATTTAGGAGCTGCTCAGGATTTGGGAGCTGCTCAGGATTTGGAGAGCTCCAAATCTTTGGGAGGGGACAGGATGGAGAGTGTCAGTTGCTTCAGACACTCTCAGGATTTGGGACTGTCGATTTGGAACTGTTCAGGATTTGGATCCTCTCAGATTTAGGAGTGCTCAGGATTTGGGAGCTGCTCAGGATTTGGAGATGCTCAGGATTTGGGAGGTGCTCAGGATTTGGAAGCTGCTCAGGATTTGGGAGCTGCTCAGGATTTGGGATCCTTTCAGAATTTAGGAACTGTTCAGGATTTGGGAGCTGCTCAGGATTTGGAGATGCTCAGGATTTGGGAGCTGCTCAGGATTTGGAGATGCTCAGGATTTGGGAGGTGCTCAGGATTTGGGAGCTGTTCAGGATTTGGGATCCTCTCAGGATTTGGAGATGCTCAGGATTTGGGAGGTGCTCAGGATTTGGGAGCTGTTCAGGATTTGGGATCCTCTCAGAATTTAGGAACTGTTCAGGAATTGGGAGCTGTTCAGGATTTGGGAGCTGCTCAGCATTTAGGAGCTGTTCACACCCCTCCCCTTCCTCCTGGCACGGAGGAGCTGGATGAAGAGTGGGAATTCTGCCCTCAGCATCCTCTGTGGAACCTCCTGAAGGAAAAATGTTTGGTGCCTACTTCGGTGTGGATTTGCTCAGGGCTCTGGGCAGCCAGGAGAGGTGATGGAGTCACCTCAAAAATCTCTGGGATTGCTTCCCCTCGGGATGCTGCTGCCCAGGGTGATAAATTCCACAGCTCCTTGGAATGTGGCTGCTCATAAAGCTTTGGAATGGAGTTGTGGCTTTTCCCAGATTTCTCCTCTTAACCATCCCACGGGTGGTTTTGGTAACACGCAGGGGTTGGGGCTCTCCAGTGCTCCTGGAGAGGTGGGGAAATCTGAGCAGGATCTGGGAGCAGGGCTGGGGTCCAGGGATGGTTTGGGTGGGAAGGGAGCTCAAATCCCAGAAATCCACGGGAGAACTCTGTGAGCAGAAATCCACTGGCTCAGGAGAGCCTGGAGAGCTGTGTGAGCAGAAATCCACTGGAGATCTGTGTGAACAGAAAAACTGGAGATCTGTGTGAGCAGAGATCCACTGGAGATCTGTGTGAACAGAAAAACTGGAGATCTGTGTGAGCAGAGATCCACTGGAGATCTGTGTGAACAGAAAAACTGGAGATCTGTGTGAGCAGTGATCCCCTGGAGATCTGTGTGTGAGCAGAGATCCACTGGAGATCTGTGTGTGACCAGAAATCCACTGGAGATCTGTGTGTGAGCAGAAATCCCCTGGAGATCTCTGTGTGAGCAGAGATCCCCTGGAGATCTGTGTGTGAGCAGAGATCCACTGGCACTGGAAAAAATGGAGATCTGTGTGAGCATAAATCCACTGGAGATCTGTGTGTGAGCAGAGATCCACTGGAGATCTGTGTGTGAGCAGAAATCCCCTGGAGATCTGTGTGTGAGCAGAGATCCACTGGAGATCTGTGTGAGCATAAATCCACTGGAGATCTGTGTGTGAGCAGAGATCCACTGGCACTGGAAAAAATGGAGATCTGTGTGAGCAGAAATCCCCTGGAGATCTCTGTGTGACCAGAGATCCACTGGCACAGGAGATCCTGGAGATCTGTGTGACCAGAAATCCACTGGCACAGGAGATTCTGCACATCTGTGTGACCAGAGATCCCCCGGAGATCTCTGTGTGACCAGAGATCCACTGGAGATCTGTGTGTGACCAGAGATCCACTGGAGATCTGTGTGTGAGCAGAAATCCACTGGGACAGGAGATCCTGGAGATCTGTGTGAGCAGAGATCCACTGGCACAGGAAAAACTGGAGATCTCTGTGACCAGAACTCCACTGGCACAGGGGATCCTGCAGATCTCTCTGTGAGCAGGGATCCACTGGAGATCTCTGTGTGATCAGGGATCCACTGGCACGGGGATCCTGGAGATCTCTGTGTGATCAGGGATCCACTGGCACAGGGGATCCTGGAGATCTCTGTGTGATCAGGGATCCACTGGATCTCGGTGTGATCCGGGATCCTGCAGATCTCTCTGTCTCTCACTTTCCTTCCCCCTCCCTGCTGAGTGCTCCCTGGGATCGTTAATCCCTGATCCAGGACAAGGCAATCCCTGCCCCGAGCCCCACAGGGATTCCCTGGGCTTTAATCCTGGATTTTAATCCTGGATTTTAATCCTGGGCTTTAATCCTGGGCTTTAATCCCAGGCTTTAATCCCAGGTTTAATCCCAGGCTTTAATCCCAGGCTTTAATCCCAGGCTTTAATCCAGGGCTTTAATCCCGGGTTTAATCCCAGGTTTTAATCCCGGGCTTTAATCCTGGGTTTAATCCCAGGCTCTAATCCCGGGCTTTAATCCCGTGCTTTAATCCCAGGCTCTAATCCCGGGCTTTAATCCCGTGCTTTAATCCCAGGCTCTAATCCCGGGCTTTAATCCCAGGCTCTAATCCTGGGTTTAATCCCAGGATCTAATCCCAGTCTTTAATCCCGGGCTCTAATCCCAGGCTCTAATCCCAGCCTTCAGTTGAGATGATTTTGAGAGTTATAAAAAGTCGATGTTTTTCAATTTTGTTGTCGAAGATTGAGCCGGAAGTTTTTGTCTGATGCTTTTAAGGTCGATTGATTGTTTTTTTTTTTATTTCAGGTATTTTTGGTCAGGCTTGCTGAGGTCTTTTTATCAGGGTAGCTTGAGGCACAATTTCTGCTTCTGGGGCTGGCACTGATTTTTATATTATAAATTAACTGTTAGTTATTTTACAATCATGATTTAATGTTTATTACTTACGGTAGATAGTTATATTTTAATTTAATTTAATTTTTGAATGTTGACATTATTAAGATGTGGGTTAGGAGTAAGAAGGAAGGAGGACAGGATAATGTTTAACTTTTTTTTATTTTGCTTTTTAAGCTTCTATGGTAAAAAATTTTAAATTTCTTTTTTTCCACTCTACAACTACTATCATGCCAGCTAAACTTTGGGGACTTTAATTCCTCATTCACAGGTTTAATTTGAATTTATCTAAACTTTTGTGCCATCCAAACTTTGGGGACTTTAATTCCTCATTCACAGGTTTAATTTGAATTTATCTAAACTTTTGTGCCATCCAAACTTTGGGGACTTTAATTCCTCATTCACAGGTTTAATTGGAATTTATCTAAACTTTTGTGCCATCCAAACTTTGGGGACTTTAATTCCTCATTCACAGGTTTAATTTGTTCCAGGGGTCAAACTCAAAGCCCCAGGAGTCCTTGGGGTCTCTGCCCCCCCTGGAAGGGTTTGGAGCCCCTGGGTGGAGCTGGGATCATCCAGGAATGTCCCAGACTCATCCTGGGATCTGACAACTCAAACTTCATTTAAGAAAAATCCATCTGACATTAATTTTTTATTCAAACCTGTCCTTTGTGTATCTCCCAGAGCAGACCACTCTCACTGGTGACCAGAACTCTTCACCCCATTGCAAGAAAATCCATCCCACGGACAAAATTCCAAAAAAATCACACTCGTGACACCTTCACTGTCCCATCAACCCCGTGAGAACCAGGCTTTTCTAAACCAAAAAAACCTGAGCTTAGAAACTCAGAAACCTCAGACCCAGGAGCTCCAGGCTCCATGGAATATCTGGGAGCTCTTGGCACATCCTGCAGGGAGCCTGCTGGAATTCCAGAGCCCGCCTTCCGACGTTGCCAATAAAAGGCTGCCAGCTTTGCTGGCTCCTGTAAATTTATTTTTTTGTGAGCCTGGCTGTTAAAAATCTGCTTTTATCAGCTTTTATCAGCCACCTGTGCCCGCCTGGCTGCTTGGCAGGCGCCCTGGAAATTGGGAATTTTCACCTTCCCAGCTGGCAGGGGTTGGGTTTGTAGGGTTGGGGGTCCTGGAGCAGAGGCTGAACACAGCACTGGGATAAATTCAGGATTTATTAAAAAATCCCTCCCTGGGCTGCACAAGAGTCCAACCAAGGTGGACTAAAAATTGTCACAAAATTGGACAATTTTCCACGAGGTAAATTCCACTTTGACAAATTCTTTATACGTTTTTTATAAGTTTTTTATAGTTTTTTATAAGCTTTTTATAAGTTCTTGTCCATCAGTATATTGGGATTAATTATCCACCCCCAGCTCCAGGTTCTGCAGCTCCATCCTCTTGGTTTTCCTTCTCCATCCTCTTGGTTTTCCTTCTCCATCCTCTTGGTTTTCCTTCTCCCTTCTCCATTGGTTTGGTTCTTGGGTCTGGAATTTGTCCTTGTTCCCAGGCTGGGGCAGGAATTGTTTGGATTGTTTATTTATTATCTTATATCTGTTTATTTTGAGCAGAGAGCTGAGCAGCACTGAAGATAAAACCTAAAACTGCCCCAAAAACAGCACAGAATGTGAAAAATGAACTGGGAATTTTCCTTTTTCTTGGGATTTGATGGCAGGGAAATGGGAAATTTGATGGCAACTCTGGGAATTTGGGTCAGGGAATTTAGCTCGGGGTCGAGTTGTGGATTTGCTGGGTGGGAATTCCAGGCTCCTCCATCCAGAGTTTTCCCAGAATTTCCCAGAGCTCAGCTGGGATTGTTGTGCTCTTGGCCTGGAAATTTGGGATTTTCTTTGCTCCAGACCCCCCAATAATGTTTGCATTCCTGATCCCTCCTTTAGGAATTCCAGCTGGGCAGGGCTGGTTTGTGCACAGGAACAGAGGAATTCCCAAAGTGGGAATTTGGGGTTATTCCCAGCAGAGGTGGAAAGCAGGGATTTGTTCATCCCAGTGGAATAACTCTGCTCCTAAGTGCACTCAGAGTGGGAAAAATAAGATTTGAACTGGGAATTTTCCATTTTCTTGGGATTTGATGGCAGGGAAATGGGAAATTTGATGGCAACTCTGGGAATTTGGGTCAGGGAAATCAGCTCGGGGTCGAGTTGTGGATTTGCTGGGTGGGAATTCCAGGTGTGGGGGCTCCTGCTTCCAGAGTTTTCCCAGAATTTCTCCAGGGTTTGCCAGGCTGATCCCAGGCTTTAGCTCTTGGAAAAGGGGATCCCTGCACCCACCCCACAGATTCCCCCATCCCAAGTGCCTGCCCAGCACCAGCTTGGGATTTGGGGTTTGGGATTTGGGGTTTGGGATTCAGGATTTGGCATTTGGGATTTGGCATTTGGCATTTGGGATTCAGGATTTGGCATCTGGGATTTGGCATTTGGGATTCAGGATTTGGCATTTGGGATTTGGCATTTGAGATTTGGGATTTGGCTTTTGGGATTCAGGATTTGGCATTTGGCATTTGGGGTTTGGGATTCAGGATTTGGGGTTTGGGATTCAGGATTTGGCATTTGGCATTTGGGATTTGGCATTTCGGATTTGGGATTCGGGGTTTGGGGTTTGGGATTCAGGATTTGGCATTTGGGATTCAGGATTTAGTGTTTGGGATTCAGGATTTGGGCTTTGGGGTTTGGGATTCAGGATTTGGCATTTGGGGTTTGGGATTCAGGATTTGGCATTTGGGATTCGGGATTTGGCATTTGGGGTTTGGGATTCAGGATTTGAGATTTGGGGTTTGGGATTCAGGATTTGGCATTTGGGATTTGGCATTTGGGATTCAGGATTGGGCATCTGGGATTTGGCATTTGGGATTCAGGATTTGAGATTTGGGATTTGGCATTTGAGATTTGGGATTTGGCATTCGGGATTAAGGATTTGGCATTTGGGATTCAGGATTTGGGCTTTGGGGGTTGGAATTCGGGATTTGGGATTCGGGATTTGGGCTTTGACCCTTTCCGCTCTCCCCCGTGGGCGTCTGTCTCGCTGCGCTCACAAAGAGTTCCCGGGGAACTTTTCGGAAACAGAAGGATTATTTAGCCACCCACACACAGGCAGAATTAACCAGTCATGGAAATTCAAGATAATAAATCCCATAATTTCGCCTTTAACTTCCCAAATTTTTTTTTTTTCCCCTTCTCTCCTTAACAGTGAATGTTTCTAATTTATGGAGAGAGAGGAGGGAAAAAAAAAAAAAAAAAAAAAAAAAAAAAAAAGACTAAAACCCCCCTTTCATTACTTTGTTTTTCCATGGATCAGAGCTCCCCAAATATAAGGAATTAGCAGGGAAATGTAAACACCCGTCTGCTCGTGGCCCTGGAACAGATTTATCCAGGCACTACAAAAGGCTGCCCCTCACGGATTGCCAGCCCCAGCCGGGAATTTCTGTGTAAAAACAACCCCATAAAGCTCTTTTTCATCTAAATGAGAAAGTGGTGCGGCTCCCTGCTTCCCAAAAAATAAATAAAATAAAATAAAATAAAATCTGGAAAGGATGAGCTGCCCTTCTGGAAATCCCAGGGAGAGGCAGGGGATGGGAGAAGCTGGAGGGGTGGGGGAATTTCCCCAGGGAGCTCCAGGGTGGGTCATGGGAAGCAAGAAATGAGGGGATTTTTGAGGATTGGAGGTTCCTGGGTTTTGGTGTCCGGGCAGGATAACCCCTGGCAGTGCAGATCCCAGGGTTCTCCAGCAGATAAAGCCAGATTTATTCCATTGGTTTCCTCCAGCTCCAGCATTCCAAAGGCTCCCCTGGGCTTCCCAGGGAGCCAGGAAGGTTGGGAAAGCCCTCTGAGCTCAGGGAGTCCCAGCAGCCCCAAAGGGTCACATCCCTCATCCCTGCCCATTCCCAGGGCTGGGAGCTGCTCCAGTGCTGGGCCACTCAATTCCTGCCCAAATCCAGCCCTCCCCACTAACCTTGGAATTCAGCCTCCCAAGAACCCAACCTTTCCTTTCCCTTTCTCCTTTCCTTTCCTTTCCTTTCCTTTCCTTTCCTTTCCTTTCCTTTCCTTTCCTTTCCTTTCCTTTCCTTTCCTTTCCTTTCCTTTCCTTTCCTTTCCTTTCCTTTCCTTTCCTTTCCTTTCCTTTCCTTTCCTTTCCTTTCCTTTCCTTTCCTTTCCTTTCCTTTCCTTTTCCTTTCCTTTCCTTTCCTTTCCTTTCCTTTCCTTTCCTTTCCCTTCCCTTCCTTTCCTTTCCCTTCCTTTCCTTTCCCTTCCTTTCCTTTCCTCCTTTCCTTTCCTCCTTTCCTTCCAAACCTTCCCTTCCCTTTTCCCTTCCCTTTTTCCTTTCCCTTTTTCCTTTCCCTTTTTCCTTTCCCTTTTTCCTTTCTTCTCATTTTTCATTTCCCCTTTTCCCTTTTCCTTTCCCCTTTCCTGCTCTGGGAATTCCATCCCATCCCAGCTCCCCTTTCCCACTGCAGCCATTCCCTGCCTCCTGCCCCTCCATTCCTTGGCCCCCATTCCTGGAGCCCCTGCAGGCACTCTGAACATTCCCTGGAATTCCCTCTGCTCCAGGGGAACATTCCCAGCTCCCCCAGCAGCTCCACATCCCCCTGGATTTGGGATGCAGGTGTGCTCTCACCTGAGCACAGGGACACAATTCCCACCTTTCCAGCCTCACCCACTGCATCCCAAATCCCTCTCCCAAGGCTCCCTCTGGAGCACCCTGGGAATGTCCCACATCCCCTGGGACACCCTGGGCATTTTCGGAGCCGTTTCATTTTTTTAATTCATTTTTTTTAATTCCTGAAATGAAGGAATTGTGAGCAGGGGGGTGGGCGCCGCAACTGCCATCCTGGATTTGGGATTTTCATCCCGATCCCCCGGGAATTTCCCTTTGGAACAGGGAAAAGGGCTGGGCTGTTGTGAATACCTTGGGCTCGGCAGCATATGCAGAACAAATGTGAGCCGAACACAGGGATAATTCCTGCAGGAATGTCGTTTATTGATGTGGGAGCGCTGTTTACAATAGAGAGTTAAGTGGGATTTGGGATTTGCTGGGAAGCTGACAGCTTGCGGTCCCCGGCAAAATTCCTGCCTTTTTGTGGGATGAAAGGAGAAAAGCTCTGCTCTTGAAATGGTTATTTGGGAATGATGGGGAAGTTTGTTCCCGTTCCAGGAGGGGCAGAGGCTGCCAGGGCTGCGGTGGGAGCGGTGGGGAAATCTGGGATGGGAATGGGAGCGGGAGTCTGGGAGCACGGGGGAGGAGAGGGAGAAACACTGCCTTTCCATGGGAATGGGAATGGGAATGGGGATGGGAATGGAATGGGAGTCTGGGAGTCTGGGAGCACGGGGGGAGGAGAGGGAGAAACACTGCCTTTCCATGGGAATGGGAATGGGGATGGGAATGGGGATGGGAATGGGAGTGGGAATCTGGGAGCACGGGGGGAGGAGAGGGAGAAACACTGCCCTTCCATGGAATGGAATGGGATGGGGATGGGGATGGGGATGGGGATGGGATGGAATGGGAGCTGGGAATGGGAATGGGAATGGGGATGGGATAGGGATGGGAATGGGGATGGGGATAGGGATGGGAATGGGAATGGGGATGGGGATGGGAGCAGGAGTCTGTGAGCACGGGGGGAGGAGAGGGAGAAACACTGCCCTTCCATGGGAATGGGAATGGGGATGGAAATGGGAATGGGGATGGGAGCTGGGAATGGGAGCAGGAATGGGGCTGGGAATGGGAATGGGAGCTGGGAATGGGAGCAGGAATGGGGCTGGGAATGGGAATGGGAGCTGGGAATGGAGCTGGAATGGGGATGGGAGCTGGGAATAGGGATTGGAGTTGGGAATGTCCCAGGAATGGGGATTGGAGCTGGGAATGTCCCAGGAATGGGGATGGGAGCTGGGAATGACTCAGGAATGGGGATGGGAGCTGGGAATGGGGATTGGAGCTGGGAATGGGGATTGGAGCTGGGAATGGGGATTGGAGCTGGGAATGGGGATGAGAGCTGGGAATGTCCCAGGAATGGGGATTGGAGCTGGGAATGACTTGGGAATGGGGATTGGAGCTGGGAATGGGGATGGGAGCTGGGAATGGGGATTGGAGCTGGGAATGTCCCAGGAATGGGGATTGGAGCTGGGAATGTCCCAGGAATGGGGATTGGAGCTGGGAATGGGGATGAGAGCTGGGAATGTCCCAGGAATGGGGATGGGAGCTGGGAATGGGGATGGGAGCTGGGAATGGGGATGAGAGCTGGGAATGTCCCAGGAATGGGGATGGGAGCTGGGAATGGGGATGGGAGCTGGGAATGTCCCAGGTTTGGGATTCTCCACTGAGCACTGGCAGAGTTCTGAGTGCTGGAAAATCCATATATATGGAAAATCCATATATATTTAATTTTGGGATTTTCCAGTGAGCACTGGCAGAGTTCTTTGTGTTCTCCTGGCATTTTGGGATCGCCCTTCCTGGGATTCCCCTTCCCAAATTTCCCGGGTTCGTTTTTCCTTGGTGCCAACGCCCACCTGGGACACCCACAACGGGCCAGGTTTTCCAGGGAAGCTGTGGCTGCCTCTGGATCCCTGAAAACCCTTATTTTTTTTTGGGAATGTAGAATGTAAACTCCTTTTTTTTTCCTGAATTATTTTAATTTTGAAATGGACAGGGAATAGCGGCTCTTTATCAGGAAAATGAAAATTAAAAAATGTATAAAAATCAAATAAAAACGGGAATTTCAGTTTTTCCACCGTGGCAGACTTGGTTTTATCGGGATAAAAATCCTGGAAAAATGTTGAGATTCCCCCTGAGGGTGAGGGATGGGAATCTGGCAGAGGAAAAGCGGGATTTGTGTTCAAAAAATCCGATTTTTTTTAAAAAAATCCAGGAATGCTCGGCTCCTCCCCCTGCATTTTCCCAAGGGGATGATGGAATTTTATTGGATACAAAGTGAGGTTTGTTGGATTTGTGGAAGAAGATAATTCCATGGGGAGAAAATTGTGGAAGAGAGGTGGAAAACTGCTCTGAGTGGATTTAATAGCTGATTATGTCGTAATAAATTATTAATGAAATTAATGTGGGGCGTTAGAATTAATTGTAATATCATAATTAATACTGTAATATAGTAATAAATATATAATAATATAGAATTTAATATATAATATAATATATAAAATTTAATTTATAATCTAGATTTTAATTTATAATATAGAATTTAATTTATGAATTTTAATATAGCCTATAATATTTTATAATTTAAATAATATATATTATATATATTTAATGTAATGTAAAATATTAAAATTAATATTTATTAAATATTTATTATTTTAAATATTAAAATATTTTTAATGATATATTATATATTGTATAATATAATTTATATTTATTAATGACATATTATATATTACAATTATAATTAATATGTATAATCATATATAATAGAATTATATTATTTATTAATATTATATTAATTAATATTAATATATAATTTTATTAATAAGTGTTGGAATGTGGGGAAAGTGTATGGAATGTGTGGGGAAAGTGTTGGAATGTGGGGAAAGTGTTGGATTGGGGAAGGTGATGTGGGTTGGGATATGGGAAAGTGTTGGAATGTGGAAAATGTTGGAATGTGGGAAAATGTTGGAATGTGGGAAAGTGTTGGATATGGGAAAGTGTTGGGATATGGGAAAGTGTTGGAATATGGGAAAGTGTTGGAATGTGGGGAAATGTTGGAATGGGGGGAATAGGGATGTGGGAAATGTTGGGTGGGAAAGTGTTGGAATGTGGGGAAAGTGTTGGAATGTGGCAGGAGGAGCTGGGTGGGGTGGGAAGATCCCTGGTTCTGGAAGAGCCGCCTGACCCAGAGCAGCAGCAGCAACGGGATTTGGGTTGACTTTCCAATAAATACTGGGAATTCTGGGATGGAGCAGGAGGGAGCAGTGGGAATTGTGGAGAGAGAATTCCCTGGCTTTGGGAAGCGAGAGCTCCGGTGGGGGGAGGACAGGGCTGAGTTCTCCACGGGCTCCTGGGCTGTTCCTGGCTGGATTTGAGAGGGCAAAACCTCAGGAATCATTCCTGGAGCTGGGAAAAGTGTGTTGGAATATGGGGAGATGTGGTTGGTAATATTGGAAAAGTGTTGGAATGTGGCAGGAGGAGCTGGGTGGGGTGGGAAGATCCCTGGTGCTGGAAGAGCCGCCTGACCCAGAGCAGCAGCAGCGGGATTTGCGTCGGATTCCAGACAAACGCTGGGAATTATTCTTGGAATTATTCTGGGAATTATTCTGGGAATTCCGGGCTGGCCGTGCTGCGCTCCGTGCACCCCTCTCTCTTCCTCCCGGTTCTTTTTTTCGGGATCTGCTCCTGGCTGCTCTCAGGGTTGCAGGAGCTGGGAATGTTTTCCTGCTTTGGTGTCCGACAATCCCCGATCCCGCCACGGCCCCTTCCGTAACCACCAGGCTCTGGGGGTGGAACAGCCCCGTCCTCCCGGGCTCCTGCGAGGAAAAATTCCCATCAGGAGCTGCCAGACCAGGAGAGGAGGCAGACAGGAGGATGAGGAGTTGGGATTTAGGAAGGGCAAATTCCAGGATTGAGTCCAGAACAGGAGAAGCCCCGGCGGAGCAGAGCGAGAGCACGGAGTGGGAAAGCTGCCGAGGGTTTTTTTTTTTTAGGGAGCTGGGAGCTGTTCCCAAATCCCAGGGTCTGGATCTGCCTTGGCTGCCACAAAGGTAGATGGGTTCTAATGAAAACCATGGCTGCTCCTGCGGGGGTTTCTCTTGGAAAAGGGAGGATTTCTCTGGCCAAGGAAGGTTTTTCCTGCGCCTTGTCCGGCTCCCTGCTGCTGCTGAGGGCTTCTGGTAGCTCAGACCTCCTAACTCCAGCTGGGACACAACTTGATCTCCTGCTTTCCCGGGAATTTCAGCCATCCTGATCCCTTTTTTTCTTTCTTCATCCATCCTGATCCCTTTTTTCTTTCCTCAGCCATCCTGATCCCTTTTTTCTTTCTTCATCCATCCTGATCCCTTTTTCCTTCAGCCATCCTGATCCCTTTTTCCTTCAGCCATCCGATCCCTTTTTCCTTCCAGCCATCCCGATCCCTTTTTCCTTTCCTCAGCCATCCTGATCCCTTTTTCTTTTCTTCAGCCATCCTGATCCCTTTTTTTCTTTCCTCAGCCATCCTGATCCCTTTTTTCTTTCTCACCATCCTGATCCCTTTTTCCTTTCCTCATCCATCCTGATCCCTTTTTTCTTTCCTCAGCCATCCGATCCCTTTTTTCTTTCCTCAGCCATCCCGATCCCTTTTTCCTTTCCTCAGCCATCCCGATCCCTTTTTCCTTTCCTCAGCCATCCGATCCCTTTTTCCTTTCCTCAGCCATCCTGATCCCTTTTTCCTTTCCTCAGCCATCCTGATCCCTTTTTTTCTCAGCATCTGATCCTTTTTCTTCTTCAGCCATCCTGATCCCTTTTTTTCCTTTCTTCATCCATCCTGTTCCCTTTTTTTTTCCCCATCTTTGCCCCACTTCCTCCGTGCCTCTCCGACCTTTCAAAGTTCTCGCTGCCGTCCCGGAGCGAGAATTGGATTTCTTGGTGTGGAAATTTTAACTCAGCCTTTTCTTGGAGCGGGCCCAGGCAGCTGAGGGGTTTGCTGCAGCCAGCCCAGCAGCAGGAATTCTGTGCTGCTGGAATACCTGGAGCATTTCCTGGCCTTACCTGGGGCTGGGAGCAGCTGCAGGATTTGGGGCAGAACCTCCTCGGGGTTTGCAGCGCGGGCTGGGAACTGGGATTGTGTGAGCAGGAGCAGGCTGAAATCCCGGGGGAATGGTTGGATTGAGGATCTTGGAGGACTTTTGGAGCTTTGGTGATCCCGGGAAGGAGGTGAGGCCACCAGGAGGATTTTTGGGGGGTGGGATTTAGGGACCTCCTCCTGCCCTTTGCTTCCCAACCTGCAGCGCCCACGGCCATTCCTGATTTAGGATTGGTGGCTGGAGGATTTGTTTTTTTTTTTTTTTTTGGGAACCTGGTGGTGTGGGTGATGACAGCTGCAGGGAATTATTCGGGAGGGATTGGGAATTCTCCACTAGCCCTGACCAAAAAATAAACCAAACATAAACGGAGCAAAGACCCCGGCGCCCTCCCGCAGCCTCGGCTCCTCCGGAGGCTTCCAGAAGGATAAAAAAAGGAGCTGCTCGTTTAATTTCCTCCCTGGGAAGAGCCAAAACCAACAGTGTAAAAGCAGACACATGGCAGGGAGAGGGAAAAGCCTTTCCAGGGCCTGGAGAAGGCCGGGGGTGTTGACATTTCCCTCTGGATTCCCGCTGCTGCCCTCGGTGATCCCGAGCAGGAGCCACGGGAGGAGATGGACCCGGCCTGGGGGGACACGTGGGGAGCCTTGGGAAGCTCCAGGGATTGTCCCAGAGCTGCCACGGAGGGACAGAGCCAGGGAAAAGCTGCTCCTGGCTGGGGGCACGCAGGAAACGTGGAAAATGGCAGGAGGAAGCACATGGGAAAATCCCAGTGGTTCCAGGAGGAAGCACATGGAAAATCCAGGAAGGAAGCACATGGAAAATCCCAGTGATCCCTGGAGGAAGCACATGGAAAATGCAGGATGAAGCACATGGAAAATGCAGGAGGAAACACATGGAAAATGCCAGTGATCCAAGGAGGAAGCACATGGAAAATCCCAGTGATTCCAGGAGGAAGCACAGGGGAAATCCAGGAGGAAGCACATGGAAAATGCAGGAAGGAAGTACATGGAAAATCCCACTGATCCCAGGAACAAGCAACATGGAAAATGACAGTGAGGAAGCACATGGAAAATCCCAGTGATTCCAGGAGGAGGCACATGGAAAATGCAGGGAGCCTTGGGAAGCTCCAGGGATTGTCCCAGAGCTGCCACAGAGGGACAGAGCCAGGGAAAAGCTGCTCCTGGCTGGGGGCACGCAGGAAACGTGGAAAATGGCAGGAGGAAGCACATGGGAAATGCAGGAAGGAAGCACAGGAAAAATGCAGGAGGAAGCACATGGAAAATCCCAGTGATTCCAGGAGGAAGCACAGGGGAAATGCAGGAGAAAGCACATGGAAAATCCCAGTGATTGCAGGAGGAAGCACATTGGAAAATGGCAGGAGGAAGCACAAGGAAAATACCAGTGGTCCAAAGAGGAAGCACATGGGAAATCCCTGTGATTCCAGGAGGAAGCACATGGGAAATGCAGGAGGAAGCACATGGGAAATGCCAGTGATTTCAAAGAGGAAGCACCTGGAAAATCCCAAGGTGGAAGCACATGGAAAATTCAGGGGATCCCAAGGAAGGAAGCACATGGAAAATGCCAGTGATTCCAGGGAAGGAAGCACCTGGAAAATCCCAGGGATCCCAGGGCGATTGTGGAGATCACGGAGCCCAACCCTCAGGCTGGGAATCCTCCAGGGATTCCCTTCTTCCCATGGAGAAGTTTTCCCTGATTTCCAACCCTGTCTCGTTCTGTGTTTTCCTTGGGTTGTGCCACGGTGGGAAAAGCAAATTAATTGGGAAGAATGGACTTGGGAATGAGGTGTGGACCCGGCTCAGGCCAGCAGATGAAGAGGCCAAAAGGGCTCAGGGTGGGCACAGCAGGAATTTCCTCATGGAAAGGTGATCAGGGGTTGGAATTGCCCAGGGAGGTTTGGAATCCCCACCCCTGGAGTTCCCTTCTTTCCATGGAGAAGTTATCCCTAATTTCCAACCCTGTCTCCTTCTGTGTTTTCCTTCTGTGTTTCCTCATGGAAAGGTGGTCAGGGGTTGGAATTGCCCAAGGAAGTTTGGAGTGCCCATCCCTGGAGTTCCCTTCTTTCCATGGAGAAGTTTTCCCTGATTTCCAACCCTGTCTCCTTCTGTGTTTTCCTTCTGTGTTTTCCTCATGGAAAGGTGGTCAGGGGTTGGAATTGCCCAGGGAGCTTTGGAATCCCCCACCCCTGGAGGTGTCCAAGGAATTCCTGGATGTGGCCCCAAGGTGGGGATCCATCCCAGCCCTGTCTGGATGGTCCTGGAGGGCTTTTCCCACCTCAGGGATTCTGGGATCTGAGCTGCATCTCAACCTGAGCCCCACCTCCCCAGGGATCCTGGGGAAATCTGGGAATGTCCTTCTGGAATTCTGCTCCTCCAAACCGTTCCTGCCCTTGGCTCCCCCTCTGCCGGGGGATTTTTGGGATTCAAACCAATTCCATGGGGGAATCAGGAGGAGTTTTTGGGAAAACTCAGCCCTGGCAGAAGGTTTGGGAAGGGGCAGCGCTGGAGCCGTTGGATCCTGAGCCGCTTTTTCCTCTCCTTGAGTTCCAAAATCGCAGGGGAAGGGGAAAAGCGACGGGTGGGGATGGAATTCGGGGTGGGAATTACTGGGCAGGGAAGGCTTCAGGAATTTGTGATGCTGGCGAGGCTCAGAGCATTTCCTGGGATGTTTTAGAGCAAGGAATTCTCCCCAGAGCCTCCTCCAGCCCCCAGGTGTCGGGATGGAATCCTCGAGTGCCATCCTTGGTCTCTCAGGGAATTCATTCTTAATTAAAAGCTTAAATGAGGGTTTCAGGGTGGCTCCGGGGAGAATTCCCACTTTTCCAGCGTGGTGTGGGATTCACCCCGTGGAGCAGGTTCGCTCTGGTGAGGTTGATCTGCTCAGTGCCACGATATTATATAAAAATATTTATTTATTTAAATATTTATTTAGAATTCCCAAATTTGGCGATTCCTGGTTGCTCCAATTCCCCATCCAACCCAGCCTCGGACACTTCCAGGGATTGGAAGCCCACAAACTACTAAAAAAACCAAAAACTAAAACAAACAAAAAAAAAAAATGCATTTCAGGTCAATTCACCCCTTGGCAAAACCGATTTTTTTACAGGAGAAATCTCCACGGATCCCCTCTGATTTCTGACAAGGAGCTGCCATTGTCCAGAAATCCAACGAAAGTCTGAATCAGACGGGATAAAATGGGAATAATTCAGCTGAGCAAATACCTCCTCTCCATGAAAGGCCTGGAATCACACACGGAGGACTGGAAAAACACGGCAGTGACCAAGGAAAACACCGTCACATCCACATTAATTTTTCGTTTTCCGCTCGCGCTCGGTCACTGCGAAGTCGCGTTTCCAATTTTTTTCCTCCTTTTCCATGCCCTGCTGGAGCAAACCAGGCCTTCAGCGTGCCCCAGCCACCTTCAGGGCAAATCAAGCACGTGCTTCAAACTTTATTTTTTTTTTTTTTACAAAAAAAGTGAACTTTTCAAAGTTCACTCCCGAGCTCGTTCCAGCATCCCGAATTCCCGAGGTTCCGCTGAACTTTGGCATTGCCTGGAAATCCTCGTCGGAGCAAAGAGCCAGAACAGAAGAAATATTTCCCCCTGTGCTGTTAAAATAGGGAGGAATATTGTTTTAAGGGCGAGCTTTTATGGCATTGTCTGCAGCCTGAGAAAATCCAGAGCAGCGCGAGCCGCCCCGGAGCCGCTGGGATGGAGCTGGAATTTTCTAATTCCTCGGTGTCACTGGGATATATGGAGTGAGTGCACGCAGTGGGATTTTCAAAACAAGGTCCTCCCCACCCCTGGCAGCTTTTAGTAATTACTGGGAATGGAGAGGAGATTATCCAGCCTGCCTCCCACCTCCCACCCTGCTCCCTTCCCCGGGCGGGAATTGGGGGGTGCCTCGGGAAGCTCCCGCTCCCATGGATTGCAGGATTCCAGATTTCCCCCCTCGGGGGGGAGAGAGGATTTTTTCTGGCTTTAAACCCCCCTTTGGAAGGGCTGCACTGGGGAGGTGTTTACAGGAACCCAGCCGGGGCTGTCAGAGGATGGGAAACGGATTTGGGAGCCCGGAGCTTCCCGGGTTGAAATTTTACAGAGCGGCTCCGAGGGGAAGGCAAGGAAGGGATGGATATTGTGAATTTTTAGCTTTTTTTGGATGGGTTTGGCTCTCAGAGAGCCCAGAGCTGATTGGCACGGAGTTGTTTATCCCATGAACACATTGGTGTGAAGGTGAGAACTCAGAATATCAGAGTCTGCTTTAAAGTTTTTGGCTTGCCTCGAACAGGAGCAGCTTCCCCTAAAATAAAGTTTCGAGCAAGAGCAGCAGCACTTCCCAAGGTTTTCTCTGGCAGCTTCTCCATCATTTTTCCTCTTCTTTCTCCCTCCGTGCTTGTGGCACTGAGCAGCAGTAGTAGGTGGGAGAACTCGGGCTCCAGCTCAGGGTTTTAACCCTCAACTGCCTCATCAGCCAAAAAAAAAAAACAAACGAGTCCAAACCAATTTCTCTGCAATTTAAATTATATTTCAACACGCAGAATGCACACGTGTGTTTATTCACATTGTTTTATCTGGTTCCGTGCTCTGTTGGTTTGTGTTCTATCAAAAAAAAATGCAAACCCACGTTGTGCTGTGTTTTAGTGAAGTCCAAGAGGAATTCTGGAGGTTTTTCTGGAGCTGAGGGCGCTCTGCTTCTACTCAGATATTTAGGAGAGTGTAAAATATGTTCTTATTTGCTTAGCTTTGTTCCTATTATTGATGGGGTTTAATACATCTCTGATTTTCCTAAAGGCTTTCACTCCGATTCTACGTTCGAGCCACTCGGGAGGAGCCTGGCTTCCTGATTTCCAGCGGGATATTTGGGAAGGGGAGTGTCCATCTTGGATGGGGTGGGTGGAATTTATTGTGCTGGCAGCGTGGGGGGGGCAGCCAGATCCTGCGGGGAATTCCCGCTGGGATTCGCTGCCTGCTCCGGGTCTGCAGGGGAGGTTTGGGATTTGGGAATTCGGGAGCCGGGCTCAGCATCCCTGCCTTTCCCAAGGGCTCCTCCCGGGAATTCCATCACCCCGCGGTGTGATCCTTGGAGCGGTGTCAGCCTTTGGGTTGGGATGCTGCAGGGAATTTATCCCAGAGGGAAAAGAGCTCCAAATCGGGGCTGCAGGAGCAGCTGGAGCCACGGGGAGTCTGCTCGTTCCGTGGGCCTTGGGAGCAGAATTCCCTGCGGGATCCCACTTCAAGGAGCAGCCCTGCCACACACGGAGCCTCTTCCAGGCTCTGCCGAGGGCTGCAGCTGCCTTGGGAAAACAATTCCGCCTCTCTCCATCCTTGTTCCGTGGAAAGGCACGAGCTGAGATGGGCAGTTCATCCCTCCAGCCCCAAATTCCAGGGATTTGCTGCCCTTCCCTCCTGTGGCTGTGCAGGGAAAGGGCACCGAGGTGTTCCGCGGGTTTTTTGGCTCTCCAAGGCTTCTCCAAGGAATTCCCAGGCTGCCTCTTTTAGCCCCAGGGGTTGTGGGGTTTGTGTTTTCCCAGTTTCCCCTCTTCCCCTGGTTCATCCCAGGCGTTTCCTGAGCTCCTGCTGTGATTCCCATCGGAATCTGGAAGGGGAGGGTTGGGGTGATGGAAACCCCATCCCACTCCTCATCCCAGGAGATGAAGGATCTCTGGGATATCCTGGGAGCTGCTGATTTTAGGGGTCTTTCCCAGCCTTGGGATTCTGTGAAATCTCAGCTCTGCTTTGCCAGGTGCAGCAAAGAATTCCCGTGGCCCTGGAGCTCTCTCCCTAAAATATTTTCCATGTGGAGCCAGTGGGAAACTTGGGCAGGATGCCCTGAGTTGGACCCACAAGGATTCTGGGAATTATGGAATGGTTTGGGGTGAGAGGGACCTTAAAGATCATCTCATTCCAACCCTTGCCATGAGGACAATCCCTGACAAGGATCATCAGTCCAGCTCCTGATCCTGACCCAAAATCCACCCTGTTCCATGGAGCTCCATCTCCACTTGCCCTCCTGAAGAAACCGAGGAGCGTGCCAGATCTTCATGGCTCAAACTCCCTTCCAGGAGTGATCCAGTCTGGAGAAGCTGAAGCACCCAGAGAGGTTCTGGGAGTGAGAGGGAAGGGATTGTGCGACCTGATCCCATTTCTGCCAGGAATTCCATGGAGCTCCACCTTCACACTGTTGTGAGATAAACCAAGGAGCGTGCCAGGATCTTCCATGGCCTCACACTCCCTTCCAGGAGTGATCCAGTCTGGAAGAAGCTGAAGCACCCAGAGAGGTTCTGAGGGTGAGAGGGAAGGGATTGTGCTGACCTGGATCCCATTTCTGCCAGGAATTCCATGGAGCTCCACCTTCACACTGTTGTGAGATAAACCAAGGAGCGTGCCAGGATCTTCCATGGCCTCACACTCCCTTCCAGGAGTGATCCAGTCTGGGAGAAGCTGAAGCACCCAGAGAGGTTCTGGGAGTGAGAGGGAAGGGATTGTGCTGACCTGGATCCCATTGCTGTGCTGGGAATTCCATGGAGCTCCATCTCCACATTGTCCTGAGAGAAAATGAGGATCTGGGAGAAGCTGAAGGAGCCAGAGAGGTTCTGGGAGTGAGAAGGAAGGGATTGTGCTGACCTGGACCCAACCTGGGAGAAGCTGAAGCACCCAGAGAGGTTCTTGGGATGGGAGGGAAGGGATTGTGCTGACCTGGATCCCACCGCTGCGCCAGGAATTCCACGGATCGCGGGTTCCGTGCGCTGCCAGCGCCCTCCCAGGCTCTGAAGCCTCTCCAGCCCCTCCTTGCTGTGCCTGTTGTCCTCTCCGCGCCCTCGGTGATCCCGAGCCGGGGGAATTTGGGCCGTGCTGGGATCAAAGCTCTGCTCGTGTTCCTCGGGAGCGCCGGCCAAGCTCGAGCTGTTCCCTTTCAACGCCCGCAGCTCCTGCTCCTTCCAGGGGCGATTAGGCACGGAGCTGGAGCGGAGCCGGGCCTCAGGAACTCTGCTGGAAGGCCTGGGACAGGGTTTTACATAATCCTCGCGAGTTGCTTTAATTAGGCTCAGCAAAAATGTTTCCATTTCGGAGCGAAGCGTTCCCGCTTTTCAGCGCGCCGCTCGGAGCCGCGGCCGGGCAGGAAGGGGAGAATTCCAGAGGAGAACGAGGTCACGGGGAGTGGCTTCCCAGGGACACGTTTGCACCTCTGGAAGAACCCCCCAAAATCTCCAGGGGATCCTCAGCCAAGCACAGCTCCCAGCTCTGGGAATCCTGGAATAGGGTGGGTTGCGGGGGATTTTAAATCCCAAGAATTCCGCCCCGTCCGTGGCAGGGACAATTCCCAATATCCCAGGAGGATCCATTCCCAATGTCCAGCCTGGCTCCAGGGGCAGCCCCAGCTGCTCTGGGGGATCCCAAGGGGTTCCTGAGGGGTTTTCCAGCCTTCAGGAGTCTGGGATTCCCTGCCCAGGGAACACGTTCTGCTTGGTCAAAGCCTCTGGGAATGTTGGTGTGGGAGGGAAGGGAAAAGCTGGAAGTCTGAGTTCAGGATGTTAAATCTGACATTGAATGAGAAATCAAGAAGGGAATTAGAGGGGGAAATCAGGAGAGTGTGCAGAGAAAGGGCAGAAATCAGGGAAAGAGGGAATAAGGGAGTAATGGGGTGTTTGGGTGGGAAGGGAATTTAAAGATGATCCAGGGCAGGGACAATTCCCACTGTGCCAGGGGGATCCAGCCCCAATGTCCAATCTTGGACCCTGCAGGGCTCCAGGGGCAGCCCCAGCTGCTCTGGGAATTCCAGCTCAGGAATTCCTTCCCCAGATCCCAGCCTCAGCTCCCTTTTTCCCAGTGGGAAGCCATTCTTCCCCTCTGATATTTCCATTATTTTTAGGGATTAAAACCTCCAGCTGTGAACTCACAATTCCAAAACGATTCGCCCGGATTTTACCCTAAAACACCAACGCTTAGCTGCAAGTTTTTCCCACACAGAAGGGATCATGGAATGCAGCTCTTCTGGAATTGTGTCTGCTGTTCACATCCATTCCAGGGGAGATCCACGTGAGTGTTCTGTGCAGCTGCAGGAGGAACTTTGGAATAATTCCCCCAGCCAGGGATGTTTTCCCTGTGTGGAGGCCAGATGGGAGCACAGGCTGTGATTAGGGCTTGGCTTGGCCCTCCTGAGGTTCCTGGCAGGTAATCAGTGGAGTTTTTCCCATTTGGATTTCGGTGTTCTGGGAATTAGGCCCACAGGGATGTCCAGGAGATGTTTCAGCCTGAATGGAAGGTCGATTTTATTTTTATTTTTATTTTTTTTTTAAGATTTTCGCTAGGAAATATTCCCTGCCTTTACCAAATACCAGGATGCAAATAGAAATCTCTGGGCTCTCTTTGGCAGCAGATGGAAAACTTTTCCTAACTTTTTTTGCCCTTTCCTCCCAAGCTGCTGCACTTTTTGGGAATGGCACAGGTCAGGCCAAAGATCCCGAGGGAGCCACGTCCTGAGCAATCCCTCGGGAAGCTCCAGGCTGGGTTCCACCTGCAGAGCTTCCCAAAATTCACCCTGGGGTCTGTCCTCACCTGGCTGGGGTTGGACAGAGGTGGCACAGCTGGAATCTTCATCCTGGACACAGGATTTGTGAGGCTGGAGGGGTGGATTTATCCAAGCGAGGGGTTTGGGTGTTTAGGGAAGCCCGGATCCCAGGCAGGGCTTGAGGAGCTGAGGGTCACTGCTGGAGCCCAGAGAATATTCCCGAGCGTGTTCCCAGGGCTCCAAGCCCTGGCAAAGGCCACTGGGAACCTTCCCCCATGGCAAGGGCTGCCCAGCCTCGGGGAGGGAACAGAATTTTCCCGAGTGTCCGTTGTCCAGGAGCACAGAGTGTCCCTGCTCCCAGGGGGAGGCACCGAGAGCGTGGGGTCGCTCAGGGGGGGCAGTGGGTGCAGACAAGGGGGGACCCTGGTGGGTTTGGGGGTTCCTGCTGCTGCCCCCTGCCCTCCCTGCCCTGCAGGCTGGGGGGCTCGGGACCCTCGGGCACAACTGGCACAGGGCAGAGCCACGGGCACCGAAACTGAGCTGGTTCTTGGCAGGAAAATGGAAATAATGGTGGATTATCCTTAGGAGAACCTGGATCCCGGGTGTTGGTGCCTTTTGTCCCTCAGGCTGAGCTGGTGCAGAGCCCGGAGTGCTGGGGCTGCTGCTGATAAAATAACAAACAGCCTGGAGTAGGGAACAGCCCCCAGCCCCATTTGCCCTCTCTGCACACGGGGACTTTTCCAGAAAAGCCTCCCCGTATCAGGAGAGACCTGGGAGAACAGAACAGAGCAGAGCAGAGCAGAGCAGAACTGACTGAACTGAACTCTCTCAGTGCCAGCCAGGCTGTGGCTCTGGGGTGCAGTGAGACCTCCAGGGCTGAGCCAGCCCCACTCCAGTGCCCGTTGCTTCATCCCTGAAAACCTTCACCATCCTGAGTCATTTCCCCTGGAAGCTCCAAGTTCCACCCACAAGCTCGAGCTGGGCACTGGTCAGAACCAAGGATGAGTCTGGGACAATCCTGGATGATCCCAGCTCCACCCAGGGGGCTCCAAACCCTGGCAGGGGGGGCAGAGACCCCAAGGACTCCTGGGGCTTTGAGTTTGACCCCTGGAACAAATTAAACCTGTGAATGAGGAATTAAAGTCCCAAATTCTGCCAAAGTTAGAAATTCAAATTAACCTGTGATGAGGATAAGTCCCAAGTTGGATGGCACAAAAGTTTAGATAAATTCAAATTAAACCTGTGAATGAGGAATTAAAGTCCCCAAAGTTTGGCTGGCACAAAAGTTTAGATAAATTCAAATTAAACCTGTGAATGAGGAATTAAAGTCCAAGTTGGATGGCACAAAAGTTTAGATAAATTCAAATTAAACCTGTGAATGAGGAATTAAAGTCCCCAAAGTTTGGATGGCACAAAAGTTTAGATAAATTCAAATTAAACCTGTGAATGAGGAATTAAAGTCCCCAAAGTTTAGCTGGCATGGCAGCAGCAGTTGCAGAGTGGAAAGGGGAATTTTGGTGATTTTACCCTGGGGCTCAGGGGGTGAGATGCAGGGACTGGGGCGTTGTCCTGTGCTCCTTCCTTCTTCTCCCTGAGCCCATCTCCTTGGGGATGGTGGCACTGGGGGATGGGATTGGAGTGGAATGGAACTGTGTGCCACAGGTGAGAGGCACTGGATCATCCCTGTCAATAAGTGACAGGGAATTTGTAGTGTAAAAATCAGTGCCTGCCCCAGGGGAGGGCAGAGAGTGTGCCTGGGGCTGAGCTGGGCACCCAGACAGGAAAGAGCTGAGAGAAGGAACAGCCAAACAACCTGGAGAGCATCAGCTGGAGACTCCTGACTCATTCTGGGACAGCTGGGTTGGGATTTTATCCATCTGGGGGTCTCCTGGAGCAGAGGGGGTGGCAGAGGCTGTGCCTGGTGCCCAGCCCATCTCTGGCACCCCGGGTGCCCCCACCCCAGCCTCCCCCCGCCAGCTCTCCCGTGCTCTCCTGGCAGCACCCAGGGTGGGAAGGCCAGAGGAGCTGGCAGGGGAGGGAAGCTGGGGCAGCCAAGGCTCCGGGATTTGAGATTTGGGCTCTGATAACGCCGCCTGTGTGGCCCTGGGCGAGCTGTTAATCCAGGAGCTGCCGCCAGATCCAGGCGCTTTTCCCGGGTTCTTTATGGAAATCAGGGATAATGAGCGGCTTTTGATGGCGTTGTGCTGGTGACACACTGCCTGTGAGCAGGGCAGATGCCCATTTTCCTTCACTTCACTCCCGGGAGATGTTTTTTTTTTTTTTTTTTTTGATTCTTCCAAAAAAAAAAAGGATTTTTTTTTTTTTTTTTTGTTTTCCTTTGGCCGCTGCCAAGTTCCAATGTTCTCCTGGACGGAATAAAAACGCGTTTATGGATTTTGGTGGAAGTGCTGGGAGTGCTGAGCCTGCTGCCTTACTGGAAAAGGAATCAGCCTGTGACTCAGGCAGGGGGGGAGAGGGTGGTCCTGGCTGAGTCACCAACTGATTTTTGGTTGGGTTTATTTTGGGAACGCAGGGCTGGTGGCAGCCAGGATGAAGGAAGGGATAGTGCCCCTCGCTGAATTTACATTTTTCTCCTCACCAAACCATTCCCAGGCTTCAGGGTTCTCTGTTCTCGCTCCAGGCCGAGGTGTTTGGGCAGCTTGAAAATCCCAGGATTATTATTTTTTTTTTTTATGCAGGAAAAGTTCACTTAAAGTGAGAGGATTCTGGTGTTCCTTCCCCAGATCCGCGTTCGTTCCGTGCTCGGGGTTTGCTCCAGGGGCAGGAACAGCCCAAGGTGTCCAGGGAGGATTTCCTCATCCCTAGGCTTTGAAACTCTGGAATTCCATGGAATCCTGGAATGGGATGGGTTGGGAAGGACCTTCAGTCCCACCCCATCCGTGGCAGGGACAATTCCCAATATCCCAGGGGATCCATTCCCAATGTCCAGCCTGGGGCAGCCCCAGCTGCTCTGGGGATCCCAAGGGGTTCCTGAGGGGTTTTCCAGCCTTCAGGAGTCTGGGATTCTGTCTGGGGAGCACAAGGGAAAAGCTGGAAGTCTGAGTTCAGGATGTTAAATCTGACATTGAGTGAGAAACAAAAAAGGGAATTAGAGGGGGAAATCAGGAGAGTGTGCAGAGAAAGAGCAGAACTCAGGGAAAAGGGGAATAAGGGAGTAATGGGGTGTTTGGGTGGGAAGGGAATTTAAAGATGATCCAGGGCAGGGACAATTCCCACTGTGCCAGGGGGATCCAGCCTGGCCTGGGATAATCCAGGGATTCTGTGGGAATTCCATGCCAGCCCCTGCCCACCCTCCCAGCCAGCAATTCCTGCCCCACATCCCACCCCAAACATCCTCTTGGCCCCTTGCAAACCATTCCCTGGCTCCTGCCATTCCAGCCCCTCTCCAGCTCTCCTGCAGCCCCTCCAGGCCCTGCCAGGGGCTCCCAGCTCTCCCGACACTTTTCCCTTCTCCAGGGGAACATTCCCAGCTCTGCCAGCCTGGCTCCATGGCACAGGGGCTCCACAATCCTGGAATGGCTTGGCTGGGAAGGGACCTTCAAGATCCCAATCCCACCCCAGCCATGGGCAGGGACAATTCCCACTGTGCCAGGGGGATCCAGCCTGGCCTGGACACTGCCAGGGCTCCAGGGATTCTCTGGGAATTCCATCCCAGAATTCCAATCCCCTCCCAGCCTGGATTTGTTGCCTGTCCCAGGTGCAGCCTCTGCCCTCCCCTTTGTCCCTCAGCTCCAGCCCAGCCCTGCCAGGTGCAGCACTTCTGCTCCCATTTCCCTTTTCCTGCTGCCTCCAGTTGTGCAAATCCCCCAATCCCATCTTTTTCTCCCCTCTCTGCCCTCTTTGCTTCCCCTTTCCAGGAATTTTCTCTCTCCCTTCCTGCTCTGTTGCTCTTCCCCCTTTTATTGATGTTCATTCCCTAAAGGATTGCAGATCCAATCAGTGGAAAATAATTTCCAGGATATTCTTCAGCCTCCTGCTCTCTCCAAACACTCAGGTACTTTGCCTTGGTCACTAATTCCCTTTCCTGGAGAATAACCTGGGTCTAATTCCCAATCCTTTGGCTCCTGGTCCTCCTGGGGTTGATTTTGGGGCACTGAACTGCAAATCTGAGTTCCCTGCCTGAGGCTTTCCACCTCCCTAACCTCTGCTCTGCTCCCAGAGCACCTTCCCAATGGGAACACTCCCAGTTTTCCAGTCTGGGAAATGGAAAATGTCTTGGAAGGAGAGTTTTCCCCATCAATTTCTGGAATTTGGGTGTCAAACACCAACATTTCCCTGACCTGGACCATGTGCTCTCCCAAAATTTCCTTCACCTGCCAGGGATTTGCAACCCAGAGGGATCTGTCATCCCCAGGGCTGGAATTCCATCACCTCCTCACAAAAATTGACGTTTTTTGTTTTCCCAGTTCTTCAAAGGGAAAAAGAAAAACCAACAAAAGAAAAAAAAAACTGGGAAAATAACTTGGGAGCAATCCCTGATGGTTTAGGTCGGGAAGGGACCATAAATCCCATCTCATTCCACCTCTGCTCTCCCAGCTCCTTCCAGCCTGGCCTGGGGCACTTCCAAAAAATTCCCCTTCTCACAGAAAAGAACCCCCTGGAATTCTCTGAACCCTCCCAAGAAAAAGGATAAACCAGAGCAGTGATTTCTCTCCTTTCCCACAGCAGCCCCTGCACATCCCAACACCAGATTTCCCTTTGTCAGCCCCAGCTTTTCCCTTCATTCCATTTGTCATGTCCCCTTTTTTCTTTTTTCCCCGCTTTTTTTTTTTTTTTTTTTTTTTTTTTTTTTTTTCTTTTTATTTATTTTTTTATGGCCTCTTTAACTCCCATCTGTGCCAGGTTTGCCTTTTTAACCGCCCCGCTCAGTTGTGGGATTGTGGCTTCTGGAGCATCTCGTTAAAATGTTCTTAAACAATTTTCAATTAGGCTTCATATTTTTCTGATTACGTTCTTTCTCCCCACTGATTTGCCCCTTAATTATTTTCAGCTTGGTGGAGCCGGGCCCCCTTTAAGATGTGTGGATGTTGTGTTTGTGTGGAGCATTGGTGGGGCTGCTTTATTCCTCATTTTTTTTTTTTTATACATTTATAGGGATTTTTTTTTTTTTTTTTTTTTTTGCACAATTCTGATCGAGTCCGGGGCTCTTTTGAGTTTCAGCTGTCAAAAAAAAAAATGAAATAATGGGAGAAAAAAGCGGCTGCTGTTGGGAAATGGAATTTTTCTGAGCAGGGATTGGGCTGGGGGAGGAATTTTGGGGGTTTGTGGGGTTTTTGGGGGTGCTGGTTCTGGAGTGGGGGGCGCTGGGATCTGCAGCCCTTGGATGCTGGGACAGCCTCGGCTCCTGCTGGGTTTGTTTGGCCAGGGAATTGTGGCATGGGATGGGGGGAAAGGGACCCTGAAGATGGCAGGGAGCTGTGCCAGGGGGAGCCTGGGATAATCCAGGGGTTCTCTGGGAATTCCATGGCAGCCCCTGCCCACCCTCCCAGACAGCAATTCCTGCCCCACATCCCAGCCCAGCTCCCCTTTCCCACTGCAGACATTCCCTGTGTGCTGCCCCTCCATTCCTTGGCCCCAGCCCCTCTCCAGCTCTCCTGGAGCCCCTGCAGCCACTCGCAGCATTCCCGGGAATTCTCCCTACTCCAGGGGAACATTCCCAGCTCTCCCAGAGCAGAGGGGCTCCACAATGACTTGGGTTGGGAAGGACCTTAAATCCCATCCCATTATCCCATTATCCCATTATCCCATCCATGGCAGGGACCTCTCCCACCATCCCAGGTGCTCCAATCCCAATGTCCAACCCGGCCTGGGACAATCCAGGGATTCTCTGGGAATTCCATGCCAGCCCCTGCCCACCCTCCCAGCCACCAATTCCTGCCCCACATCCCACCCCAAACATCCTCTTGGCCCCTTGCAAACCATTCCCTGGCTCCTGCCATTCCAGGCCCTCTCCAGCTCTCCTGCAGCCCCTCCAGGCACTCGCAGCATTCCCAGGAATTTTCCCTTCTCCAGGGCAACATTCCCAGCTCTGCCAGCCTGGCTCCATGGCACAGGGGCTCCACAATCCTGGAATGGCTTGGCTGGGAAGGGACCTTGAAGATCCCAATCCCACCCCAGCCATGGGCAGGGACAATTCCCACTGTGCCAGGGGCATCCAGCCTGGCCTGGGATATCCCAGGGATTCTCTGGGAATTCCATCCAGCCCCTGCCCACCCCCAGGCAGTTCCTGGCCCCGTGTCCCAGCAGGAGCAGCTCCTGGCTGTCCCTGCCTGCATCCCAGCTCCTCTCCCGGCGCTCCGAGCCCCTCCTGGCCCGGCTGCTCCCCCCGGGCTCCCCCTGCCCCTTCCCCTCCTGCCGGGCTCAGCCGGTTCCAGTTTCACCAGGAACAGGAGGAAACGTTGGGAACATTCTTCCCCCCAGCCAGTTTCACTTGTTGTGGATGCTTGGGATGCCTCGGATCCCACATCTTTGGCGTTGCCAGGAGGGGGGTTTGGCCCGCCAGCCCCGTTGGAGATTTTGGTTTTTTTTTTTTTTGTATTTTATTTTATTTTTTTTAATTCCAGAAGTGCCCCGGAGGTTGCATTGTAAGGGCCTTTTCCTTATGCAAAACATAGAAGTGCTGCCTGCTTTTTTTTTATTTTATTTTTTTAATTTTATTTAATTTTTTTTTTTTTTCAAATTATAACCATATTTTTCATTAAAATCACTCAAGAGTCCCAATAAACAACCGGCTCCGAAAAAATTTTCCGAATGCTCGCCGCAGCGCCGTTTCTATTTTTAATTATTTTTAAAATAATTTAAAAAAAAAAAAACGAAAAAAAAAAACGAAAAAAACACATCTTGGCTTAGAGAATTTAACGAAGCCATGCAGTAAATCATGAGAAATGCACATTGATTGCAATATAATTAAAACCTACTGAGCGTGGGGTGTCGCCGTGGCCGACGGCTTCTCCCGTTTGCCTTATCGTGGGAACTCCTCCTTTCTGCCCCCAAAGCCTCTCTGTACATTTGTTTTTATATAAATTTCCTGCTCTGATCCTATAGTGAGAACCCCTTCAAAGCGGGAGCCGCAGAAATTCCATTTTTTTTTATTTTTTTTCCCCATCCCCGTCGCTCCTCGGGGTTTTTTTGGAGTTTTTTTTGGAGTCGTTTTTGGTGGGGTTGTTTTGGGTTTTGTTGGTTTGTTCTTTACCTGGTGCAATCTTTGTTTGCTGTCCTAAAATTTCCATCCAAAAGGGAGAAGGAAACCCCCGAGCTGGAATTTTTGGTTTCTATAAAACAAGTAAAAAGTGCCTGGGTTAAATATTTAGGGTTTTTTATTGTGAGGCTGTGGAATAATTCAGGATATCCCTGCAGTGCAGCCAAATGTCCAAGGAAAATCCTCTTTTCTGGAAAGGACCAGGTGGTGGTGATGTGGAATTTGTTCCTGGTGCAAGGAAAAGCTGGATGAGAGGAGAAAATGTGGAATTTATCCATTTTCGTTCAGTTTTCCATGGATCTCCACAGTGTCTGCTCGGCTTGGGCTGAGCCAGGGGCTGAGTTTGGGCGGGAAGGAAGGGGAGATGTCCAGGATTTGGCTTCAAAGTGGATAAAAAAGAGGTTTAGGTGGGATTTGGGGAAGGAATTGCTGGCTGGGATGGAATTCCCAGAGAATCCCTGGAGCCCAGCAGTGTCCAAGGCTGGGTTGGACATTGGGGTTGGAGCAGCCTGGCACAGTGGGAATTGGATGGGGTGGGATTGGGATCTTGAAGTTCCCTTCCCACCCAAGCCATTCCAGGATTGTGGAGCCCCTGTGCCATGGAGCCAGGCTGGCAGAGCTGGGAATGTTCCCCTGGAGAAGGGAAAAGTTCGGGAGAGCTGGGAGCCCCTGGCAGGGCCTGGAGGGCTGCAGGAGAGCTGGAGAGGGGCTGGAATGGCAGGAGCCAGGGAATGGTTTGCAAGGGGCCAAGAGGATGTTTGGGGTGGGATGTGGGGCAGGAATTGCTGGCTGGGAGGGTGGGCAGGGGCTGGCCATGGAATTCCCAGAGAATGCCAGGATTATCCCAGACCAGGCTGGCTGCCCTGGCACGGTGGGAATTGTCCCTGGCTGGCCAGGGGCTGGGATTGGATGGCGTTTAAGATCCCTTTATCCCAACCATCCCAGCATTCCCTGTCAATGCTGCCTGGCAGGAATTCCCTGCTGCTCTCTGGCAGAGCCAGACCCGAGCTGCTGGAGTTGGGAATTTTTTCCTGCCTGGACCTTCCCCCAGCCCGTGGGCTGGAGCTGCTGCAGGGGCAGAGCCTGGGCCCTGCCAGGGGGTTCAGGGGAGCCCAGCTGAGCATTCCCAAGATGAGGAATTCCTGGGGCTGGTGGCCAGCACGGGGGTCTTGGTTCTCAGGGTTTGATTTGCTTGAGATGACCCTGAGATGGATAAAAATCCCTTTTCCCAACCCAGCTGTCCCAGAATGAGTCAGGAGTCTCCAGCTGATGCTCTCCAGGTTGTTTGGCTGTTCCTTCTCTCAGCTCTTTCCTGTCTGGGTGCCCAGCTCAGCCCCAGGCACACTCTCTGCCCTCCCCTGGGGCAGGCACTGATTTTTACACTACAAATTCCCTGTCACTTATTGACAGGGATGATCCAGTGCCTCTCACCTGTGGCACACAGTTCCATTCCACTCCAATCCCATCCCCCAGTGCCACCATCCCCAAGGAGATGGGCTCAGGGAGAAGAAGGAAGGAGCACAGGACAACGCCCCAGTCCCTGCATCTCACCCCCTGAGCCCCAGGGTAAAATCACCAAAATTCCCCTTTCCACTCTGCAACTGCTGCTGCCATGCCAGCTAAACTTTGGGGACTTTAATTCCTCATTCACAGGTTTAATTGGAATTTATCTAAACTTTTGTGCCATCCAAACTTTGGGGACTTTAATTCCTCATTCACAGGTTTAATTGGAATTTATCTAAACTTTTGTGCCATCCAAACTTTGGGGACTTTAATTCCTCATTCACAGGTTTAATTTGTTCCAGGGGTCAAACTCAAAGCCCCAGGAGTCCTTGGGGTCTCTGTGGCCCCTGCCAGGGTTTGGAGCCCCCTGGGTGGGGCTGGGATTATCCAGGAATGTCCCAGACTCATCCTGGGATCCACCACTCAGTGACCTCCTCACCTGGGAGTCGCTCCTGCTCTTACAAAATCTCTGGGAAATGCCTGGCTCAGCCCCTGCCCTCGGGGATTCAATCCAAGGAGGGATTTGGCTTTCCAGCTGCTCCAGGGCAGTCCTGCTGGGGACAGGTGTGAAAACCTGTGGAAAACTTCGTTTTCCATGGATCTTCGGGATGGGCAGTTAAGGGTGGGAAATTCCCGATGGATTTTAGCAAGGTTTTGTTTTTCCTGAGGCAAAAGTGGGAATTTTGGGCTGAGCCCTCAGCTGGACACGCCCCGTTCCAGAGGAGGGCAGAAATTCGGGTTTGGGCCTCCTGGATGAGAATTCCTGGCTTTCATCTGCTCCTGGAGTGCCTGTAATTATCAGCAAGTGTTAATTATGACCTGTGAGCCTCCAGCAGGAGGTTCTGCTGAGGCTCAGCCCTCCTTGGTTCCAGGAGATCTTTGGGATTGGAGCTGAACCCTCTGCAGAACCTCTCACCCTGCAGGTCTGCAGGAATTCCTCCTTTTTCCCTGGAATTCCTCCTTTTTTCCCTGTAATCCTCCCATCCCCAGGACCTTCTGGAGGGCATTTGGAGTTCAGGTGGCATGTCAGGAGGAATTCCTCCTTTTTCCCAGGAATCCCTCCTTTTTCCCCTAGAATCCTCCCATCCCCTGGACCTTCTGGAGGGCATTTGGGAGTTGAGGTGGCAGGTCTGCAGGAATTCTTCCTTTTTCCCTGGAATTCCTCCTGGTTTTCCCCTGGAATCCCCTCATCCCCTGGACTTTCTGGAGGGCATTTGGAGTTCAGGTGGCAGGTCTGCAGGAATTCCTCCTTTTTCCCTGGAATTCCTCCTGTTTTCCCCTGGAATCCCCTCATCCCCTGGCCTTCTGGAGGGCATTTGGAGATGCAGGTGGCACCCGCAGGTGGCAGATCTATAGGAATTCCTTTTTCCCCTGGAATTCCTGCTTTTTTCCCTGGAATTCCTCCTTTTTTCCCTGTAATCCTCCCATCCCCTGGACTTTCTGGAGGGCGTTTGGAGTTGCAGGTGGCAGATCTGCAGGAATTCCTCCTTTTTCCTAGGAATTCCTCCTTTTTTCCCTGGAATCCTCCCATCCCCTGGACCTTCTGGAGGGCATTTGGAGTTGAGGTGGCAGGTCTGTAGGAATTCCTCCTTTTTTTCCCTGGAATCTCCCCATCCCCTGGACTTTCTGGAGGGCGTTTGGAGTTGCAGGTGGCAGGTCTGGAGGAATTCCTCCTTTTTTTCCCTGGAATTCCTCCTGTTTTTCCCTGGAATCCTCCCATCCCCTGGGCCTTCTGGAGGGCATTTGGGAGTTGAGGTGGCAGGTCTGTAGGAATTCCTCCTTTTTTTTTTTAACCCTGGAATCTCCCCATCCCCTGGACCTTCTGGAGGGCGTTTGGAGTTGCAGGTGGCAGGTCTGCAGGAATTCCTCCTTTTTCCCCTGGAATCTTCCCATCCCCTGGACTTTCTGGAGGGCATTTGGAGTTCTGGTGGCAGGTCTGCAGGAATTCCTCCTTTTTCCCTGGAATTCCTCCTTTTTTCCCTGTAATCCTCCCATCCCCTGGACCTTCTGGAGGGCATTTGGAGTTGCAGGTGGCAGGTCTGGAGGAATTCCTCCTTTTCTTTTCCCCTGGAATCCCCTCATCCCCTGGACCTTCTGGAGGGCATTTGGGAGTTGAGGTGGCAGGTCTGTAGGAATTCCTCCTTTTTTTTTTTAACCCTGGAATCTCCCCATCCCCTGGACTTTCTGGAGGGCATTTGGAGTTCAGGTGGCAGGTCTGCAGCAATTCCTCCTTTTTCCCTGGAATTCCTCCTGTTTTCCCCTGGAATCCCCTCATCCCCTGGGCCTTCTGGAGGGCATTTGGAGATGCAGGTGGCACCTGCAGGTGGCAGATCTATAGGAATTCCTTTTTCCCCTGGAATTCCTGCTTTTTTTCCCTGGAATTCCTCCTTTTTTTTCCCTGTAATCCTCCCATCCCCTGGACTTTCTGGAGGGCGTTTGGAGTTGCAGGTGGCAGGTCTGCAGGAATTCCTCCTTTTTCCTAGGAATTCCTCCTTTTTTCCCTGGAATCCTCCCATCCCCTGGACCTTCTGGAGGGCATTTGGAGTTGAGGTGGCAGGTCTGTAGGAATTCCTCCTTTTTTCCCTGGAATCTCCCCATCCCCTGGACTTTCTGGAGGGCGTTTGGAGTTGCAGGTGGCAGGTCTGGAGGAATTCCTCCTTTTTTCCCTGGAATTCCTCCTGTTTTTTCCCTGGAATCCTCCCATCCCCTGGACCTTCTGGAGGCATTTGGGAGTTGAGGTGGCAGGTCTGTAGGAATTCCTCCTTTTTTTTTTTAACCCTGGAATCTCCCCATCCCCTGGACTTTCTGGAGGGCATTTGGAGTTGCAGGTGGCAGGTCTGCAGGAATTCCTCCTTTTTCCCTGGAATTCCTCCTGTTTTCCCCTGTAATCCTCCCATCCCCTGGACCTTCTGGAGGGCGTTTGGAGATGCAGGTGGCAGGTCTGGAGGAATTCCTCCTTTTTCCCCTGGAATCCCCCATCCCCTGGACTTTCTGGAGGGCATTTGGAGTTCAGGTGGCAGGTCTGGAGGAATTCCTCATTTTCTTTTCCCCTGGAATCTCCCCATCCCCTGGACCTTCTGGAGGGCGTTTGGAGTTGCAGGTGGCAGGTCTGGAGGAATTCCTCCTGTTTTTCCCCTGGAATCCTCCTCATCCCCTGGACCTTCTGGAGGGCGTTTGGAGTTCAGGTGGCACCCGCAGGTGGCAGATCTATAGGAATTCCTTTTTCCCCTGGAATTCCTCCTTTTCCCCTGGAATCCTGCCATCCCCTGGACCTTCTGGAGTGGAGGTGGCACCTGCAGCACCTCGGGCAGGGCTGGGAGTGGCTGGCAGGGAATTCTGCTCCCCTGCTCAGCCGTTCCTCCCCACGGCGCCGCCGTTCTCTCCGCGCGGCTCCGCGAATCCCGGGAATGTGACAGGACCTCCCAGCAGGATGGCAGCGGCTCCAGGGCCTGCCTGGTGGCTCCCTCAGAGGATGAATGGCTCTCTGAAGTCTGCCTGGCTCCTTGGAGTCCTGAAGTGCCTGAACTCCATCCCCTTCTCCTCTCCCGGTGCCCCTCCGCAGATCCCGGCTCCGGCTGGGATTTCTGCTGGAAGAGATTCCAGCTCTGCTCTGCTCTCCCCCCAGGAGAGCAAAGCCCGGCTTTGCTGAGCTGGGAGGAACCTGGGGGTGACTTTTCTGGTGAGATTGGGATCTCTTTTCAGCACATCCTCCTCGTGCCCAGGCCGGAATGGTGCCTGAGGAGTTTGGGAGGAAGGGCCGGGATGCTCCGAAGCCTTTCACATTTTTCCCGTTTGCCTTCTGAGCATCCATCAAGGGGACGAGGATTTGTCATTGTTCCCCCAAAAAAGGGCAGTGGCATTGTTAAAACCCAATGGGAACCCTTTGGAGCGAGGAGCCTCCAGGGAGAAATGCAAATTTATATTGAGTTTTAAGACAGACATTGCCCAGAAGTCCCTTTTAAATCAGGAGATGGAAAAGATTGTTTTATCTCTGGTAACTCTTTCCAGAGGATCCACAAAGGCAGGAACCACAGCTTTTGGGGTGAGGAGCTGCAGCCCCTGGTCTGAGGGACTTCGTGGTGGGGCTGGGAGCTGATCCCCAGGCGTGGCATCCTTTGGAGCGGCAGCTGCCACCTTTTCTGGAGGGAAGGAGGGATTGAGAGGAGTTTCATGTGGCTGCTGGGGACGTTTATTGATCCCAGATATGGGCAGGAGGAATGCTTCAGTGGCTCGGGGCGTGGGAATGGGTTGGGTCAGGGATCAGATCAAATCCCCCCTGCCAGGGCTCTTCTGCTGCCCCCAGAGCTGCTCTCAGGACAGACCACAGGAGTTGTTGACCAGGGGCTGAGCTTCCCCCTGGAGATCCCAGTATCCCACCAAACCCCGTCCCAGTTTGCCCCAGTCAGGGCAAACCAGCCCCAGCCCTGAGATTTCCCAGCTGGGAGATGGGGAGCAGGGATTGTGGTGTCCTCATGAACATTTTGTGGCAGGGAGCTTGGGAGGGAACTGCAGCAAAGTTGGGTTTAAGGAGAGAGAAAATTTCCTGAAATGAACTGGGGGTAAATCCCTGGCACAGCTGCCCTGGCAGGGGTGGATGCCCCATCCCTGGGAACCTTCCAGGCCAGCTTGGATGGGAATGTGGATCAGTGGGAGATGTTCAGGAACCTCTGTAGGACCCACCCAGCCCAGCCCAGCCTGGGATTCTCTGAGATCCAGAATTTTTCCTGATATTCTCCAAGCTGCCTCCTCCAGAGCGTGATATTCCAACCCCTGATTGGACATTTTGACTTTTGGAGATCCTGAATTCCTGGGAGAATGAACTCCCTGACCTGCCCTGTGGGTTCATTTCCCACCACTCCACATTCCCACTTCTCCCTCTCTCCAGGTCTCTCCATTCCCTCAGGAGCTGGACCATTCTTCCTGGAATTGTTGTGTTTGGAAGTGGAGGAATCCCACCTCCCCTTCCTCTGGAATTCTCACACTGGTTGAGATATTTCTTCTCAACATTTTTATCCCAATTTTTATTCCCCTTCCAGTCCCAATTCCCCTGTTTCCAGGAGCTTTGTCCCATCCCTTCCCTCTCCTTCTTCTTCCTTTTCCTCTCCTTCTCCTTCTTCTTCATTTTCTTCTTCTTCTGAATCTTCTCCTTCAGAATCTTCAGAATCTCCTTCTTGGGAATCTTCTTTTTGGGAATCCTCCTCCTCATCATCATCATTGTTGTCATCATCAACTGAATCTTCTTCTGAATCTGAATCTTCTTCTGAATCTGAATCTTCTGAATCTTTCTTCTTTGGAATCTTCATCTTCTTCCATCTTCTGAACCTTCTGAATCTTCTTCCTGAATTTCTTCTTTTGAATCTCTCTCTCTCCTTCTAATTGTCTTCTGAATCTTCTTCTGAATCTTCTGAATATTTTCTTCATGAATCTTCTTTTGGGAATCTCTCTATCTTCTATCTTCATTTCTCTTCTAACTGAATCTGAATCTGAATCTTCTGAATCTTCTTTGAATCTTCTTCTGAATATTCTGAATCTTCTGAATCTTCTCCTTCGAATCTTTTTCTGAATTTTACTTCTGAATCTTCTTTTTGAATCTTCTTCTGAATCTTCTGAATCTTCTTCTGAATCTTCTCCTTCTGAATCTTCTGAATATTCTTCTTCTGGATTTTCTTCTTTCTGAATCTTCTTCTTCTTCTCGGAATCTTCTTCGGAATCTTCTTCAGAATCTTCTTCTCTCTCCTCCTTCTTGGAATCTCCTTCTCCTTCTCCTTCTCCTTCTCCTTCTCCTTCTCCTTCTCCTTCTCCTTCTCCTTCTCTTCTCCTTCTCCTTCTCTTCTTCTCCTTCTCCTTCTTTTTCTCTTCTCCTTTCGGATCTTCCTCAGAATCTTCTTGGGAATCATCTTCTTCTCCTTTGGCATTGTCTTTTTCTTCTCTGAAATCTCCTATTTTTGGAATCTTTTTCTCCTGCTGCTTCTCCTTCTTAGGAATTTTCCTTCTTTCCCATCCCTTGGCTTTTCCAGTTGCACACGAATTTCCCTGTGGGTTTTTTTTTTTTTTTCCAGGACAGGGAGCTGCAGGAGTTTTTTTTTTGGTGGGATCTCTGTAGGATGTTGTTCCTGTCCCTCTCTCCTCCTGCCTCACAAAAATCTGGGAATCCTCCTGCAGGGAATGTGAGCTGCAAACCTCTCCTTGAAGAGGGAGTATCCATGAAATCCCAGGGTGAAATCCAAGGAGTGATTGCCTTAAACACCAAAAACAACAAAAAACCAAAAAAAAATTCCACCAAAATCACCAAAAATATTGGGAAATAGAGTTTTCCCGAGATCTTTGGGGTGAAAGTCTCTTTGTAAAGATTTTGAGGAAGCTTTTCTTCCCTGGTGTGAAACTTTTGGGAATAGGCTGAGGGAAGTGATTTGGCTGCCCCAAAATCAGGGAAGGGATTTGTGGGAATGGGAGAAAGGGAATGGTTGGAGGATTTTATTGTCAGGGCTAAAGATTCAGGAGAGTGAGAGAGAATCCTGGGCTGTGCAGTGCTGAGGAGAACTCTTTGATTTTGGAAAAATATGGGATCCCTTTAGAGGAGCAGGGATTTGTTTGGTTTTTCCCTTCACAGGGAACAATTTCATCCCAATATTCCATCTCTGCCTGTCCCCTTTTCCCACTGGAGCCATTCCCTGGCTCCTGCCCCTCCAGCCCTTATCCCAAATTCCAGCTCTCCTGGAGCCCCTGCAGGGACTCTGAACATTCCCTGGAATTCTCCCTGCTCCAGGGGAACATTCCCAGCTCTCCCAGAGCTGAGAGACTCCACAATCCTGGAATTTCCTTGGAAGTTCCTTCAACCCCATCCATGGGCAGGGACCCCTCCCACTGTCCCAGGCCTCCATAAAGTCCTGGAAGTCTCCTACAGAATTCCAGAGCTCCTCTTTTCCCAACATTTTTCTGGAGCCACCCTCGCTCCCAGAGGCACAAGAAGAACCAGAGCCTGCTGCCCAAGGGGCTCTGGGAAAGTCCCCGTTCCCCAAATCCCACGGTTTTCCCTAAATCCAGGTCCCCAGGGTTTTTATTCCACCTTCAGGAATCCCCCTGAACATTCCTGCAGCAGGGAAAGAGTTTCCCATCAATTCTTTCCCATCAATTCTTTCCCATCAATTCTTTCCCATCAATCCATGTTTTTTAAGGATGCCTGGAAAAGAGAAAAGACATTTTCCTGCTGCTCCCTGAGGGTTTGGGGCCGAGCAGGACCCCAATCTCAAATCTCTGGAGCCCAGCAGGAAAACCAGGAGCACATTTTTGGTGTCTCCTCCCATGGCAGCTCCCAGTTTTCCACCAGGAAATCCAGGATCTCTCCGAGTTAGGGCAGGGTCTCATCCACAGCCACATTTTCCTGAATTTCTCCCCCCTGGAACTGTGGGAAACCTCTCCCCATTCCTCAAATCCCACGGTTTTCCCCTAAATCCAGGTCCCCAATTGCTTCCCAAGGTTTTTATTCCACCTTCAGGAATCCCCCTGAACGTTCCTGCAGCAGGGAAAGATTTCCCATCAATTCTTTCCCATCAATTCTTTCCCATCAATTCTTTCCCATCAATCCATGTTTTTTAAGGATGCCTGGAAAAGGGAAAAGACATTTTCCTGCTGCTCCCTGAAGGTTTGGGGCCGAGCAGGACCCCAATCTCAAATCTCTGGAGCCCAGCAGAGCCACATTTTCCTGAATTTCCCCCCCCTGGAACTGTGTGAAACCACTCCCAAAGCAGGGGAAAAAAAAAATGGGATTTATGCCCTCTGGAGATTCCCAAGCTTTGGAAGCAGCATCACCTTAAAGCAGGAGGGATTTGGGAGCAGGGAGTGGAGCCAGCCCCGAAATGAGCTGGGAGGCTTTGGGATGAAATCCTGGTTTCTATTTCTTCAGTGCTTTCTCTTGAAGCATCTCCAAAGCGTTTGAAGAACTTCATTAAGAGTTTGGGAGAAGGGAGGATCTCTCTTTTCCACTCCACTTGGAAAGGGAAGAAAAAAAAGGCAGCTTGGGATTTGTTGGGAGGATGAGGAGGCTCCAGGTCCTTGGAGATTTTTTTTTTTTTTTTCCCTGATTATTTGCAGAAGGAAAACTTTGGGGCTTCTTCTGGCAGGGGCTGGCCCAGCCACTGTGTTGGGGGTGGAAAATAAAGGATATTTTTTAGGTGGGATTTTTCCCTGCATCCAATTCCTGGGAGCTCTGGGCAGTTCCAGCAGTGCTGCACTTGGATTTGGGACGAGGCAGGAAAATGTTTTTGGGGAATTGCCTCCTCTCATTCTCTCCCTCAGCTGTCAACCTGGAATAATCTGAGTTTTGTGCTGCTGGGGTGGACAGGGAATAAATATCCCGGTAGAATTCCGCAGGAGTTAAGGGGATTCTCCCTCTCCCAGTTAGGGATGAAGTTCAGAAGGCTGGCTACAGGAATCCAGAGGAGCTCAGGATTTTGGATTCCCTTTGATCCCAGCTCCTGGGGGTTGTTCCTGCCCTTGGGAGCTCCCACAGTGCCGGGTGAATTTTGGGGTTTCCCTTTTTTCCCCCTTTCCTGCCATTCCTGCCATCTCTGCCCCCATCCCACGAGTTCCTCTGGGAGTTCCTCTGTCCCTGCTGCAGAGCAATTCCCAGGGGAATCTGGGACCTCCACAAGGTCCAGGAGAGGCTGGAGCAGCCCCAGAGCCTCTGCCCTGGCTGTGGGGCAGCAAGGGCAGCTGGGCTTCCCGGAAAACAATTCCCTGGGAGCTGGGGGGAACCTTTGGGGCTGGGTCTGGATCTCCTGTGGGATCCAGAGAGATCCCAGGATGGAGTGGGAGGGAAGGGACCTAAAATCCCATCCATTCCCACCCCATCCATGGCAGGGGCAATTCCCACTGTGCCAGGGCAGCCAGCCTGGCCTGGCACACTGCAGGGATCCTCTGGGAATTCCATGCCAGCCCCTGCCCACCCTCCCAGCCACCAATTCCTGCCCCACATCCCACCCCAAACATCCTCTTGGCCCCTTGCAAACCATTCCCTGGCTCCTGCCATTCCAGCCCCTCTCCAGCTCTCCTGCAGCCCCTCCAGGCCCTGCCAGGGCTCCCAGCTCTCCCAGGATTTTTCCCTTCTCCAGGGGAACATTCCCAGCTCTGCCAGCCTGGCTCCATGGCACAGGGGCTCCACAATCCTGGGATGGCTTGGCTGGGAAGGGACCTTCAAGATCCCAATCCCTACCCCAGCCATGGGCAGGGACAATTCCCACTGTGCCAGGGGGATCCAGCCTGGCCTGGGATAATCCAGGGATTCTCTGGGAATTCCATGGCAGCCCCTGCCCACCCTCCCAGCCACCAATTCCTGCCCCACATCCCAGCCCCAGCTCCCCTTTCCCACTGCAGCCATTCCCTGTGTGCTGCCCCTCTATTCCTTGGCCCCAGCCCCTCTCCAGCTCTCCTGGAGCCCCTGCAGGCACTCCCAGCATTCCCGGGAATTCTTCCTGCTCCAGGGGAACATTCCCAGCTCTCCCAAGCACAGGGGCTCCACAATCCTGGGATGGGTTGGGAAGGACCTGAATTCCCATTCCCACCCCAACTCCTTCCCCTATCCCAGGTGCTCCAAGCCCCAGGGATCCAGGGCAGCACAAACAGGAATTGCTGGGAATAATCCAAGTGGGGTCCCTGCTCTTGACCAGGGACACAATTCCCACCTTTCCCTTGGGATCAGGGTTGGGCTCAGCCATTCCAGCCTCACCCTCTCCATCCCAAATCCTCTCCCAAGGTTTTTTTCCCATCCTTTCCCCTCCCAGCCAGGATTTGGGCTGGGTTGCCCTGATCCAGCTCCAGCCCCTGATCCTGGTGGGTTTTTCCCTCTCCCCCACCTCAGAGGGTTTCCTGTTCTTTTCCCAAACCTTTTCCCACCCGGATTTGTGTCCCTGCCCTCCCTGGGATCTGGAGCCCCCCTTGGGAAAATCAGGTGCAGCCCCAGGAGCTCCAGGTGCAGGCAGAGCCCTGGAATCCCTTTGGAATTTTCACCTTCCTACCCCCATCCTGCAAGGAGAGGAGAATTCCCTGGAAAAAAAAAAAAGAAAAAAAAGGGATTTTTTTTTTCCCTGTGTTGGCAGCAGGTGGAGTTGGTCACCTGGAAAAGAGGTGGCTCCATAAAATCTGCTCCTTCCCCAGGGATTCCACACGTGGGGCCTCAGCAGAGACCTCCCAGCTCCACTTTTCCCTTTTTCCAAAAAAAACCCCCATAAACCCAAATTGGAAAGGCCTGGAGGAGAGGTGTGAGATTTTTTCCATGGTTTTATTTTATTTTATTTTATTTTATTTATTTTATTTTTTTTTATATATTTGCAGACTCACTTTTTTTATATATATATATATTTTTTTTAAAAAAACCTTAATAGATTTATAATACTCAGCTCCCTTGATTTGCTTCCATAAAATTAACCAGTAAATTTCAAATGGAAAAAAAAATAAAAAAATAAAAAAAAGCCCCTAATAGGAACCACCTTGTCCAAGGCTGGAATGCTGCTGTTTTTCAGGGAAGGTGCACCAGGACATTTTTCCCCTCTTGCCAGGTTTTCTCCTGGAATGCCACATGTTGGAGGGATATAAAACTTTTACTAACGAGAACTTGGAGGAATTCTGACTTTCTAATTGCCCCTTTTTAAATTTATTTTATTTTATTTTATTTTATTTTTGATTTTCCCGGTACGAGCTGCTGTTTATTTTGGGCTCTTAAAAAAGCAGGATTGTAATTTTGGAAGTCTGGGGAGTTTCCAAGGGGTGGGAAGGATCCAGGCTGGTGGCCAGGGAAGGGCTCTGCTGGTTTTCCTGGGAATTTGGGTGCTGCAAATCCTGCCCAGTGCAGTGGGATTTGGTTGGGATTTTATTCTCTGGATGTTTTCTGGATTTCAGCCAGGATTTGATCCCCAGGAAGAGGCCAGGCTGTTCCTGGGGGATGGAGAATTCTGGGATCAGGGATGGTCCCAGTGGGAGTGGAGGATCCCAGGAAAAATGGGAATTGTTGGGATGCGGGGTAGAACAAATGGGAATTGGGATCTGGGGCAGAACAAATGGGAATTGGGATCTGGGGCAGAACAAATGGGAATTGTTGGGAATGTGGGGCAGAACAAATGGGAATGTTGGAATGTGGGGTAGAACAATGGGAATTGTTGGAATGTGGGGTAGAACAAATGGGAATTGTTGGAATGTGGGGCAGAACAAATGGAAATTGGGATCTGGAGTAGAAGAAATGGGAATTGTTGGGATCAGGGGTGGAACAAATGGGAATTGTTGGGATCTGGGCAGCACAAATGGGAATTGTTGGGGTCCTGCTGCCAGAGCGCTGCCCTTGTCCTGCCCAGGGAATGCTGAACTGGGAAATCCCTGATTCAGGCTGGGTTAAATCCCTGGATTCAGGCTGGGTTAAATCCCTGGATTCAGGCTGGATTAATCCCTGGATTCAGGCTGGATTAAAGCATGGATTCAGGCTGGATTAAATCATGGATCCAGGCTGGATTAATTCATGGATCCAGGCTGGATTAATTCATGGATCCAGGCTGGATTAATTCATGGATCCAGGCTGGATTAATTCGTGGATCCAGGCTGGATTAATTCGTGGATCCAGGCTGGATTAATTCATGGATCCAGGCTGGATTAATTCATGGATCCAGGCTGGATTAATTCATGGATCCAGCCTGGATTAATTCATGGATCCAGGCTGGATTAATTCATGGATCCAGGCTGGATTAATTCATGGATCCAGGCTGGATTAATTCATGGATCCAGCCTGGATTAATTCATGGATCCAGCCTGGATTAATTCATGGATCCAGCCTGGATTAATTCATGGATCCAGGCTGGATTAATTCATGGATCCAGGCTGGATTAATTCGTGGATCCAGGCTGGATTAATTCATGGATCCAGGCTGGATTAATTCATGGATCCAGGCTGGATTAATTCATGGATCCAGCCTGGATTAATTCATGGATCCAGGCTGGATTAAATCATGGATCCAGGCTGGATTAATTCATGGATCCAGCATGGATTAATTCATGGATCCAGCCTGGATTAACCCCTGTTTTGCTGACCCTCCACGGAGAATGACCCTGGCTCTGTCCTGCAGGAATTGTCCCTGCTCTGACGATGATCCTGGCACCCCTCTGGATGGCTGGAACAGCGAGGGGAAAGAAAAGGGAAAACCCCCAACCCTTTTCCAGGGCTTTTTTTTTTCCATGTCTAAAAAATTCCCTGTGTAGTTTCCCCAGCTGCCTTAAGAGGGCAGATCAGGTCCGGGGAATAACGGCACCGGCACACTCGATATTCCAGGGGGTGGATCCACGAGAACAGGCAGGGAATTTTATATTTTCATTATTATTTATTTTTTTTTTTTTTTATTTCCGCATCTTAATTTGAATTCTGCTCTCACCTGTGGCGCTTCCAGGGGTGACCGTGGAGTGGAATTTACGGCCGCGAGATGAGCGCGGGTTTTGATTTTTCTTTCCAGGGCTCGGTCCTAAAAAAATTGCGGCTCGAGTGAAATATTAAGCGAGGGCTGCAGGGAGGGGAAAAAAAAAAAAAAATCCTGGGAACATGCTGTGGGAGAGGGGGAATTATGTAATGTGTTGAGTAAGTTCGTTTTTTTTTTTTTATGTTAAAAACGACCACAAAAAGCGGCTTCAGTCGGGGGAGTTGGTTTTGGAGAGCAGCGCTGAGTGCTGGGTGTATAATTTCATTTTTTTTTTCCCTGCTCTAATCTCTCCTCCGAATCCCCAACCCTCACACCCCAGTGCTTAGGGATGAAAAAAATGTATTTATCGAGAGAACATTCCCCATTATCAGAGGGATCTTTGTGAAGTGAAGGCAGGGGGATGAAACCGAAGCTCTTTTTTTTTTAGGGGGGGGGGAGAAGCTGGAAGTTTTCATGTTGGGATTAAATATTCCTTAAAGTCACCGCGCTGGGCGAGGCAGGGCTTGGATAATTCTGGGATTAATTAAAGCCAGTGCGAGCCGAGCCGTGCTCTGCTTTCTTCTGCTGCTCCCCGAAGCTCAGGGATGCTGGGGAAGATGATTATTCCTGAAAAAGTCGTTTTGTTCTCTTTGTGGCTCAGCCCCGTTGGCAGCTGCTTTGTGGGTTTCTCGTCAAAAAAAAAAAAATACAAAAAAAAAAACAAACCAGAGGGGTTATTCCCAAACAGAATGAAAAGGGCTTTGTTCCAACGAGGATTTATCCTCTTTTTCTAAAAAAAAAAATCAATGTTTTTAAGATCTCGTGAAAGTGGAGATGTGCAGGATGAGTGGGGGATCTTTGGGTTTTAGGGCTCAGCCTTTCCTTGGGATCTCTGCCTGGATTCCTCCTAAAAATTTTGATGGAAAATGGGGAAAATGAAAGAAATAAAAGGGACTGAGCAATGCCTGGGGGGCTGGGGGCTGTTCCCGACTCCAGGCTGTTTGCTATTTTATCAGCAGCAGCCCCAGCACTCCGGGCTCTGCACCAGCTCAGCCTGAGGGACAAAAGGCACCAACACCCGGGATCCAGGTTCTCCTAAGGATAATCCACCATTATTTCCATTTTCCTGCCAAGAACCAGCTCAGTTTCGGTGCCCGTGGCTCTGCCCTGTGCCAGTTGTGCCCGAGGGTCCCGAGCCCCCCAGCCTGCAGGGCAGGGAGGGCAGGGGGCAGCAGCAGGAACCCCCAAACCCACCAGGGTCCCCCCTTGTCTGCACCCACTGCCCCCCCTGAGCGACCCCACGCTCTCGGTGCCTCCCCCTGGGAGCAGGGACACTCTGTGCTCCTGGACAACGGACACTCGGGAAAATTCTGTTCCCTCCCCGAGGCTGGGCAGCCCTTGCCATGGGGGAAGGTTCCCAGTGGCCTTTGCCAGGGCTTGGAGCCCTGGGAACACGCTCGGGAATATTCTCTGGGCTCCAGCAGTGACCCTCAGCTCCTCAAGCCCTGCCTGGGATCCGGGCTTCCCTAAACACCCAAACCCCTCGCTTGGATAAATCCACCCCTCCAGCCTCACAAATCCTGTGTCCAGGATGAAGATTCCAGCTGTGCCACCTCTGTCCAACCCCAGCCAGGTGAGGACAGACCCCAGGGTGAATTTTGGGAAGCTCTGCAGGTGGAACCCAGCCTGGAGCTTCCCGAGGGATTGCTCAGGACGTGGCTCCCTCGGGATCTTTGGCCTGACCTGTGCCATTCCCAAAAAGTGCAGCAGCTTGGGAGGAAAGGGCAAAAAAAGTTAGGAAAAGTTTTCCATCTGCTGCCAAAGAGAGCCCAGAGATTTCTATTTGCATCCTGGTATTTGGCAAAGGCAGGGAATATTTCCTAGCGAAAATCTTAAAAAAAAAATAATAATAAAAATAAAATCGACGTGCACTGGAATATTCTCTGGGCTCCTACAGGAGGAATTCACTGATTGGATCTGCAATCCTTTAGGGAATGAACATCAATAAAAGGGGGAAGAGCAACAGAGCAGGAAGGGAGAGAGAAAATTCCTGGAAAGGGGAAGCAAAGAGGGCAGAGAGGGGAGAAAAAGATGGGATTGGGGGATTTGCACAACTGGAGGCAGCAGGAAAAGGGAAATGGGAGCAGAAGTGCTGCACCTGGCAGGGCTGGGCTGGAGCTGAGGGACAAAGGGGAGGGCAGAGGCTGCACCTGGGACAGGCAACAAATCCAGGCTGGGAGGGGAATAGAATTCTGGGATGGAATTCACAGAGAATCCCTGGAGCCCTGGCAGTGTCCCAGGCCAGGCTTGGATCCCCTGGCACAGTGGGAATTGTCCCTGCCCATGGCTGGGGTGGGATTGGGATCTTGAAGGTCCCTTCCCAGCCAAGCCATCCCAGGATTGTGGAGCCCCTGTGCCATGGAGCCAGGCTGGCAGAGCTGGGAATGTTCCCCTGGAGAAGGGAAAAGTGTCGGGAGAGCTGGGAGCCCCTGGCAGGGCCTGGAGGGGCTGCAGGAGAGCTGGAGAGGGCCTGGAATGGCAGGAGCCAGGGAATGGTTTGCAAGGGGCCAAGAGGATGTTTGGGGTGGGATGTGGGGCAGGAATTGCTGGCTGGGAGGGTGGGCAGGGGCTGGCATGGAATTCCCAGAGAATGCCTGGATTATCCCAGGCCAGGCTGGCTGCCCTGGCACAGTGGGAGGTGGCCCAGGGTGATTTTTAAAATTTCTTTCTCTCCCAACCATTCCCTGAGGATTTCCCTTTGGTCCATAGCCCTGGAGCTCCTGGCACCTCGAGGGAACATCCCTGGAAAAACATTCCTGGAAAAACATTCCTGGAAAAACATTCCTGGAAAAACATTCCTGGGAAAACCAGGGCAAGGGGATGTCAGGACTCCTGCAGGTTCTTCCCAGACACGTGGAACATTCCAGATCCCATCTCCAGGTGCCAGCCTGGCTCGTGTCCCGTTAGGATCCTGTTATCCCAAATTCCCGTGGGAATGGCTGAGGATATTCCAGCTGCAGGGCTGGAATCCTACAATCTAAACTGAAACACTTCCAGGCTGTCCTGTGGAAAACCCCAAACCCTCTCTGCTCCAGGATTGACCACTCTGGGCTTTTCCTGGGATTTCCCTGTGAGCTGCAGGAGAATTTGGATCATCCCAGGGGGAGCTCTGACCATGGGCAGCTCCTCTGAATCCTTCAAAAATAAAAATAAACCAAACCCAGGCCGGGCTGGGAAATGGAAATAAAGCAGAATCTCGACAGGAACCTTTATCTGCCTTCCCAGAGCCGGGCAGGGCGTGGGGGCAGCACTTTGGGAATTCCCACCGGGAATTGCAGCCTGGGATCCTCTGGGGGGGGTCAGGGATGGGGGGAGCAGCCAGGAGTGCTCATAGTGAAATTCTTTATTTCATTATCTATTCTATATTTTATCTGTTCTATATTTTATTCTATATTTTTATCTATTCTATATTTCATTATCTATTCTATATTTCATTATCTCTTCTATATTTCATTATATATTCTATATTTTATTATATATTCTATATTTCATTATCTATTCCATATTTCATTATCTATTCTAAATTTTATTATCTCTTCTATATTTTATTATCTATTCTATATTTTATTCTATATTATCTCTTCTATATTTTATTATCTATTTTACATTTTATAATCTATTCTCTATTTTATAATCTGTTCTTATTTTATAATTGTTCTCTATTTTATAATCTATTCTCTATTTTATAATCTGTTCTCCATTTTATAATCTATTCTCTATTTTATAATCTGTTCTCTATTTTATAATCTGTTCTCTATTTTATAATCTAGTCTCTATTTTATAATCTAGTCTCTATTTTATTGTCTATTCTATATTTTTTCCCTGACTATCTCCCCCCATCCCTTCCCCATCCCCGCTGACACTCCCAGGTTATTTTGGGAATAATCAAACACAACATTCCATGAATGGACAAAAAAATCTCATTATTATTCCCATTGACCAATCCCACCAGTCAGACCAGCGCCCTTGAAGATTTCTCCTTTTTCACCAATTTCTCTGATCAACAACCCAAAAAACCCCAGCCCTGTTTGCTGTGCCTGGGCTGCTGGGCAGAGCAGAGCCAGGATGGGAAAACCCGGGATGAGCTTGGGACATTCCTGGATGATCCCAGCTCCACCCAGGGGGCTCCAAACCCTGGCAGGGGGGGCAGAGACCCCAAGGACTCCTGGGGCTTTGAGTTTGACCCCTGGAACAAATTAAACCTTGAATGAGGAATTAAAGTCCAAAGTTTGGATGGCACAAAGTTAGATAAATCCAATTAACCTGTGAATGAGGAATTAAGTCCCAAAGTTTGGATGGCACAAAAGTTTAGATAAATTCCAATTAAACCTGTGAATGAGGAATTAAAGTCCCCAAAGTTTAGCTGGCATGGCAGCAGCAGTTGCAGAGTGGAAAGGGGAATTTTGGTGATTTTACCCTGGGGCTCAGGGGGTGAGATGCAGGGACTGGGGCGTTGTCCTGTGCTCCTTCCTTCTTCTCCCTGAGCCCATCTCCTTGGGGATGGTGGCACTGGGGATGGGATTGGAGTGGAATGGAACTGTGTGCCACAGGTGAGAGGCACTGGATCATCCCTGTCAATAAGTGACAGGGAATTTGTAGTGTAAAAATCAGTGCCTGCCCCAGGGGAGGGCAGAGAGTGTGCCTGGGGCTGAGCTGGGCACCCAGACAGGAAAGAGCTGAGAGAAGGAACAGCCAAACAACCTGGAGAGCACCAGCTGGAGACTCCTGACTCATTCTGGGACAGCTGGGTTGGGAAAAGGGATTTTTACCCATCTCGGGGTCACCCTGCCCAAAGCCACCCCCGAGATCTCCCCATTCCCCCCAGCCGGGCTCTGCAGGGATTTTCCAGCCCAGCTCTGACTCATCCCCGGGGCACAGCTCCCCCAGCCCCGAGGGATTTCACCCAGCAGTGGGAAAAAATTAAAAAATTAAAAAAAATAGGGAATTTTAAATCCTTGCCAGGAGCCAAGCAAGGGGGGAAATCTCAGTTGCAGCTCATCCCGGGGGAGTTTTAAACGCTTTATCTGCCCCAGAGCTGGGGCTGCTGGAGCATTGGAGTTGTCAGGCTGAGGGCTTTGATGTGTTTGAAATTCCCTGGGGAGCGCCCACCCTCCTCCTCCTCTTCCTCCTCCTCCTCCGTTCCCGGCTGGAAATGTGATAAATAAACTCTGGAATCGCCCGGCGGAGCTGCCTTTGAAGCTGCCCACAGATCTGGATCCCACAGAAGTGGAAATCAACACTCCGGCCAGAAAGGGCTTCGTAAAAAGTGGCTTTTTTAAAAAATTATTTATTTTTTTTTATTATTTTTGCGCAGCTGACCCGGAGGCTGCGGTTGCCCGGGGCTTTTTTTTTTTTTTTTTTTTTTTTTTTTATCAATCCTCCTGTGATAAATTTATCCTTGGAAGGGAAAGTTTGGATCATTCCCTTGTCCCCGGGTTGGAATGAGCAGCCTGGCTCCCAAACCAGCCGAGGGTTCCTGGGTTTTGGGTAAAAAAGTGAATTTCCCCAGGTACTGAACGAACGCCGAGGGTGAAACCATGGCTGAGCTCATCCCGTGGGATTGATCCCGGCCACTTCCAGCCAGGGGCAATTCCCAGTGTGCAGCCTGGCCTGGGATAATCCAGGCATTCTGTGGGAATTCCATGCCAGCCCCTGCCCACCCTCCCAGCCAGCAATTCCTGCCCCACATCCCACCCCAAACATCCTCTTGGCCCCTTGCAAACCATTCCCTGGCTCCTGCCATTCCAGGCCCTCTCCAGCTCTCCTGCAGCCCCTCCAGGCCCTGCCAGGGGCTCCCAGCTCTCCCGACACTTTTCCCTTCTCCAGGGCAACATTCCCAGCTCTGCCAGCCTGGCTCCATGGCACAGGGGCTCCACAATCCTGGAATGGCTTGGCTGGGAAGGGACCTTCAAGATCCCAATCCCACCCCAGCCATGGGCAGGGACAATTCCCACTGTGCCAGGGGATCCAGCCTGGCCTGGGACATTGCCAGGCATCCAGGGATTCTCTGGGAATTCCATGGCAGCCCCTGCCCACCCTCCCAGCCAGCAATTCCTGCCCCACATCCCATCCCAGCTCCCCTTTCCCACTGCAGCCATTCCCTGTGTGCTGCCCCTCCATTCCTTGGCCCCCATTCCTGGAGCCCCTGCAGGGACCCTGAGCATTCCCTGGGAATTCTCCCTGCTCCAGGGGAACATTCCCAGCTCTGCCACAGCACAGGGGCTCCACAATCCTGGGATGGGTTGGGAAGGACCTGAATTCCCATTCCCACCCCAACTCCTTCCCCTATCCCAGGTGCTCCAAGCCCCAGGGATCCAGGGCAGCACAAACAGGAATTGCTGGGAATAATCCAAGTGGGGTCCCTGCTCCTGACCAGGGAATATTGAGCCATAAAATCGGTGGAATTAGTCCTGGATTAAATCCAGGCTGGGAAAAGGAGCAGGAGCCGAGGGTAAATCATGGAGTGTGAGCGGAGCCAAGGGGGAATTGCATTTTCCTCCTCACACACTCAATCCCAAAAACCCACACCGGAGGAAAATCGATATTAGGGCGATCAGAGCCCGGGTGGAATTTCAATTTAACTCTGGCTGGGCCGGGGTGGGAGAGACTTTTTAGGGAATAAGGAACGGCAGGGCACCGGGGGACAGCAACGCTGCCTTTCCAAATCCTTAAATTGAACGACCTGGGATGGAGTTCGGAAAAAAAAAAACCCCAAATCCCAAATCCCAACCCCCTGGCAGTGCCGGGCCGGGTTTCCTGAGCCCAGGGCGAGCTTTTGTCAGGCAAAGCTCCAGCAAATTGTCTGCTGGGATAACGCGTTAGCGCCGGGGCCGCGGCTCCACTTTGCACCTTGCAGTAATAATCCCTGCTTTTATCTGATCCCGGCGGGATTTGAGACTTTGGAATGGCTCTCTGGCCGGGCTCCAGCCCTTCTGTCAGGTTTTATTAACGTCCTTTTTTTTCCTTTTTTTTTCCTCCTTTTTTTTTTTTTCCTGTAGCCAGTCTGCCTTTTTTTTTTTTTTTTTTTTTTTTAAATCCATTTTTTTTGTCTTCCCTGAAGATTGTTTAAGGAATATGTATCCCATTCCCAGGGATGATATTTGAAAATTCGGTGTGTCAGTTCCTTAGAGGGGAGAGAGGAAGTTTTGGGAAGGGAAGTTTTGGGAATTTTTTGGAATTTTTCGGAAGGGAAGGGAAGGAAGGGAAGGAAGGAAGGGAAGGAGGAAGGGAAGGGAAGGGAAGGGAAGGGAAGGAAAGGAAAGGAAAGGAAAGGAAAGGAAAGGAAAGGAAAGGAAAGGAAAGGAAAGGAAAGGAAAGGAAAGGAAAGGAAAGGAAAGGGAGTTTCAGGGAGGCTCTGGCGTTGGGAGCGGGTGTGCAGAGTTACAAAAAGAGGAATTTTGGGGATTCCAAGGAGCTCCGACTGCCTGGATGGGGGGAAACGAATTTTCCTTATGGGGGGCCTGAAGGCAGAGCTGGAGATGCTCTGGGAGTGATCCCAGAGCTGGGAATGGTCCTGTGGATCTGGGAATGAGCTCATGGAGCTGGGAATGGTCCTGTGGAGTTGGGAATGATTCAGTGGATCTGGGAATGAGCTCATGGCATTGGGAGTGATCCTGTGGAAGTGGGAATGGTCCCGTGGAGTTGGGAATGATCCCATGGAGTTGGGAATGAGCTCATGGCATTGGGAGTGATCCTGTGGAAGTGGGAATGGTCCCGTGGTGCTGGGAATGATCCCATGGAGTTGGGAATGAGCTCATGGACCTGGGAATGAGCTCATGGCATTGGGAAGGATCCCATGGAACTGGGAATGATCCCGTGGAGTTGGGAATGATCCCGTGGAGCTGGGAATGATCTCATGGCATTGGGAATGACCCCGTGGAGCTGGGAATGATTGCAAGGTGTTGGGAATGATCTCATGGCATTGGGAACGTTCCTGTGGAGCTAGGAATGATCCCATGGAGCTGGGAATGATCTCATGGCTTTGGGAATGACCCCGTGAAGCTGGGAATGATCTCATGGCATTGGGAATGATCCTGTGGAGTTGGGAATGATCCCATGGAGTTGGGAATGGTTCCATGGAGTTGGGAATGCCTCCATGGCATTGGGAGTGATCCCATTGAGCTGGGAATGATCCCATGGAGTTGGGAATGAGCTTGTGGCATTGGGAGTGATCCTGTGGAGCTGGGAATGGTCCTGTGGAGTTGGGAATGATCCCATGGTGTTGGGAATGATCCCGTGGAGTTGTGAATGATCCAGTGGCAGTTGGAATGATCCTGTGGAGCTGGGAATGGTTCCGTGGAGTTGGGAATGTTCCCATGGCATTGGCAATGAGCTCATGGCATTGGGAGTGATCCTGTGGAGCTGGGAATGGTCCTGTGGAGTTGGGAATGATCCCATGGTGTTGAGAATGATCCCATGGAGTAAGGACTGACTCCATGGTGTTGGGAGTGACTCCCTGGAGCTGGGAATGACCCCACAGCTTTGGGAATGATCGAAATCCACGGCAGGGCTGCTCTGCTGCAGCTCATCCCGGGGAGGTGCTGGGAACGAGCTGGGGGTGGGAGCAGGGAGTTCCTTTGGATCATCCCAAATTTCTCCGGAGCTGCTTCCTCTGGGCCTCCCCCCAGCTCTGCCTCGGGGGCTGCACCAAGAAAATTGGATATTCCTCACTTCTGGGCCACCTCAGTCCCCATTCCTGCCGGGAGCAGGGGGCTGGGAATGCTCTCCTGGAGGTGGAAAAGCCATTCCCGTTCCTCCTGGCTTTGGGATCAGCCCTTCATCCCTGCTGCAGTCGGGATTTGGCTCTGCTGTTCCCAGGAAGGGAAGAGAACAAACCCCCAGTGACTGCATGCGAGGCCATCCAGGCAGAAATCCCTGGAAAATCTCCTCTAATTTAAAATTCCCCCCCAAAAAAAATCCCAAAAAGATTCCTGAAGGTCCAAATAGCTCCTGGTTGGCTGGAAACCTTTTGTGCCATCGGGATCGTGCTCTGGCTGCTTTTTAGGATATCTGGCAGCTGGGACATGGAATTTTTTCCCTTTTTTTTTTTTTTTTTTTGTTCATTCAGAGGATTCCCAGAGAAGCTGGGGCTGCTCCTGGAAACCTGAGAGTGTCCAGGGCTGGGTTGGACACTGGGGTTGGGAGCACCCTGGGATAGTGGGAGGGATCCCTGGGAATGGGATAGGATGAGTTTTATGGTCCCTTCCACCCAAACCATTCCTGGATTCTGTGGTTTTTCCCAGCTGGTGCTTGGACTTTAATCCAGGTCAGAATTCTTCCCTCCATAAATCAATTTATTTGCATCAAAAGTGCAAAAATCAAAGAGTAGGGGGGAAAATTCCATGTGGGGCTCCTTTGTCCTGGAGCGATGCCGGAGGGACAGATTTCCTTGATTCCTAAATAACTTATAAACTAAATAACAAATACTGGAATTTATCCATATTTGGTTTGCATCCTATGGATATCCACACCTGGCCACGTCCTGCTGTGCTCCCACAGCAGAGCTGCACCCAGGGAAGACAAATCCTGGAAAACAGAGCTGGGTGAGGTGTCCCTGGGAATGGGATGGGATGAGTTTTATGTTCCCTTCCACCCAAACCATTCCTGGATTCTGTGCTTTTTCCCAGCTGGTGCTTGGACTTTAATCCAGGTCAGAATTCTTCCCTCCATAAATCAATTTATTCCGCATCAAAAGCGGATCTGGAAAACAGAGGTGGGAGATCCTTGGATCCTCAGTGGCACCAATTCCGTGCCCACCCTTCCAGGGCTGGCAGCAGCATCCTGCAGCAATTATCCCGAATTCCCCTCTCCCTGCAGCGATTATCCCAAATTTCCCTCTCCCATGACCGCTCCACCCTGCTTAACGAGCCGCGTCCAGCTCGGGGCTCCGTCCAGAGCTTCGCCTTTTCCCACCCTTTGATCTTCCCTCTGCAGAAGGAGGAGGATGAAAGGATCCGGGATGAGCCCGGGACATTCCTGGGTGATCCCAGCCCCACCCAGGGGGCTCCAAACCCTTCCAGGGGGGGCAGAGACCCCAAGGACTCCTGGGGCTTTGAGTTTGACCCCTGGAACAAATTAAACCTGTGAATGAGGAATTAAAGTCCCCAAAGTTTGGACGGCACAAAAGTTTAGATAAATTCCAATTAAACCTGTGAATGAGGAATTAAAGTCCCCAAAGTTTGGATGGCACAAAAGTTTAGATAAATTCAAATTAAACCTGTGAATGAGGAATTAAAGTCCCCAAAGTTTAGCTGGCATGGCAGCAGCAGTTGCAGAGTGGAAAGGGGAATTTTGGTGATTTTCCCATGGGGCTCAGGGGTGAGATGCAGGGACTGGGGCGTTGTCCTGTGCTCCTTCCTTCTTCTCCCTGAGCCCATCTCCTTGGGGATGGTGGCACTGGGGGATGGGATTGGAGTGGAATGGAACTGTGTGCCACAGGTGAGAGGCACTGGATCATCCCTGTCAATAAGTGACAGGGAATTTGTAGTGTAAAAATCAGTGCCTGCCCCAGGGGAGGGCAGAGAGTGTGCCTGGGGCTGAGCTGGGCACCCAGACAGGAAAGAGCTGAGAGAAGGAACAGCCTGGAGAGCATCAGACTTCCCACTCATTTTTCCATCAGCAGGGCTTGGAGACAGCGGAATTTATATATTATATGATATATGATATATGATATATGATATATGATATATATGATATATATGATATATGATATATATTATATTTTATATATTTATATATTATATTATATATTTACACAAAGCCACCCCCGGGAGAGCAGGATAAGCGGATCCAATGGGTTTATGGAGCAGCTTTTGGGGCAATTCCCAGCGGGATTTATATAATATTTTATATATTTATGCACAGCCACTCCTGGAAGAGGATGGCCGGATCCAATGGGTTTATGGAGCAGCTCTTGGGCAATTCCCAATGGGATTTATATAATATTTTATACATTTACACAAATCCACCCCCGGGAGAGCAGGATAAGCGGATCCAGCGGGTTTATGGAGCAGCTTTTGGGGCAATTCCCAGCGGGATTTATATAATATTTTATGTATTTATACAAATCCACCCCCGGGAGAGCAGGATAAGCGGATCCAGCGGATCCAGCGGGTTCCGATCCCGGCCCTTTGTTGTGTTCAATCCCGGTTTGAAATCCCAATTCCCTTGGTGGGATTCTGGATGGCTCAAGGGCCTTTTCCAGGGAGCGCTGCCTCTGAATTCCGAGCGCCGAACTGTTCCCGGCGGATCCGCTCCTGACGGATCCTCCCGACCTTGCCCGGCGGGGATTCCTTGGCAGAATTCCGTTGTTGGGATTTATCCCCTCTCGAGGGATGGCCCTGGCTCCTTCGGGAGGATGCTCCTGCTTTGCAGCCCACAGAGGTCAAGGTTGGGCTGTGGGAGAAGGGAGCCCGCAGGGATAACGCGTCCCAATCCCGGGAATGCGCTCCGGGAATCGCGCCGTGCACGGAGCGGTGGTGTTAATTGATTAATGGATTAATTAATGCATCAATTATTATTAATGCATCGGGGTGGGCAGCGCTTGGAGGTGGGGTTGGAAAGGAGGGGATTGCAGTGCCTGGATTTTCCAAGGGATGGGATCTCCACACCTGGATTTTCCAAGGGATGGGATATTCGTGCCTGGATTTTCCAGGGATGGGATGTCTGTGCCTGGATTTTCCAGGAATGGAATCTCCACACCTGGATTTTCCAAGGAATGGGATATCTGTGCCTGGATTTTCCAGGAATGGGATCTCCACACCTGGATTTTCCAAGGAATGGGATATCTGTGCCTGGATTTTCCAGGAATGGGATCTCCACACCTGGATTTTCCAAGGAATGGGATATCTGTGCCTGGATTTTCCAGGAATGGGATCTCCACACCTGGATTTTCCAAGGATGGGGTCTCTGTGCCTGGATTTTCCCAGGGATGGGATCTCCACACCTGGATTTTCCCAGGGATGGGATCTCCACACCTGGATTTTCCAGAAGTGGGATATCCATGTCTGGATTTTCCAAGGGATGGGATATCTGTGTCTGGATTCTCCAAGGGATGGGATGTCTGTGCCTGGATTTTCCAGGAATGGAATCTCCATGCCTGGATTTTCCAAGGGATGAGATCTCTGTGCCTGGATTTTCCCAGGTATTGGATCTCCACACCTGGATTTTCCAGGGATGGAATATCTATGTCTGGATTTTCCAGGAGTGGGATATCCATGTCTGAATTTTCCAGGAATGGGATCTCCACACCTGGATTTTCTCAGGAATGAGATCTTCATGCCTGGATTTTCCAGAGATGGGATATCTATGTCTGGATTTTCCAAGGGATGGGGTCTCCGTGCCTGAATTTTCCAAGGGATGGGATATCTATGTCTGGATTTTCCAGGAATGGAGTCTCCATGCCTGGATTTTCCCACGGATGGGATCTCCACACCTGGATTTTCCAGAGATGGAATCTCCATGCCTGGATTTTCTCAGGAATGAGATCTTCATGCCTGGATTTTCCAAGGATGGCATATCTATGTCTGGATTTTCCAGGAATGAGATCTCTGTGCCTGGATTTTCCCAGGGATGGGATCTCCACACCTAGATTTTCCCAGGGATGGGATCTCCACACCTGGATTTTCCAGGAATGGGATCTCCACACCTGGATTTTCCAGGGATGGGATCTCCACACCTGGATTTTCCAGGGATGGACTCTCCACACCTGGATTTTCCAAGGATGGAGTCTCTGTGCCTGGATTTCCCAGGGATGGGATCTCCACACCTGGATTTTCCAGGGATGGACTCTCCACACCTGGATTTTCCAGGGATGGGCTCTCCATGCCCTGCTTGGATTTCAGGATTCCTCAGATGTAGGAATCACTCCAGTGCTCGGTCCCTGGTGGAATTTTGCTTCCCAAGGAGATTCCAAAGGGATTCCGAGGCTGCCAAAACCCAAAGCTGCTCCTGAATTATTTTTCGGGGGGAATGTCAAAACTTCCAAGAGCTGGGAAGGGAATTTCCTGGGATGTTTGCACAGGGACAGAGCTTTGTGCTCTCTGCAGTTCAGGCAGCAGGAGTAACGAACAACAATTAACGGTTTTAATTGGAATTAATGATCTCACCAGGATTTATGGATTTCCTGCTTCCCTCGGGATCCAGGCTGTCACATTCCCACAGGGAAGGGGATGGGTCCCTTCTGCCACCTCCAGAATTCCGGGATGTCCAGGAGCTACCTGGGCTTGTGGGAAGTGTCCATGCCCATGGAATGAGAGGATCCATCATGAGGATCCATGATTCCATAATTCCCAGGATGTCCAGGATCTACCTGGGCTTGTGGAATGTGTCCATGCCCATGGAATGAGAGGATCCTTAGGATCCCATCCATGATTCCATGATTCCCAGGATATCCAGGATCTACCTGGGTTTATGGGAAGACATCCATGCCCATGGAATGAGAGGATCCTTAAGATCCCATCCAGGATTCCCAGGATGTCCAGGATCCACCTGGGCTTGTGGAATGTGTCCATGCCCATGGAATGAGAGGATCCATCATGAGGATCCATGATTCCATGATTCCCAGATTATCCAGGATCTACCTGGGCTTGTGGAATGTGTCCATGCCCATGGGATGAGAGGATCCTTAGGATCCCATCCATGATTCCATGATTCCCAGGATATCCAGGAGCTACCTGGATTTGTGGGAATGCATCCATGCCCATGGGATGAGAGGATCCATCATGAGGATCCATGATTCCATGATTCCCAGGATATCCAGGATCTACCTGGGTTTATGGGAAGACATCCATGCCCATGGAATGAGAGGATCCTTAAGATCCCATCCAGGATTCCATGATTCCCAGGATCTACCTGGCTTGTGGGAAGTGTCCACACCCATGGAATGAGAGGATCCATCATGAGGATCCATGATTCCCTGATTCCCACACCCCTGATATGGGGAGAAATCCTCAAAATCTGTGTCTGAACCCCTAAAATTCCAGGTTTTCCACCTGTTTACATTCCAGTTCCACCAGCACACCAACCCACCACCTCCACATCCACGGGGTTGACCTTTTTTCCCTGCTTTTAGCCGGGATTTGGACCCTGGGATTTTTTTCCCATTCCTCATCCTTCCGTTGGAATTCCATCAACTCTGGAACAACCTGGGCTGCGCTTTTCCTGTGAAAATAAAATAAAAAAAACCCGGGAATTTTCACAGGAGGACAGAGCGTGACCTCCACTGCCAGACAGCCCCCAAATCCCTGGAATTCCCAGCCCTGGGTTTTGTTTTTCCCGGAGCACCTTTTCACAGCTCCTTCCGCACATGAAGCCTCCGGGGCTCCCACGGAAACGATCCCGGGATTCTCTGGGATCCACATGTGGAAAAGAGGGAAAGCCCAGCAGGTCAGGAGCTCCCTGAGCCTGTGACAGTGTGGCAGCACAAGCTCTTGGAATTTTTTGGGATTTTTTTGGGATTATTTGGGATTTTTGGGGGGATTTTTTGGATTTCTTTGGGATTTTTGGGGGGATTTTTTGGGGATTTTTTGGGATTTTTTTGGGGATTTTTTTGGGGGATTATTCTGGGATTTTTTGGGGATTATTTGGGATTTATTTGGATTTTTTTTTATTTTTTGGGGATTTTTTGGGGATTTGGGGGGGATTTAGTGGAGATTTTTTGGGATTTTTTTGGGGATTTTTTGGGGATTATTTGGGATTTATTTGGATTTTTTTTTTTGGGGGGGGATTTTTTTGGGATTTTGGGGGGGATTTAGTGGAGATTTTTTGGGATTTTTTTGGGGATTTTTTTTGGGATTATTTGGGATTTATTTGGATTTTTTTATTTTTTGGGGATTTTTTTTGGATTTTGGGGGGATTTAGTGGAGATTTTTGGGGATTTTTTTGGGATTTTTGGGGGATTATTTTTGGATTTTTGGGGATTTTTTTGGGATTTTTGGGGATTTTTTTTTTGATTTTTTGGGGGCGATTTTTGGGGGATTATTCTGGGATTTTTTGGGATTGTTTGGGATTTATTTGGATTTTTTTTTATTTTTTGGGGATTATTTGGGATTTTAGGGGGATTTTTTGGGGATTTTTTTTGGGATTTTGGGGGGATTTAGTGGAGATTTTTTGGGATTATTTGGGATTTTTTGGGATTTTTTTGGGATTATTTGGGATTTTTGGGGATTTTTTTTTATTTTTGGGGGGATTTTTTTGGGATTATTTTGGATTTTTTTGGGGGGATTATTTGGGATTTTGGGGGATTTTTTAGGATTTATTAGAGATTTTTGGGGGATTTTTGGGATTTTTTTTTTATTTTGGGGAATTTTTGGGGATTATTTGAGGATTTTTGGGGATTATTTGGGATTTTTGGGGATTTTGGGGGATTTCTTGGGATTTTTTTGGGATTAGTTGGGATTTTTTGAGAATTTTTGGGATTTTGGGGGATTTTGGGGGGATTTATTTGGATTATTTGGGATTTTTTTGGTTTTTTGGAGGGATTTTTTGGGGTTTTTTTTTTTGGATTTTGGGGGATTTATTGGGGATTATTTGGGATTTTTTTGGAATTGTTGGGGATTTTTTGGGATTTCTTTGGGATTTTGGGGGGATTTATTGGAGATATTTGGGGATTTTTTGGGGATTATTTTGGGATTCTTTGGGGATTATTTGGGATTTTTTTTGGATTTTTTAATTTTTTGGGGGGGATTATTTGGGATTTATTTGGGACTATTTGGGATTTTTTTGGATTTTTGGAGATTTTTTAGGGATTTTTTGGGATTTTTTTGGGATTTTTTTTTTTTTTGGATTTTGGTGGATTTTTTGGGGATTATTTGAGGATTTTTGGGATTATTTGGGATTTTTTGGGGATTTTTGGGATTTCTTGGGATTTTTTCGGGATTAGTTGGGATTATTTGGGATTTTTTTTTGATTTCTCGGGATTTTTTGGGAAGAGGCAGCAGCGTGGCTGAGTCATTGCGTAATCCCCAGGGTGGAGCTGTTGCTATCCAGGCTGGAATTCCTCCTTTTTTCCCCCCCTCTCCCTCCCGAACTCCCCGAATGAGCTCCCGGCTGGAATTTAATCCCGGGAACGCCCCGAATGAGCTGCCGGCTGGAATTTAATCCCGGGAACGCCCCGAATGAGCTGCCGGCTGGAATTTAATCCCGGGAACGCCCCGAATGAGCTGCCGGCTGGAATTTAATCCCGGGAACATTCCCGCAGGCGCAGCAGCAGAGGAACCTGGACAGCCTCGTGAGCCAGCAGCAGCCCAGGAGCAGCGGGAGCAAGAAATCCAGGAAGGAATTGAGCGCCGGCTCCGAGCCGGAGGGGAAGAACAGCAGCCCCATGTCGGAGCAGGACTCGGGAATCCTGGACGTGGAGGAGGAGGAGGAGGAGGAGGAAGAGGAGGTAACTGTGACCCCAAAGCAGGGCAGGCTGGGCTGCTCTCGGGGTTTGACACCCCCAGGAAAATAAATTATCTCTGGTGTCTGCCCCGAGATGTGACCAAAAACAGGGAAAAGCAGCTTCCAACTTAGGAACAAATGGGAAAAAAATCCTTTATTTACTCACAATATGTAAAGGAGACACACAGAGAACGGGATGAAAACCTTGGAAGCACTCCTCTTCTTTTTACTTAACAACACAGGGAGACAAAACTCAAATTCCCAGTCAAGTTGGCACCTCTCAGATAATCAATCCTCAATCCGTTATTTTCCTTCTGGTGATCATCAAGGAGAGATAGGAGTCCCTTTTCCCAACATATTGTGGCTTTTTCCTTCCATGTCCAGAGCTCTCACCACTCTGCATGGACCAGAGCTGCTCCTGGGGTTTCTCTTTTTAAAAATTCTTTGGTCAGTTCCAAAAAACCGACAGTGTTTCAGATTTTGGGACACCAGTCCCCCCCAAATTTCACCCGAGGGGTTTTGAGAACAGAGATTTTTCCTCTCCATCTCTGTTCCCACCCTCTCCCACTGCCCACTCCTGGCTCCTCTCCCCAGATGCAGTCTCTGCCTCACAGGAAATAAGATGGATCCGTGTTATCCCTGAAAATCAACCTCCTGATTGGTTTGGGTGTGATGGAGTCAGCCCTCAGGAATTGTGAGATAAGCAAGGATCGTGTTTGCATTCCTGTGTGGAAAGATCTCACCTGACGGACTTCTGGAGTGGGGATGGAGAGGTGGGAACTGCTCTGTCCAGAAACTGAGAGAGAAAAATTCAACAATGATCAGAGATTTCCTTCCTTCCTCTCCGCCTGAGCCCCTGCTGTGTGTGCTGCTGTTCCTCTCCATGTCACAGTGACAGATCCATCCATGGCCACGCAAGAAAAGTCCATCCAAGGCCATTCCATCCTCTCCTCCCTCCTAGGATTCCCCTCGGCATCCTCCGACAATCCTCCACTTGCACGAACTTCCATCACCTTTGCCCAGTTCTATTTCCCCTCTGTCTCCATCAGATCCAGGTGGATCAGCGTTTGTAAAGTTCCCATTATTTATGAGAAGGGTTCAAAGGATCACTGTTTGTAAAATTCCCATTATTTATGAGAAGGGTTCAAAGGATCACTGTTTGTAAAATTCCCATTATTTATGAGAAGGGTTCAAAGGATCACTGTTTGTAAAATTCCCATTATTTATGAGAAGGGTTCAAAGGATCACTGTTTGTAAAATTCCCATTTATGAAAAGAGTTGAAACCTTGGGCTGTGCCTGCCCGGAATTCCCACAGTTTGACTTGCCGGGTGTTTTCTCACACAATCCCCTCCTTGATCAAATTCCAAGGTGGCACAGGCACAGCCTTTCTCTCTCCAGAGGGAAAAGGGGAAAGGGCTGCCTGATTCCTCTCAGTGTTCCTGCATTTTCCCCACCCTTCCATCCTGCAGGAGATTCCTCTCCCCCTCTCTGCCCAGACCACACCGAGTGCCAATATTCCAAACCTGAGCACTCATTGCTTTGAACACCAAATCCCAAAAAATCCACTTCCTTTGCAACCACCACGGGCTGCTCCTTGCTCCTGGGGAAGGTGCACAACAGGCTGGAGAAGGTGGGATGTGTCCCAAATCCCGTTATTTTATGGCTTTGGCCCCATTCCCATCCCCAAGCTCAGCAGGGAGGGCAAAGATTTGGAACTGCCCGAGCCCAGCGTGTTGGTGCTGCTGGAAAACATCCAGAGCTCGTGGAAAAATTGATCCAAACCCCAACTTTGGGACTTTTCCTTTCTCCTGGTTTGTGCCAGGATAAGAGCTGGAAATCTGAATCCCTTGCTCTGTCCCTCTTTCCCTCCCTCCCTGCTGCTGCTCCCTGGGACTCACGGAGATTTTGGGAATCCCTTTCCCATTTGTTGAAGCCTCTTTTTTCAGGAAAATGATATTTTTAGGAACAGCCAGTCTTTGGATTTGGGATTTTTGTCACCCTGACTGTGACAGAACATCCATCCCTCATGGAAAACTTGCTCCATAACTCAATTTTATTGATCTTTTCCTTTCTCCTGGTTTTTCATCAGGCTAAGAGCTGGAAATCTGAATCCCTTGCTCTGTCCCTCTTTCCCTCCCTCCCTGCTGCTGCTCCCTGGGACTCACGGAGATTTTGGGAATCCCTTTCCCATTTGTTGAAGCCTCTTTGGTCAGGAAAATGATATTTTTAGGAACAGCCAGTCTTTGGATTTGGGGGATTTTGTCACCCTGACAAAACATCCATCCCTTATGGAAAACTTGCTCCAAATCCCAACTTTTGATCTTTTCCTTTCTCCTGGTTTTTCATCAGGCTAAGAGCTGGAAATCTGAATCCCTTGCTCTGTCCCTCTTTCCCTCCCTCCCTGCTGCTGCTCCCTGGGACTCACGGAGATTTTGGGAATCCCTTTCCCATTTGTTGAAGCCTCTTTTTCCAGGAAAATGATATTTTTAGGAACACCCAATCCATGGATTTTGGTTTTTTTTTGTCACAGGGAGGGCACCAAGGACAGGTTTCCAATTTAACCTCGGGGTTTTTCCAGTGGCTCTGAGCTTTCTGATCTCTCCCTGCAAATCCATTCCCTCTTTTTCCACGGATGGGATTTGTGGGATCAGCCCAGAGCCCTCCAGCTGCTCTGGGACCCTCGGGGGGGGCTCCCCAATCCTAGAGCAGCGTGGGATGAGGAGCTGCTGCAGGATCCTGGAGCCCTCACCTCTGGAATGTTCCCCTGGAGAAGGGAAAACTCCAGGGAATGCCTCGAGTGCCTGGGGGAGGACAGGGAATGGAATTCTCTGGGCTGCAATTCCTAGGGAATCCCTGGAGTGCCCAAGGCCAGGTTGGATGCTCCTGGGATATTGGAATTGTCCCTGCCATGGATGGGGTGGTGCTGATGATTTTTTTCAGGGTCCTTTCCCTCCCACGCCATTCCATAATTCCATGAAATCCTCATCACACAATCCCCCTTGGCTCTCATTCCCAAATTCAGGGGTTCCTCTGCTATTTCACTATCCAGCCACATCTAAAGAATTCCCATTTTAGCATTCCAGACGTGCCTGCTCCCCCCCTGAGCCAGGGCAGCGCTCCCAACAATCCATAAATCCCAATTTTTGGGAGCTGCCCCGGGCCAGTTTGGGGATTTTCTCCCTCTCCATTCCCAGAACAAAGGATTTATTCATCTGATCCCCCCCAAAAATTCCCACAATCTCATTCCCAAATCCTGTGGCAGGCACGTTCCCAGAGCTGGGAACACCCCGAGGAGAATCCCAGGAGCAGATTTAGGATTTAGGATTTAGGATTTAGGATTTAACCCCTGCAAGCCAGGACTGCCAGGGAAGGCGCCTGGAGATTCAGGATTCCAGGGGAATTCAGGATTCCAGGGGGAATTTGGGTTACCAGGATTAATTTGGGATATGAGGGTTGATTTGGGATATGGGGGTTAAACCAGGATCTGAGGGATAATTAGGGATATGAGGGATAATTAGGGATATGAGGGATAATTTGGGATATGAGGGGGAATTTGGGATATGAGGGGGAATTTGGGATATGAGGGGGAATTTGGGATATGAGGGATAATTGGGGATATGAGGGGGAATTGGGGATATGAGGGATAATTTGGGATATGAGGGATAATTTGGGATATGAGGGGGAATTTGGGATATGAGGGGAATTTGGGATATGAGGGATAATTTGGGATATGAGGGATAATTTGGGATATGAGGGATAATTTGGGATATGAGGGGGAATTTGGGATATGAGGGATAATTTGGGATATGAGGGATAATTTGGGATATGAGGGGGAATTTGGGATATGAGGGGGAATTTGGGATATGAGGGGGAATTTGGGATATGAGGGATAATTTGGGATGTGAGGGGAATTTGGGATATGAGGGGAATTTGGGATATGAGGGATAATTTGGGATATGAGGGATAATTTGGGATATGAGGGGGAATTTGGGATATGAGGGATAATTTGGGATATGAGGGGGAATTTGGGATATGAGGGGAATTTGGGATATGAGGGGGAATTTGGGATATGAGGGATAATTTGGGATATGAGGGATAATTTGGGATGTGAGGGGGAATTTGGGATATGAGGGATAATTTGGGATATGAGGGGGAATTTGGGATATGAGGGATAATTTGGGATATGAGGGATAATTTGGGATATGAGGGGGAATTTGGGATATGAGGGGGAATTTGGGATATGAGGGATAATTTGGGATGTGAGGATTCATTCGGGATTTGAGGATTCATTCGGATTTGAGGGATAATTCAGGATTCAAATAATAATTTCCCTCCCCTAAATTTGATTTTTCCACAATCCCATCCAATTAAATTTGATTTTTCCACAATCCCATCCAATTAAATTTGATTTTTCTATCATTCCATCCAATTAAATTTGATTTTTCCATCATCCCATCCAATTAAATTTGATTTTTCCACAATCCCATCCAATTAAATTTGATTTTTCCATCATCCCATCCAATTAAATTTGATTTTTTTCTCATTTCACTCCTATAAATTTGATTTTCCTACCTGCTTCCCTGAGCCCCATGCCCATTTCCCGATGATTTTTTCCCGGGAATTCCGGGATTTTCCCGTTCCAGGTGCCGGCAGCCGCCGAGCTCGTGGATTTCGCCGCCGTCTATCGCTGCCTCCACATCCACTCCGTGCTCGTGAGTGATTCCCGCATTCCCGGATTTCCCTGGAATGCGCGGCCTCGAGGGGAGGGAAAATCGGGAATTGGGGAAAATCCTGCCCGGTTCTGCCTTTGGACACGGAAGGGAAAAATGTGCTGGTGGCTTGGGAGGTTTGGTGGGAATTTATTGGGGGAAATTTGGGTTATTTTGGAATTTTTGTGGAATTTTAGTGGAGAAATTTGGATTAATTTGGATTTTTGGTGGAATTTTGATGGGGGAAATTTGGATTATTTTGGATTAATTTGGATTTTTTTGTGTTATTTTGATGGGAGAAATTTGGATTAATTTGGATTTTTGGTGTTGTTTTAATGGGAGGAATTTGGGTTAATTTTGGGTTAATTTGGATTTTTTGTGGAATTTTGATGGGAGAAATTTGGATTAATTTTGGATTAATTTGAATTTTTTGAATTATTTTAAGGGAGATATTTGGATTAATTTGGATTTTTTTGTGTTATTTTAGTGGGAGAAATTTGGATTAATTTTGGATTTTTTGTGGAATTTTAATGGGAGAAATTTGGATTAACTTTGGAATTTTTTTTTTTGATTATTTTGATGGGAGAAATTTGGATTATTTTGGATTTTTTGTGGAATTTTAGTGGGAGAAATGTGGATTAATTTTGGAATTTTTTGGGTTATTTTAGTGGGAGAAATTTGGATTAATTTTGGATTTTTTTGTGGAATTTTGATGGGAGAAATTTGGATTAATTTTGGATTTTTTGTGTTATTTTAATGGAGCTATTTGGATTAATTTGGATTTTTTGTGGAATTTTGGTGGGAGAAATTTGGATTAATTTTGGATTTTTTGTGTTATTTTAATGGGAGATATTTGGATTAATTTGGATTTTTTGTGGAATTTTAGTGGGAGAAATTTGGATTAATTTTGGATTAATTTGGATTTTTTGAATTATTTTAATGGGAGATATTTGGATTAATTTTGGAATTTTTTTTGGTTATTTTGATGGGGAAATTTGGATTTTTTTTTGTGGGATTTTGATGGGAGAAATTTGGATTAATTTGGATTTTTTTTATGTTGTTTTAATGGGAGAAATTTGGATTAATTTTGGATTTTTTGTGGAATTTTAGTGGGAGAAATTTGGGTTAATTTGGATCTTTTTGTGGAATTTTGATGGGAGAAATTTGGATTAATTTTGGAATTTTTGTGTGTTATTTGATGGGGAAATTTGGGTTCATTTTGGATTTTTTGTGGAATTTTAGTGGGAGAAATTTGGATTAATTTTGGGTTAATTTGGATTTTTTGAATTATTTTAATGGGAGATATTTGGATTAATTTTGGAATTTTTTTCTGTTATTTTGATGGGGGAAATTTGGATTAATTTGGAATTTTTTTTATGTTGTTTTAATAGGAGAAATTTGGAGTAATTTTGGATTTTTTGTGGAATTTTAGTGGGAGAAATTTGGATTATTTTGGAATTTTTTGTGGAATTTTAATGGGAGAAATTTCTATTTCCGAGTTGTTGGGTTTTCCTCCAAGAATTCCTCTTTGGATGCAGGAATTCCATGGAAATTCCATGAAAATGGGACAATTTTGGGGTGGATTTGGTTGGATTTTGACTCCGTTTGCTCCAAGGAAAATGAAATATTCCATGGGAATGGGAGAATTTGGGGTGGAATTGGTTGGATTCTGAGATTGTTTTTCTCCAAGAATTCTTTGGATTCAGGAATTCTGTTATTCCATGGAAATGGAGGAATTTTGGGGTGGAATTGGTTGGATTTTGAGAGTTTCCTCCAAGAATTCCTCTTTGGATTCAGGAATTTTGTTTATTCCATGAAAATGGGAGGATTTTGGGGTGGGATCCTTTGGATTCTGATGCTGTTTGCTCCAAGGATTCCTCTTTGGATGCAGGAATTCCATGGAAATTCCATAGAATGGAGGAGTTTGGGGCAGGAATTGTTTGGATTCTGAGATTGTTTTCTCCAAGGATTCTTTGGATCCCCTATCAATCCCCTATCAATCCCCTATCAATCCCCTATCAATCCCTATCAATCCCCTATCAATCCCCTATCAATCCCCTATCAATCCCTATCAATCCCCTATCAATCCCTATCAATCCCCTATCAATCCATTATCAATCCCCTATCAATCCCCTATCAATCCCCTATCAATCCCCTATCAATCCTTATCAATCCCTATCAATCCATTATCAATCCCTATCAATCCCTTATCAAACCCCTATCAAATCCCTATCAAACCCCTATTAAATCCTTATCAAACCCGATTAAATCCTATCAGACCCCGACTAAACCCTATCAAACCCCATATAAATCCCTAACCCAACATACCCCATCAACAACACCCAACCCAACCACCCCACCAACCCATATCAATCCCATATCCCAAACCCTACCAAACCCCAAACAACCACCCATCAATCCCCATTCATCCCCATCAACCCATTCAATCCCATCATCCACCCCAATCCCCATCAATCCCCATCAATCCTTCAACCAATCCCCATTCAATCCCATCTCCAATCCCCATTCAACTCCATACCCTCCAACCCCATTCAATCCCATCCCCCAATCCTCCATTCATCCCATCCCACACCCCATCAATCCCCACCCAACCACCACAACCTCTCCAATCCCATTCAATCCCTCTCCATCCCTCTCCATCCCTCTCCAATCCCCATCATCCCTCCCCAATCCCCTTCAATCCCTCATCCATCCCCATCCAATCCCCATTCAATCCCTCTCAACCCCATTCAATCCCTCTCCAACCCCATTCAATCCCTCAATCCCTCTCAATCCCATTCATCCCCTCAAACCCCATCCAATCCCATCAATCCCCATTCACATCCCATCTCCATCCCCATTCAATCCCTCTCCAATCCCCCATCCCCATCAATCCCTTCCAATATCCCCTCACCCCCCAATCCCCAATCCCATTCAAACCTCTCCAATCCCATCAACCCATCCAATCCTCATCCCTTCCAATCCCCATTCAATCCCCTCATCCATTCTCCCCATCATCCCATAACCCATCATCCCATCCCCATCTCCCACTCCAATCCCCATCCCTCAATCCATCCAACCCCATTCAATCCCATCAATCCCACCTCCACAATCACTCTCCAATCCCTTCAATCCCATTCACCCCAATCCCCATTCAACTCCCCCATATCCTCCCATCCCCATTCATCCCCTCCAATCCCCATTCCAATCCCTCTCCAATCCCCATTCAACCTCTCCAATCCATTCATCCTCCAATCCCATTCAATCCCATTCAATCCCTCCAATCCCATCAATCCTCTCCAATCCCCATTCAATCCTCCAATCCCATTCATCCACATCCTTCCAATCCCATCTCAATCCCACATCCTCTCCAATCCCTCTCAATCCCATTCAATCCCCATCTCCTCAACCTTCCTCTCTCCCCAATTCTCCATCAATCCCATCAATCCCTCTCCAATCCCATTCAATCCCATTCAACCCTCTCCATCCCCATTCAATCCCTCTCCAATCCCCATTCAATCCCTTCCATCCCATCCATCCCCATTCATCCCCATTCAATCCCATTCAATCCCTCTCCAATCCCCATTCAATCCCCCTCAATCCCCATCAATCCCCATTCAATCCCCATTCAATCCCTCTCCAATCCCATCAATCCTCTCCAATCCCCATTCAATCCCTCTCCAATCCATTAATCCCATTCAATCCCCATTCAATCCCCATCCAATCCCCATTCAATCCCATTCAATCCCCATTCAATCCCTCTCCAATCCCATTCAATCCTCTCCAATCCCCATTCAATCCCTCTCCAATCCCCATTCAATCCCTCTCCAATCCCATTCAATCCCTCTCCAATCCCCATTCATCCCCATTCAATCCTCTCCAATCCCCATTCAATCCCTCTCCAATCCCCATTCAATCCCTCTCCAATCCCATTCAATCCCATTCAATCCCCATTCAATCCCCATTCAATCCCTCTCCAATCCCCATTCAATCCCTCTCCAATCCCCATTCAATCCTCTCCAATCCCATTCAATCCCTCTCCAATCCCCATTCAATCCCTCTCCAATCCCCATTCAATCCTCTCCAATCCATTCAATCCTCTCCATCCCCATCCAACCCACCCAAACCCCCATTAAACCCCTCCAATCCCCCCCCAAGCCCTCCCGCCCCCAATTCCCGGGGGCGCAGCCCTTTGGAGCCCCCACAGAGCATTCCAAGGGCACTGGCAGCCTTGGCTTTGCCTCTCGCTGCCTGCCTGCCCGCCCTTGGTGCCCGCGGCTCCCAACAATCTCCCAGCTCAGCCCCGCGCCCGGCAGGATCAGGATGCGAGATTGGCAACCCCCAAAATCCAAAAGAAAACCTTTCCCAAGATTTGGCATTGCCAGCGGCGTTATCTCCTGCACGCTGAGGAAACAGCGGGATATTTATTATTTTTAGCCCGGCGCGACCTTGCCCTCACCTCGGGTTTTATGGCTCTCGATGCTTATAAATTCCCAAGGGTGTTTTTATTTTTTTTTATATTTTTTTTTTACCAAACTGCTGCTCTTATCTGGGCGCCTTATCAGGCAGGGCAGGAGTCGGTGTATTGTGAGCGGGGGTCAGCCCACGGTCACGGGTTTCCAGAGGGGGCCAGGCACCTGTAAATCCCACAAATCCTACAAAATCCTGCCTGGGACCAGGAGCGGGGCCAGGAAAGGCTGAACCCCGGCAGGAAGGGCAGAGCAGGGGGAAAGAAAGTGAAGGAAGGGCAGGCGGGGGTTAATGGGGCTTGGAGAGGCTGGGCTGGCAGCTTTGATGGGATCGTGCATCCCAGAGCTTTTCCTGGGCAGGAAAAGGCTGCTGGGAGGAATGGGGCTGTGCTGATAGCAGGGGGAAAAAAATCTCTGGTGCAGAGCGGAGAAAGAAATCCCCAAATCGGTTTGTATCAGAGGAAAAAGTCCCAAATCTGTTTATATCAGAGAAAAAAATTCCTACATCTTTTATATCAGAGGAAAAAATCCCAAATCTTTTTATATCAGAGAAAAAAATTCCTGAAAATCTTTTTATATCAGAGAAAAAAAATCCCAAATGCTTTTAGAGAAAAAGTCCAGCTTTGGGGTGGATATCAGTGAAAAAAATCCCAAAATCTTTTTATATCAGAGAAAAAAAATCCTGAAATCTTTTTATATCAGAGTAAAAAGTCCCAAAGCTTTGGGTGGATATCAGTGAAAAAAATCCCAAAATCTTTTTATATCAGAGAAAAAAATCCCAAAATCTTTTTATATCAGAGAAAAAAGTCCCAAAGCTTTGGGGTGGATATCAGTGAAAAAAATCCCAAAATCTTTTTATATCAGAGAAAAAAAATCCTGAAATCTTTTTATATCAGAGAAAAAAGTCCCAAAGCTTTGGGGTGGATATCAGTGAAAAAAATCCCAAAATCTTTTTATATCAGAGAAAAAAAATCCTGAAATCTTTTTATATCAGAGTAAAAAGTCCCAAAGCTTTGGGGTGGATATCAATTAAAAAAAAAAATCCCCAAATTTTTGGGGTGTCTCCATCCCAATCCCTTTCCTGGTCCTGAAAAGGCTGCTGGGGGGAGTGGGGCTGTGCTGATAGCAGGGAAAAATCCCAAAGCTTTGGGGTGGATAGCAGAGAAAAAAAAAAATCCCCAAATCTTTTTATATCAGAGAAAAAATTCCCAAAGCTTTAGGGTGGATAGCAGGGAAATAAATCCCCAAATCTTTGGGGTGGATTGCAGAGAATAAAGTCCCCAAAAGCTCTGGGGTGGATAGCAGAGAAAAAAATCCCAAAATCTTTTTATATCAGAGGAAAAAATCCCAGAGCTTTGGGGTGGATAGCAGAGAAAGAAATCCCAAAATCTTTTTATAGCAGTGAAAAAATTCCCAAAATCTTTTTATATCAGAGAAAAAAAGTCCCAAATCTTTGGGGTGCCTCCATCCCAAACCAGTCTGAGAATCTGGGAGTGATTTTAGGAGCAGGACTGGCAGCAAATCCAGGGATTTTGGGGTCACTTGGGCAAAGTCTGCCCCGGTTTGGGCTGATCCTGACCCTAAACCCAGCTCAGGGCTTTCCAGGCTGGGCTGGGAGGTTTGATGGGATTGTGCATCCCAATCCCTTTCCTGGTGAGGAAAAGGCTGCTGGGGGGAGTGGGGCTGTGCTGATAGCAGGGAGAATCCCAAAAGTTTTGGGGTGGAGATCAGAGAAAAAAAATCCCAAAATCTTTTTATAGCAGTGAAAAAATTCCCAAAATCTTTTTATATCAGAGAAAAAAATGTCCCAAATCCTTGGGGTGCCTCCATCCCAAACCAGTCTGAGAATCTGGGAGTGATTTTAGGAGCAGGACTGGCAGCAAATCCAGGGATTTTGGGGTCACTTGGGCAAAGTCTGCCCGGTTTGGGCTGATCCACTGATCCTGATCCTGATCCTGATCCTGATCCTGATCCCAGCCCCGCAGCCCTGGGCCATCCTGTGCCCAGCCCGGGGTTGGTGCTCACTGAAAAATGACATTATTGACATCCCCAAACCCCAAAATTTGAGATTTTCCCCCACTGATCTTTTTATATTTTTTTTATATCCCTCCATCCCAAATCCTCGCCGTGCCGGGGCCGCTTTGATCCGCACCCAAACCAAATAAACCCAAAATAAACCAAAAAAAAACCCCCAAAATAAACCAAAATAAACCAGGGCAGGGCCAGCTGCTTTATCTGCAGCAACATCTGAGCAGCTGCTGCTGCCAGGCCAAGCCTGGGGATGGCTTTACACAACAGAAAATTAAAAAAAACCCACTTTTTAAATTTTTTTTAGGGTTTTTTTTAACATTTCACCTTTCCCCTTAAACTGCAGCCAGGCAGAAAAGGAACGACAAATAAAAAATAAAAATAAAAATAAAATACTCAAAGTGCTCCCAAATTTTTTTTTTTCTGGGTGGCAGCTGAGGGTGATTTAAATCCCTAAATCCCCTCCCCGAGCTGGTGCTCGTTTAGGGTTTTATTTTTTTTTTTTATTTTTTATTTTTTTTTTAGCTCCCTGCTAATTGCTTCCTAATTACTTTGAGGTTCTTCACATGTTCCCTGAGACGCTCCCAGCTCTTTGATCCCAGCTACAAAGGGGTCGTTTTAGGGGAAAGAACAAGTGGCCCAAAACAGAAAGGGAAAAAAAAAAATTGGGAGAGGATTCCGAGGTAAAAACCCAGCTTTAAAATTTGGGAAGGGTTTCTGGAGAATTTGGATAAAATGGGATTTGCTGGGAATTTTGTTCTCACGTTGGGTTTTTTTTTTAGCTTTTCCCCCTTGATCGTCTAGGGGGTTTAATGGTCCAAAAATTCATTAAAAAGGTAAAAAAAAATAAAAATATAAAGAAATGGAGTTGGTAACAGCTCTGTTTTCCTGGAAATATTCCGTGTGGGGAGAGCTGGTCAGGGGGGATCTGTGGGAGCAGGGAATTCCCACCAAAAATGTGGGAATTTTAGGATTTTTAGGGTTTGCATTTTTAGGATATTCCACGGATCCTCCCTTCAATAATCTGAATTTCTCTCACTCCAAATCCTTCTTTTCCCGGGATTTTTTTTGGGATGGGGCTCAGCATAACCACCAAAAATGTGGGAATTTTAGGATTTTTAGGGTTTGCATTTTTAGGATATTCCACAGATCCTCCCTTCAATAATCTGAATTTCTCTCACTCCAAATCCTTCTTTTCCTTGGATTTTTTTTTGGGATGGGATTGAGCAGGGGGAGTTCAGCATTGCCACCAAAAATGTGGGAATTTTAGGATTTTTAGGATTTCGTGTCTTTTAGTGAGGAGCCAGCTCAGCCTTGGGAGGAGAAATAAGGGATTTTTTGTGGGGGGATTATCCCTGAAATCCGAGGTTTTGCTGCTCAGGGGGCTCTGGGAATTCCCACGTGGAGCAGATCCCAGTGGAAAATCCCCAGATAATCCACGGATCCTCCCAGCCCTGCCCTCCAATAATCTGAATTTCTCTCGCTCCAAATCCTCCTTTTCCTGGGATTTTTTTGGGGGGATGGGGCTCAGCATCACCACCAAAACTATGGGAATTTTAGGATTTTTAGGATTTGCAGAGGGGGTGAAGCAAGTGAAGTTCTGCAGGGAGGGTTTTCCAACCACGGCTCCAACCACGAGCGGCACCCGGCCCTGAACAAACATTATTTTAGTTTTTTCCCCTCTTTGTAGCATCACTTGTTCCTTTTATTCCCAACACAAACCCCTTCCCCATTCCCTGCCCAGCTCCTCAGGGATTCTCCAGTCCCTGCCCAGCTCCTCAGGGATTCTCCATCCATTCCCAGCTCCTCAGGGATTCTCCATTCCCTTCCCAGCTCCTCAGGGATTCTCCATTCCCTGCCCAGCTCCTCAGGGATTCTCCATTCCCTGCCCAGCTCCTCAGGGATTCTCCATCCATTCCCAGCTCCTCAGGGATTCTCCATCCATTCCCAGCTCCTCAGGGATTCTCCATTCCCTGCCCAGCTCCTCAGGGATTCTCCATCCATTCCCAGCTCCTCAGGGATTCTCCATCCATCCCCAGCTCCTCAGGGATTCTCCATTCCCTGCCCAGCTCCTCAGGGATTCTCCATCCATTCCCAGCTCCTCAGGGATTCTCCATTCCTGCCCAGCTCCTCAGGGATTCTCCATCCATTCCCAGCTCCTCAGGGATTCTCCATCCATTCCCAGCTCCTCAGGGATTCTCCATCCATTCCAGCTCCTCAGGGATTCTCCATCCATTCCCAGCTCCTCAGGGATTCTCCATTCCTGCCCAGCTCCTCAGGATTCTCCATCCATTCCCAGCTCCTCAGGGATTCTCCATCCATTCCCAGCTCCTCAGGGATTCTCCATTCCCTTCCCAGCTCCTCAGGGATTCTCCATTCCTGCCCAGCTCCTCAGGGATTCTCCATTCCCTGCCCAGCTCCTCAGGGATTCTCCATCCATTCCCAGCTCCTCAGGGATTCTCCATCCATTCCCAGCTCCTCAGGGATTCTCCATTCCCTGCCCAGCCCTCAGGGATTCTCCATCCATTCCCAGCTCCTCAGGGATTCTCCATCCATTCCCAGCTCCTCAGGGATTCTCCATTCCCTTCCCAGCTCCTCAGGGATTCTCCATTCCCTGCCCAGCTCCTCAGGGATTCTCCATTCCCTGCCCAGCTCCTCAGGGATTCTCCATCCATTCCCAGCTCCTCAGGGATTCTCCATCCATTCCAGCTCCTCAGGGATTCTCCATTCCCTGCCCAGCTCCTCAGGGATTCTCCATCCATTCCCAGCTCCTCAGGGATTCTCCATCCATCCCCAGCTCCTCAGGATTCTCCATTCCCTGCCAGCTCCTCAGGGATTCTCCATCCATTCCCAGCTCCTCAGGGATTCTCCATTCCATGCCCAGCTCCTCAGGGATTCTCCATCCATTCCCAGCTCCTCAGGGATTCTCCATCCATTCCCAGCTCCTCAGGGATTCTCCATCCATTCCCAGCTCCTCAGGATTCTCCATCCATTCCCAGCCCTCCTGGGCTCTCCATTCGCTCCCCCAGCTCAGGACACAAGGGCAGGAGAAGTTCCTGGAGCGGTTCTGGAGTCCTGGAGGTTTTCAACACAAGATGGGAAAAAGCCCAGAGCAGCCCGGGCTGAGCTCTGAGCTGCTCCCGTGGAATCCTGGAATGGTTTGGGTGGGCAGGGACAATTCCCACTGTGCCAGGGCAGCCAGCCTGGCCTGGGATACTCCAGGGATTCTCTGGGAATTGCATGCCAGCCCCTGCCCACCCTCCCAGCCAGCAATTCCTGCCCCACATCCCAGCCCAAACATCCTCTTGGCCCCTTGCAAACCATTCCCTGGCTCCTGCCATTCCAGGCCCTCTCCAGCTCTCCTGCAGCCCCTCCAGGCCCTGCCAGGGGCTCCCAGCTCTCCCGACACTTTTCCCTTCTCCAGGGGAACATTCCCAGCTCTGCCAGCCTGGCTCCATGGCACAGGGGCTCCACAATCCTGGGATGGCTTGGCTGGGAAGGGACCTTCAAGATCCCAATCCCACCCTATCCATGGGCAGGGACAATTCCCACTGTGCCAGGGGGATCCCACCCGGCCTTGGACCCTGCAGGGATCCAGGGGCAGCCCCAGCTGCTCTGGGAATTCCAGGCAGGAATTCTCTCTCCAGCTCCAACCTCTCCCCCGTCCCAGCAGCTCAGACCCCGAGGAACAATCAATCCCCTGATCCCCCCACACATCCCAAGGATTTCCCTCAGCCAGGGCACCCCATGAGCAGGACGGGACTGAGGGACCCCAGACAAACCCTGAACCCAAATCCCAAATCCCTAAACCCTAAATCCTAATCCCTAACCCCAATTCCCAAATCCCAAACCCTAATCCCAAAACCCTAACAACCAAACCCCTAACCCCAATTCCCAAATCCCTAAACCCTAAATCCTAATCCCAAACCCCTAACCCCAAATCCCAAAACCCTAACACCCAAACCCCTAACCCCAATTCCCAAATCCCTAACCCCAAATCCCAAACCCTAAACCCTGACCCCAAACCCCTAAACCCTAATCCCAAATCCCTAAACCCCAATCCCAAAACCCTAAACTCTACTCCCTAAATCCTAATCCCAAACCCCTAACCCCAAATCCCTAACCCCTAATCCCAAACCCTAATCCCAAAACCCTAACCCCCAAATCCCAAACCCCTAACCTCAATTCCTAACCCAAATCCCTAAACCCTAACCTCAAACCCTAACCCCAAATCCCAAATCCCCAACGCCCATCCTGGGCCCTCTCTGCTGCTCTATCCCAGGAATTCTCCCCTCTCTCGGTGATTTCTCTCTCATTTTTCTGGGCAGTGTGTGCTGGCAGCTCCTGGCTGACAATTCCCAAATCCCAATTCCCAAATCCCAAACCCAGATCCGGCAGTGTGTGCTGGCAGCTCCTGGCTGACAATTCCCAAATCCAGCCCCAAACCCCAATTCCCAAATCCCAAACCCCAATTCCCAAATCCCAAACCCCAGTTCCCAAACCCCAAACCCCAATTCCCAGAACCCAGACCTGAATTCCCAAACCTCAATTCCCAAACCCCAAATCCCAAATCCGGCAGTGTGTGCCGGCAGCTCCCAGCTGACAATTCCCAATTCCCAAACCCCAAATCCCAAATCCCAAACCCCAAACCCCAAACCCCAAATCCAAATCCAGCAGTGTGTGCTGGCAGCTCCTGGCTGACAATTCCCAAATCCAGCCCCAAATCCCAAACCCCAAATCCGGCAGTGTGTGCCGGCAGCTCCCGCCTGACAATTCCCAAACCCCAAACCCCAAATCCCAATTCCCAATTCCCAAACCCCAAACCCCAAATCCCAATTCCCAAACCCCAAATCCCAAACCCCAAACCCCAAATCCCAAACCCCAATTCCCAAATCCCAAATCCGGCTGTGTCTGCCGGCAGCTCCTGGCTGACAATTCCCAAATCCCAAATCCCAAATCCCAAACCCAAATCCGGCAGTGTGTGCTGGCAGCTCCTGGCTGACAATTCCCAAACCCCAAACCCCAATTCCCAAATTCAGCCCCAAACCCCAATTCCCAAACCCCAATTCCCAAACCCCAAATCCCAATCCCCAATTCCCAAACCCCAAATCCGGCAGTGTGTGCTGACAGCTCCCGGCTGACAATTCCCAAATCCCAAACCCCAATTCCCAAATTCAGCCCCAAACCCCAATTCCCAAACCCCAAATCCCAATTCCCAAATCCCAAATCCGGCAGTGTGTGCCGGCAGCTCCCTCCTGACAATTCCCAAACCCCTAACCCCAAATCCCAAACCCCAAACCCCTAACCCCAATTCCCAATTCCCAAATCCGTCAGTGTGTGCTGGCAGCTCCCGGCTGACAATTCCCAAATCCCAAATCTGGCAGTGTGTGCCGGCAGCTCCCTCCTGACAATTCCCAAATCCCAAACCCCAAACCCCAATTCCCAAATTCAGCCCCAAACCCCAATTCCTAAACCCCAAACCCCAGTTCCCAAACCCCAAACCCCAATTCCCAGAACCCAGACCCGAATTCCCAAACCTCAATTCCCAAACCCCAAATCCCAAATCCCAAACCCCAAACCCCAATTCCCAAACCCCAATTCCCAAATCCCAATTCCCAAACCCCAATTCCCAAACCCCAATTCCCAAATCCCAAACCCCAAACCCCAATTCCCAGAACCCAGCCCCGAATTCCCAAAGCCCAATTCCCAAATCCCGAATCCCGAGGCCATCCCGGTTATCTCCAGGCTTTTCCTGCCTCCTTATCGCGGGCGTGCACAGAGCTCAGCCTGCTGGGGGAAAAAAAACAACAAAAATTAAAAAAAAACCACAAAAAAAACCCCAAACCCAAAAAATATTAAAAAAAAAATAAAAAAATCAATAAAATTGAAATTTAAAAAAAATAAAAATCAAACTAATTAAGAAGAAATAAACGTGAAAACATATGAAGAGAAAATAAAAAATTGAAATTCAAAATAAAATGAAAATGAAAAGAAATAAAAAGGAAAAGAAATGGAAATAAGAAAAGAAATGTGAAAATATATGAAGAGAAAATAAAAATCTAAAATTGAAAATAAAATGAAAATGAAAAGAAATAAAAATAAAAAGAAATGGAAATAAATAAGAACTGTGAAAATATATAAATAAACCCCAAAATAAATAAAATTTAAAAAAAAAATATAAATAAACCCCGAAATAAATGAAAATTAAAAAAAGATATAAATGAACCCTGAAATAAATAAAAATTAAAAATAAAAAATAAAGTTAAATTAAAAATAAAAAATAAAATGAAAATTAAAAATGAAAATTAAAAATGAAGTTTTATGAGTTATCTCCTTGTGAGTCTTGCTACTTTCAAAAAAAAAAAATAGAAAAATAAAAATTTAAATATAAATTGAAAAATTAAAATAAAATAAATAAACCCCGAAATAGATAAAAATTAAAAAAATAACCCCCCAAAAAATAAAAATAAAAAAATAAAATAAAAATTAAAAAATAAAATAAAATTAAAATTAAAAATGAAAATTAAAAATAAAAAATAAAACCCTTTTCCACCCTTTTCCACCCTTTTCCAACCTCTTCCAATTTTTTCCAACCTTCTCCAACCTTCTCCAACCTCTTCCAACCTTCTCCATCCTTTTCCAACCTCTTCCAACCTTCTCCATCCTTTTCCAACCTCTTCCAACCTTCTCCAACCTCCTCCAACCTTCTCCAACCTCCTCCAACCTCTTCCAACCTCATCCAACCTTTTCCAACTTTTTCCAACCTTTTCCAACCTTTTCCACTCTTTTCCACCCTTTTCCAACCTTCTCCATCCTCTTCCAACCTCTTCCAACCTTCTCCAACCTTCTCCAACCTCTTCCAACCTTCTCCATCCTTTTCCAACCTCCTCCAACCTCTTCCAACCTCCTCCAACCTCTTCCAACCTCATCCAACCTTTTCCAACTTTTTCCAACCTTTTCCAACCTTTTCCACTCTTTTCCACCCTTTTCCAACCTTCTCCATCCTCTTCCAACCTCTTCCAACCTTTTCCAACCTTCTCCAACCTCTTCCAACCTCCTCCAACCTTCTCCAACCTCCTCCAACCTTTTCCAACCTCCTCCAACCTCTTCCAACCTCCTCCAACCTCTTCCAAGCTCCTCCAACTTTTTCCAACCTCTTCCAACTTTTTCCAACCTTCTCCACCCTTTCCACCCTTTTCCACCCTTTTACACCCTTTTCCACCCATTCCATGATTCCATGACTTCCCCCCAGTTTGGAGTCCCTCTGGAATTGCTCATCCCAGGCCAGGCCCCACCGTGCTCCCCACCTGCCCCAGCTCCTTTTGGGGTGCAGCTCCTCCATCCCAACCCTCTGGAATCAACCACGGATTATTTATTTCTTAATCCAGCTCCTCCTTTATCCACGTTTTGGGAAATGTTGTGGGAAAAGCCCCTGAGATCCTGCCCGAGGTCAGGGACCCCCTGGGCTTTCCCAGAATCCCCAAATCCTGCTGGGCCAGCACATCGCTGGCACAATTCCTGCTGGAATTTGTCCTGGGTTTCCCCCATTCCCCTTCTCCTCCACTCTCCTGGAATTCTGTCCCGGCAGGACTCAGCTGAAAAATTCCAGAATTCCTCCCATCATTTTTCCAGCCACATTCACCTCTCCCCACTCATTTCCAAGTCCTTTTTTTGAAGGAATTTCAGCCACTCTGGACTCCAAAGCCATCAGGATTTTGTTGGGAATGTTCCCTTGTCCCCCCTGAATTCCAGCCCCAGGGAATTCTGTTCCGGCAGGACTCAGCTGAAAAATTCCAGAATTCCTCCCATCATTTTTCCAGCAACATTCACCTCTCCCCACTCATTTCCAAGTGATTTTTGAAGGAATTTCAGCCACTCTGGAGCTGCTGGGTGCAGAGAATTTGTTAGGAATATTCCCCTTGTCCCCCTGAATTCCAGACCCAGGGAATTCTGTCCTAGCAGAACTCAAAAATTCCAGAATTCCTCCCATCATTTTTTCAGCCACATTCACCTCTCCCCCCTCATTTCCAATTTTTTCCAAGTCCTTTTTGAAGGAATTTCAGCCACTCTGGAGCTGCTGGGTGCAGAGATTTTGTTGGGAATGTTCCCCTTGTCCCCCCTGAATTCCAGCCCCAGGGAATTCTGTTCCGGCAGGACTCAGCTGAAAAATTCCAGAATTCCTCCCATCATTTTTCCAGCAACATTCACCTCTCCCCACTCATTTCCAAGTGATTTTTGAAGGAATTTCAGCCACTCTGGAGCTGCTGGGTGCAGAGAATTTGTTAGGAATATTCCCCTTGTCCCCCTGAATTCCAGACCCAGGGAATTCTGTCCTAGCAGAACTCAAAAATTCCAGAATTCCTCCCATCATTTTTTCAGCCACATTCACCTCTCCCCCTCATTTCCAATTTTTTCCAAGTCCTTTTTGAAGGAATTTCAGCCACTCTGGAGCTGCTGGGTGCAGAGATTTTGTTGGGAATGTTCCCCTTGTCCCCCCTGAATTCCAGCCCCAGGGAATTCTGTTCCGGCAGGACTCAGCTGAAAAATTCCAGAATTCCTCCCATCATTTTTCCAGCCACATTCACCTCTCCCCACTCATTTCCAAGTGATTTTTAAAGGAATTTCAGCCACTCTGGAGCTGCTGGGTGCAGAGATTTTGTTGGGAATATTCCCCTTGTCCCCCCTGAATTCCAGCCCCGCTCCTCAGCGTGGGAAGACTCTTCCCAAGATTATTTCTTTTCCGGCCTTTGGGGCTCAGGAGGCTCCCAGGAATGTTTGGGAAACGCCTCGGCTGCCCCAGAGCCTCTTTGGTGGTGGCCAGGAGGGAGATATCTCAAAAATAACAAGTGATAGGGACGGAAGTGAAGTGATTGGGAAGGAATTTCCCTGGGGAACGTTCCTGTTCCGAGGTAAAAAGGGAGATTTTGAATTCCCACTCTTTTCTCATCCTCTGCCTGTGGATTTAAACCAGAATGGTTTGGGTTGGAAAGGAGCTTAAATCCCAACAGCCAGGGGCACCTAATTCAGCTCCTGGAAAAGTTGGTCCAGGTCTCCTCAAAATCTGCTGGATTTTTAGTAAACTCAGGAATTCCAGCTTTTTTTCCATGGAATTTTTGAGGCTGCCCAGCCTCTCTGTGCCCATTTGTGGATTTTTTTTCCCCCTGTTTCATTGATTTTAATTCCTCCTCCTGCCTTTTATCCCTTGCCTCTGCTTTTGCTGTGATTTTCCAAGGGGATCCTGAAATCTGGGATAGGATGTGCTTCCCCAAGAGGCCCAGTCCCACTGATATTCCACATTTAGGGCTTATTTTGTCTTCTAAAAATGAACAAAAGTCTCTCTCTGTGCCGTTTCTTGGGGACATTGAAAGCCCCAAATCCAACCCTGGTGAGCAGTTCCAGTTTTTCCTGATTATCCCTGAAATTTGAGGTCATGGAACCGGTTGGAATTGGTTGGAAATGGGTGGAACTGGTTGGAAATCGTTGAAATTGGTGAACTGGTTGGAAATGGTTGGAAATTGGTGGAACTGGTTGGAAATTGTTGGAAAGGTTGGATTGGATGGAACTGGTTGGAAATTGTTGTAACTGGTTGGAATTGGTGGAAATGTTTGGAATTGGTTAGAATGGTTGGAATTGTTGAAAGTTGGAATGGTTGGAACTCATTGGAATTGTTGGAACTGGTTGGAATTGGATGGAACTGGTTGGAAATTTTGGAATTCATTGGAACTAGTTGGAATGGGTTGGAAATGGTTGGAACTCATTGGAATTATTGGAAATTGTTGGAAATGGATTGGAACTGGTTGGAACTGTTGGAAATGATTGGAAATGGTTGGAATTGGTTGGAACTGGTTGGAATTGGTTGGAATGGTTGGAAATTGTTGGAACTGGTTGGAATGGTTGGAATTGATTGGAAACTGGTTGGAATTGGTTGGAACTGGTTGGAATTGGTTGGAACTGGTTGGAATTGGTTGGAACTGGTTGGAATGGTTGAAATGGTTGGAACTGGTGAATGGTTGGAATTGGTTGGAACTGGTTGGAATTGGTTGGAACTGGTTGGAATTGGTTGGAAATGGTTGGAATTTGTTGGAAATGTTGGAATTGTTGGAATTGATTGGAACTGGCTCAGGGACAGCCCCAGCTGCTCTGGGAATTCCATCCCAGCCCCTCCTGCCAGGGCCATGTGCAGAGCCACAAATTCCCCCCCAACCCCCTCATTTCTCCAGGCTGAACACTCCTGGAAGATCCTTGAACCTCCATCCATAGGGGAATTCCAGCTTTATTTTATTTTTTTGGGGGGAGAGTGTTTCTGTGGGGCTCTGGAGCTGTAAATTCCCATTTTTTTCCCCACCCCATCCCTCTCCAGCAGGGCTCGGAGCCCAGCTGCAGCCGCTCTTTTCCTGCTCTTTATGTTTCTCATCCTAAAGCCCTATAAGCACCGGGAGCTGGGAAATGATTCCCATCCTGTTTGCAATAAATCCCTGCTTTTATGAAGGGTCCCGAAGGCGGCTGGACACGAATCCTCCGCGTGTTTACAAATATTTGTGCTGGAAAAAAAAGGCTGAGCAACGTCCAGGACGGGCTTCTGACGCATATTCCCCCTGTTTCAGTCCTTTGTTCAGGAAAACCTGGAAGCCAGGCGGGATCAGCACAATGAACAAACGCTGCCCTGGCATTCCGGGAGAAACTCCCACCAAAAATAAAAAAAAAAAAGGGATTTTGGGGTCGTGTTGTATGGGAAGGGGATGGGAGAGCTCTGAAATTGCTGCACACCAAAGCTGGGATGAGTTCCCAAGGGTGGTGTCGTGGAGGGTTTTCCGTGGATCCTTTGGAATCCGCGGGGTTTGGCTGTGGAGGGAAGCGGCTCTTTCATGGCTTTGGGGGCGGGGGCTGGAGCTCTGGGGCACTTGTGATCTTCGGGTTTCACCTTTTGGTTTTTTTTTTCCTTTCTTTTCGTTTCGTGGGGGTTTAATCGTCTCCACGGGGGCTGTGTGGGGAGCGGGGGTTTGGCTCTTCCCTGAAATCCCCTCTCCTGACTCCGGCCGTGGTTGTGGGGTGGGATCGAAACCCCGGGGAATCCTTCAGGATACGAACTTGTTGGGCAAACCAGCGGCTTGCGGAGCTGCTCCTGTTGCGTCTTGTCACGGTTTCAGCTGTAACCAAAGGACAAGGGCGGGGCTGTGTAAAAACTCTTCACCGGGATGCTCCAGGACGTGTTTTCCACAGGTGTTGGGTGGGAAGGTTCATCCCGCTTTTGTTTCTGGGAGTGCTCAGAGCCAGTGTGGTTTGGAGAAGTTTTGGATGATGGAAGGTGTCCCTGCCCGCGGCAAGGGGTGGAACTGGGTGGGCTTCAAGGTTTCTTCCAACCTAAGCCGTTTTCCGTGGTTCTGTGAGCCCTGGAGCACATCCAGAAGTTTCGTAGGGAGCTCCAACAGATGAAGGTCACGGGGAACCTCTGGAGGTCACCGTGCCCAGCTCCCCGTGGAGCTGCAGGGGCTTCTCAGCTCAGTGTCCCGTTGGGATGGAGCTCCACAGCTTCCACGGGCAGCCCGTGGATCATCCTGAGGGGAAAGGGCGTTTTCCTGGGAATTTCCTTGGGAATTCCTGTATTCCAGTCGGTCCTGAGCAGGCTTGGTCCTGGCTCTGCCTGCTCAGCCCCCTCCATGGCGAGGAGGTCCCTCAGGGTGGTGGAGGTGCCCAGGGAGGGCACCAAGCAGACACGCTGGAATCTGCTCCAGTTGAACTCCAGGATCTCAGAGACCTTCTCCACCCGAATTATTCCCGTGCTCCTGTGACTCCCAGCACCCATCCAGCTCCTCCTGCGGCTCGGCCACGGGCCAGTCCTGTCCAGCCACTCCAGAATCCTCTGGGATGGGGAGATGCCCCCCAGGTGCCCCAGCCCCGCCTCGCTCAGCCGGGCCAGCCAGACCCGGGGTGGCTCCGACTGTCCCGGGGTCCCTCCTGCTTCCTGGTGGTATCCCAGGGTCTCTCCCGGTTCCTGGTGCTGTCCCTGGGTCCCTCCTGCTTCCTGGTGGTATCCCAGGGTCCCTCCCGGTTCCTGGTGCTGTCCCTGGGTCTCTCCTGGTTCCTGGTGCTGTCCCTGGGTCCCTCCCGGTTCCTGGTGCTGTCCCAGGGTCTCTCCTGGTTCCTGTGCTGTCCCTGGTCTCTCCCGGTCGTGCTGTCCTGGGGTCTCTCCCAGTTCCTGGGCTGTCCTGGGTCAGGACAGGTGGCACACAGGTACAGGTGGGACACAGGTACAGGTGGCACACAGGTACAGTGGCACACAGGTGCAGTGGCACACAGGTCAGTGCACACAGGTACAGTGGCACACAGGTCAGTGGCACACAGGTACAGGTGGCACACAGTACACAGGTGACACACAGGTACAGTGGCACACAGGTACAGGTGGCACACAGGTGCAGTGGCACACAGGTAGCAGTGGCACACAGGTACAGGTGGCACACAGGTACAGTGGCACACAGGTGCAGTGGCACACAGGTACAGGTGGCACACAGGTACAGTGGCACACAGGTACGGGTGGCACACAGGTACAGTGGCACACAGGTACAGTGGCACACAGGTACAGTGGCACACAGGTACAGTGGCACACAGGTACAGTGGCACACAGGTCAGTGGCACACAGGTACAGTGGCACACAGGTGCAGTGGCACACAGGTACAGGTGGCACACAGGTACAGTGGCACACAGGTGCAGTGGCACACAGGTACAGGTGGCACACAGGTACAGGTAGCACACAGGTGCAGTGGCACACAGGTACAGTGGCACACAGGTACAGGTGCACAGGTGCAGTGGCACACAGGTACAGTGGCACACAGGTGCAGTGGCACACAGGTGCAGTGGCACACAGGTACAGGTGGCACACAGGTACAGTGGCACACAGGTACAGTGGCACACAGGTACAGTGGCACACAGGTACAGGTGGCACACAGGTACAGTGGCACACAGGTCAGTGGCACACAGGTGCAGTGGCACACAGGTACAGGTGGCACACAGGTACAGTGGCACACAGGTGCAGTGGCACACAGGTACAGGTGGCACACAGGTGCAGTGGCACACAGGTACAGTGGCACACAGGTACAGTGGCACACAGGTGCAGTGGCACACAGGTGCAGTGCACACAGGTACAGGTGGCACACAGGTACAGTGGCACACAGGTGCAGTGGCACACAGGTACAGGTGGCACACAGGTACAGGTGGCACACAGGTGCAGTGGCACACAGGTACAGTGGCACACAGGTACGGGTGGCACACAGGTCAGTGGCACACAGGTACAGGTGGCACACAGGTGCAGTGGCACACAGGTACAGTGGCACACAGGTACAGTGGCACACAGGTGCAGTGGCACACAGGTGCAGTGGCACACAGGTACAGTGGCACACAGGTACAGTGGCACACAGGTGCAGTGGCACACAGGTGCAGTGGCACACAGGTACAGTGGCACACAGGTGCAGTGGCACACAGGTACAGTGGCACACAGGTACAGTGGCACACAGGTGCAGTGGCACACAGGTACAGTGGCACACAGGTACAGTGACACACAGGTACAGTGGCACACAGGTCAGGTGGCACACAGGTACAGTGGCACACAGGTACAGGTGGCACACAGGTGTAGGTGGCACACAGGTACAGGTGGCACACAGGTACAGTGACACACAGGTACAGGTGGCACACAGGTACAGTGGCACACAGGGAACAACCCACCTGTTGTTCTATCCCTGTGTCCCACCTGTGGGTTGTTCCCTGTGTCCCACCTGTGGTTCCATCCCTGTGTCCCACCTGTACCTGTGTCCCACCTGTGGGTTGTTCCCCGTGTCCCATGGCAGGAGAAGCCATGGGAAGCAGTCCTTGCACATCCCAGATCCCATCCCATTATCCCATCCCAGCTTCTATCCCAGATCCCATCCCATTATCCCATCCCAGCTTCTATCCCAGATGCCATCCCATTATCCCATCCCATCATCCCATCATCCCAGATCCCATCCCGTTATCACATCCCATCATCCTATCATCCCATCCCAGATCCCATCCCATTATCCCTTTACCCCATTATCCCATCCCAGATCCCACCCCATTATCCCATTACCCCCTTATCCCACCCCATTATCCCATCCAACCCATCCCATTATCCCATCCAACCCATCCCTTTATCCTGTTACCCCATTATCCCATCCAACCCACCCCATTATCCCATTACCCCATTATCCCACCTCCCATCCCATCCCCCTGGCATCTCCCTATGTCCCCCGACCCCATCCTCACCTGGGATTTGTGGGAATTGGTTGGAACGGGTTGGAAATGGCTGGGACTCTTTGGAAATGGCTGGAATGGGTTGGAACTGGTTGGAAATTATTGGAATTGGGTGGGAATGGTTGGAATTGGTTGGGAATGGTTGGAACTGGTTGGAAATTGCTGGAAATGACTGGAACGGGTTGGAAATGGTTGGAACTCATTGGAATTTGTGGGAAATGGTTGGAACGGGTTGGAATTAGTTGGAAATGGATGGAATTGGTTGGAAACGGCTGGAAATGTTTGGAATTCATTGGAATTTGTTGGAAATGGTTGGAATTGGTTGGAAGTCATTGGAACTGGTTGGAAATTGTTGGAAATGGATGGGATGGGTTGTAAATGGTTGGAACTCATTGGAATTTGTTGGAAATGGTTGGAATGGGTTGGGAAAGGCTGGAATTGGTTGGGAATGGTTGGAATGGGTTAGAACGTGTTGGAACTGGTAGGAAATGATTGGAATTGGGTGGGAATGGTTGGAATTGGGTGGGAATGGTTAGGAATGGTTGGAACAGGTTAGAAATTATTGGAACTGTTTGGAAATGGCTGGAAATGACTGGAACGGGTTGGAAATGGCTGGAAATTGTTGGAACTCATTGGAATTTGTGGGAAATGGTTGGAATGGGTTGGAATTAGTTGGAAGTGGATGGAATTGGTTGGAAATGGCTGGGACAGGTTGGAAATGGTTGGAATTGGAATTTGTGGGAAATAGTTGGAACTGGTTGTAAATGGAACTCATTGGAACTGGTTGGAAATTGTTGGAAATTGTTGGAAATGGATGGGATGGGTTGTAAATGGTTGGAACTCATTGGAATTTGTGGGAAATGGTTGGAATGGGTTGGGAAAGGCTGGAATTGGTTGGGAATGGTTGGAAGGGGTTAGAAATGGTTGGAAGTGGTTGGATTGGAACTGGTTGGAAACGATTGGAATTGGGTGGGAATGGCTGGAATTGCTTGGGAATGGTTAGGAATGGTTGGAACGGGTTGGAAATGGCTGGAAATGGTTGGAACTCCTTGGAATTTGTTGGAAATGGTTGGAACTGCTTGGAACTAGTTGGAAATTGTTGGAACTCCAGGGCTCCAGGGATTCTCTGGGAATTCCATGCCAGCCCCTGCCCACCCTCCCAGCCAGCAATTCCTGCCCCACATCCCACCCCAAACATCCTCTTGGCCCCTTGCAAACCATTCCCTGGCTCCTGCCATTCCAGGCCCTCTCCAGCTCTCCTGCAGCCCCTCCAGGCCCTGCCAGGGCTCCCAGCTCTCCTGACACTTTTCCCTTCTCCAGGGGAACATTCCCAGCTCTGCCAGCCTGGCTCCATGGCACAGGGGCTCCACAATCCTGGAATGGCTTGGCTGGGAAGGGACCTTCAAGATCCCAATCCTACTCCATCCATGGGCAGGGAAACCTCCCATTGTCCCAGATGTATCCAAATCCATCCAGCCTGGCCTGGGACATTGCCAGGGCTCCAGGGATTCTCTGGGAATTCCATGCCAGCCCCTGCCTACCCTCCCAGCCACCAATTCCTGCCCCACATCCCATCCCAGCTCCCCTTTCCCACTGCAGCCATTCCCTGTGTGCTGCCCCTCCATTCCTTGGCCCCAGCCCCTCTCCAGCTCTCCTGGAGCCCCTGCAGGGACTCTGAGCATTCCTGGGAATTCTCCCTTCTCCAGGGGAACATTCCCAGCTCTGCCAGAGCACAGGGGACACAATTCCCACCTTTGGCTCCATTCCCATGGTTTTCCAGCTCTCCCAGCCTGGTCTGCTCCCAGTTCTCCCTGAGCTGTTCACAGAGTTCCTGTGGACACCAGAAATTCCCACAGCTCAGGAACCCTTTGGAAAAACCCACAGGAAAATAACCCCCCCCCTGTGAGCCTCTCCCAACCCAGACCTGTCCCGTGGCTCGGGGACACTCCAGGATTTGCTGACAGCAACCCTGGAAAAGCTGGAATTCCAGCCCAGGCCATTGGGGTGTTATTTTCCCAGCAGCACCCAGGCTGCTGCTGGCTCAAGCCGCTGCTTCCTGCTGGGAAAATCCGGGATTTGGGGATTTCTGCTGCGTCCCCTGGGCACCCTCTGAGGCCTCCTGGGTTTTCCTGGCAGAGAAATTCCATTTTCTGCTCTTTGTTTGCAGTGAGACACTCGTTTGCAGGGCAGGGTTTGCTGCTTGTTGCATCCTGGGAATGTCTGGTTTTCCCTGATTTATCCGGGCGGGAGTGAAAGGGAACGAGATGGAAGCACTGGTGGGGTTTGGGAAAAGGTTTGTTCCCAAGGGAGGAATTTAAGGGCATTTTATTCCTGATTCCATGCTTTTTTTTTTTTTTTCCCTGCGGTACCAAGGAGTAAAAATATCCCACTTTATTTATTTTTAATATTTATTTTTAGGATTTATTTTAAAATATTTATTTTTAGTATTTATATTTAATATTTATATTTATTATTTATTTTTAATACTTATTTGTAATCTTTATTTTTAGTATTAATTTCTAGTATTTATTTTTAATATTTTTATTTAATATTTATTCTTAATATTTTGTTAGTATGTATTTTAAATATTTCATTTTAGTATTTATTTCTAATATTATTTCTATATTATTTCTAATATTTATTTCAATATATATTTTTAATATTTATGTTTAATATTTATTTTTAGTTTTTAACAATATTTATTCTAATATATATTTTTAATATGTATATTTATAATTTATTTATATATTTATATTTAATATGTTAATCTAATATTAATATTTCACATTTAATATTTATTTTAAATATTTATTTTTAGGAGTTTAGCAACTCCTGATTCCATCCTCCGAGGTTGTTGGGAGCAGAACTTGCTCTGGAATTTGGAGCCAGGAGCTCCCTGTCCCTTCCACCAACCTCCACAGGCAGTTCTGGCAATTTGATTTCCTCCAGGCTTTTTTTTTTCCCCTCAAATCCTCAATTCCTTGCTTTTCCATCGTGCTGCCAGCTGCAGTTTTCTGTCACTGGTGGATTTGTCCTGCAAAAACAGGAGAATTCCTGATCGTCTCCAAAATTTGGGTTTTTTTACTCCCGGTCCCCACGTTCTCCAGCTGTTGCTTTCCCTGGAAAGAAGGGAAAAATCCTGGATTTTCCTCTCCCCTGCAGCACCAGGAGGAGCATGGGATGGGAGCTGGGGAGCAGCAGGATGGGGATCTCTCAGAATTCCTTGGATTTCAGCGAGGAGAGTGGGTTCCTCCCCTCCACATCCCATTCCTCAGCAAATTGGGGGTTCCTGCTTTTTTGGGGGAAAAAAGTGGAGGATCTGGAAAAGGGCCTGAAGAATCCTGGAATGCTTTGGTTGGAAGGGATTCCCTCTCCACCCTGCCATCCCTGGATCCATCCCAGCCCTTCACCTCCCTGCGCTGCTCTTTTGGGATGGAACTGGGAATTTCAGCTTTTCTATTTCCACATTCTGTGCTGTTTTTGGGGCAGTTTTAGGTTTTATCTTCAGTGCTGCTCAGCTCTCTGCTCAAAATAAACAGATATAAGATAATAAATAAACAATCCAAACAATTCCTGCCCCAGCCTGGGAACAAGGACAAATTCCAGACCCAAGAACCAAACCAATGGTGAAGGGAAAAGGAAAACCAAGAGGATGGAGAAGGAAAACCAAGAGGATGGAGCTGCAGAACCTGGAGCTGGGGGTGGATAATTAATCCCAATGTGTTGATGGTCCAGAATTTATCAAAGTGTGGGATCCCGTGGTTGGTTCCCATTTTTGTGACCATTTTTGGTCCACCTTGGTTGGACTCTTGTGCAGCCCAGGTGTGTCCAGTGAGGATTTTTAATAAATCCCGAATTTATCCCTGTGCTCTGCTCCAGCCCAGCCCCCCGAAGGCATCAGAGGTTGGGTCAATTAACATTTAATTAGGAGCTGGGAAGGCTCTGGCAGGAGCTGGCTGCTCCTAAAGCCCCTGGGGAAAGGTAATCCAGGGATTAAGGCTGGATTCCCAAAGCCGGGTTTGGCCATCAGGCTGCTTTCCCTCTTCCAGAGCTGCTCCCGAATCTTTTCAGATTTCGGATAAATCCTGAAAAAACGGCCAGGAGGGTTTGTGGGGAGCGGTGGGGACAGGAGGGGACAGGGAGAGGGACAGGGAGAGGGACAGGAGGGGACAGGAGAGGGACAGGAGCGGACAGGGGACAGGGACAGGAGGGGACAGGAGAAGGGAAGGAGGACAGGAGGACGGAGGGACAGGAGGGAGGAGGGACAGGAGGGACAGGGAAAGGGACAGGAGGGGAAGGGAGAGGGACAGGGAGAGGGACAGGAGGGGACGAGGGACAGGAAGGGACAGGGAAGGGACAGGGAGAGGGACAGGGAAAGGGACAGGAGGGGACAGGGAGAGGGACAGGGAGGAGGGACAGGGAAAGGGACAGGAGGAGACAGGGACAGGAGGGGACAGAGGGGACAGGGACAGGAGGGGACAGGACAGACGGGACAGGACAGACAGGAGGGGACAGGAAGGGACAGGGGGGGACAGGGAAAGGACAGGAGGGGACAGGGACAGGACAGGACAGGACATGACAGGAGGGAAGGGAAAGGCAGGAGGGGACAGGGAAAGGAAGGAGGGGACAGGGACAGGACAGGGACAGGACATGACAGGAGGGGACAGGGAAAGGGACAGGAGGGGACAGGGACAGGGAAAGGGAAAGGGACAGGAGGGGACAGGAAGGGCTTTCCCGGGTCACTGCAGGGCCACGCTCCGGGGCCACACCGACACAAACCCGGGTGGCCGTGGTGGCCCAGGAGCCGAGCGCGGGCACCCCTCAGCTGTGGGGAGCCTCTCCCAGGAGTGGGGCGATCCCAAATCTCCAGCACACCCCAAACCCCCTCTCTCCCAATTTCCCCCCCATCCCATGGATGCGCTGCCGGGCTCCAACATTAGAGGGCATCTCCTGCTCACGCTTTGTCCGTTCTTTATTTTTTTTGGCGTGTTCGCTTTCACTGCAGTGGGGCCTGTCCTGAAAAAGCCAGGAGAGATTTTCCCTGCTGTGCAGGGCAGCCAGATGGGAAGTGCAATATCCCGCTGCCCCTCATTACCTGGGAAAAGCTCCCCCCGTCCCACATGTGACCATATTGAAGTGGCCTCTGCAGCGTTTTCCCCCCCGTATAAAACTGTCTTCACTCCTGCGGGCCCGGGAGTTGAAAGGGAACTCCAGCTGCAGGCAGCAGGCTGAAATTAAAGGCTCCAAATGGAAAATGGATATTGCTTCCCATAGCCGGGAACAATGGGGCTGCGGGTAATGGGCTGCGGGGCTGGGAGGAGGCAGCCCAGGGCAGGGGGCGGCTGGCTGCATCCCGGGAAGGGGGAAAAGGGGGAATCTCGCCTTTTTCCCTCCTGGTTAACCCTTGCTTGGCTGGTGGGGGAGCGGGAGGAGCGGAGGCACGAGCCTGGGGTGAGGGGTGGATTTGGCAGCAGGGCTGGGGCAAAGCCTCCAGCATCGTTCTGAAGAGGGAATGGGGTTTGGAATATTCCCCCAGGGAGAATGGGGTTTGGGATATTCCCTCCAGGGAGAACAGGGTTTGGAACAATTACTCATGGAGAGAATGGGGTTTGGAATATTCCCCATGGAGAGAATGGGGTTTGGAAGAATCCCCCCAGAGAGAATGGGGTTTGGGATATTCCCCCAGAGAGAATGGGGTTTGGAATATTCCCCCAGAGAGAATGGGGTTTGGGATATTCCCTCCAGGGAGAACAGGGTTTGGAACAATTACTCATGGAGAGAATGGGGTTTGGGATATTCCCCCGGGGAGAATGGGGTTTGGGATATTCCCCCAGAGAGAATGGGGTTTGGAATATTCCCCCAGAGAGAATGGGGTTTGGGATATTCCCTCCAGGGAGAACAGGGTTTGGAACAATTACTCATGGAGAGAATGGGGTTTGGAATATTCCCCATGGAGAGAATGGGGTTTGGAAGAATCCCCCCAGAGAGAATGGGGTTTGGGATATTCCCCCAGAGAGAATGGGGTTTGGAATATTCCCCCAGAGAGAATGGGGTTTGGGATGTTCACTCCTGGGAGAACAGGGTTTGGAACAATTCCCCTTGGAGAGAGAATGGGGTTTGGAATATTTCCCCCAGAGAGAATGGGGTTTGGAATATTCCCTCCAGGGGGAACAGAGTTTGGAATAATTCCCCCAGAGAGAATGGGGTTTGGAACAATTCCCCATGGAGAGAACAGCATTTGGAACAATTCCCTTGGAGAGAATGAGGTTTGGGATAATTCCCCCAGAGAGAATGGGGTTTGGAATATTCCCTCCTGGGAGACAATGGGGTTTGGAATATTTCCCCTGGATAGAATGGATTTTGGAACAACTCCCCCAGAGAGAGAACGGGGCTTGGAAAAATTCCCTATGGAGAGAACAGTGTTTGGAATATTCCCCCCTGGGAGAAAAGGTTTTGGAACAATTCCCCTTGGAGAGAATGGGGTTTGGAACAATTCCCCTTGGAGAGAATGGGGTTTGGAATATTCCCCCATGGAGAGAACGGGGTTTGGAACAATTCCCCTTGGAGAGAATGGGGTTTGGAACAATTCCCCTTGGAGAGAATGGAGTTTGGAATATTCCCCCATGGAGAGAACGGGGTTTGGAACAATTCCCTAGGAGATGGGGTTTGGACATTCCTTGGAGAGAATGGAGTTGGAATATTCCCCATGGAGAAACGGTTGAACAATTCCCTATGGAGAGAATGGGTTTGGAACAATTCCCTTGGAGAGAATGGATTTGAATATTCCCCCATGGAGAGAATGGGTTTGGAACAATTTTCCCCACAGAGAACGGGGTTTGGAATATTCCCCCATGGAGAGAACGGGGTTTGGAACAATTCCCCTTGGAGAACAGAGTTTGGAATATTTCCCCCATGGAGAGAATGAGGTTTGGAACAAGTTTCCCCATGGAGAGAACAGGGTTTGGAACAATTCCCTGCTATGCTCCTGTCCATGTGTTCCCACTTTTTCCTGGGTTCCTTTGATGCCTTCAGAGGCTGAGACCGGCCAGAGCAGAAGGAGAAAGTGGATTTAGATATTATTATTAAATAATTAAGATGATCCATATTAAAAAAAAGATTCATTAAAAGCCTCAGTGCACCTTGAGCTGTGCCCACACCCGGGGTGACCCCAAAATGGGCACAGAATGGATCAGGAGCTCCCACACTTCGATAATTCCTGGTCCATTTTGGGGTTAATTATCCAATTCATTGTCCAGTTCCAGCTCCAGGTCGTGCAGCTTCATCCTTGTGGTTTTTCTCTCCTCCCTTCACCCTTGGTTTTGCTCTTGGGGCTGGAATTTGCCCTCGGAATTTGTCCTGAAAATATCCTGGAGCAGGAATTGTTCTGTGCCCCTGCCCTGTGAGCAGAGCTCACCAACACTGAATACAAACCCCAAAATTCCACCCTAAACCAGCCCAGGATGGAGCCGAGGGGGCCCCGGGTCAGGAGCTCCCACACTTATTGATAATTCCTGGTCCATTTTGGGGTTAATTATCCAATTAATTGTCCAGCTCCAGCTCCAGGTCGTGCAGCTCCATCCTTGTGGTTTTTCTCTCCTCTCATCACCGCTGGTTTTGCTCTTGGGGCTGGAATTTCTGCCCCTGGTATCCAACTGGAATTGTTCTGTGCCCCTGCCCTGTGAGCAGAGCTCACCAAACTGAATACAAACCCCAAAATTCCACCCTAAACCAGCCCAGGATGTGAAAAATATCCAAGCTGAACCTGAAGGTGTGATCCTGACCCTGTGTCCCTGCTGTCCTGGAGTGCCAGGAGCTCGGACTCTCTGCCTCTGGACAGATCATTGAATCTCTTGGATTCAGATTTAAAATTAATTTATTTTTTCCCCCTCTCTTGCTTTTTCTTGGTAAATTGTTGTCGCTTTCAAAGTTTGCTTTAATTGAGCTTAGCCAAGGTGAGGATGGGAGAAGGGGAAGGGGGAGCTGGATCCTCCCACGTGGGATTTTTGCCTGGTTCTTGGTTTGAGGTCATTTCCTGGAATCCTGGAATGATTTGGTTTAAAAAATGGTTTTAAATCCCATAAATCCACTTCCACCATCCCAGGCTGCTCCAAGCCTTGGACACTTCCTGGCATGTGGAGCCACCACCTCCCCTTTGGCATCACCTCTGCTCCCCCTGCCTCTTCCCCACCTCCCGCTGAACTCATTCCCAATTTTATCACTCCCGTTCAATCCCGAAACCCCCAAAACGCCAAATTCCCTACAAAACTCAGGATTTGCTGCTGGAATTTGGAGCTGCTGGCTGCTGCTTTCTCGAGGTCAGGGCAGGGAGCAAAATCCCAAACCCTGCCTGGCTGGAGCCTCTTCCAGCCTCTCTCTCTTCCCCCCACGCAATTCCTGCCCCACTTCATCTCCCTGTTTTCGGTATCGAGGCCGTGTTTACAGTCAACAAACAGGAGCCTCCTTTTTTTTTTTTGATCCCTCCTTTTTTTTTTTGATCCTCTTTTTTTTTTGATCCCTCTTTTTTTTTTTTTTTTTTTTGATCCCTCCTTTCCCTGCCCAGCACCTGCGAGCTCCTCCGAGATTCAGTCGGGAATATTTGTGTTTTTTTCCCCAAATATTTACGTGTTTTTTTTTTTTTTCCCCAAAATATTTACGGGTGTTTTTTTTCCCAAAATATTTATGGTTTTTTTCCCAAATATTTACGGAGCATCTGCTGGGGAGTTGGACTCTTTGTGCCTCGTTAGTGGCTACTGGGGTTCTCTTATCTCTGCACATCTCCAGGGCATTTCAGGATCCTTTTTTTTTTGGAGCTGCTTTTCTTGGCAGCTTCTTCCCTCGCTGGTGTTTGGGGAAGTGCTGGACCCTAAAATAAAATAAAATAAAATAAAATAAAATAAAATAAAATAAAATAAAATAAAATAAAATAAAATAAAATAAATAAAATAAAATAAAAATATCCCTGCCTGTTCCAGCTGGGTTTGGGGTAAAAAAAAAAATATAAAAATGGGGATTTGTAAAGGTTTAAAGGTTCTGTGCTGCTTTTGGTAGGAGCTGCTGCTCTGAGTGGAGGGATTTTGGGGAATTCTGTGGAATTTCGGGGTTGGGAGGTGGGATGCAGGTTGGACTGAAGGGGATTTAGCATGGATTTGGGGGAATTCTGTGGAATTCCAGGGTTCTGAGATGGAATCCAGGTTGGACTGGATGATTCCATCCCATGGATTTGGAATTTCGGGTTTTTCTGTGGAATTCCAGGGTTCTGAGGTGGGATCCAGGTTGGACTGAGAGGGTTTTAGTATGGATTTGGGGTTTTTCTGTGGAATTCCAGGATTATGGGGGCAGTAGAGCTCGATCCAGGTTGGAGTGAGGGGGTTTTAGCATGGATTTGGGGTTGGATTTGGGGGAATTCTTTGGAATTCCAGGGTTCTGAGATGGGATCCAGGTTGGACTGGATGATTCCATCCCATGGGTTTGGGGTTTTTCTGTGGAATTTCAGAGTTGGGAGGTGGGATCCAGGTTGGACTGAGAGGGTTTTAACATGGATGTTTGGTTTAGGGTTTTTCTGTGGAATTCTGGTGGTGTTTCTGTGGAATTCCAGGGTTCTGAGATGGGATCCAGGTTGGACGAGAGGGTTTTAGCATGGATTTGGGGTTGGATTTGGGGGAATTCTGTGGAATTCCAGGGTTCTGAAATGGAATCCAGGTTGGACTGGATGATTCCATCCCATGGATTTGGAATTTCGGGTTTTTTCTGGGAATTCCAGGGTTCTGAGGTGGGATGCAGGTTGGACTGAGGGGGTTTCCGCATGGATTTGGGGTTTTTCTGTGGAATTCCAGGATTATGGGGGGCAGTAGAGCTCGATCCAGGTTGGAGTGAGGGGGTTTTAGCATGGATTTGGGGTTGGATTTGGGGTTTTTCTGTGGAATTCCAGAGTTATGTGGTGCAGTAGAGCTCGATCCAGGTTGGAATGAGGGGGTTTCAGCATGGATTTGGGGTTGGATTTGGGGGAATTCTGTGGAATTCCAGGGTTCTGAAATGGAATCCAGGTTGGACTGGATGATTCCATCCCATGGATTTGGAATTTCGGGTTTTTTCTGGGAATTCCAGGGTTCTGAGGTGGGATGCAGGTTGGACTGAGTGGGTTTCCGCATGGATTTGGGGTTTTTCTGTGGAATTCCAGGATTATGGGGGGCAGTAGAGCTCGATCCAGGTTGGAATGAGGGGTTTTAGCATGGATTTGGGGTTGGATTTGGGGTTTTTCTGTGGAATTCCAGGCTTCTGAGATAGGATCCAGGTTGGACTGGATGATTCCATCCCATGGATTTGGGGTTTTTCTGTGGAATTTCAGAGTTGGGAGGTGGGATCCAGGTTGGACTGAGAGGGTTTTAACATGGATGTTTGGTTTAGGGTTTTTCTGTGGAATTCTGGTGGTGTTTCTGTGGAATTCCAGGGTTGTGAGGTGGGATCCAGGTTGGACGAGAGGGTTTTAGCATGGATGTGGGGTTTGGGGGATTTCTATGGAATTCTGTTTTTTTTCTGTGGAATTCCAGGGTTCTGAGGTGGGATCCAGGTTGGACTGAGAGGGTTTTAGTATGGATTTGGGGTTTTTCTGTGGAATTCCAGGATTATGGGGGGCAGTAGAGCTCGATCCAGGTTGGAATGAGGGGGTTTTAGCATGGATTTGGGGTTGGATTTGGGGTTTTTCTGTGGAATTCCAGGCTTCTGAGATAGGATCCAGGTTGGACTGGATGATTCCATCTCATGGATTTGGGATTTTTCTGTGGAATTTCGGGGTTGTGAGGTGGGATCCAGGTTGGACTGAGAGGGTTTCAGCATGGATTTGGGGTTTGGGGTTTTTCTCTGGAATTCCAGAGTTATGTGGTGCAGTAGAGCTCGATCCAGGTTGGAATGAGGGGGTTTTAGCATGGATTTGGGGTTGGGGTTTTCCTGTGGAATTCCAGGGTTCTGAGATGTGATCCAGGTTGGACTGAGAGGGTTTTAGCATGGATTTGGGTTTGGGGTTTTTCTGGGAATTCCAGGGTTATGGGGGGCAGTAGAGCTCGATCCAGGTTGGAATGAGGGGGTTTTAGCATGGATTTGGGGTTGGATTTGGGGGAATTCTGTGGAATTCCAGGGTTTTGAGATGGGATCCAGGTTGGACGAGAGGGTTTTAGCATGGCTGTGGAGTTTGGGAGATTTCCATGGAATTCTGGTGGTTTTTCTGTGGAATTCCAGGGATGTGAGCTGGGATCCAGGTTGGACTGAGAGGGTTTTAGCATGGATGTGGAGTTTGGGGTTTTTCTGTGGAATTCTGGGGTTTTTCTGTGGAGTTCCAGGGTTCTCAGGTGGGATCCAGGTTGGAATGAATGGATGATTCTGGCATTTTTTAGGAATTAATGGATGATTCTGGCATTTTTTGGAATGATTGGATGATTCTGGAAATTTTTAATTAACGGATGATTTGGGATTTTTTTTTAATTAATGGATGATTCTGGAATTTTTAGGAATGAATGGACAATTCTGGATTTTTTAGGAGTGAATGGATGATTTTGGCTTTTTTTTTATTTAATGGATGATTCTGAAATTTTTAGGAATGAATGGATGATTCTGGCATCTTTAAGAATGAATGATTCTGGGAATTTTTAGGAATTAATGGATGATTTTGGAATTTTTTGTAATTAATGGATGTTCTGAATTTTTTTTTTTTTAATTAATGGATGATTCTTAAATTCTTTTGGAATGAGTGGACGATTCTGGAATTTTTTGCAATGAACGGATGATTTTGGAGTTTTATGGAATCAATGAATGATTTTGGAATTTTTTAGGAACAAACAGCTGATTTTTAGGGATGAACGACACAAATTTCTGCCTGGCTCAGGCCACAACATCCCACGGCAGCGCTGGCTTACGGACACCAAACCACCCAAACTCCCCAAATTCCCATTTCCCCGAGCATTCCAAGGATTCCTGGCGTTCAATCCCGGGAATGAAACCCAAATCCCCTCGTGCTGTGACCCCAGCTCACTCTCCACCCCGAATCCCAAAATGGTTTTTTTGGGGCTTTGTTCAGCTCCTGTTTTCCCTTTCCTTGTGATTATCCCGTTTTTTCCCTCCCTTGGAATGATCCCCCTCTCCCTGCCAGCTCTGTGAACTCCGGGATAATTTGGGCACTTCCACAAACAAAGTTCCTGAGGGTTTTTCCTGGTGATTACCAGGAATGGGCAACATCGGGAGCTTTGGATTCCTCCGAGCCGGGGGAGGAACTGGAATTAAAACTCCGGGGGGAAAAAAAAAGGAGCAGCTCCCATGGGAGATTCCATTCCTCTGGAATGGCTGAGGTTGGAAAAGCCCTCTGGCTTGCCCAGGCCACCACTGGCCGTGTCCCCAGGAGCCACATCCAGAGCCTTCCCAACCTCCCTGGGCTTGGCCACCCTCTCCAGGAGGGAATATTCCCAAATAGCCAACCTGAGCATTCCCAGAAAAGTCAGGATCTGGAATAGTCTTGGGCTGGTGGATGTGTTCGTTTGGTTTTTTTGCTTATCTTGGGATTTTTTGTCTGAAGGGAAAAAAGAATTCCAAGGAATTTTCTGAAATAACCAACCTGAGCATTCCCAGAAAAGTCAGGATCTGGAATGTTCTCGGGCTGGTGGATGTGTTCCTTTGTTTTTTGGTTTGTTTTTTTTTTTTTTTTTTTTTTTATTTTTAATCCAGATGAAAATAGGATTCAGGCCTGGAATTCCAAGGAATTTTCCCAAATAACCAACCTGAACATCCCAGAAAATTCAGGATCCAGAATAGTCTCGGGCTGGTGGATGTGCTCATTTGGTTTTTTGCTTTTTTTTTTGGATTTTTTATCCAGAGGGAAACAGGATTCAGGTCTGGAATTCCAAGGAATTATCCCAAATAACCAACTTGAACATTCCTCAGAGGCCATTTTCTCCAGAAAATTCAGGATCTGGAATATTCTCAGTCTGGTGGATGTGCTCATTTGGTTTTTTGCTTTTTTGGGTTTTTTTATCCAGAGGAAAAAATTATTCAGGTCTGGAATTCCGAGGAATTATCCCAAATAACCAACCTGAACATTCCCAGAAAATTCAGGATCCGGAATATTCTCAGTCTGGTCTATGTGGAATATCCTTGTTCTGGTGGATGTGTTCCTTTGGTTTTTTGCTTATTTTGTGATTTTTATCCAGAGGAAAAAATTATTCAGGTCTGGAATTCCAAGGAATTTTCCCAAATAACCAACCTGAACATCCCCAGAAAATTCAGGTTCTGGAATATCCTCAGTCTGGTGGATGTGTTCCTTTGGTTTTTTGGGGGTTTTGGGTTTTATATCCAAAGGGAAAAAACGATGCAGGCCTGTAATTCCAAGGAATTTTCCCAAATAACCAAACTGACTTTTCCCCAAAACCTCCTCGGAAAATCCAGGGATTGAAGGAGCCCCAGGAGAGCTGGGAATGTTCTCTGGAGAAGGGAAATCCAGGGCTGAAGGAGCTCCAGAGAACTGGGAATGTTCTCTGGAGAAGAGAAAATCCAGGGATTGAAGGAGCTTCAGGAGAGATGGGAATGTTCCCCTGGAAAAGGAAAGAATCCAGGGAGAACTTCCATGGCCTGAAAGGGCTCCAGGAGAACTGGGAATGTTCCCAGGAGAGGGAAAATCCAGGGAATGAAGGAACTCCTGGAGAGCTGGGAATGTTCCCTGGAGAAGGGAAAATCCTGGGACTGAAGGAGCTCCAGGAGAACTGGGAATGTTCTCTGGAGAAGGAAAAATCCAGGGAATGAAGGAACTCCTGGAGAGCTGGGAATGTTCCCTGGAGAAGGAAAAATCCAGGGAATGCAGGAGCTCCAGGGGAGTTGGGAATGTTCCCTGGAGAAGGGAAAATCCAGGGAGAACTTCCATAGACTGAAGGGGCTCCAGGAGAACTGGGAATGTTCCCTGGAGAAGGAAAAATCCAGGGAATGAAGGAACTCCTGGAGAGCTGGGAATGTTCCCTGGAGAAGGAAAAATCCAGGGAATGCAGGAGCTCCAGGGGAGTTGGGAATGTTCCCTGGAGAAGGGAAAATCCAGGGAGAACTTCCATAGACTGAAGGGGCTCCAGGAGAACTGGGAATATTCCCTGGAGAAGGGAAAATCCAGGGAGAACTTCCAAGGCATGAAGGGGCTCCAGGAGAACTGGGAATCTTCCCTTGGAGAGGGGAAAACCCAGGGAATTCTCAGGAGAATCCCTGAGGGAGCTGGGCAGGGGGCTCAACCTGGAGCACAGGAGGATCCAGAGGGATCTTCTGTCTCTGAGGAACCCCTGGAATGCTGGAACCAGGGAGGATTTGAGATCTGCTCCCAACAGGGAAACAATCACCCCACTTTGGGAAGTGCCAGAGCCTGGAGCTGCACTTGGGGGGAAAAAAAAAAAATCCCAAAAAAATTCCGGGAGCCGAGGAGGCTCCGGCTCCTCAGAAGGCCTGGGCTGTGTGAGGCAGCGGGAGGATCATGAAAATTCCATGGGGTCGGGGTTGGCATTAATTCATTTTCGCCGCCCCGCTCCGGGGATATTCCCTGCTGCCTCTTGTTTGTGTTGTGAATTCCAAATGAGCCGCGGGCGAGTCGGGATTGGGGTTTTTTTGGGGGTTTTTAATTTTATTTATTTTTTTTTTTTTTGGGGGGGGGTGTTGTGTTTTTCTCTGTCTCAGCTCCCTGTGGTTCAAAGCGAGACGCTGTTGTCGCTTCCCTGAGCTGTTTGGGATGAGATTTCACAGGGAAAACAGGGCGGGGGTGCGGGAGGGGGGAAAACTCCACGGGGATGGGGTGGGGGAGAGGCCGGAGCTCTGCGGCTGCTCCCGGGATGCTGAGATGCTCCAGGAGGGTGGTTTGGGGGAAAATCCCCCCTGGATGAGCTTGGTTTGGGGAAAAATCGCCCCTGGATGAGCTTGGTTTGGGGAAAAATCCCCCTGGATGAGCCTGGATTGGGGAAAAATCCCCCTGGATGAGCCTGGGTTGGGGGAAAATCCCCCTGGATGAGCTTGGTTTGGGGAAAAATTCCCCCCTGGATGAGCCTGGGATGGGGGAAAATCCCCCCTGGATGAGCTTGGTTTGGGGAAAAATTCCCCCCTGGATGAGCCTGGGATGGGGGAAAATCCCCCCTGGATGAGCTGGGATGGGGAAAAATCCCCCTGGATGAGCTTGGTTTGGGGTAAAATCCCCCTGGATGAGCTTGGTTTGGGGAAAAATTCCCCCTGGATGAGCCTGGGTTGGGGAAAATCCCCCTGGATGAGCCTGGTATTGGGGAAAATCCCCCTGGATGAGCCTGGATGGGGAAAAATCCCCCTGGATGAGCCTTGGGTTGGGGAAAAATCCCCCTGGATGAGCCTGGTTGGGGAAAAATCCCCCTGGATGAGCTGGTTTTGGGGAAAATCCCCCTGGATGAGCCTGGTTTGGGGAAAAATCCCCTGGATGAGCTCTGGGATGGGGAAAAATCCCCCTGGATGAGCCTGGTTTGGGGAAAAATCCCCTCTGGATGAGCCTGGGTTGGGGTAAAATCCCCCTGGATGAGCTTGGTTTGGGGAAAAATCCCCCTGGATGAGCCTGGGTTGGGGTAAAATCCCCTGGATGAGCTGGTTTGGGGAAAAATCCCCCTGGATGAGCTTGGATGGGGAAAAATCCCCCTGGATGAGCCTGGTTTGGGGAAAAATCCCCTCTGGATGAGCCTGGGTTGGGGTAAAATCCCCCTGGATGAGCTGGGTTGTGGGAAAAATCCCCCTGGATGACCTGGGTTGGGGTAAATCCCCCTGGATGAGCTTGGTTTGGGGAAAAATCCCCTCTGGATGAGCCTGGGTTGGGGTAAAAATCCCCTGGATGAGCCTGGGTTGGGGAAAAATCCCCCTGGATGAGCCTGGGTTGGGAAAATCATCCTGGATGAGCCTGGTTTGGGGAAAAATCCCCCTGGATGAGCCTGGATTGGGGAAAAATCCCCCTGGATGAGCCTGGGTTGGGGAAAAATCCCCTCTGGATGAGCCTGGGTTGGGGAAAATTCCTCCCTCTTAGGAATCTTAGAATCCATGGAGGGGTTGGTTGGAGAGCCCTTTAAATCCCATCCATGGGCAGGGAATCTTCAGCTGTCCCTGGATTTTCATTCCCTGTTTGCATCCTCGGTGTTTTTTTGGCCCCTTTTCCTCTGCTGCCGCCATCTCTGGTCGTTTCATGGATCAATAAATCCCAAATTCATCCAGCTGCTGCTCCAGCTGGGCCCATCCCTCTGTGTCCCACATCCCACACCAGGCTGGGAACCGGGCTGGGAACATTCCTGGACCTGAACCCTCGGGGTTGGACTCGGTGCTTTCAGGGATACTCTTCAAAATCCGGCATTTGAGTGGAATTTGGGGGGGGGAAATTCCTTGTTTGGACACCAGATGTGCCAGCCCTGGGGCAGTGCCTGTCTCCTGAGCTGGAGGGGCTGGGAAGGGGCTGGAGAAATCCTGGAAGGGGCTGGAGAATTCCTGAGGGAGCTGGGCAGGGAATGGAGAATTCTTGGAAGGGGCTGGGAAAAGGCTGGAGAATCGCTGAGGGAGCTGGGAAAAGGCTGGAGAAATCCTGGAAGGGGCTGGGAATGGGCTGGAGAAATTCTGGAAGGGGCTGGAGAATTCCTGAGGGAGCTGGAGAATCCCTGAGGAACTGGACAGGGAATGGAGAATTGCTGAGGGAGCTGGGAATGGGCTGGAGAAATCCTGGAAAAGGCTGGAGAATTCCTGAGGGAGCTGGAGAATCCCTGAGGAACTGGGCAGGGAATGGAGAATTGCTGAGGGAGCTGGGAATGGGCTGGAGAAATCCTGGAAAAGGCTGGATAATCCCTGAGGATCTGGGCAGGGGCTCAGCCTGGAGCACAGGAGGATCCCGAGGGATCTTCTGGCTCTGCACAACTCCTGGAATGTTGGAGCCACGGGGGAATTTGGGATCTGATCCCAGGGAAAACCAGGAAAAAGAGGGAATGGCCTCAGGCTGGGCCAGGACACGCTCAGGGTGGGAAATTGGGAAGAATTTCTCCATGGAAAGGGTGCTCAGGAACTGGAATTGCCCTGGGAGGTTTGGGGTGCCCATCCCTGGAGGTGTCCCAGGAATTCCTGGATGTGTTCCTGTGGATGGGGCTCTGCTGGCCCTGCCCTGCTGGGGTGGCCCCCTGCTTTTCCAGGGTTTTTCCCCCCTCAGCCATTCCAAACCCTCTCCCTGCACATCCTGGGAGTGCATTGAGCCTTTCCTGATTTTTCCAGGGAGCCCGGGAAGCCTTCGAGAGCTACTACAGGAAGCAGAGGAGAAAACAGGCGCGGCTGGTGCTGCAGCCCCCTTCCAACATGGTCCGTGTGCTCACCCCAAAATCCCATCCCAGAATCCCACCATGAAAATCCCATCCAGAATCCCACCATGAAAATCCCATCCCAAAATCCCACCATGAAAATCCCATCCATAAAATCCCACCTGAAAATCCCATCAAAAATCCCACCATGAAAATCCCATCAATAAAATCCCACCCTGAAAATCCCATCCCAAAATCCCACCCTGAAAATCCCATCAATAAAATCCCACCATGAAAATCCCATCCCCAAAATCCCACCCCCAAAATCCCACCCTGAAAATCCCATCAATAAAATCCCACCATGAAAATCCCATCCCCAAAATCCCACCCCCAAAATCCCACCCTGAAAATTCCATCAATAAAATCCCACCCTGAAAATCCCATCCCAAAATCCCACCATGAAAATCCCATCAATAAAATCCCACCATGAAAATCCCATCAATAAAATCCCACCCTGAAAATCCCATCCCAAAATCCCACCATGAAAATCCCACCCTGAAAATCCCATCCCAAAATCCCACCCCCAAAATCCCACCCTGAAAATTCCATCAATAAAATCCCACCCTGAAAATCCCATCCCAAAATCCCACCATGAAAATCCCACCCCGAAAATTCCATCAATAAAATCCCACCCTGAAAATTCCATCGATAAAATCCCACCTGAAAATTCCATCGATAAAATTCCACCCTGAAAATCCCATCCCAAAATTCCACCCGGAAAATCCCATCCCAAAATTCCACCCTGAAAATCCCACCCTGAAAATCCCATCCCGAAAATCCCACCCTAAAAATCCCATCCCAAAATCCCACCCCCAAAATCCCATCCCAAAATCCCACCCTGAAAATCCCATCCCAAAATTCCCACCCTGAAAATTCCATCAATAAAATCCCACCCTGAAAATTCCATCGATAAAATCCCACCCTGAAAATCCCATCCCAAAATCCCACCATGAAAATCCCACCCCCAAAATCCCACCCTGAAAATTCCATCCCAGAATCCCACCCTGAAAATTCCATCAATAAAATCCCACCCTGAAAATTCCATCGATAAAATCCCACCCTGAAAACCCCATCCCAAAATTCCACCCTGAAAATCCCACCCTGAAAATCTCATCCCAGAATCCCACCATGAAAATCCCATCCCGAAATCCCACCCCGAAAATTCCATCAATAAAATCCCACCCTGAAAATCCCATCCCGAAAATCCCACCCTAAAAATCCCACTCTGAAAATCCCATCCCAAAATCCCACCCTGAAAATCCCATCCCTAAAACCTACCCCCAAAATCTCTAAAATCCCATCCATGAAATCCCTAAAATCTCATCCTACAAAAATCCCCAAAATCCCATCCCTAAAATCCCTAAAATCTCATCCCAAAAATCCCATCCCCAAAATCCCATCCCTAAAATCTCATCCCAAAAATCCCATCCCTAAAATCCCATCTCAAAAATCTCATCCCCAAAACCTGATCCCTAAAATCCCAGAAATCCCTAAAATCTCATCCCTAAAATCCCCTCCCTAAAATCCCAAATCCCTCCAATCCCCGAAATCCCAAATCCCTCCAATCCCCGAAATCCCAAATCCCTCCCCTCCCTGAAATCCCAAATCCCTCCAATCCCTCCAATCCCTCCAATCCCCAAAATCCCAAATCCCTCCAATTCCTGAAATCCCAAATCCCTCCAATCCCAAATCCCTCCAATCCCCAAAATCCCCAATCCCTCCAATCCCCAAAATCCCCAATCCCTGCAATCCCCAAAATCCCAAATCCCTGCAATCCCCAAAATCCCAAATCCCTCCAATCCCCAAAATCCCAAATCCCTCCAATTCCCCAAATCCCAAACCCCTCCAATCCCCAAAATCCCAAATCCCTGCAATCCCCAAAATCCCAAATCCCTCCAATCCCCAAAATCCCAAATCCCTCCAATTCCCCAAAATCCCCAATACCTCCAATCCCTGAAATTCCAAATCCCCTCCCTAAAATCCAAATCCCCTCCCTAAAATCCCAAATTCCTCCCCTCCCTGAAATCCCAAATCCCTCCAATCCCTAAAATCCCAAATCCCTCCAATCCCTAAAATCCCATTGTTTTTTTTTTCAGCACGAGACCCTGGACGGTTACCGGCAATATTTCAACCAGATCGTGGGGTGCGTTGACCCTGCTGCAAATGGGATCCCAGAAAAAATTCCGGGAGTTTTTGGGAATGTCGGGATTTTTTGGGAATGTCAGGATTTTTGGTGGCCCAAAAATGGGATGAAAAAAAAAACCAAAAAAAGGAATTTTGTGCTTCGAGCGCTGTAAAGTGAATTCTATCTGTTGGGAGCTCTGGAGCAGCCCGGGAATTTCTGGGAATTTTTGGGAATTTTTGGGAATTTCTTTGGAAATTCTAGGGATTTTTCTGGGAATTTCTGGGGATTTCTTGGAATTTCTGTGGATTTTTGGGAATTTCTGTTAATTTCTTGGGACTTTGAATTTTGGAATTTCTGGGATTTTTTTTTTAAATTCTAGGGAATTTTTGGGAATTTCTGAGGATTTCTTAGAATTTTGGGGAATTTCTGGAAATTTCTCTGAATTTCTGGGAATTTTTTTGTGAATTTTTTGTGAATCTCTCTGAGTTCCTGTGGGAAAAATGTGGGCATAAATTCACTCCTAAATCCAGATCTGGGGAAAAAATGTGGGAATAAATTCACTCCTAAATCCAGATCTGGGAAAAATGTGGGAATAAATTCAGTCCTAAATCCAGATCTGGGAAAAATGTGGGAATAAATTCGCTCCTAAATCCAGAACTGGGAAAAAAATGTGGGAATAAACTCATTTCTGTGACCCAGTGCTGGCAAAACTGAGGGAATAAATTCATTTCTCCAACTGAGATCTGGTAAAAATGTGGGAATAAACTCACTCCAAAACCCGGATCTGGGAAAAATGAGGGAATAAACTCATTTCTCCAACCCAGATCTGGGAAAAATATGGGAATAAACTAATTTCTCCAACCCAGCGCTGGGAAAAATGAGGATTTTCCCTCACTCCTAACCCCAGAGCTGCTAAAAATGTGGGAATAAATTAATTTCTCTGACTGAGATCGATCCCACCCAGGCAATTCCAGGATTCCTCGTATCCCCTGAGTTTTCCTGATGGAATTTCCCTGGGATTTCCTGATGGAATTTTCCTGGTATCCCCTCAGTTTTCCTGATGGAATTTCCCTCATAACCTCTCCATTTTCCTGATGGAATTTCCCTCGGTTTTCCTGATGGAATTTCCCTGGTATCCCCTGAGTTTTCCTGATGGAATTTCCCTGGGATTTCCCAATGGAATTTCCCTGGTATCCTCTCCGTTTTCCTGATGGAATTTCCCTGGTATCCCCTGGGATTTCCCTGGTATCCCTGATATTTCCCGATGGAATTTCCCTGATATTTCCCTGGTATCCCCTGATATTCCCCGATGGAATTTCCCTGGATATTTCCCTGATATCCCTGACATTTCCCTGGTATCCCCTGTATTCCCCGAGGGAGTTTCCCTGGTATCCCCTGATATTCCCCTGATAATTTCCCTGATATTCCCTGGGATTTCCCTGGTATCCCCTGATATTCCCCGATGGAATTTCCCTGATATTTCCCTGATATCCCCTGACATTTCCCTGGTATCCCCTGATATTCCCCAGAGTTCCTGGTATCCCTGATATTCCCTGATATTTCCCTGATATTCCCTGGGATTTCCCTGGTATCCCCTGATATTCCCCAATGGAATTTCCCTGAATTTCCCTGTATCCCCTGAATTTCCCTGGTATCCCCTGATATTCCCCGAGGGAGTTTCCCTGGTATCCCCTGCTATCACCCTGGGATTTCCCTGGTCCCCCCTGAATATCCCCTGGTTTTTCCCTGGTATCCCCTGCTATCCCCTGATATTTCCCTGGTCCCCCCTGATATCCCCTGGTTTTTCCCTGGCCCCCCCGGTAATCCCCGATTGAACCCCCCGGGATTTCCCTGGCGCGGCGGCGCCTTCTCCCGCTGGCATTCCCGCTTTCCCAGGTTTTTCGTGGTGGAGGATCACGTGCTGCACACCACGCGGGGTTTGCTGTCGCGGCCCTACCTGGACGAGCTGTGGGACGCGGCGCTCTCCAGGAGCATCGCCGCCCTGCGCACGCACTCCGTGAGTACGCGCACCACGCTGCACTCGCAGCCTTTCGTTTAGTTTAGTTTATTTTATTTTATTTTAGTTTAGTTTATTTTATTTTATTTTATTTTATTTTTATTTTATTTTATTTTATTTTATTTTATTTATTTTAGTTTTTTATTTATTTTAGTTTAGTTTTTGTTTATTTTATTTTAGTTTATTTTATTTTATTTTATTTTATTTTATTTTATTTTATTTTATTTTTATTTATTTTATTTTATTTAGT